>CM077149.1:93465196-94065196 GCA_039583875.1 Platanthera guangdongensis
CTGAGCAGTTACAATCCATTCTTTGGGCGGCCCCTCATCAGCGCCTTTCACTGCATCCCCTCCTCATTTCCACCAATGTCTTAAGTTCAATAACGGAGGGGTGCAGGTTAGGATCAGGGGGGATCTGAAGGTGGCGAGGCAATGTTATGTGACGGCGGTGAACATCATGTCCTGGATTGCCGTGGCAGAAGAGCTAGAGAGGGAGATAACGGAGCAGGAGAGGAGGACATCGAGGAGGAGGGGATGAGCCTAGAGGAGGCGAGGAAGGAAACTGCGGAGAAGTAGGAGAAAGCTGAGAGAGAGGCCCAGAGGGGCGTGGAGGTCGAGCAACAGCGGAGAGCCCAGAGGAGGCGATGGATGTCGAAGAGCAAGTAGCAGGAGGAGTGGAAAGAGAGGCCCAGAGGAGCGTGAAAGTCGAGCAGAGCAGGAGGGGCCTGTTGAGAACCAAGGTCCAGCGGGATTGGGTGCGTGTGGGATCGCATATTTGGGCTTCCCCATCGCGTTCCAGGTCTGGGTGTTGACCCCGGTGGCCCCCCGTGTGGCGAAATATCCCCGCCATCCGTGGATGGATTAGTCCCACATCGCCTGCAGTAGGCGATCCTTTGTGTTCATGTACCCCCATCCCCTCTTACCATCTCCTCGGGGTTTTGGGAAGATGTGTGGTGACGGGTGGTTTTCACATGGTATCAAAGCCATCCCGCTGCAGGGGTGTTTGAGAACCAAGGTCCAGCGGGATTGGGTGCGTGTGGGACCGCATATTTGGGCTTCCCCATCGCATTCCAGGTCTGGGTGTTGACCCCGGTGGCCCCCCCATGTGGCGGAATATCCCCGCCATCCCGTGGATGGATTAGTCCCACATCGCCTGCAGTAGGCGATCCTTTGTGTTCATGTACCCCCATCCCCCCTTACCATCACCTCGGGTTTTTGGGAAGATGTGTGGTGAGGGTGGTTTTTCACAGGGGCGGAGGAGACGATGGAGGTTGAGGAGGAAGTAGGAAGGGAGGAGTTGGAGCTGGAAGAAGAAGCAAGGGTCGGCTGGAGCAGTCACGACTAGAGCCAGCCGAGGAAGTAGGGAGATGGAGATCTTCACCAGCGCAGGGCAGGAGCAGAGGGTGCGGGTCAGCCGAGGCTTGAGTCCTGAGGACCGGGAGCGAGTGCGGGCCTGCATCCAAGCAACATCGACATCTTCGCTTGGAGCGCGGCAGATATGTCGAGCATCGACGCGGATGTGGCCTGTCACCGCCTGAACCGGACCCCCACACTCGCCCAATATACCAAAAGATGAGAGCCATTGCCACCAAGCTGGAGGAACCCATCCGCGAAGAGGTCAAAAAGCTCCTGGAGGCCGGCTTCATCTCAGAGATCCAGTATCCAGGCTGGATCTCCAATGTGGTAATGGTTAAAAAGGGGTGAGAAATGGCGAATGTGTATCGATTTCTCTTTGTTAAATAAATCATGCCCTAAGGATTGCTACCCCTGCCTCGGATCGACACGCTGGTTGATTCAGCCGTCAGGTTTTCTATTATGCGCTTTTTGGATGCTTTTTCAGGTTATCACCAGATCCGGATGCACGCTCCCGATGTCAAGGATGTTTCCTCATCACGAGGGAGGGATGCTTCAGTTATAAAATGATGCCCTTTGGGTTGAAGAATGCAGGGGCTACATACCAACGCATGATGGATTGGTCTTCCGAGATCAAAGGGGGAGAAACTTGGAGGTCTATGTCAACGACCTGATGATTAAGAGCAAGTATGTGGATTCGCACCTGAAGGATCTAGAAGAGACGTTCACCAACCTGTGGAGATTCAAGATGAGGCTGAACCCCTTGAAGTGCGTCTTCGTGGCCAGCCGTGGGAAGTTCCTTGGGCATCTCTTGACTATGACAGGGGTGGAACCCAACCCGGACAAGATAAAGGCCATACTGATTTGGAATCACCTCGCGATGCCAAGGAGGTCCAGCGCTTGACATAAAAACTGGCTGGGCTGAGCAGGTTCCTCTCCAAGTCAGGAGACAAGTGTTCTTCATTCTTCAAGGTGCTGCGAGGGAACCAAAGGTTTGAGTGGACCGTCGAGTGTGAAGAAGCCTTCCAAGGGTTGAAGAGACAGCTCTCTCAGGCTCCTCTGCTTCAGAGCCCAAAAGAAGGGAGGACCTGACCTTGTACCTTGGAGTAGGAGCGGAGGCAGTGAGCTCCGTCCTAGTAAGGAAGAAGGAAAGAAGCAACTGCCGATTTACTACATCAGCCGGATCTTGAAGAAGGCAGAGCTCCGCTACCCCATCCTTGAAAAGTTGGCTTACGCTTTTGTCGTCTCTGCAAGGAAGCTCCGGCCGTATTTTCAAGCACACTCGATTAGGGTGGGACCGACCATCCTCTTCGCAAGATTTTTGAATGGGTAGAGCACTCGGGAAGACTTGCCAAGTGGTCCATTGAACTAAGAGAGTTTGACATCTCTTTCGTTCCGAGACTCTCCATTAAGGCGCAAGCAGTGGCGGACTTTCTGGCGGACTATGTTGTCAAAGTCGAGGAGGGAGAGCAGCAGCCACAGGAAGAGTGGAAGATGATGGTTGATGGGGCCTCGGGAAAACATTCCCTCGGGGGAGGAGTGGTACTGATAAGCCCCCAGGGAGTCACGATAGAGCAGGCGGTGGCTTACCACTTTCCGGTGACCAACAACCAAACAGAGTATGAGGCCGTGATTGCCGGCCTTCGCTTGGCAAAGGAGCTTGAGATCTACGACGTGGAGGCCTTCACTGACTCGATGGTAGTAACGTCACAGATCCGAGGAGAGTTTGAAGCTTGGGAGCCTACCCTCATAAAATATCTATCCAAGGTAAGGGCGATCATCGGTGGGTTCCGGTCATTCTCAATCCAGCATGTCCCCAGGGAGGAGAGTGTGGCCGCCGATCGATTGGCAAAGTTTGGACCTTGGGGAGGAGGGACCCTGACTGAACGTTTTGGTCCAGCAATTGAGGAAGGGGAGTTGATGGAGGTAGGTCGGCGATCCTCGTGGGTGGACCCGTTGGTAACCTTCCTGACCACAGGCAGGCTGACAGAGGAGGTTAAGGATGCAAAGAGCTTCAGGCGCAAGACAGCTCATTACCTGATGATAGAAGGGGGTTTGCATCGTAAGATGTTGTCAGGGCTCCTGGCAAGATGTGTAACCGAAGAAGAGATCCCAAGGATCTTGGGAGAGATACACTCGGGTGAGTGCGGTAGTCATTCTGGAGGTAGGATGTTGGAGGCAAGGGTGGTCAGGCAGGGATACTTCTTGTAAGACCCCTCCCCCTTACCAAGGAGGCTCCCGGTCTTATGCCCAGAACCGCCGTCTTACGGTGGCACTAACGCACGACTTAGTCGACACCGCAACACACCGATTCTGCCAGCTAATACGATCATATAACCTGTAGGCCAATATGAGAAATAGAAGTATAACAGTATATCAAATCCACTAGTCCACAAGTCACAAAGTACATATCATATATATAAATAAAGAGTACAGAAACATAGTCCACAGTGAGTACAAAATGAAAGAGTAATAAGGGCTTATGCCCAGTACATCATATCAACTCTCTCTCTCAAATCAAAGCGGAAGCTAATCAAATACATCAAAACTCGTCCCACCTGAGGACGCACGGTAGTAGTAGTTGCCTGCGGTAGCGGTATCTGCTCCTCAAGTCCTGCCTCCTCGTCGTGCTGGTGCTCCATCTCCACGAGCTCCTAAAATAGTATGTTCACCGACCATTAGTCAAAAATACTAAGTCGTTTCGTCCGCACCTCGCCCCGCAACTTCTAGGCACCGAGCGGAAGGACGAAGAGGAGGACAACAAGGGATAGCAAAAGTGGAAGCAGGTGACAAGAACTAACTAGTAGTTGTAATAGATATTATTATTCTACTCTAGCAGTTCTAAGTTTATAGTACAAGTAAGTAAAGTGCAGTACTAGTAAAGGAAAGAACTGAAAGTAAGAGCAGAAAAGTAAAGTAAAGCTGAAAGGTAAAGCTATCTACCATCACAGAGTACCCTAACTTATATAGATGCCCATACAAATATATAAGTTAGGATTTCCAAAATAACTTATCATATAAAAGAGCCCATACTAATTTATATGATAAGGATCTATGAAGCGTATGTCCTAATGCAAATGGATGATATGTTATGAATTTTGAAACATGCAAGTGCAACACACGCACACGACTCTGAGATCCCAGACATTTAGTTCTCACTTTTTGAGAGCTAGCTTCACTCTCGGGTACCACCGTTGTGGCTACGGCAACAACGGAGCGGGCATCTCCACTTCTAGGCCAGTATGCACACTACCAAACCTTAGACCCCTCTAATACGCCTCTGTACACGTCCAAGGTGCACTCTAGAGTCTATGCGTACGTACTTTGCTAACAACCCGTCAGTCTTGTTGGGTCGGGTGTGCGTTATCGGGGATCGTCCTCCAGACCGCAGTGTAAAGCAACCCACTGGCCCCTCAAACCCTCACACCCGCCTGGTGCACCATACTACCATCGGTGTGACGAACGACCAGTACCGCATGCCCCGCCACTAGATTTATGCACATGTAAGTATTTCATCCCGAGCCTTCAGCTCGCAGGACCAACCTGTCCTGAATCCCTCAAACCCTACACGGGCGAGCATTTATCACAAGTCTCCTCCAACCCATCACAGGTGAGAATGAACCACAATCCCTCCAACCCTACACGGGTGAGATTGAACCACAATGTCTTAACCTATTAGACTACTCTTGTCTACGGGTTATTATACTTAGTGATTTAAGGTTAATCCCAGGACTGCCCAGGGTATACCTGGTGAAGGGCTCTCGGGGGCACTAGGAACTACGATGGGATTACGCCCAAAGTTCCCTTTCTTAAGGATAATTACTTTTTTTGGTGTCTATCCAGAATTTATACCCCAACTCTCGTATTACTTTAGAACGACCCTAAAGACTTAATGTGTTATTAGGAGCGCGACGATCTTCCGCCGGTCCCCGTTATTGTTGCTCTTACGGGACTTGCACTCTTCCACACATGGTTAAGGAATCCTCTAGGAGACCAACCAGGTTTAATTCCTCCACTAAGATCCTCACTTTACTAGTTATTCAGATTCCTCCCTGGTGGCCCTACTAGTACAAACATCGGTGCTAGACCCTTACCCATGTCCCGATACCACCCACAAATGTGACCTTCTAATTCCTCTGGCCATATGCCTCAAATTATTTATCCTAGGATGGTATGGACCTATATGATGAACATGATGAATTCCATAATTTTTTTTCAAATTACTTACACCATTAAATTAATTTCTTTAAATGTAATCCCTAGTCGTTTTGCACATGAAGTATTGTCAATATTAAACCTACTAACCCAGGGATTCTTCCAGGTATATAATATGACAATTAATGGGGCCTACCAAAATTTCATGCTTTTTCAATTCAGATTTATAATTAATTGCTATTTAATATTATATCCACAAATCTAGCATTTTCCAAATGAAGTACATAAAATATCATCTCAAAAATTCTAATTAAATTACAGAGCCTTGATAATAATGAAATAATGCTATGTCCAGATTTTCATTTACATCTAGGTTGAAATGGCCTATCCAGGATCAATTTGAGTTATTTACCAAAATACCATTATGGGGCCTAAGTACATTATTTGGCACTCCAAAATTCTGAAATAATTGCACAAGATATAAAACATACAATTACAACAATATGAATTTTCTCAGAGTTTTCAAAGGAATATACCCATCATTTCTACACAAAATTCCATAAGGGTAAAATGGTCATTTTGCTCCTTAAACTACTTAAACTTCATCCAACAGAGATATAGTTTATTTCTAGTGCTTATTATGTCACTGCTTAGTACTCAACAGAAATTGAACCTTTTATGATAAGGGTAAACCTATTTTAAATTTATTTCCTAAAAGGACCAAATTTTCAGAAATTCAAAATAATGAGATTTTTGTTCCCAAAAATCCCACCATTACTATGAGAGGTGTATTACACCCTCATGTGTCTCCATAATGAAAATCATTATTTTTGAATGTTCCAAGTTGCTGAATACACATTATTTCATTTTAGGCTAAATGCACACCAAGCCTATTACAAGCCAACACATGCAAGTTAGTTTACCCAACATGCATTGGTCCAAATTGGCTGAAATTTAAAACATACACTTATAATGTCCCTAAGGATATGCCACCAAAATTTGGGGCCATTTGGAATCCACAACTCCGAATATTTCATTTATGTCATTTTGGATATTTTAGTAAAAACTATATAAAAAGTTTTCCCAAAAATTCTCATTTTTGTACAGAGGTTAACCAAGCTCTAAACATGCATGCACCCAAAATTTTGGGCCATTTGGATGACTTGTTTGACTTGGGCATCATTTTGAAATTCTGCCCTAGCTAAGGACCAACCCTAGAAAAATGGTCCTACAGGTCAGACCACTAGACCAAATCTCACGTTAAGGGTGGAAAATTAAAGTTAACACAAAGGGCTGCATTTTTCATGTTCATGTCATCGATGTAAATGGCTCTAAGAGCCCTATATTTGACATGCAAGATTACTGAATAAATGTGACAAAAATGTAATTTTATTTCATTAAATTATAACAAAAATTAAATTGATTTTAATAAAATGTAGTGCACGAATCTTAAAGTTAGATTGGACGGCATCCTTTAATCTTCGCCAAGTGTTCAACGACTGAGATCGAGCCGACCTGGGGGATATTGCGGGGCCATTTCCGGCCACCTGAGGCGGCGCCACCTCCGGCCAACTGATGACTCCAAATTTTACACTGATTTTTGGACTTATCTGGGCCAGTTATATCGTCTTAGCACTACACTTGAGAGCCATAACTGCTTATATTTGCTTACGTGCCTATTTCACGATTAAGTGCACTATAGGCCCATTTCTGTGTGCATTATTTGTTTCTGTGTTTTTGTTGTTCTTTAGCCTTGTCTTGGGAATGTGGTGTGCACGTTTTGTGGCCTATCTGCATCTTCTGCTGGTGCAGGGTTCGTGTGCATGCTCCGGAACCGCTCGGGAGACCCTGATGATGCAGGAATACTACGCACGAACACTGGATTTATTGCGCACGACCACCAGTCGTGCGCCACCGGTCGTGCGCATTACATTCGTCGATCTCCGTTCGACGAATTTCTCAAGAACTTTTCTCTGTTCGTCGATCTTATTGCGCACGACCACTGGACTTATTGCGCACGACCATTGGTCGTGCGCCACCGATCGTGCGCATTACATTCTCATTTTTCCTAATTCTGCCCTGGTAATCGCACGGGCAGTGGCCGTAGTACGCACGACCACTGGTCGTGCGCCACTGCTCGTGCACATTTGCCCCTTGATTTCGGCAATTCTGTCCCTGCCAATCGCACGATCAGTGGATTTAGTGCGCACGACCACTGGTCATGCGCCACTGATCGTGCGCATATATGCTGATGTTTTTATCCAGGTTGCAGGTCTAATTGGAAATGACGCACGATCATCGACCGATAGTGCGCACGACCACTGGTCGTGCGCCACTGATCGTGCGCTCTGCTTTTGCTGCCTCCATATTTAAGGCCCTGCTCCGCGATTTAGGTCAACGCCTGTCATTTGCTGCGATCGGGGAGTGCGCGGGAATCACCATTTTACTTCTCCAGCTGCTCCATCGCCTCCACCTTCATAGGGAGTCCATAGCCGTCTATTCCGAAGCTTTTAAAACTCTCCGGCGAAGCCCCCGACCATTGACGACTTCAAATCCAAGCTTTCCACCGGAGTTGGTGAAGAAGACAAACTCGAGAACGGACTTAAAGGCCTTCGAGGTGACAGCTTGTTGGTACCGGAAGCCTCCTCAGACTGAGCCCGGAAGTGGATTGACAACTCACTATTCCGGCCACGACCTGCGGTGGATCTTCACTCTCTTTTGGTTTACTCCTCTTCCCCTTCCTTTGTAGTATGGAATGATTTAACATTGTAATGAACATCAAGTTTTATTCTATATCTAATGGGATGTTTGTAGTTCTCTTATGCTTGTGAGTAGTGTTTGTGAATGCGCCTCGCTCACTCCACATCCACTCCATACCTGTTTCTCACCCGATTGCACTCCACACAAGAACACTTCCATCCATTAGCTTTCCGTCCACTCTCCCAACCAAAGTTCGGCATCGCGGCCGAAACACTCACTTCACCTTGCGAAGCGGTGCCTTCGACCCGCATAGCTTTTATTAGTTTTTTAGATCAAACAACCACAATCTCTCAAGTCCCTTTTTACTCTTTTTCTAAGTATAACCCTCATAACAATATTTTCTGAACTGTTGCTGCTCTATGCTAATTGCATTCCTCAAGAGACCGACACTCGGGGATTTATTCCCAAACTTTATTACTTGTACGACCGGTGCGCTTGCCGATTTACACGCATCACCAACGGTGCCATCACCTTCACGGTGGTGGTGGCTATCCTTTGCCAGTGATGAGGCAGCGGGAGACGGCGGCCACGACGATCCCGAGCGGTAAGAAAAAGCTTGAAAACTCTCCATTTCTCCCATGGTATCTGGCTCAATTGAGCTCGATATCTCACATAGTTGATCTAGGATTCTAGTACGGGTAGAGGGACGGTGAAACGAACCTGTGTTGGTGGCTGGCGGCGAGGATGGAGGCGGGTGGCCATTCCCGACCTTGCTCCGGCGACACCTCTCGGATTCATGGTTCTTGCACCATTTCCTTCACTCCAGCTATCGATTTCTACTCTCCTTTGCCCTCTGAAGCTAATGGAATTACTATTTCTGGCTGGGAGGGGGTATATGGGGAGATACAACCAATGCAAGCTCGGTTTGGAGCTTTGGTTGTATCACCCTTCATGCCAAGTGGGCACCATGCAGTCAAATTCTCTGGAAATTCTCCGAGGAGGCCAGCCAGCACATTTTTTGGGCTGATGGAGCCAAGGCCAAGTGGCCTCTGCCTCTTTAATTCACCTGCCTGCATCAAGCCAAAATCTGCCCGAGAAGGACATGACTGGTGACACGCCCTTGACACGCATGTGTCACAGGCCGTCTACCTCTTACTTGACACTCAACGATCGTCGAACATAGGGTTTCACGATCGTCGAACGAGCAAATTTCATCGGTCATCGAATGCAGGGGTCACTCAACGATCGTCGAGCAGCTTTTCGTTGATCATCAAACGAAGGGGACATGCGACAATCGTCGAGCAGCTTTCGTCGATCGTCGAACGCAGAGGGACATTCGATAATCGTTGAGCACCTTTTGCCGATCGTCGAATGTAGGGGGACATGCCTTGGGACATGCCCGTGTCCCAGGTCGTGTCACCCAAAAATATTTCCTGCTGAAAAGTTGGGATGTTACAAATCCAAATAAACAAGAAAATAATTTCATCCCCGAAATTCAAGTTCGGGTCTACGGGGATTCTACTTGCAAGAGTTATAAGAAATTTTAAACGTATAAACTAAAGTATACCTGAAGTGAACAGCTCCGGGTGTCGCTCCAGCATTAGATCCCTCGGCTCCCAAGTGTGCTCCTCCTGTCCATGATTGGACCACAACACCTTCACGAGAGGGACCTTCTTCTTCCGCAACACACAGACATCTATATCATCAATCCAGATCGGCTCCAATCTGATGGATCTGTCTGGCGCTATCGGACCGGCTGTAGTAGTAACATGCTGCTCCGGTGTAGGAGAGCTCTTCACAAGGAAGAGACATGGAAAACGTCGTGTAGGGCACCCAGCTCCGGTGGCAGCTGTAGTCGGTAAGCTAAGGGGCCGATCCGCTCCAGGATCAAGTATGGCCCCATGTATCGAGGACTGAGCTTCTTGTGCCTCCGCACCCAAGAGACACAATGTACCAGACGTATCTTCAAGAAAACCCTGTCTCCAACCTGGAACTCCACCTTCCGGTGCCAAGCATCATAATACTTCGCCTGTCTGCTCCGGGCCTCTAGCAGCCGATCCTGATCAAATGTACCTAAGCCTCCGTATCCTTCACATAATCAGAACCAAGAGCCTTGGTATCCACATCCTAAACCATGACAGCGGTGTCCGACACTTCCTCCCATAAAGTGCCTCATAAGGAGCCATCCTGATGCTAGCATGGTGGTTGTTATTGTAGGAGAACTCGATTAGTGGTAGTAGCCTCTCCCAAGGCTTCCCCGTATCCAATATGCACAGGCGGAGTAGATCCTCCATGGTCCGGATGGTTCGCTCGGTCTGTCCGTCGGTCTGCGGTTGGAAGGCGGTACTAAAAGTAAGTCGAGAGCCCAAGTAAGCATGCACGACCGTCCACTCGCTCGAAGTGAACCGACCATCACGGTCCAAAACAATCGTCCTGGGGATGCCATGGTATCTGACAAACTGCTCCACGAATAGTCTCACCAAAACTTCAACTGGAGTATCCTTACAGACTGGAATAAAGCGCGCTACCTTGGTCAGCCTATCTACTATGACCCATATAGAATCATGCCCAGAGTGGGAGCGAGGTAGTCCGTGCACAAAATCCATAGCAATGTCCTCGAACTTCCACTCTTGGACTGACAATGGCTGTAATAAACCTCCCGGGCTCTTGCATTCCGCCTTCACACGCTGACAAGTCTCGCAATGTGTCACAAAATAGGTGATCTCCCTCTTCATCCCAGGCCAATACATAGTCCTCCGCAAATCTGTCCACATCTTGGTGATGCCGGGATGTACTGAATATTTGGAGGAATGTGCCTCTCTAAGTATATCATCCCGGATACCGCCTCCTGCTGGTATATAAATGAGTCCACAGAATCGAAGGAGATCATCCTGCAGCATGTAGTCCTCAACCTTGCCCCTTTACAGGGCACTGAAAATCGGCTCTAATGCAGCATCCAGCCTCTGATGTGTTCGGATGTGCTCCTGTATATCATCACCACTGATCACTGAGCTCAAGTACTCTCGATATACCACTGGTTCGGTCTCAGATACCATGGTAATATGCATGTCTTCCATCATCCGTATCAACTCTATAGAGATCAACCGAGGCTCCGGTCCAGAAGTGTCGGCTCTCCTACTCAAAGCATCTGCTACTGTGTTTGCTTTCCCCAGGTGGTAGTGGATCTGGTAATCATAGTCATAGAGGAATTCCAGCCATCCCCTCTGTCGCAGGTTCAGGTCCTTCTGCGTATCAATATATTTAAGATTCTTGTAATCTGAATATATATCACAATGAATCCTGTATAAATAATGTCTCCACATCTTTAGGGCGAATACCACATCCCCGAGCTCTAAGTCATGTACTGGATAGTTATGCTCATGCTTCTTCAACTGTCTTGAAGCATAAGCAATAACATGTCCATGCTGCATCAGGACAGCACCCATCCCCTGGTAAGAGGCATCTGTGTAGATCTGAAATATTTCATTCCCGGATGGGAGCGCAAGAATATGGGATGGGGTGAGTCAGTCCTTCGGCTCCTGAAAAGATGACTCGCACTGCTCTGACCAAACAAAATCTGCATCCTTCTTCGTCAAGGATATGAGGGGGAGGGCTAACCTCGAGAATCTCTCCACGAACTTGCGATAATAACCTGCTAACCACAAGTAACTACGTATGTCTGATGCTGTCTTCGGTCGTGGCCAATTCCGTACTACCTCTATCTTGGCTGGATCCACTGCCAATCCAGCCCCACTGATAGTGTGCCCCAGGAAAGCCACCTCCTATAGCCAGAACTGGCACTTAAAAAACTTCGCATACATCTGGAATTCTCTCAGTCTCTGCAAAACCTGTGTCAAGTGTTCAGTGTGCTCCTCTTGAGTCTCGGAATAGATCAGAATATCATCGATGAACACAATGACGAAGCGGTCTAAGTAAGGTTCGAATATACGGTTCATTAGGGTCATGAACGCGGAGGGGGCATTCGTGAGCCCAAAAGGCATCACCGTGAACTCGTATAACCCATATCGTGAACTGAATACCGTCTTCGGTATGTCCTCTTCTCGGATGCAGAGCTGGTAGTAACCGTATCACAAATCAAGCTTAGAGAACCAGAAGGCTCCCTGCAGCTGATCAAATAGCTCGTCTATCCGAGGCAGTGGATAGGTATTGCGGACCGTTAACCGGTTCAGCTCCCGGTAATCTATGCATAGTCGCAACGACCCTTCCTTCTTCTTCACAAAAGAACCGGTGATCCCCACGACGATGATGTACAACCTTGAGCTCGCAAGAGGCGGTCCAGCGAGCGAGAAGGGGAGACTGGCGAGATGTTAGGATGCCCACCTACAGGAGGTGAGTGGGCGAAACCTCCTAGTGGGCGAGACGTCCTAGTGGGCGAGATCATTCTAGGAGGCGAGAGAGCCCACATGCCGAAAGGGCGGCGAGACGGACAGGGCGGTCGTCTCGCTCGGCAGTGCCTTCCCCACTCGCCACATGGGAGAAAAGATGCCTTTACCCTTTTACCCCCAAAGGGGGATTTTACCTTTGTGCCCCAGGTAATTTTACACTTCTACCCCTAGAGGTCTGCGTATAGCCCTCCTGAACAGCGGAGTTTGACTATTGACAGGCCCATCCCAGGGTGTTTTGGTCTTTTCAGGATTGATTCAGAAGTGTTATTTGCAGATCAGATTCAGAGGCTTATAAATAGACCGATAAGGTGGCTGAGATGAGGGGTTGAAACTTTCCACTGTCTTCCTCACAGGCACCTAGCTCAGTATTGGCTAGGGAGGGGAAGATCTTTAGTTCTTCCGGGAAAGAGGTGGGACCTCCGAGCTGAGACCCCTCGGTCTGTTTTTAGGTCTCCGACTCTCGTCAGGGTAGTAGCTCGAGAAAGGTACGTGTGGGCTGCATCCTGTTTTGAACTTTAGGGGGAATCAGAAAGCTGGTTCCAACATTTTTGGTGCGGTGAGCGTGTACCGCAGCCCTCAGAGAAGAATCTCGAGCAACCACATGGCGGGGGATCACAGAGAAGGAGAAGGAGGGGGTCGGATAACCGGGAGGATTTGTCGGAAGAGAAGAGTTTATGGCTCAATCAAGGGGATCATGGACTTGCTGCAAGGGATCTCGCGACAGGGAGATTGTTCAACCCCACTGCCCCAAGTGCCTGCTCTCACGCCGCAAGAAGAGCTCATCTCGGCGCGAGTGGGAGAAGATGCCCCGGGGAGGAGACCTGGGAAGGAGGTGATGGAGGAAGGAAGCGGGAGGGACATGGCAGGAAGGGAGCTATTCCCAAGCCCGGCAGGTACAATCTCGCTAGGAGAGGTCGTCGTGCGAGTAGGGGCGACGAGACCGATGGCGAGAGGGTCGCCATTTAGTGAGCTAATCCTGTCAGCCCCCGTCCCGGAAGGGTTTCGGGAACCCGAGATGAACTACTATGTGGGGAAAGATGATCCCCTTCATCACTTGCAATGGTTCGAGGACGCGGTTTCAATCAGGCCCATAACGGACACGTTTAAATGCCGTCCTTTTGCCATCACTCTAAAGGACAAAGCTAGAGACTGGTTTCATCAGCTCCCGACAGACTCGATATACTGCTTCGAGGACCTAAGCAGGAGTTTCCAGTTGCGGTTCTCCACTTCTAAGAAGAGAAAGAGGAACCCGGAGTCAATCTTTTTGATTAAGCAGAAGGCAGATGAGTCACTGGCTCAGTACGTGGACAGGTTCCAAGAAGAGATCTTGGATATACAAGAGGTGCCAGGGTTTGCCCTCCAGATGGCCTTTACTGTGGGACTACGGGAAGGTTTCTTCAAAATGAGCCTTACTCGGAAGGCACCGCTATCTTTTGAGGGCTTGATGGAGAAGGCGGAAAAGGAAATAGCGATGGAGGCGGCAAACCCCGCTTTCGCAAAAAAAATTGGCAAGGCTTACTGAGGTGGAGTCGAGGGAGTCAGGTGGGATGCAGCAGGAGGCAAGGATAAGAGAAGAGATGAGGGCGCCATCATATCAAGAGCTGGGATGGAGGCAACAGGGATGCCTGCCCCAGGACAAGGTAGAGGATTTACCCACGGGGGGAGGAATCAACAAGGAGGACCGGGAAGATTTCACCAGCAAGGGTGGGGGTATGGTCATAGACCACCCCTGCCCCCTCCGTAGCAGGCTATGGCTATCGGCCGAGGCAGAGGAAGAGGCCGGGAAAGAGGAAGAGGAGAAGGAGCCGGGAGAAGAAGAAACCCTCAGGAAGGATGGCAAGGGGGGGAGGTGGCGTTGCCATATTGTGACTTCTACGAGGAGGAAGGTCACGCAACGGCTACCTGCCCCGATTTCTTGGAAATGAGGAGAACCAGAGGAGCAGGAGAACAACCAAGTCCGGTACGGATAGAGGAAGTGACAGGTACAGTAGAAGAGGATCGATGTGTGGATCGAACAGATGAAGGAGATCGCGAAGGAATTGGGGTAATCCATGGGGGGGGGGGGGGGGGGGTAGGGATAAAGGCGGCTCTAAAGGCGAGCCTTCACACTATGTACCGTCGAAGCGTAGCGTCAATGTCATAATCCCCTCCCCCAGATGAAAAGATCACATTTTTGTGAAAGGACATGCCAGATCATGAAGACCTTTTCTGTGACGCGCTGGTGATACAAACTGCCATCGAGAACTTTACGGTGTCACAGATCCTAGTAGACAATGGTAGTTCGGTGAACGTGATTTTCAAAAAAAGCATTCAATGCAATGAGGGTGGAGGCCCGGAGGGTGCTGGCAGAGGATGGACCATTGTTTGGGTTCTCAGGAGAGAGGAAAGAAGTCGAGGGGGGAGTGGGACTCCAAGTAACCCTGGGTGGACTATCCCGAAACTACCGCTTCGTCATAGTGGATGCCTCCAGTAGTTACAACGCCATTTTTGGGCGCCCCTTGATCAGCGCTTTCAGGTGTGTTCCCTCATCGTTTCACTAGTGCTTGAAACTGAACTCAGGAGGTACCCAAATCAGGGTGCGGGGGGATCCAAAGGCTGTAAGGGAATGCTACGTAATGGTAGTAAACACCGTCTCCTGGAAGGGAGACGTCGAAGATATGGGGAAGAGGATGGAGCAATTGCAACAAGAGCTGGGGGGCGAAGCAGAAGAAGGAGAGGAAGGTGCTGGAGGAGAGGGAGAAGTAGTGGTGGTTGGAGGCATTGCAGGGGAACCATAAATGGCGGGAGAGAAGTACGGAGAGACGGGGATGTCAGAAGAAGGAGAGGAAGGTACTGGAGGAGAGGGAGAAGTAGTGGTGGTTGGAGGCATTACAGGGGAGCCAGAAATGGCTGGAAAGGAGGGAGGAGAGATGGAGGCGGCAGAGGAAAGGGAGCCAAAAGACGGTGAAGGGAGGAAAGAGAAGAGGAATATGGAGGAAGCGGGAGGGTCGCCCAGGAAGGGGGCCCGACCGGAAAAAAGAAGGGCCTCACGGCAGGAAGGAGAGGATGAAAGCAAGTGGGAGATGGAAAAGCTTGGGGAAGAAATGGTGATGGCCATCGCGGAAGACGAAGTCAGAGAGCGGGACGCGCTGGAAGAGCAGGAAGAAGGGGAAGAGCCATCAAGGCTAAAGGCGGCCGTGGAGGTACTCAAGGTAAAGATCGGTATCGAGGAATGCAGAGAGGAGAAGATAAAGATCAGTGACGAGCTCAGCCCGAAATACCGAGAGAAGATCAAGGCCTGCGTACAGGAAAATATTGACGTCTTTGCGTGGAGCGCCGCAGACATGCCTGGGGTCGATGCGGACGTCGCTTGTCACAGCCTTAATCTCGACCCCAACACTCGCCCCATACAGCAGAATAAGAGGGCCATCGCCTCCAAGATGGCCGTACCTATTAGAGAGGAAGTAGAGAAATTGCTTAAGGCGAGGCTTGTATCCGCCTGTAAGTATCCGGGGTGGGTGAGTAATGTTGTAATGGTTAAAAAGGGGAGGGTAGATGGAGAATGTGTGTGGATTTTTCTCTTTTAAATAAAGCATGCCCCAAAGATTGTTACCCGCTGCCCGAATCGACGCGCTGGTTGATTCAGCCGTCGGTTTTCCTTTTATGAGTTTCTTGAATGCGTTTTCCGGATATCACCAAATACGCATGCATCCTCTGGACATTAAGGACGTCATCTTCGTCACGGAGGATGAATGCTTCTGTTTTAATATGATGCCTTTCAATTTAAAAAATGCGGGAGCAACCTACCAAAGAATGATGGATCGGATCTTCCGAAAATAGAGAGGGAGGAACCTCGAGGTGTACGTAGATGACTTGATGATCAAAAGCAAGGACCTCGAAGCTCATATCCTAGACCTTGAGGAGACCTTTGAGACCCTAAGGAAGTATAGAATGAGGCTCAAGCCCCTGAAATGTGTTTTTGGAGCCAATAGGGGAAAGTTCCTCAGACATCTTCTCACCCCATCGGGAGTGGAACCCAACCCCTAAAAAGTGAAAGCAATCCTGGAGTTGGAGCCCCTAGAAATGCTAAAGAAGTTCAGCATCTCACCGGCAAGTTGGCTGGGCTAAGCAGGTTTCTCTCTCGAGCCGGAGAGAGATGCTCGCCTTTCTTTCGGACACTGCGGGGAGGCAAGAGGTTCGAGTGGACCCTAGAATATAGGAAGGCTTTCCAGGCTATAAAGCAGCAGCTTACCCAGATGCCTTTACTCCAGGGGCCAAGGGAAGGAGAGGTCTTATTTTTATACTTGGGGGTAGGGACTGGGGCTGTGAGCTCAGTTCTTGTGCGAGAAGAAGGGAAGAAGCAATTTCCAATCTACTACGTGAGCATGGTCTTAAAGAAAGCATAGCTCGGGTATCCCATCCTTGAAAAGTTAGCATTTGGCCTCATCGTCTCGGCCCGAAAGCTCAGACCGTATTTTCAGGCTCATTCTATTCAGGTTGTAACGGATCACCCCCTCCGTCGCATCTTGGAGGGGGTAGAACATTCCGGGAGGCTGGCCAAGTGGTCAATAGAGCTCAATGAATTCGACCTCGCTTTCGTTCCTCGGCTCGCCATTAAGGCACAGATGGTGGCTGATTTCCTGGTGGACTACGTAGAGGAAGTCCAGGGGGCGGAAGTATCCCCTCAAGCAACCTAGAAGATTGTTGGAACACCCTATTACTAATTTGGGTCAGGATCACTATGTCTCTAGGAACCTTTGCTTGACCTTCTGTATAGCTTAAATGGGTCAATTAGAATTGAGTCTAAGGGTTAGAAATCTAGGTTTGGAAGCTGCCCTGAAGACCAAGTTTTTCTGTCTGGAGACTAAGTCTGATCGTTGAGCTCAGCACGATGATTCATCGAACTCCGATCGACGATCGTCTAGCTCAACTTCGACAGATCGTCGAACTCCATTCGACGATCGCTGAGCTCAACTTCATAATATCATCGAACTCCATTCGACGATCGGTGAGCTCAGGTCGACGATTTTTACTCAGCTTTGGAACTTTATCTCTGAGCTCAGTTCGACGATCTTTGAGCTCAGATCGACGATATTTTGCTGCTGTATATTTCCAGATCGCTGAGCTCAGCTCGACGATAGCAGAGCTCAGTTCGACGATTTCAGATAACTTCCAGGATATTTCTTAATTCAAATTCAGATCAGTTAGGAGTTATTCTGCAATTAATTCAGAGATTTGCTAGCCGTTTTCATTTATTTCTGGACCAAGTTTCAAGGGATTTTTCAAGGAATAATTCTGTGGACTTTCCTCCAGAAGAGATTATGCAATTAAGGATGCAATTAATGCAGGCCAACGACTATACTTGACAGAGAATGATATTGTATTTGGACCAGAGAATAAAAGACAGAATGTTTTTTTAATCTCCAAGAGAACAAGAAGAGCACACACAATACAGATTACAGAGACTCATTCAAAAATCTTCCGTCAAAAAGAATTCTGAAGAGCACTCATCCAAGGAGATCAAGCTTTCTCAAATCTTCAGATCTCTGTAATTTTCAAAGTGTTCAAGGCCAACATATTTCAGACTATAGACACTCAACATTTCAGCTATTGCTGAAATCATCTATTGCTGGAGTTCAACCTTTGAAGGCCTATCACCCTCAGCAAAGCTTTTCTTCCTGAAGATCTCAAGGATTCAGGGGGAGCTTTGACATCAATCCACATAGTCTTCTCAGTTGTTTGAGAAAGAGAAGACTTCCATCACTCTCTCACCCCCTCTCTGTAAAGGGTTTCTCAAACTCCCTTCAAAAGTTTGAACTTGGTTTTTGAGCACCTTGTCAAAAGCTCATTGGTGGCAAGACACCTGATCAAAAAATCTGCTTTGGTTTTTGAGCACCTTATCAAAAGCTCATTGGTGCCCAGGACACTTGATCAACTCATCCTGAAGTGGATTCCTACCTAGGGTGGTAGAAGAGTGGATGTACCCAAGTTTGGGGAACCACTATATTTCCTTGTGTCTTCTGGTTTTGCTTGCTTTCATTTTTATTTCTGGCCTTGATTTTTCTGTGCTTAGTTTTTGGTTAACTTAGTGCTGTGATTAGATTTATTTTTGCTTCCCTGCTCACACATATTACAACAATTGTTGTAAAAACTTTTAAAGCACCATATACTCTATTCACCCCCCTCTAGAGTATATCAGATCTAGTTGCACTTTCAATTGGTATCAGAGGGAGGTTAGTTAAACATACCATACCTGATTGGTTGTACAGGCTAACACCTGAACCCAAAGATCCCAAACTAGATCTGTTCTGCTTTTGTAGTGTATTATTAGATTTTGTTTGCACAAATCATGGCCCAAAACAAAGATTATGCTAGCACCAGACCTCCAGTGTGCAATCTTTCCAAGTTTGCACTTTGGAAAGCAAGGATTAGGCTTTACATGAATTCTATTGACGAAGATATCTTTAACTCTGTTTTGACAGTGTGTGCAAGACCCCCAGAGAACACAAGCACAAATGCTGTGCCACCTCCATCAGGAACAGATGCTGACATTAAGAGATGGAAGGTAGCTGATGCTAAGGCTATGAACATTCTAGCCCAGACAATGTCAGATGACATATTTCAAAAGGTAGCTGAATGTAATTCAGCGAAAGAAATTTGGGACAAGCTCTCAGAAATAGTCTCAGGCTCAGCTGATGAGAGAAAGGATAGAAGATCCCATCTCATCTCTCAATATGAGAACTTCAAGAAGGGAGAGACTGAGTCAGTGGGAGACATGTACAACAGGCTAAGTCTAATTGTCAGTGAACTCAGGACATTGGACAAAGAGATCTCTCTAACAGAACTTAATGACAAGATCCTAATGTGCTTCCCTAGCACTTGGGATTCAAGAATCTGGCCAATTAAGGATGCCAGAAGTCTAAATGAGATTACCACTGAAGCTCTATTGGGTAAGCTCAAATCTTATGAGCTACTCATCAAGAATAGAGAGGAAGAACAGAAGGCTGCCTCACCGGCCACAAGAAAAGAGAAGATCATAGCATTCAAGGCAACTGAGGATCTGCCTGAAGATAAAGCCACAGGCAATGATGAACTACTCAGCTTGTTGGCCAAAAGATTCTACAAGATGGCCAGAAAGGACTTCAGAAGAAGATCATACAAGGAGTAGGATAAGCCAAGGTATGACAAGTCCATTAGCAATAATAAAGACATTATTTGCTTTGGTTGCAGGAAACCAGGGCACATAGTTCCTGACTGTCCAGAGAACAAGAACAAGGACAGAAGGGACAGAAAAGAAAGAAGAAAGGAGAAAGACTCCAAAAGGAATGGCAATGGCAAACCTTCCTCAAGCAAAAATAAGCATACAAGAAAAGAGTTTGTTGCTGAATCCTGGAGTGAGACAGAAGAGGAGTCAGAAGCCTCATCCAGCTCCAGTGATGATGAGGATGATGCAGAAGAAAAGGAGTTCTACATGATGGCAATTAATGCCTCACAGCACAATTCAGAGGAAGAAGGGTCAGAGTCAGACTCAGAGACTCAACCTGAAGAAGATCAGGTAATTAGCTCTTTTGATTTTAGTTCAGAAGATTTTAAATCTGAATTTAAAGCACTGTGTTTAGACCTGCTAAAGTCTGAGAAAGAGATTATCTCTCTCAGAAATCAATTATCTGAACACAATGCTCTAAAGTCAGAAAACCTCAAACTCTCTCAGGAGTTGGAGTGTTGTAGGGAACAGATAGCTTCACTGAAAAGTGAGCTCTCTGAGGCCAAGAAGCTTGAAGAATCCCTTAATGGGAGAAGCATCAAGCTGATGGACATCACAAGCACAGTGAACTCTAGATTTAACAGTACACTGGGCTTGAGTGCTTCATCCAGCCAACCTATAGTCCTAACAACTCCCATCAAATTCATTTCTGACAAGGGAAAGGGAGTTGTAGAGGTTGCTAGGAAAAATTCTGATCTGCCTCAGAAAATTAAGTCCCATCAGAAATCGTCGAACGGAGCTCGACAATCGTTGAACGGAGATCGCCGATCGCCGAACGCAGCTCGACGATCTCAGGCACAATCGTCGAACGCAGATCGACGATCTCAGCCAAAATCGTCGAACGCAGGTCGACGATCTCAAATACCTGACCTCACCCATAGTCGACCGTCGAACGGAGCTCGACGATCTGACCCAAGATCGTCGAATGCAGCTCCAAGATCGTCGAACAGAGGTCAGAGCTCTGGAAAATTTTTCAAAGGCAAATCAAAATTGAATCCTAAGGGTCCTTCATCCCAAATCTTTAACCCTTATACTGAATGGATTTTACCTCCATGGAGATATCATCCTGAAGGATATAAGAGTCAACCTAGGATGTCTTTCATTTCTGAATTTAAAGGTTATCAACCTAGGCCCAAGGTAAACTGGGTCAAAAACAAATGAATTGTCTTATGTGCAGGTGAAGACCTATCCAACATCTAACCAGCAATGGTATTTGGATAGTGGGTGGTCTAAGCACATGACAGGGAACAAGGACAACCTCATATCCTTCAGAGCCAAGCTTGGACCCAAAGTTATCTTTGGTGATTCAAACTTTGGACAGACTAAAGGATATGGTGCAGTGCAGATTGGATCAGTAACTTTCAAGAAGGTAGCATATGTAGAAGGACTGAAGCACAACCTAATCAGCATCAGTCAACTGTGTGATGAAGGCTACCAGGTGAACTTTAGCAAAGCCT
Source organism: Platanthera guangdongensis (assembly GCA_039583875.1). Taxonomy (NCBI): domain Eukaryota; kingdom Viridiplantae; phylum Streptophyta; class Magnoliopsida; order Asparagales; family Orchidaceae; genus Platanthera; species Platanthera guangdongensis. The sequence goes on from CM077149.1 coordinate 93,486,220, forward strand.
TATGCAAAATCAAGTCAGAGGACAACACAACTGTGTTGACAGGTAAAAGAAAAGGTAACATCTATCTAGTAGACTTTCTTTCAACTGATGTAGATATCTGCTTGTTCAACTCTGTCTGTAGACCAAATGTATTATGACATAAGAGATTAGGACACCTAAAACTTAGAACTATTGCTAGGCTATCCAAGGACAACCTTGTTAGAGGACTACCTTCTGGCCCCTACAAGAAGGAAGGACTCTGCAGGGCTTGTCAATTAGGCAATCAAACTAAAAATAGTTTTAAGTCACTTAATAAGAGTGATTTACCTAGGATATTGTATCTGATACACATGGATATTTTTGGACCCATCACAGTACAAAGCCTAGGAGGGAAATCCTACACTTTAGTAGTTGTAGATGACTTCTCTAGATTCACTTGGGTGTTCTTTCTAAGGAAGAAGTCTGATAACTTTAAGTGTCTGACAGAGTTTCTCAAATGTATACAGATTGAGTTCAATACTCACATTACCCTGATCAGAAGTGATCATGGGACAGAGTTTGATTCTCTTCTTATGCAAGAGTTCTGTCAGAGTGAAGGGATCAGACATACTTTCTCAACCCCTAGAACTCCTCAACAAAATGAGGTAGCTGAAAGGAAAAATAGAACCCTTATTGAATCTGCCACCACATTGTTGTTAGATGCTCATCTACCTCTATCTGTTTGGGCAGAGGCAGTGAACACCTCCAACTATGTGCTGAACAGAAGTCTGATACATAAACTAAAGGGAAAGACTCCCTATGAATTACTCAAAGGGAAGAAACCTAAAGTTGACTATTTTAGAGTCTTTGGTTGTATTTGCAACATTCACAATAATGACAAGAAATATTTAGCAAAATTTCAAGCCAAAGCTGATGAAGGAGTGTTTCTGGGATACTCCATGATCAGCAAGGCCTATAGGGTCTATAATAAATCATCTTTGAAAATTGAGGAATCTGTTCACATTTCTTTTGATGAATCTAACATGTCTTTCAAGGAGAAGATTTCTTCTACCATAGAACCTTTGCAGGAACATTCTCTAGTTGAAGACTTGAACAGGTTACAGGTTACTCAAGAGGATGAAAGCAGTGAAGATGAAGGGAATGCTCAACATATTGAAGCACAACTTGAAGAGCCAGTTGTTGTACCACAAGAGGAAACAACAACACAGGCTGGTGAACAATCAACACCCCCTGTTGATTTAGTAACATCAAGAGACCATCCAATTTCCCAAATAATTGGAGAAATCTCAGCTGGTGTGCAAACTAGAAATCAGGTCAACCAAAACCTATTGCACACCTGCTTCCTATCTCAAATTGAGCCTCAGTCCATTCAAGATGTAGAGCAAGATCCACACTGGATCATTGCAATGCAAGAGGAGTTGCATCAATTTGAAAGGAACAAAGTATGGGAACTAGTGACAAAGCCTAAGGATCATTCCATTGTTGGAACAAAATGGGTATTCAGAAACAAACTGGATGATCAAGGAGTAATTATAAGGAACAAGGCAAGGCTAGTTGCTCAGGGATACTCTCAAGAAGAAGGAATCGACTACGACCAGACTTTTGCACCTGTTGCAAGATTAGAAGCCATCAGGATATTTCTAGCTTATGCAGCTCACAAAGGCTTCAAAGTATATCAGATGGATGTCAAAAGTGCTTTCTTAAATGGAGACATCAAAGAGGAAGTTTATGTCAGACAACCTCCAGGTTTTATCTCTCCAACTTATCCTGATTATGTTTTTAGACTGAACAAAGCATTATATGGTCTCAAGCAAGCTCCCAGAGCATGGTATGAGACCCTAGCATGCTTTCTCTTGGAAAATGGTTTTATAAGGGGTAGAGTAGACCAAACTCTTTTCATTAGAACCCATAAGTCCCATACCATACTAGTACAAATTTATGTAGATGATATCATTTTTGGTTCTACTGACTCAAAATTATGCAGAAGGTTTTCTAACCTGATGCATTCTAAATTTGAGATGAGTAGCATGGGCGAGCTATCCTTCTTCCTAGGATTGCAAGTCAAGCAACATGCTGAAGGCATCTTTATTTCTCAAACCAAATATGCAAATGAATTGGTTAAGAAATTTGGTATGTCTGAGGCATCTTGTATGAAAACACCCATGCCTACCAATGCTGTATTGGATGCTGATGAACATGGGAAACCTGTTGATCAGACAACATTTAGAGCAATGATTGGCTCTTTACTGTATCTTACATCTAGTAGACCAGATATAATGTTTGCTACATGTATATGTGCTAGGTTCCAAGTAAGCCCTAGAGAGTCACACCTAACTTTAGTAAAGAGGATTCTCAGGTATGTTAAAAGTTGTCCAAATGTAGGTCTCTGGTATCCAAAAGATTCAGCATTTGAGTTAACTGGATTCTATGATGCTGATTATGCTGGATGCAGAATTGACAGGAAAAGCACCAGTGGAACTTGTCAGTTCCTTGGTGACAGACTTGTCTCTTGGTTTTGTAAGAAACAAACATCTGTGTCAACTTCAACTGCTGAAGCTGAATATATGGCTGCAGGCAGTTGTTGTTCACAAATCTTGTGGATTCAAAACCAACCCTAGACTATGGTTACAACTTAGAGAAGTCTAAAATCTTTTGTGATAACACAAGTGCTATTTCCATAGCTCAAAATCCAGTCCTCCATAGTAGGACAAAACACATAGAGATTAGGCATCATTTCTTAAGGGATAATGTTGAAAAGAATAAAATTGAATTACATTATATCCCAACTGATTTACAAAGGAAAGATATTTTCACCAAGCCCTTGGATGAAAAGAAACACACTTTCTTCCTAAATCAGTTAGGAATGTTAGATGGAGGAAGTCTTAAATAATATCCAAGATTTTGAAAGTTTAAAAATTGACCAAGACTAGGCAAACATTCTGATTTTTCTTAGTGTCTAGAATTTTTCTGATCTCTGAACTGCGCTCGACGATTTTCCCCAAGATCGTCGAACGGAGATCGACGATTTCCAAAAATCGTCGAACTGAGTTCAGCGCCTCTCAGATAGTGTGAACTATCTCTTCCGGTCAACGATCGTCGAACGGCGCTCGACGATTTTGTTCTCTGAACGATCGTCGAACGGAGCTCGACGCTTTCCAATATCGTCGAACGGAGATCGACGATGTTGAAGACTCTTCAGATTCCTTTAGGAGCCTCGATCGTCGAACTGAGTTCAACGATCTTTCCAATTCTGCGTCGAACCCTAATATAAAACTCATTTTTCGCCGTCGTTCTCATTTGCGTTTTCGATTTCTCTGCAAGGATTTTCTTTCCCTCCAAACAGTTCTACGCTTGGTCGTTTTGTTTGTTGAGTTTTTGCAGGTACTAATGGCTGTGTCAGTTGCTGTTCTTGCTGCAATGAAGTTTGATGCTGGGTTTGATATTGATATAGAATCCTTCAGCACGACTGATCAGATTTTTCAAGATATACTGGGTTTGTTCAAGGATCAGAATCTGACTGCCATAATGACCACCAGGATCAAGCTGGCTTCTGATGAGATCAAGGAGTGGGTTTATACTGCCCATAATTAAGATAACAGCACCATAGTTGGGTCAATAGCTGGAACTCAGGTACCCTTGACCCCCACAATTTTAACAGAAGTTTTTGGATTGAGAAATGGAGAAGACTCTGCTGAATTATCTGGAGATGAGTTTTCTGAACTGCTTTCCAGAATGGGTCATCCAGAGGGAAACCCTAGTAAGCTATTCAAAAGGAACCTGTCTGTTGAGTACAGGTTCATGGCAGATGTGGTGGGAAAAGTGCTACTAACAAAGCACTCAGCCCATGATACAATATCCAGACATCAGCTCTGTCTCATGGGAGCTCTTGTGGATAAGAAAAATCTGAATTGGGGAGAGGTCTTCTTTGACCTCATCAAAAAGAAAATAAACAAAAGTTTTGTTAATTTTGGAAGAATTATTGGAGTATTTCTGCAGCATAGGTGTCCTGCCTTGCTAGTCTCCTCTGGAGTTCATATTAATGCCTCCAAGAGACTGACCTGTGCCCTCTTTGGAAAGTGGGACAGGTAAATAAGCAAGCCTAGCAGGCCCTCCTCCAGTGCTCCTTCAGGCACAAGGACTCCAAGAGTCAATCCTCCACAGGTCTCTGCCCCTGTAGATGACCTGGCTGCTGTTTCTGCCTCTCCTCCTCCTCCAATTCCATCCCTACCCCTACCATCCACCATTCTAGCTCCATCCACCATCATCATCTCCAGCCCATCTCCAACATCAACACCATCCCCAGAACCCATTCTACCTCCACCAGCAGAACAATTCCACCCACTGTTCTCCTACCCTCCACCTGATGTCACCTCCTCACCCACTATTCCATCCTTCACCCTACTGGATGACTCCTTTATGGATGATTCCCCATCATCTCCTCCTGAATTACCCACCTCCTCCACTTCATTCCAAGATCTCCTACACCACATCATAGACCAACCAACATTCACCCCATCCATATCCATTCCCCTATCCTCCATATCCACCCTACCAACACCTGAGCCATCCCTTCCACCATTCTCCAGCTCTCCACTTCCAGAAACCTCAGCTGCTTCCATACCTTCTACCTCTGCTCCAGCTCTTGAGCAAGTAGACCTCTCAGCCCTAGCTGACAGGCTGTATGAGTTACTTGCCCCCAGGCTAACTCTGCTGTTGGAGACCTCTTTGGCTCCACTCCACCTGTCAGTGGCATCCCTTTCTGCCAGGCTCTCTTCCCTCTTCCCTCAGGCAGCACCTACAGCAGTGTGCCTTGATCCAGATGTATCTGCATCTAGGCAGGGGGAGATGCCATATGAAGAGAATCTTCATGATGCTGCTGCTGCTGTTTCTGCAAGCCCTCTGTCTGCTGTTGCTGGTTAGTTCTGCTTCTCTTGCTGCTGCTGCTGTGCCTCCTACTGCTGTTCTTGCAATAGACCTCAGGTCTTTGCTATCTGCTTTTGATTCTGCCTACTTTAGCTGTCTGCCAGAGGTCCATGCTGTCCAGCCTCCAGAAGACTTATCCAAGGCACTTGTGCCTCTTTCTTGCTGTGACCCTAGCATGATCTCCTCTTTTGTAAATTCAGTCATTGCTGCTGCTGCTTCTTCTGAAGAAAGGATTGATGTTGCTTCTGAGATTATTGATACTGCTGATGCTGAAGTTCCTACCACGTCTGATGAACCAATCTCCAAGGACATTCTTATGACAGAGGCCACTGGATTTGAGCCTTCTGCAGATTTTGATGATGTTTCTGTTTCTGCTGATGTCAGTAAAGTTGTTGCTGCTATCACCTCTCAAGTTTCTGTTGTTAGTGAATCTGCTGTTTCTACTGTGGCTAGTGAAATTGCTGCTGTTGTTGCTTCTGCTTCACCCTCTCCATCTGCTGTTGTCCCTGCTGTTACCATCTCAACACCTGCTGCTGCTGCTGCTGTTCAACTTCTGCCTCATCTGCCTCTGTTCAACTTAAGAAGGATTTAATGAAGAAAATAGATGCTCTCTATGAGGACCAGAGTTCTGAATCTGATGAATTTAAAACAGACTCTGATGATTCTTCTGCTACCATTGCCAGGAAAAGGAAGGCAAGGAGCAAGGCTATGAAGAGGGTACCTCCTGCTAAAGTCAAAGATAACAATGATATCCCTTATTATATTCTACATGATTGCCCAATCACTGAACACTGGATGCAGTATTCTAAAAATCAGCTGAAAGCAATGAAGAAAAAGAGAAAATATGAGAAGGGTTCATCCCCATTCCAGCACTCTCATCCTCCTCCACCACCTCCTCCTGATGCAGGTGCAGGTGGAAGCTCTGCAAGTCAACCCCCAGCCAGAAGTCAGGCTCCCTATCAACCTCATGCCAGATCTTACCATAGGGAAAGCCAATCCAGGGGCTCTCATTCTAGGAGAGGAGGATATAGGGGCAATCAGAGAGATATTCAAGTATATTCTAAAGGGTACTCCAGGCAGCACCCATATTCTAGGGGAGGACATAGTTCTTCTGATACAACTTCTGGTCCTTTCCCCTACAAGCTAAAAGAGACTGTGTCTGCCAGGCCTCCTCAAGACAATCCTTCCAACAGGTATGAGCCACCTGTACCTTTTGAGGACCCTGAAAACAATCCAGCTGCTTGGACTGCAAGGTTAAAGGAATTAGCTGCACTGGACCAAATTAAAAAGGCTAGAGAACAAGGATTAGATTCTTCCAACATTTCAACAATGTCTGAACAAAGACAAAAAGAATTAGAGAGATATGCTTCCAGTAGATTCTTTGATGCTGACAGATACATGGAATTACATCCTGAAGCAGTGGTTCCCAGGCTTAAACAACAAACATCTCTAGGTGCAGCAGATGACACCAGATCTAAGAAGGAAGCCCTAAATCCTAACAGAGAAATTAAAATGGTTAAGGGCAAAGAGAAGAAATGATATTGTAAGGTGACACTTTCTAGAACTTCTGATTATCTGGATGCCATATATATATATCTCTGTGATTATTCTGCAATGTCTAGCTGTTGCTTTTCTGTGTTTCTGATTGTATGCTGTTATTTAAAGTTTTTCCAAAGTCTGTAAATAGTAATCCTAACCCAAATAGGGGGAGATTATTGGAACACCCTATTACTAATTTGGGTCAGGATCACTATGTCTCTAGGAACCTTTGCTTGACCTTTTGTATAGCTTAAATGGGTCAATTAGAATTGAGTCTAATGGTTAGAAATCTAGGTTTGGAAGCTGCCCTGAAGACCAAGTTTTTCTGTCTGGAGACTAAGTCTGATCGTTGAGCTCAGCACGACGATTCGTCGAACTCCGATCGACGATCGTCTAGCTCAACTTCGACAGATCGTCGAACTCCATTCGACGATCGCTGAGCTCAACTTCATAATATCGTCGAACTCCATTCGACGATCGGTGAGCTCAGGTCGACGATTTTTACTCAGCTTTGGAACTTTATCTCTAAGCTCAGTTCGACGATCTTTGAGCTCAGATCGACGATATTTTGCTGCTGTATATTTCCAGATCGCTGAGCTCAGCTCAACGATAGCAGAGCTCAGTTCGACGATTTCAGATAACTTTCAGGATATTTCTTAATTCAAATTCAAATCAGTTAGGAGTTATTCTGCAATTAATTTAGAGATTTGCTAGCCGTTTTCATTTATTTCTAGACCAAGTTTCAAGGGATTTTTCAAGGAATAATTCTGTGGACTTTCCTCCAGAAGAGATTATGCAATTAATGATGCAATTAATGCAGGCCAACGACTATACTTGACAGAGAATGATATTCTATTCTGGACCAGAGAATAAAAGACAGAATATTTTTTTAATCTCCAAGAGAACAAGAAGAGCACACACAATACAGATTACAGAGACTCATTCAAAAATCTTCTGTCAAAAAGAATTCAGAAGAGCACTCATCCAAGGAGATCAAGCTTTCTCAAATCTTCAGATCTCTGTAGTTTTCAAAGTGTTCAAGGCCAACATATTTCAGACTCCAGACACTCAACATTTCAGCTATTGCAGAAATCATCTATTGCTGGAGTTCAACCTTTGAAGGCCTATCACCCTCAGCAAAGCTTTTCTTCCTGAAGATCTCAAGGATTCAGGGGGAGCTTTGACATCAATCCACATAGTCTTCTCAGTTGTTTGAGAAAGAGAAGACTTCCATCACTCTCTCACCCCCTCTCTGTAAAGGGTTTCTCAAACTCCCTTCAAAAGTTTGAACTTGGTTTTTGAGCACCTTGTCAAAAGCTCATTGGTGGCAAGACACATGATCAAAAAATCTGCTTTGGTTTTTGAGCACCTTATCAAAAGCTCATTGGTGCCCAGGACACCTGATCAACTCATCCTGCAGTGGATTCCTACCTAGGGTGGTAGAAGAGTGGATGTACCCAAGTTTGGGGAACCACTATATTTCCTTGTGTCTTCTGGTTTTGCTTGCTTTTATTTTTGTTTCTGGCCTTGATTTTTCTGTGCTTAGTTTTTGGTTAACTTAGTGCTGTGATTAGATTTATTTTTGCTTCCCTGCTCACACATATTACAATAATTGTTGTAAAAACTTTTAAAGCACCATATACTCTATTCACCCCCTCTAGAGTATATCAGATCTAGTTGCACTTTCAAAGATGTTAGTAGATGGTGCGTCGGGAAGAAATTCCTTCGGAGGGGGAATGGTCTTGATAAGTCCGGAAGGGACCAGGATTGAACAGGCCTTGAAGATTCATTTCACGATCACCAACAATCAAGCAGAATATAAGGCGATCATCGCGGGACTCAGGTTAGCCCGAGAATTGGGCATACAAGACATCGAGGCCTCGACCGACTCCATGGTGGTGGCAGGTCAGATCAAAGGGGAGTTCGAGATAAGGGAGCCCACCCTCCAGTTGTTCCTAGGAAAGGTCAAGGGCATTATCGGGCAGTTCCAAAGCTTTTCAATTCAGCACGTCCCGAGGGGGGAGAGCACTCAGGCTGACCAACTCGCCAAGTATGGCCCTAGAGCTGGAGGAACAATGACGGAGCTCTTCAGGCCGTCTATAGAAGAAGGAGAACTCATGGAGATATGCCGGCAGAGGTCTTGGATGGACCCCTTCATCACCTTTTTGGCGTCAGGGCAGTTACCCACAAAAGAACTCGACAAGAAGCATACCAGATACAAATCGGCATACTACCTGCTGAAAGATGGGGCTTTATATCGCAAGACGCTGTCAGGTTTGCTGGCCAGATGCATGTCAGAGGAAAAGGTTCCAAAGGTTCTGTAAGAGATTCACTCGGGAGAATGTGGGAGTCACTCGGGGAGCCGGACATTAGAAGGGAGGGTACTGAGATAGGTGTACTTATGGCCTACCCTCAGGAAAGATGCGGAGGAATTCGCGAAAAGGTGTCAAAAATGCCAGGAGTTTGCCCCCCTCCAGCTCCTTCCGGCCCAGAGGTTACGGATGATCACATCTCCCTGACCTTTCGCTATATGAGGGCTAGATCTGGTGGGTCCTTTTCCCCAAGCAAGTGGCCAGAGGAAATTCCTGTTAGTCATGTTGGACTACTTTTCGAAATGGCTGGAGGTGAGGGCGCTGGCTAAGGTAACATCGCAGGTGGTCAAGAATTTCGTATGGGGGGAGATCATCTATCGGCATGGGTTGCCTCTGGCCATTGTGACAGATAACGGACCACAATTTGCAAGTAGATAGTTCGTTGATTTCTGCATCCGTTTGGGAATAGATCTCCGCTTTGTCTCTGTTCATCATCCACAGAGTAATGGGCAGGTGGAAGCAGCTAATAAGGTCATTGTCAATCTATTGAAGAAGAAAGTGGAGAATTTGAGGGGGAACTAGGTGGAGCAGCTAGCTTCAGTCCTATGGGCCTTGAGGACCACACCAAACACCGCCACGGGGGAAACCCCATTTAAGCTCTCTCATGGCTCAGAGTCTGTCATACCTATCGAGTTTGAGGTCACATCACCAAGAGTAACTGCTGCAAGGGAAGGAGCCGAAGGATGGAGAGCGGATAACGAGGAATAACAGAGACTCTCTCTGGATCTCGTGGAGGAACTCAGGGATTTGGCGATGGTCCGGCAGGAGGAGGTCAAGCGCCAGATGGCAAGGTACTTCGACAAGCATATAAGGGTCAGGCAGTTCGAGAAGGGAGATTTGGTCCTAAAAAAGGTAGATGTAGCAGGTAGAGGGGCCTCCGTAGGGAAGCTCAATCCCAATTGAGAGGGTCCTTTTGTAGTAAAAGAGGTCTTAAAGTCAGGAGGGTACCACCTCCAGGATGTGGACGGGGTATTCCTCGAGCGAGCCCGAAGTGGTGATGATTTAAAGATATTTTACCCGTAGCACTTTCTGTTCATTGCACTTTTTATTGTTGTACAATACTTGAAATTTTGATGTGATGGGAGTGTGGGTGACCTTTCTATGGCACCAAGGGTGAGATGAAAGAGATGAGACCCCGAGCAGACCCGCTGACCTGGCTCTCATCTAGCTGGTAGGGCTATAGGCTCATTCGGTGGTTGGAGATGGTTTGGAGAGGAGACCCCGAGCAGACCCGCTGAACAGGCTCTCATCTAGCTGGCATGGCTGTAGGCTCACTCAGTGGTTGGATATGGTTTGGAGAGGAGACCCCGAGCAGACCCGCTGACCAGGCTCTCACCTAGCTGGCAGGGCTGTAGGCTCACTCGGTGGTTGGAGATGGTTTGGAGAGGAGACCCCGAGCAGACCCGCTGACCAGACTCTCATCTAGCTGGCATGGCTGTAGGCTCACTCGGTGGTTGGAGATGGTTTGGAGAGGAGACCACGAGCAGACCCGCTGACCAGGCTCTCATCTAGCTGGCAGGGCTGTAGGCTCACTCAGTGGTTGGAGATGGTTTTTAGAGGAGACCCCGAGCAGACCCGCTGACCAGACTCTCACCTAGCTGGCAGGGCTGTAAGCTCACTCGGTGGTTGGAGATGGTTTGGAGAGGAGACCCCGAGCAGACCCGCTGACCAGGCTCTCATCTAGCTAGCAGGGCTGTAGGCTCACTCGATGGTTGGAGATGGTTTGGAGAAGAGACCCTGAGCAGACCCGCTGACCAGGCTCTCATCTAGCTGGTAGGGCAGTAGGCTCACTCGGTGGTCGAAGATGGTTCGGAGAGGAGACCCCGAGCAGACCCGCTGACCAGACCCTCATCAAGCTGGCAGAGCCGTAAGCTCACTTGAGGGCAAGTCTATTGGTAAGAGTTCACGGGGAGAAAGGTCCATATTCATCAGAAGATTGGTGGAAAATCCCTAGAAAAAGGAAGGATCAGGGATCAGGCCAGGGAAGAGGGTCTCTGACCGACACTCGGCATGGGCGGTCCCGCCCATAGCGAGTGGGCCTTCCTTGCTCAAGATGCAAGCCTGGCGTAGGAAGGTGGGGCCTGTCAAGTAGGGCGGCTGGTCTCCAGGGACTTCAATGCAGGTTAATCTTGCGGCGAGACGAGCGCTAAGGGTCAGCTGATCTCGCAGGTAGTATAGGCGAAGAGAGATCCAAGGTCTCACGTTTTTAGCTAGCTATTAAGCGAGACGGCCGAAGATAAAAGCAGCGATTAAGTAACATATAAAAGGTTTAAACAAAATTTTCTTGGGACAAGAAGAAGAACACCTCACTATTTTCGAGGAATTGTCTACCAAAATTACAAGTACCAGACAAGATAAAAAAGAAAAGGGGGAGAGAAGCCACTGGAGTTGATGATTCTCTACTTGCTGCCAGAAGAAGAGCTGTCATCCATCTCGCCGTATAAGCGGGGGACCAGGTCACGGGCAGTAACCGTCTCGGCATCATCGCGCACCACCCCCAGCTCCTTCATTATTTTGAGAACAAGCTCCGCTGTCTTGATATTGGAGTCTCGGCAGAGGGCATCCACCTCGTCTACAGAGTAGAGGGAAGGAATGGGAAATTGGTCTGAGGGGGGTGCCGCGCTATTCCGAAGGTGGAGATTTTCAGCTTTCAATTTCTTATTCTCTCCCTCCAACTCCTCAATGCGCGAGCGCATCCGATCGGCAGTCTCGACATCCTGCAGGAAGAGAACGAGTAAATGACCATAATGAGCGGCGAGTAAGACTAGCAAAGCAGCTGTAAGAAAACTCACCACACCACCCTGGCTCTGCGCGAGGAGGTTGTTGGCAACAACCAACCGCTTCTCTAGGTCACTGGATTTCTCCCGTTCCGCGGTGAGACCGGCCTCCGCTTCCTTCCATTTTCTATTATTGAAAACCAGGCGTCGCGAGACCCGGTGCGCGAGTTCCAGGGAGCGAAATTGAGAGTGGGCGCTCTTCAGAATGAGATCGCGACGCCTCATTGTCTGCGGGCTCAGAGCCAAGGCCACCGTATAGCCCAAACCCTAGGGAGAAGGCGTGACTGATGGGGGGGGGGGTCCTGCTCTTTCCAGGAGGGAAGGAGAGTGGACACCGACACGCGGTTAGCGTCCTTGTCCCATAGGAGCACCGGCTCGCCGACAACATCATCGGTCACAGGCCCCATGTTGTAATTGGGGTGCGAGGCAGGAGCCGGACGACTGGAGGAGCCAGCCTCGCCGGAAGGGAACTTAGCAGGCTGAACAATGGTGGTAGTAGCTGGATCTGACAAAATAGTCTCGTGGGCAGGCGAGACGGGTAGTCGGGGAGGTGAGGGAGACGATAAAGAGATGGGGGACAGGGATCCCGATGGCTCTTTCCTTTCTTTGGCAGACTTTTTCTCCTTTTTGAAAGACACAGATTTCTTCACCTTCTTCTTTGGGCTGTGCCGAGAAGTGCCCTCGTCCCCGGGCCTCTTCTTTGGGGTGGGAGTCAGCGTGTCCTTCGCGGCCTCCGCCGCCATACTCGCTAAGGCGAGAGCCGAGTTACTCTAGTAAGGGGGATGAACGGGGATGGTTCTCTCTCCTAGAAGGGATGATAGTCAGCAGAGAACAAAAATTTACAAGGCCAGGGGGGGGGGGGGGGACATGAGTATACCTTCATCGGGGAAGACGGCTGGAAGTGAGTCGAGGTCTCGCCTGAGGTAATTGACCTCGAAATTTTTCCCTGCGAAGAAGTCGCAAAGATCCTTCTCGGCACCCCCAACCTTGGGGGTTTCATAGTAGCATTCGGCAGGAGACACCAGGGCGAGAGGAATGCCTCCCAAATCCCCACGAATGAAGACAAAGTGAGTCAGCCAGTGATGATTTTTATTCGGTGCCTTGCACACCTTTAGGCCTTGGCCTGTGAAGTAAGAGACGCCGTCATCTTTTACATGGTAGACGAACAGCTTGCGAAAGGCGGTCAAGCTAAATTCGATGCGCTCTCACCGCAGGTAGCAGGAGAAAGCAATCAGCATGGAGACGGCGTTGGGGTTGAATTGGGCGGGGACAACCCCAAAGTACTTAAGAACTAACTTGACCTCTGGCCAAAGGGGAAGCCACAGCCCCCCTCGAAGTGCGAGATGGGGAAGGCCAGTTTGTTGGGGTAGAAAGTGTTGATGCATTCACCAACTTTGGGCGGGCAAGATAAGTAACCATCAGCGAGGTAATCGCTGGCGAAGTGAGCATATTCTTCCTCTGGCAGCCTGCCGAGAGGGAAGTCGTGATCCACAAACCGCTTTTCGCAGCGGCTGCGACCCTCACCTTCTTCCACCTTCTTCTTTCCCATAGCAGGCAAGAAGGCAGCAAAGGGGAAGAGAACGACTTAGGAGAGCGGGACGCGAGATGAGTGCAGAAGAGGAGAGGTAGTCGGAAGCTCCAACCGAAAAGACGGCCAAGAATAACAGAAGTAGGGGAGTATCTGGATTTGAAGTATTTATAAGGAATGAGGGAGAGATGAGATTGAGCGGGAAAATCAAGCGGAGGGAAATGAAGAGGCACCCGACGCTTCATCTCTCTCTCTCTTTCTCTCTCTCTAGAACCCAAGGGGGGGAGGTGCCGTAGCGGTTCTTTCGAGGTAAAAGCCATCATTATAAAACAACTAATTAAAAAAGGAGCTGATCAGGATAATGATGAAAAACAACATGATATGACAGACACAATACCGTAATGATAAAATAGTTCATCCCGCGGAAGGGTGCATCCCGCCCAAAAAAGTTTTATACAACGCATCAATAATTAAACATAATTAAATTGATAATATGGGAGGGCCTGGAGAAGGCGAGACGGGACCGCGATAGCTTAGTTCCACACCCATTTCCAACGGCCATATTGACCTCCCGCGAATGGAGGGCGGCCGGGAAGATGAAAGGCGCGAGCGGAGACCACGCCACGGCGCGCGAGGCAGAGATGTTCGTCCGTCTTGTTTAAGATGGCTTGGGGGTCTGTCCCGTCCATTGCACCACCAGCTTCCATCTCGACAGAAAGGCGGTGACACACTGTTTCTAGCCAGTCCATGCGCCGGTCGGAGGCCTGCTTCTCCAGCTCCATCTCGTGGATTATATGCGTGTATTTGCGGAACATCCTAGCCATCCTCCGCATCAACTCCATGGTATCCATGGGATCACCCAAGTAGTCCTCGATCTCGCCAGGATGAGGAAGAGGCGAGAGGGGGGGGGGGGGAGACGCGGGAGCATCTTCAGTGTCGGAATCAAATTGGATGCCTGCACAGGAAGCGAGAAATCATAAACAAGGATGAGCTCGCATGGGTTGGATAAAAGAAGGTGAATGGGAGGAAAAGCGAGAAGGGTAAGTTCTCACTTGGAATGCGAGGGTTCCCCCAACCCGCGAGAGGTTTTCTTTCCGCGAGAGGGGTGGGGAGGATGCCTCAGGCGAGTCGCTGTGCTGATGAGCTTGGTTAATATTATCAGGAGGATTGGCGGGAATCGGGGAATCAGCAAAGCTTCCCTGGAAAAATGTGGTTAATAGGCGGGACGAAAGAAGAGAGAGAAGAATGAGAAATTACCCGTTTCTCTCCGGGATAGGCGAAAGGATTGTTTGTTGAAGGGGTAGAGGAGGTCGCGCCCGCCGAGAGGGGAGGGCAGGCGGACTTCATCTTTTTCAGGCGAGAGGATGGAGGGGCCGAGGGAGGGATACTCCCCAGGTCCGGGAATAGGGCATCCGTGTTGGTTTTATTTCGCCTTCACACCATCGCGAGGCGCTCGCGAAAACTCTGGCTGTGAGACATTCTGAAGGAGGAAATGAAGGAACATAAAAGGGACCCTAATGAAGGATGTGATCTCATATTTATAGGCCCCATGGGGGGGGGGGGGCACCAAAGATTCTCATGAGTGAATCTTACCATCGCGAGTCGCGGTTGGACTTATCTTTTAGAGGTTAGAGCAACCTCGAAAAGAGCGGTGATTGTGTACAACCTTGGGCTCGCAAGAGGCGGTCCAGCGAGCGAGAAGGGGAGACTGGCGAGATGATAGGATGCCCACCTGCAGGAGGCGAGTGAGCGAGACCTCCTAGTGGGCGAGACGTCCTAGTGGGCGAGATCATTCTAGGAGGCGAGAGAGCCCATAGGCCGAAAGGGCGGCAAGACGGACAGGGCGGTCGTCTCGCCCGACAGTGCCTTCCCCACTCGCCGCATGGGAGAAAAGATGCCTTTACCCTTTTACCCCCAAAGGGGGATTTTACCTTTGTGCCCTAGTTAATTTTACACTTCTACCCCTGGAGGTCTGCGTATAGCCCTCCAGAACAGCGGAGTTTGGCTATTGGCAGACCCAACTCAGGGTGTTTTGGTCTTTTCAGGATTGATTCAGAAGTGTTATTTGTAGATCAGATTCAGAGGCCTATAAATAGACCGATAAGGTGCCTGAGATGAGGGGTTGAAACTTTCCACTGTCTTCCTCACAGGCACCTAGCTCAGTATTGGCTAGGGAGGGGAAGATCTTTAGTTCTTCCGGGAAAGAGGTGGGACCTCCGAGCTGAGATCCCTCGGTCTGTTTTTAGGTCTCCAACTCTCGTCAGGGTAGTAGCTCGAGAAAAGTACGTGTGGGCTGCATCCTGTTTCGAACTTTAGGGTGAATCAGAAAGCTGGTTCCAACAGATGAATTGGGCTGCACAAATCCCGTCTCAACTAGCTCCTGAAGTTGAGTCCTGAACTCTGCCAACTCTCTGGGAGCCATCCTGTAAGGTGCCCGGGACACTAGCCTCGCTCCTGGTACCGGCTGAATCCTGAAATCCAAGTCCCTGGCTGGTGGTAGTCCGAGAAATTTCTCCGGGAACACGTCGGAGAAATCCCGGACGATCGGAATATCTGAAATAGAAGTATCTGCTCCCGCGATCTCAAAGCAGATAAGGTAAACCTCCTCTCCCTGCTTGTAGGCCTTCACAGCCTGTACATAAGATAGTAATAGGTGGGAGATATGTTTAATACCTTCGATGATGACATGGGAGTCGCCATGCCTTAGTGTGATCCTCCTTGATGGGCTATCTATCTGAGCATGGTTCTGATGTAACCATGTCAAGCCCAAAATCAAATCGAAGTCCTGCAGCTTCAGAATAGTTGCTGGCGCCTCAAATGCCTTGCCGCTAATCTCGGCCTCCATATTGCAATGGGCAGTGGTCCACAGTTCTGACCAATCGGGTAGACACACCCTCATCTCTAGTCATGGAAATCTTTCCACGCCTTCAAGTCCGTCTATGAAGGCCTCAGATACGAACGAGTGCGAAGCACCCGTATCGAAGAGGGTATGTGCGGGCTTGCCGCTGATCATAACTATGCCTGAGATTTATTTGAGGTATAATGGAGGTTATTTCTATGGTTTTCAAGGCACTACTAAGGTTGAAATTTCTAAATTAAAACAATTTAAGTACCTGTAATCACCTCCTCGGGGTTCCTTTGCTCCGTGAGGTCCAAAGCGTATATCTGCTCCTGATTGCGTCCCCTGCCGTGATATCCCCGGCCTCGGCCTCATCCTCGGCCTCGGCCCTGCTGTACTGGGGCCACTGGAGGTGGAGGAGGAGGATGGAATCGATGCGGACACTCCGATCTAATGTGCCCGGGCTGGCGGCATCCGTAACAAACTACCTGCCGGTGGCCATGGTCATCCTGTCTCCTCGGATCATGCACCTATAGAGGTGAGGGAGCTAATGTTGGAGGAGGTCCCTGCTCCTGCCTGTAGTTGGGACGACGATGTCCCCCACTCCTCTTGTATCCAATAGTCCTGCCTCTCTGAGAGCCCCTGCTACTCTCTCCTGATGTCGACCCATCATACGGTCTCTTCCCTCTACTTTGTACCATCAACTGGTCAGCCTCCAACTTCTTCGCCATCTCAATAATCTGGGCGGATGTGCCGTGAGAAATGAACAACAAAACCTACCTCAAATCGTCCCTGAGGCCCCGGTAGATCCTCTTGACATACCTCCTATCATCAGTATCCTGTATCCCTGCGAACCTGGCAAGGTGGGAGAACTCCCTCTGGTACTCAATCACTGATCTACTCCCCTGCCGGAGGTTCAGAAACCTCTCCTCCAAAGCATCTCTGTCCGTAGTAGAGACGAAGTGATCCAAAAATACATCGCCAAACTCCTCCCACGATATGTCTGACAGCTCCCAGTCCGCATATGTAGAATCCCGCACTGATTTCCACCATCTCTTCGTATGAGCCTCTAATGTAGAGGTGGCTAGAGGTACTGCCTCACAGACCGGGCAGCTAATGCCCGCCAAAATCTCGTGTATGGCCTCTAGCCATTCCTCCGTCTTTACCGCATCCTCTGTCCCACGGTACATTGGTGGGGACAGGCTCTTGAAGTCACTCAGCCAGCCTGACCCTGGATTTGGCTGCGGAGCCGGGATTTGCTGGGCTTTGAAGGCATCCAGGATCGCCGTCAGAGTCTGCCCCATCTCCGTCTGTAGAAATGGAGTGGCAGCTAGAGGGAGAGGAGCCACATTTTGCGGCGTGATGACCTGTGGAGGTTATATAAAGGTAAGGTTAAAACAGAATTAGCCTAACTCATTGTACTTAGTGGACTGTTTTATGTGACTTTTTACACATGGGCACACCACTGCTTCCGCTGCATAGTTTGTCCGCAAACTATTGCTCGCGCGGGGTGGTCCAGTGTTGTGGACTTCTTTCTCATATGATCGTTTGTTCAAGTGATACCAGTTTGTAAGACCCCCCCGTACCAAGGAGGCTCCCGGTCTTATGCCCAGAACCGCCGTCGTACGGTGGCACTAACACACGGGTTAGTCGACACCGCAACACACTGATTCTGCCGACTAATATGATCATATAACCTGTAGGCCAATATGAGAAATAGAAGTATAGCAGTATATCAAATCCACTAGTCCACAAGTCACAAAGTACATATCATGTATATAAATGAAGAGTACAGAAACATAGTCCACAGTGAGTACAAAATGAAAGAGTAATAAGGGCTTATGCCCAGTACATCATATCAACTCTCTCTCTCAAATCAAAGCGGAAGCTAATCTAACACATCAAAACTCGTCCCACCCAAGGACGCGTAGTAGTAGAAGCCTGCAGTAGCGGTATCTGCTCCTCAAGTCCCGCCTCCTCGTCGTGCTGGTGCTCCATCTCCACGAGCTCCTAAAATAGTATGGTCACCGACCATTAGTCAAAAAGACTAAGTCGTTTCCTCCTCACCTCACCCCGCAGCTCCTAGGCACCGAGCGGAAAGACGAAGCGGAGGACAACAAGGGGTAGCAAAAGTGGAAGCAGGTGACAAGAACTAACTAGCAGTTGTAATAGATATTATTATTCTACTCTAACAGTTCTAAGTATATAGTACAAGTAAGTAAAGTGCAGTACTAATAAAGGAAAGAACTGAAAGTAAGAGCAGAAAAGTAAAGTAAAGCTGAAAGGTAAAGCTATCTACCATCACAGAGTACCCTAACTTATATAGATGCCCATACAAATATATAAGTTAGGATTTCCAAAATAACTTATCATATAAAAGAGCCCATACTAATTTATATGATAAGGATCTATGAAGCGTATGTACTAATGCAAATGGATGACATGTTATGAATTATGAAACATGCAAGTGCAACACACGCACACGACTCTGAGATCCCAGACCTTTAGTTCCCACTTTTTGAGAGCTAGCTTCACTCTCGGGTACCACCGTTGTGGCTACGGCAGCAGCGAAGCGGGCATCTCCACTTCTAGGCCAGTATGCACACTACCAAACCTTAGACCCCTCTCATACGCCTCTGTACACGTCCAAGGTGTACTCTAGCGTCTATGCGTACGTACTTTGATGACAACCCGTCAGTCATGTTGGGTCGGGTGTGCGTTATTGGGGATTGTCCTCCAGACCACAGTGTAAAGTAACCCACTGGCCCCTCAAACCCTCACACCCTCCTGGTACACCATACTGCCATTGGTGTGATGAACGGCCAGTACCGCATGCCCTGCCACTAGATTTATGCACATGCAAGTATTTCATCCTGAGCCTTCAGCTCGCAGGACCAACCTGTCCTGAATCCCTCAAACCCTACATGGGCGAGCATTTATCACAAGTATCCCTCCAACCCATCACGGGCGAGAATGAACCACAATCCCTCCAACCTTACACGGGTGAGATTGAACCACAATGTCTTGACCTATTAGACTACTCTTATCTATGGGTTATTATACTTAGTGATTTAAGGTTAATCCCAGGACTACCCAGGGTATACCTGATGAAGGGCTCTCGGGTGCACTAGGAACTATGATGGGATTATGCCCAAAGTTCCCTTTCTCAAGGATAATTACTTTTATTGGTGTCTACCCAGGATTTATACCCCAACTCTCATATTACTTTAGAATGACCCTAAAGACTTAAGGTGTTATTAGGAGCGCGACGATCTTCCGCCGGTCCTCGTTATTGTTGCTATTACGGGACTTACACTCTTCCACACATGGTTAAGGAATCCTCTAGGAGACCAAACAGGGTTAATTCCTCCACTAAGATCCTCACTTTACTAGTTGTTCAGATTCCTCCCCTGGTGGCCCTACTAGTACGAACATCGGTGCTAGACCCTTACCCATGTCCCGATACCACCCACAAATGTGACCTTCTAATTCCTCTGGCCATATGCCTCAAATTATTTATCCTAGGATGGTATGGACCTATATGATGAACATGATGAATTCCATAATTGTTTTTCCAAATTACTTACACCATTAAATTAATTTCTTTAAAAGTAATCCCTAGTCGTTTTGCACATGAAGTATTGTCAATATTAAACCTACTGACCTAGAGATTCTTCCAGGTATATAATATGACAATTAATGGGGCCTACCAAAATTTCATGCTTTTTCAATTCAGATTTATAATTAATTCCTATTTAATACTATATCCACAAATCTAGCATTTTCCAAATGAAATACATAAAATATTATCTCAAAAATTCTAATTAAATTACAGAGCCTTGATAATAATGAAATAATGCTATGTCCAGATTTCCATTTACATCTAGGTTGAAATGGCCTACCCATGATCAATTTGAGTTATTTACCAAAATGCCATTATGGGGCCTAAGTACATTATTTGGCACTCCAAAATTCTGAAATAATTGCACAAGGTATAAAACATACAATTACAACAACATGAATTTTCTCAGATTTTCAAAGGAATATACCCATCATTTCTACACAAAATTCCATAAGGGTAAAATGGTCATTTTGCTCCTTAAATTACTTAAACTTCATACACCTGAGATATAATTTATTTCTAGTGCTTATTATATCACTCCTTAGTCCTCAACAGAAATTGAACCTTTTATGATGAGGGTAAACCTATTTTAAATTTATTTCCTAAAAGGACCAAATTTTCAGAAATTCAAAATAATGGGATTTTTGTTCCCAAAAATCCCACCATTGCTATGAGAGGAGTATTACACCCTCATGTGTATCCATAATGAAAATCATGATTTTTGAATGTTCCAAGTTTGCTGAATACACATTATTTCATTTTAGGCAAAATGCATACCAAGCCTATAACAAGCCAACACATGCAAGTGGGTTTACCCAATATGCAGTGGTCCAAATTGGCTGAAAGTTAAAACATACACGTATAATGTCACTAAGGACATGCCACCAAAATTTGGGGCCATTTGGAGTCCCACAACTCTAAATATTTCATTTATTTCATTTTGGGTATTTTAGTAAAAACTATAGAAAACGTTTTCCCAAAAATTCTCATTTTTGTACAGGGATTAACCAAGCTCTAAACATGCATACACCCAAAATTTTGGGCCATTTGGATGACTGGTTTGACTTGGGCATCATTTTGAAATTCTGCCCTAGCTAAGTACCAACCCTTGCAGGTCAGACCACTGGAACAAATCTCAAGTTAAGGATGCCAAATTAAAGTTAACACAAAGGACTGCATTTTTCATGTTCATGTCATCATCTGGAAATGGCTTTAAGGGCCCTATATTTGACATGCAAGATTACTGAATAAATGTGATAGAAATGTAATTTTATTTCATTAAATTATAACAAAAATTAAATTGATTTTAATAAAATGCAGTGCACGAATCTTAAAGTTAGATTGGACGGCATCCTTTCATCTTCCCCAAGTGTTTAACGGCTGAGATCGAGCCGACCCGGGGGATATTGCAGGGCCATTTCCGGCTACCTGAGCCGGCGCCACCTCCGGCCAACGGTGCCATCACCTTCACAGTGGTGGTGGCTATCCTTTGCCGGTGATGAGGCGTCGGGAGACGGCGACGACGGCGATCCCGAGCGGTAAGAAAAAGCTTGAAAACTGTTGAAGTATTAGACCGGGCGGTCTAGCGGTCTACCATTGCGGCCTGTTCTATCCTGCTGGAGTTGCCGAGCGGTTAAGCCATCTGTCTAACCGCGCGGCCTGTGCGGTCACCTTTATTCTAGCCGCTCTGTATTGTAAATGTTTAGTCCCACATTGTTTGTATACTCTCTTTCTTATCTCCTCCATTCTATATAAGGGAGGCCATACCTTTGTAAATGATATCTTTTTTTGGATAATAAAATTTCAATTATTCAAAAGCTTATCCGCTTGTTCTCTCTTTTTCGCTACTTTCTAACATGGTATCAGAGGACACGGTCATTTCCTCCTGATTCTGTGCGCTCTCTGTTGTTCGCGGCTTGTTTTCCGCTTTGTGCGACCTGTTTCGCGACTTGCCTTCTCTTCTGTCCGCTGCCCTGTTCGCGCGGCTTGTTTCTGTCCGCTGCCCTGTTCGCGCGGCTTGCTTCTTCTTGGTTCTCTTCTCCTACTACTATTCGTCGCAGCGACCTGTTTCCTTGTCACCGCGCTCCTTGTTCTTTCTTGCCTCTCCGACTTCCTAGTCGTTGCGGCCTTGTCTCTACCCGCTGCGGACTTCTTCTCCCTGTCCGCTTCTGCTTTCCCCTTTTCCGCTTGTCTCTATACTCGCGGTTTGCTGCTGTGATCTGCCTGACCGTGCGGGTTGTTCCTATCTCACCTGCATCTTGGTCGCGGTCACTTGCTCTTCTCCTCTCTTCTGTTCGCTCGGCCTTTTCAGTCCGTGCGACCTCTTCCCCGCTGTGCCTTTGACTTCTTTTTAGCCGCTACTATTCGCGCGGCTTCTTCTGTTTTCTAACCGCTTCTGTTCGCACGGCTTCTTCTGCTTGCCGGGTTCTATGACTACCTCCGGTCTCACCACTACTCCTGCAGCTCCTTCTCCTCCTCCTCCTTCGGGCAACCTTGGCACCCTTTCCAAGCTTGTTGACTCCAACTATCCCGATTGGAGCGTTTCTTTCACCTTTCTCCTTCGTTCTCAACGCAAGCGTCATCACCTCACCGATGACCCTCCTCCTCGCACCTCTCCTGAGTTTGATGACTGGGATGCGAGTGATGCTCTTGTCCGCACCTGGCTGGCCAACAGCCTTTCTGATGAGTGCCTTCCCGTCATTCGCCATGATGAGACGGTCAAGGCCGCCTGGCTTCACCTCGCTGCTCTCTATTCTAAGGGGGGACAGACGTCCCGCATTTATACTCTCTATGCGGACCTCTTCGCCCGCCCTTCCATGTCACCGGCTGCGGTTTATCAGCAGGTTCAGGCTCTTGGTGCTGAAATCCTCCAGAATCGCCCCTTCTCCGCGGACTTGGCCGACCAGCACAAACACTTCCAGGAACTCCTGGTTGTTTGTTATCTTCTTCGTCTTCCCGACTCTTATGATATGATCCGCCAGCAGATCTTGGGTGAGGCGGAATCTCCTACTTTGGATGCCACTGCGGCTCGCATTGCCGCTGTTACTTCGCTACTCCAGCGGCCTCTGTTGGCCTCCCCCCCTTCCCAGGACTCCTTTGCTCACCAAGCTCAGAGGGGGGGCCCTAGTAGCCGCGGCTCCTCTGGCGGACGAGGTTCATCTCGGTTCCTCTGCTCTCACTGTGGTCGTACTGGTCATACTATTGACCGCTGCTGGCAGAAACATCCTCACCTTCGCCCTTCCGGTGATGCTCCGTCTTCGGCCTCCGCCTCTTCTCGGCCGTCTGCCTCTGTGGCCACGACGTCAGGTAGTGCCCACGTCATTACCCAAGGTAAATTGCTGATTGACTCCGGTGCCACAAATCATATGACGGGCAACCCTCATTGCTTCTCCCGTCTTGAGACCCATGATAGCTTACCCCCGGTTTGTGTGGCGGATGGTTCCCCGTCCCCGGTTCATGGGACGGGCATGGTTCAACTCACCCCATCGCTTTGCTTGGAGGATACCCTCTATGTCCCGAAGTTCCCGTGCAATTTGTTACCAGTTACTACTTTATGCCGGCAACTTCAGTGCTCCGTCTTATTCACTCCCACTACTTGTTCTTTTCAGGACCCGAGGACCCAGCAGACGATTGCTACTGGGACTGAGAGCGGCGGCCTCTACTTCCTCGATGATGTTTCCGCTCTCTCTGCCTACTCCTCCTCCACCGATCTCCTTCAGTGGCATCTTCGTCTTGGACATCCTCCTCCTCGGCTTATTCACCAGCTTCTGCCCCACTTACCTCCTACCAGTTCTCCGCTCAACTGTGATGCGTGTCAGCTTGGCAAACATCATCGCTCCTCCTTCCCAACGAAGCAAGGCCGTGGCTCCTCTCGCATATTTGATTTTATTCATTCTGATGTATGGGGTCCTGCTCCTACCCATACAGTTGGTCGGGGCAGTTCCTATTTTGTCACTTTTATCGATGATTTTTCTCGATGTACCTGGGTGTATCTGTTAAAAGATCGCTCTGAACTATTTTCTGTTTGGCAATCATTTTACTTTATGATTAAGACTCAATTTGCTACTTCTATTAAAGTCTTACGTTCTGATAATGCTAAAGAATATCTGACTCATGAGTTCTCCGCATTCTTTCACCAACATGGCCTCCATCAAACGACTTGTGTTTACACCTCCCAGCAGAATGGGGTGGCGGAGCGTAAAAACCGTCACCTGCTTGATGTTGCGCGTACTCTCATGACGCAGATGTACGTCCCTCGCTCCTACTGGGGCTACGCTGTGCTCCTCGCCTGCTATCTCATCAATCGCCTTCCCTCCACGGTTCTCCACGGCCAGACTCCCTTCTCCCTTCTCTACCCCTACCAGGAACCTTTTCCTCTTCCTCTCCGTGTCTTTGGCTGTACGGCCATTGTTCACGCTCCCTCCGCTACCCGCGACAAGCTTTCCCCCCGTTCCACCAAGTGTGTCTTTTTGGGGTACTCTACCACTCAAAAAGGCTATTGCTGCTTTGACCCCCTTCTCCGCAAGCAGTTTGTCTCCGCGGATGTGACTTTTTTCGAAAATGCTTCCTATTTCTCTCCTCCCTCTTCTCTTCCTTCTGATATCTCTGTTCCTTCCACACCTCTCCACGTTTTCCCACCTTCGTCTCCTCCTCCACCCACTCCTTCCCAGTCCGTCTCCCCACCCACCCCTCCACCCTCCTCTCCGCTGCCGTCTCTCTCTAGTCCCGGGCCAGCCTTCTCCGCCACGGACGCTCCGGTCGCTGACGCTCCCGTCGCCAACGCTCCCGTTGACCTGGATGTTCCCATTGCCCTTCGCAAAGGGGTGCGGGCGTGTACTCAACACCCTCTCACGGCTGTTGTTTCCTATGATCAGCTTTCTCCTTCTCGCAGGTGTTTTGCCTTGGCTATCTCTGCTACTTCTACTCCCCGTACCTACCAGGAGGCTCTTACTCTCCCTCATTGGAAGTCTTCCATGGATGAGGAGATGGCTACTCTAACTGAAAGGGGTACCTGGACCCTTGTTCCTCCTCCCGTGGGCACTGATGTGGTTGGCTGTCGCTGGGTCTTCATTGTGAAGTTTCGCCCCGACGGCACTGTGGATCGCTACAAAGCCCGGCTGGTGGCCAAGGGCTTCACTCAGACTTACGGCGTTGATTACTTTGATACCTTCTCTCCGGTTTCTCGCCTCAGCAACATCCGGGTTCTCTTTTCTGTCGCTGTTAACCGGTCTTGGGCCATTTCCCAGCTTGATGTGAAGAATTCCTTTCTCTATGGCGATCTTCAGGAGGACGTCTATTTGGAGCAACCTCATGGGTATGTTGCTCAGGGGGAGACACGTGTATGTCATTTGAAGAAGGCCATTTATGGCCTAAAGCAGAGCCCTCGGGCATGGTTTGAAAAATTCAGTGGTATTGTGGCTACCATCGGCTTTCAAAGGAGTTCGGCCGATCACTCCTTATTCATTCGCAAAACGGCCTCGGGACTGGTGGTTTTGGCCGTATATGTGGATGATATTCTCCTTACTGGCGATGACCGAGATGGGGTGGACTTGACGAAGAAGCACCTCCGTCAGCACTTGGTCACGAAGGATATGGGCTCCCTAAAATACTCTTTGGGGATAGAAATCTCTCGGAAACTTGACTCCTTGGTTCTCTCTCAACGGAAGTATGCCCTTGATCTTCTACGAGAGGCAGGATTGACAGGTGCCAAACCAGCTCGTTTTCCCATGGCTGTTGGAGAAGACAAAACGTGGACGGATGACTCGCCTCTTCTATCTGATGTCACAAGGTACAGACGTTTGGTAGGCAAACTCATCTATCTCACAGTGACTAGACCCGACATCGCCTATGCTGTAGGCAAGGTCAGTCAGTTTATGCAAGCTCCCCGGGAGTGCCATCTTCAGTCTGCCCTGAAGATTTTGGAGTATATCAAAGCAGCACCGGGCAGAGGGTTACTCTTTCAGAAGAATGGTCATCTGAGGGTTGAGGCCTACTCAGATTCAAGTTACGCGGATGACAAAGGCGATCGTAAATCCACATCAGGTTTTTGTACCTTTGTTGGAGGTAATGTCGTGAGTTGGAAGAGCAAGAAACAGTCTGTTGTCTCCAGATCCAGTGCCGAAGCCGAATACCGGAGTATGGCGTCAACCACGTGTGAGTTAAAGTGGTTGCGGGCTCTCATGCTTGACCTGGGCGAGGTATATGACTGTCCTCTCCCTATGTTCTGTGACAACAAGGCCGCTATACACATATCCAGAAATCCGGTCTTCCATGAGAGAACAAAGCATATAGAGGTTGACTGTCACTTCATTCGGGAAGAGATTTTGAAGAAACAGATTTGTACTCCTTTTGTCACCTCTGACAAGGAATTGGCAGATATCTTCACCAAGCCGGTTTCTACTTCCTTCTTCCGCATTTGTGACAAGCTGGGCATGATTGATATCTATGCTCCAGCTTGAGGGGGAGTGTTGAAGTATTAGACCGGGCGGTCTAGCGGTCTACCATTGCGGCCTGTTCTATCCTGCTGGAGTTGCCGAGCGGTTAAGCCATCTGTCTAACCGCGCGGCCTGTGCGGTCACCTTTATTCTAGCCGCTCTGTATTGTAAATGTTTAGTCCCACATTGTTTGTATACTCTCTTTCTTATCTCCTCCATTCTATATAAGGGAGGCCATACCTTTGTAAATGATATCTTTTTTTGGATAATAAAATTTCAATTATTCAAAAGCTTATCCGCTTGTTCTCTCTTTTTCGCTACTTTCTAACAAAAACTCTCCCATTTCTCCCATGGCATCGGGCTCAATTGAGCCCGATATCTCCCCTAGTTGATCTAAGACTCTAGTACGGGTAGAGGGACGGTGAAACGAACCTGTGTTGGTGGCTGGCGACGAGGATGGAGGTGGGTGGCCATTCCCGACCTTGCTCCGACGACACCTCTCGGATTCATGGTTCCTACACCGTTTCCTTCACTCCAGCTATCGATTTCTACTCTCCTTTGCCCTCTGAAGCTAATGGAATCACTATTTCTGGCTGAGAGGGGGTATATGGCGAGATACAACCAATGCAAGCTCGGTTTGGAGCTTTGGTTGTATCACCCTTCATGCCAAGTGGGCACCATGCAGTCAAATTCTCTGGAAATTCTCTGAGGAGGCCAGCCAGCACAATTTTTGGGCTAATGGAGCCAAGGTCAAGTGGCCTCTGCCTCTTTAATTCACCTGCCTGCATCAAGCCAAAATCTGCCCGAGAAGGACACCGCTGGTGACACGCCCTTTACACGCCTGTGTCACAGGCCGTCTACCTCTTACTTGACACTCGACGATCGTCGAACGCAGGGTTTCACGATCGTCGAACGAGCAAATTTCGTCGATCGTCGAACACAGGGGTCACTCGACAATCGTCGAGCAGCCTTTCATCGATCGTCGAACGCAGGGGACATGCGACAATCGTCGAGAAGCTTTTGTCGATCGTCGAACGCAGAGGGACATTCGACAGTCGTTGAGCACCTTTCGCCGATCGTCGAACGCAGGGGGACACGCCCTGGGACACGCCCGTGTCCCAGGCCGTGTCACCCAAAAATTGTTCCTGCTGAAAAGTTGGGATGTTACACTTCTGGCCCACCCTAAGGAAGGATACCGCGGAGTTTGCAAGAAGGTGTCAAAAGTGCCAGCTTTGCACCCCCCTCTAGCTCTTGGCAGCTCAAAGGCTCCGAAGCATCACGACACCGTGGCCGTTCACTATCTGGGGGATGGATTTAGTTGGGCATTTTGCTCTGGCTAGTGGGAAGAGGAGGTTCCTCTTAGTCATGGTCGATTACTTCTCAAAGTGGCTGGAGGTTAAGGCCTTGGCCAAAGTCACCTCACAAGTCATAAGGAACTTCGTCTGGGGGGAGATCATATGGAGACATGGGCTGCCTCAAGTGATAGTGATAGATAACGGTCCCTAATTTGCTAGTGAAGAGTTCATCAGCTTCTGTGCCCAACTGGGGATAGATCTCAGATTTTCCTCTGTCCACCACCCCCGGAGCAACGACCAGGTGGAAGCAACAAACAAGATTATTGTGAACATGCTTAAGAAGAAAGTGGAAAACTTAAAGGGAAATTGGGTGGAGCAGCTTCCCTCGGTCCTATGGGCCTTACGAACGACTCCAAAAACGGCCACCGGTGAGACCCCCTTCAAGCTCTCTCACGGGTGTGAGGTGGTCCTACCAGTGGAGTTCAAGGTTCGGTCCCCTCGGGACGCAGCCGCAGGCGAAGGAGACGAGACATGGAGGTTGGAGAATGAGGAGGGGTTACGCCTCTCGCTAGACATGGTGGAAGAGCTACGTGACGTGGCAGCCATCAGGCAAGAAGAGATCAAGCGGCGGATGGCCAAGTATTTAGATAAGCATGTCAGGGTCAAGCAGTTTGCCGAAGGAGATCTGATGTTGAGAAAGGTTGACGCGGTAGGAAGGTCGGCTCCCGTGGGCAAGCTCAACCCGAACTGGGAAGGACCTTACATAGTGAAGGAAGTCCTTGGAACAGGAGGTTACTACCTCCAGGACGTGGAGGGGAGGGCCTTAAGTCACACCTGGAGCGGCGATGAACTAAAACGCTTCTACCCGTGAGATGGGGAAGATGTAATTATGTATCCAAAATCAAGCTTGTTATACTACATCAATTTACTTGTTTTTTCTCTTGCCTATTGCGAAATTTTTATAATAGTATGTAATTATGTGTTTTGTAACACCCCGAGCTCTGCTCGGCCCCAGGTAGACCCGCTGCGAAGGTTCTCATCTAGCTGGCAGGTTCGAAGGCTCGCCTGTGGGGGATAGGTCTGGTTTGTGGAAACTTCATCGGTACCCCGAGCTCGGCTCGGCCCCAGGTAGACCCACTGCGCAGGCTCTCATCTAGCTGGCAGGTTCAAAGGCTCGCCTGTGGGGGATAGGTATTGTTTGAGGAAACTTCATCGGCACCCCGAGCTCGGCTCGGCCCCAGGTAGACCCACTGCGCAGGATCTCATCTAGCTGGCAGGTCCGAAGGCTCGCCTGTGGGGGATAGGTCTGGTTTGTGGAAACTTCATCGGCACCCCGATCTCGGCTCAGCCCCAGGGAGACCCGCTGCGCAGGCTCTCATGTAGCTGGCAGGTCTGAAGGCTTGCCTGTGGGGGATTGGTCTGGTTTGTGGAAATTTCATCGGCACCCCGAGCTCGGCTCGGCCCTAGGTAGGCCCGCTGCACAGGCTCTCGTCTAGCTGGCAGGTCTGAAGGCTCGCCTGTGGGGGATAGGTCTGGTTTGAGGAAACTTCATCGGCACCCCGACCTCGGCTCGGCCCCAGGTAGACCCGCTGCACAGGCTCTCATCTAGCTGACAAGTCCGAAGGCTCGCCTGTGGGGGATAGGTCTGGTTTGTGGAAACTTCATCAACACCCCGAGCTCGGCTCGACCTGAGGTAGACCCGCTGTGCAGGCTCTCATCTAGCTGGCAGGTCCGAAGTCTCGCCTATGGGGGATAGGTCTTGTTTGAGGAAACTTCATCGACACCCCGAGTTCGGCTCGGCACCAGGTAGACCCGCTGCGCAGGCTCTCATCTAGCTGGTAGTTCTGAAGGCTTGCCTGTGGGGGATAGGTCTTGTTTAAGGAAACTTCATCGACACCCCGAGATCGGCTCGGCCCCAGGTAGACCCACTGCGCATTCTCTCATCTAGCTGGCAGGTCCGAAGGCTCGCTTGTGGGGGATAGGTATGGTTTGTGGAAACTTCATCAGCACCCCGAGCTCGGCTCGGCCCCAGGTAGTCCCGCTGCGCAGGCTCTCATCTAGCTGGCAGGTCCGAAGGCTCGCCTGTGGGGGATAGGTCTGGTTTGTGGAAACTTCATCGGCACCCCGAGCTCGGCTCGGCCACAGGTAGACCCGCTACGCACGCTCTCATCTAGCTGGCAGGTCCGAAGGCTCGCCTGTAGGGGATAGGTCTGGTTTGAGGATACTTCATCGGCACCCCGAGCTTGGCTCGGCCCCAGGTAGACCCGCTGCGCAGACTCTCATCTAGTTAGCAGGTCCGAAGGCTCGCCTGTGGGGGATAGGTCTTGTTTGAGGAAGCTTCATCGGCACCCCGAGCTCGGCTCGGCCCCAGGTAGACCTACTGCGCAGACTCTCGTTAGCGGGCAGGCCCGAAGGCTCGCATGTGGGGGGGAAGTTTTTGATCCTAGGAGACACTTCGACTAGGATGTTCTGAGCGGGACAAGAAACGTACCCGGAATAGGAACAAAAGGTCTCGGCAGGGAGAGGTCTCGGCTAGGGGAGGTCTCGGCCGGGAGGTCTCTGCCAAGGGGATATCGCCAAAAGGAAGTTCCTGATGGGAAGGCTCTTGATAAGATCCTTGGTCAGACAGTAGGAAGAGCTAGGCGAAAGCTTTGAACAGTTCGCGCAGGGTAAAGAGGAATGGTCTCGCCTTAAAGGGCCTACGAGCAATGTTCCCGGCAGGCGGTTCTCGGCAGAGCGGGGAAACGAGACGTCTAAGCCCTGGGCTCTCTCGGCAGGTTCCCGCCTATCCGTCGCTAAGGGAGACTACCCTAGGGGGGGCTAAGGGCCTCGGCGGAAGCATGCTTGAGAAGCACTCGACCTCAACAGTTGTATTAAACACTTACAATAAAGAGAAAAAAAAAGAAAAAGAGGACATACAAACGTTTACAAAATATTTACAATGTATTTACTCAATGTAATTACAAGTCTAGAGCATCTCGCTTATTACAACCAAAAGAGAAAAGAAGGGGGGGGGGGGGGGGGGCTTCAGGGAGACGCGCTGGAACCCTCCAAGATCTCACTTGAACTCCCGTGAGAGCTCTCGCCTGAGCCCTCCCTGGATGTCTCACCCCCCGCGACAGAGGATTTCGGGACATCCGAATGCGGGGAATCGGGTGCACCTGAGGGCTTCGGGACGGGCTCGAAGAGCCAAGGGACGAGCTGGAGAGCGGTGACGAACTTGCCTCTCCCGTCCAAGCAACCCACGTCCCGCAGCGTCTCCAGGGTCAGCTTGACCGTCGCTTGAGCGTTGGCCTGTAGGAGCTTGTCGATGTCATATTCTGAATAGTGGCGGCTCCTCAACCTTTCATCCAGCGGAGGGGGAGGAGGGACCGCAGTTGCCTCCATGCGTTGGAGCTGGTCCCTCAGCAGGACATTCTCGTATCGTGTCCGGGCTAGCTCCGCACGAAGCACCATGGCCTGAGCGGAATCCTGTATAGCGAGAGTTTAGCATGAGAGGAAAAAGGTTGAAATCTACAATGGTGAGAGCAAATACCGCGAAAGGTCTCGCTTACCTCTTCCGCAGGGCGCGAGGACAACAATTGCTTAGCATTTGCCAGCTCTTTCTTCAAGGCAGCCGCCTGAGCCACCACCTCCTCCATTGACTTGAACATATCATGGAAGTTGTGGTCGATAGTGATACTTTGACGAGCGCACATATGCGCAAGCTCGATCCCGCGCATCAGGGCCCGGGTGGAGTCGTAGGCCAGGAGCCGGGTGGTCATTTTATCGTAGATGCTGGCGTTCTCCCGGCTGTAAAGGCCGTAGCCCATGGAGAAGGGCTCGCTGGTGACTTCCTCTCGCTCCGCCCAGCTGGGTAAAAGAGACGAGATAGAGACCCTATTGGTATCAGGGTCCCACTGAAGCAGCTGTTTATTTTCCGCATCAAGGCACTTCGTGCCAAGACAAAAATTACGATGACCCCACGACACATCTCCAGGCGGAGACTGAGTGGAGGTCTCGGCGGTGGCTCCCTCACCATCTGCCCCACCGGGGGCCGGGCGGGGGGGGGGGGGGGGGGGGAGGGGGGGTTCTCGGCAGGTGCCTCGGTGCCACTCCGGGTAACAGCAATCTCGTTGGCAGCCTGTAGGATCTCTTCAAAGGAACGGCCTAGAGCGGGAGGTCGGGAGGGAGGAACCGCTACGGCTTTACCCTTCTCGGCAGCGGTTATTTTGGGTCTCTTGAGCACTGGGGGCAAAGGGACGCCGGGCTTCCGCTTCACGGTGCCGGTCGAAAGAAACGGGGCCCGCTCGTCCTGACAGGCTTGAGTCGCGGACTTTGCGAGAGCCAGCGGATCTCTAACGGTTTGGCTCTCGGCAGCATGAGCCTCGTCGAAGGGTTGGCGCACGGGGATCTCGCGCTCTCCTGCAGAGGCGACATCACTCAACACTAATCTTAAAAAAAGGGGGGGGGGAGAATAGCGAGTCGAAGGCGAGAACGTACCTTCACCCGGGGGCACGGGGGGAGCGAATCGACGCCCCGCCTGAGGAACTGGACATTGAAGTCCTTGGTTCCGAAGAACTCAAGGAGGGCGCTGTCGCGCGAGCCCAGGGACGGTGGCTTGTACGCGGCATCCTCATACTAAATGGCGAGAGAGGAACGTTGCCGAAATCGCCGGAAACGAAAACAAACTTCTCGCCGCAGTGATGGTGCTTGTTGGCGAGACCGGTGGTCTTAAGCAGCTGCCCCGAGAAGAAGACCACTCCTCCCTTAGCGCGGAAGGTAAACAGCTTCCGGAAGATGGGCATGCTGAACTCGATCCTCTCGGATCTCATATAATAGATTAACGCCATAAGGATAGCGACCGAGTTAGGATTCAACTGCGTGGGAACCACTCCATAGTACCGGAGGGCCTGGCGCATCTCTGGTCAGAGGGGGAGGCGGAAGCCCACCTCGAAGTGCTCAAGGGGAATGACGAGCTCCCCCTCCCACACACTGTTCACCCTATCGCGGTTGCCAGGGTTTCGCGCGGTGAAGCCGACAGAAATATAGCGAGACTGGATCAGTTGGAACTCCTCTATGGTTAGGCTACAAGGGGGGAACTGATGCTTCTAAAAGGCTTCCGTGCAATTAGAGCGTCCCTCGCTTCCGCCCGACATCGTGCTTGTGGGGTTGAGGGCGAGGTATTCAGAAGAGAGGCGCGGGCGAGAGCTAAGCGAGAACTGGAGAAGGAAGCTGAAGCAATCAGGAGCTCTCGGCAAACCGCGAAAGCAATGAGGAAAAAAGGCAAGGGTTTCAGATCAGAGAAAAAATATGGTAGGTGGACGTCCCTATTTATAGAAAATCGCAGTCATGATGGATATTCCCAAAAAGGTGGTGGGGGTACAGCCGTCACGCCCTATGTCGGCGATGCCTCGGTTTCCCGCCCAAGATTGACCGCGACTGACCGACAAAATAGATTAATACATGCATTCAAGGAAGACATGCGACAAACGAATCTAGCGGAAGCCGGAGTCACTCTCGCCGAGCGAGAACCGGACAAAATAATAATAATAATAATGATAAGTTATAAGTCGACTGATAAGAAAATAACAGGGTACATTGGGGAAGGGGAAGGCCAGGGGGTAAGAAAGGATGAGACCTCGCGAATCAATAAGGTTCCCACCGCCATCATCCTCGTTCTCGCTGCCTAGTCCTCGGTGGTGCATGCGGGTTGAAATAGGACAATAGGACGGTGCATCCTAGGTTGATTCGGCGGGACTGGTCTCGAATCCGCGTAATACACCTCTCGGGAGAGGACCCGGTGGTAGCCTACCTGGCCGATCTGTATCGCCTACGAAGTAGTCTCGCTCCAGAGGCTCCATCCTCTTCTCCACCGATTGGCGGAACTCTCTCGCCGCAGAGCCCTGGGCCCGCTCCCACCGTATAAGCTTCGATAGGACGGCGACAACCCTCTTCCCCCGCCTTTTAGCGCTCCCATCACTGGTCAAGATTTCCTCCATCTCGTCAGATGAAGGGAAGGGGGAGCTCTCTCCGTCCTCCCCCTCTCTGTCTTCATCGTCATCTTCATTCTCTGCATCAGCTCCCGACCGCGAGCCCGGATCCCTGACAAAAGAGTTCCATGGTCATGGCGAGAGCTAAGCAATAATTATGATAAGCATACCGCATACCTGCAATATGGAGAGAACCGCCGGCCGACGGTAGGCGAGAAGGCCCAGCCCCCCCTCAGTTCCAAAGAGTAGGTGGAGCGGCTTTCCTTTTCCCGGGGGGAAGATTTTATGCGTGGTGATCCCGGCTTGGCCGGAAGCAGTGGGGGAGTTGTCCTCTCCCGCGGGATGGCTGGCATCCTGGGGAGCTACGGAAGATTCGACAGCCACTCATCCCGCCGATAGGGTGGAATCAACCGCAGGGGCATGCCGATTAGCGGCCCTTACTTCATTTTCCGGGGGGCGAGACTCGGTTTGGCGGAAGCTGGTGCTGTGGGAAGTCAATTCAGCAATCTGAGACTGAGTTAGGAGTGATAGAGTGGAAAAGATACCTGCAGTTCTCGGGGAGTCAGCCGGAGGAGCGACCTCCGACACCCACGGCTAATTCCCGGGAGGAAGAGACGATGAGTCCAAGGGCTCCTGCGGGGGCCTGACGTCGTCAGGGGCCGTTTTGTAACGCCCCCGGTTTTTCTTTGTTTTGTTTGATCTTGGATTGACGTTACGATGACGCATTTCCGGCCTTTCGCCGTTGTAGAGCGTGGTCTTAGCTCTTTAGGTTCCTTGTGTAGCCTGTTAGCAAGATTCCCTAGCTAGCCGGAGTCCGTTTTGGTGACTCGGTTGGGCCTCTTAGGGAATGCTTGTGTTTTGTCTTCGGGAGGTGTTAGCCTGAGTATGCGATCGTCGGATGTTGTTTTCGACCTCACCGTTGTTTTCGTAGCTTGGGTGTTTAGCTACGATGCTAGTTTTGGTCGAAGTCCGAGATCGTTTGCTTTCGCGTCGTTTCGACGTTTGTTATGTTTGCTGTAATGTTTGTTGTGCTGTGCATGGCCTGGTGTGGCCGAGCTTGTTAGGCTGGTTCCTTGTTTCTTTTTAGCTAAGGAGTTAGTTATTTTTTTGTGTATGTTTGGGTGACACGGCCTGGGTCACGGGCGTGACCCAGGGCGTGTCGAGCTCGGGTAGAGCTATCAGTCGTGTGGTCGACGAAATTCGGTCGACAGGTGTTTTTGGTAGGAACACGGTCTGTGACACGGGCGTGTCACAGGGCATGTCCCCTTCGGTTCGTTGAGCTGTGCTCGACGATCGTCGGGCGGTGTTTTAGTGAGTACACGGCAGTGTCACGGGCGTATCGTATCGAACACGGGAATGACACGGGGCGTGTCTCTCTCTGTTCGACGATCGGCGCTCGACGATCGACGAGCGGTGTCTGAGTTGGTACACGGCCTGTGCCACGGGCGTGTCACAGGGCGTGACCCTATTTTCGTCGAGCGGAGATCGGCGATCGTCGAGTGGGTAGGTGTGTGAGTACACACCCCGTGACACGGGCGTGTCGTACCGGACACGGGCGTGTCATGGGCGTGTCTGGGGCGTGCTCGGTAATTTTTCCCTTGAGTGTATCTTTTTATGCCGTGAACCGTTTTTTCCCGTCATTTCCGTCGTTCCCGAGTCTGGAGAGCTTCCAGCGGTATGGTTTTGGGAGGAGGCGGTGGTTTTTGGCCGGTGTTTGCGGGAGGGAGCTCGTTTTTCTCGTACGATAGTGGATTTGGCTTGCTCTCGTCTAGATCTTTCCTTTCATGTAAGTCACTCTTGATTTAGGGTTGATTCAAAGAGTTAAACTTCCTTTGAATTTTTTTCTTCTTCTCTAAATCGTTGCTTTTGACTCGTAGGTGGCCGATCTCGCCGCCAGGGCCTGTTTCGTGTTGCAATCGCTGCATCTTGGTGGTAAGGCAAGTGGCTCCTTGCCCTTGCCAATTTGACCCCTTTTTACCTAATTACTTTGCTGTTTATTGTTCTTAAATTCAGCCATGTTCGATTTAGGTTGTGTAGGAATTTTGGCTAATCTCTTTCTTTTTATTTTTCGCGGTTTGGTGTCCAGTGGGTAGCTAGAGTTAGGGTAAGGCTGCGTTTAGTTGTAGTGTAAGTTTAGTTACCGTAGCCCCGAGTAGATAGGATGGAAGGGAGGGTTGGAATTAAATTTCTAACTCTCTGTTTCCGCACGTTGAGAGAGTTTAGGCTGCGGTTTTAACTAAAATTTGCGTTTACCATAAGTAGAAAGCGCTGATACCGTTGAGTGAGCCAAGTTCACTCAACGCCGTCATCCAGCGTAGGTTTTGCGGCTAAGTATTTTGGCGTCAAGTGAGTGGAGCTTACTCAACGCCGCGTCGAGTGGGCTCGACATTTCTGCCTTGGGTTCGTGTGTTTCCTTAGGATTGTTAGTGTGACTTTTCCCTATTTCCCTAGGGGGGTATTGGGTGTTCGGCTAGTTTTTGCATGCCGACTATTGGGTTGTGGCAGGTGGTGGAGTTTTGGTGTCCTCTGGAGGGGTGGTTTCTTTTGTGGAGAGCTGTGGCCACCGCCTTTTGCTCGATTTGGGTTGACATGTGTGGGACCCTAGAGCTGCCACTATTTGACCCCTTAGCCCTTTTTTGGATTTGGTTTTGGTTATGTATTCAGATCCATGTTTTGACCCCTGCCATTAACCCACGTGTTAGGACTGTTAGTTCCTTTCCTATTTTATGACTATTTCTTTTGTCATATACGTATATGTCTGGCTGCTATTGCAGGCTCTTTTGTAGGGCATGTTGCTTTTACTACTCACACTTGGTGTGCTTTGCTGTTCTTTAAACAGTGTTCTTTTCTTACTGTCATATCGTTTCTTTTGCTGATAGCATTTTGTTGCCAGGTTGGTAAACCCTTCTTATTTGCTCATAAATCTAATGCTCTATTTACATTTTTGATTATTTTTTTCTTGCTGAGGTGTTCTTTTCTTGAATGCCTCAGGTCCAGGTTGTAGCCAGTTCAGAGGCTAGTTCTTTGGAGGGGCTTGCTTGTGGCCTCTTGGGTAGCTGAGATAGTTGATCCTCGATTTTTGTGAGGTAGTTCTTTACCTTTCTGTATAGACATGCATACTCACCAGTGGGTTCGTGTCAGGTTGTTGACGCCCACTGGTGGCTTCTTGCGATGCTGGGTATGAACTTAAATTGCTATTTTTTGCCTTTTTGTGGTTGTTTACTTGCTTCTGAGAATGTTTTATGCTAAGTTGCATGTTAGATATCTTTAAACCCTAAAAGCATTACTATATGTATCTCATGCATGTCATATTTATAAAACTAAGACGCTACTTTACCTTTAGCGTAAGAAAACTACATTTTATATACTATACTAACCTTAGAGTCATGCATACCATGAGTCGTCCCTCGGGGACACTTATGCTCATTTAGGATGTCAACTCAATTTAACCAAAGTATTTTCCGCTGCGTATAAATATACTTTTAATTGTGGACTACCTGATCCACCTTACCGAGGGATATGACCATTAAATATAACTGGTTTTCTTTCATATTAATCTATGGTTTTCCTTAAAATATAAAGTCTGGAGTTTTGCCTGAACGTGTGCAGTTATCCCCTGCACGACGTGGAATCATGGCACGAATTTTCTCTTGCTCTGATACGATGTAATCGTAGAGAAAATGCGGGTTGTGAAAGTTGGTATCAGAGGGAGGTTGCTTGGCAAATGGTCGGGCAACCTTTCCCTTGTTTGCATTAGTAGTTAGCGTCATACCATTCACACACCGATATGTCATCAACACATCTTGGCTAAAGCACAAACACTACACTCATGAGCATAAAGAAGTATACGGGGCATATTATGTAGTATGAGATGCATAATATGTGTTTGTATATGGATCCACCATAGGAGGCAACGTGTGAGGGTTATGTAGTATGAGATGCATAACCTCACCACATGAACGCGACTAGCACATTTTCTTTTTTTGTTGCATGGGAATGTTATGTAGTATGTGATGCATAATATTTTCATGTGTACGTCGCCCATGACATGCATTAAGGCCTTTTTAGAATGCATAACACATCATGCATAACATAACATTTCATAAGCACAACGTGCCAAGCTAAAGATTTGCATGATGACATATGTACACGCATGGTTTTGAGTCAAAAAAAATACAAATACATGCATTCATGGTTTAAGCACATGAGTTAGTATGATGGTGGTAAACCATCTTAGATTAAGCATGACATCATCATGGTAAAACAAATCCCAGAGCAAGTTTAGCAGTTGAAGTTCATATTTAAGTGTATTTGTCTGTACCGAGTAGTTTTGTTCTAGCTGTTAGGCTAGGTTTGGTCTAAAGCTTGTGGGATTATAGGATGGCGAGACGTCCTGCGACGAGATCAAATCCCTAATCAGAGGGTGAGACATCGGGAGCGCAGAGCGAGGTGTTGATAGAAAGCCTGCGGCAGAGTAATGAGGCATTATCGAGACAAGTAGTGGATATGCAGGCTCAGATTCAGTCTCTCGTAGCAGTGGTGGCGGGACAGACTCCGAGAGTTCAGGACCCCGCTGAGGGGGTAGCTGTTCCTGCCCCTCCTGCTCCTCCCGTGCCTTTGGTTGTGGTGCCCCCGGAGATGGCGTTCATATCCCAGTTTCAGCGGCTTAGGCGCCCTACTTATGACGGGTAAGCAGATTTCATGATTTTGGATGACTGGCTGATTTCCATTGAATAGATGTTCTATTACTCTGGGATTGCGGACAATTAGAGAGTGATGCTTGCTGCCTACCAGCTCAAGGGCTTAGCAAAGAGTTGGTGGCTGAGTGAGAAAGAGAGCTTGGTGGCAGGATGCACTTGGGAGTCATTTAAGGTGATGCTGTTAAGTAAGTTTCTGCCTTCAGTCGACCGGGACCGGCTAATGAATGACTTCCTTCATTTAAAGCAAAGGAAACTCACGGTTAGTGAGTGTGAGATTGAGTTTAACAAGTTGAGTCGGTTTGCTCCTGGTCTGGTGAGTGTTGAAGCAGATCGAGTTAAACGGTTTCTGGGCGGACTAAGAAGCGACATTCAGCAGTTAGCGAATGCCTACAGAGCAGTCAGTTATGCTAGCGTGGTTGAAGCTGCCTTGAAGGTCGAGGCCATTGAGAATGCCAAGAATAAAGGCCAGCAGTTGAGGAAGGATAAGCGGAAGTCCGGTGGAGGGAAGAGCCCTCAGGTGCCTGACGCTGTCTCGCGAAAGAAAATCAAAGAGGTTTGTAGTTTCTGCGGCCGACCAGGCCACCCCTTTGAGAAGTGTTTCAAAAGGTTGGGAGCACAGAAGAAGGAACAGGTGCACGCGATTCAGGGTGCTCCAAGAGGAGACTTGGTGTGTGCCTTGTGTGGAAGGAAGGGGCATGATGTTGCCCGTTGCTGGTTAAAAGATAAAGTCTGTTTTCAGTGTGGGCAGAAGGGTCATCTCAAGATAAGGTGCCCACAGTTCCAGCCTGTTCTCCAGCCAGTTCCCCTCC
Organism: Platanthera guangdongensis; assembly: GCA_039583875.1. Lineage (NCBI taxonomy): Eukaryota > Viridiplantae > Streptophyta > Magnoliopsida > Asparagales > Orchidaceae > Platanthera > Platanthera guangdongensis. The sequence continues at coordinate 93,525,009 of CM077149.1, forward strand.
AAGCTTTGCCACCGCCTCAGCAAATGGATAAAGGAAAGGGGAAGCTGAATGTGCTTTCGACAGACGAAGCGCAGACTTCGACCCAGGTTATCTCAGGTTCGACTCCTCCCCAGTCATTTTGTCAGGTTCCCTTTTCGATTGTAGTTTTCATTTTAGCATTTGTTGCCTTAGATGCAGGTGCAATTTGTAGGACGATTTATGGTAAAGAACCGCTGGACGCACGTTCTTTTCGATTCCGGCGCTACCCACTAGTTTGTGGCTAGAGCATTCGTGGAGCGGTTCAATTTGGGCCTAGATCGTGTTGGTGGTGCCTTCTGCGTTAAGTTCCCATCCGGTGACTCTGTGGTTACAGACCTGGGCGTCCTTGATTGTACGATTTTGTTGGGGGATTTCCTAGCAAAGGCAGATCTGAAGGTGATTGACCTGGAGGACTTCGATGTTATCTTGGGCATGGACTGGTTGTCAAGGTACAATGCAGTTATCCAGTGCAAGGGTAAGCGCTTGGAGTTCATCAAAGACAACGGTCAGCCAGGGAGCGTTTATGGGTATTCTCTCCAGTAGTCTCCAGTCATTTCTGCGGTGCGTGCTCAAAAGTTGCTTGATTCTGGCTGTTTTGCCTGTGTGGTCTCTCTAGTAGGGACATTTGTTAGTGTGCCGCGTTTGGAAGAGATTCCTGTGGTGTGTGACTTCTCCGATGTGTTTCCTGACGATCTTTCTGGTCTTCCACCCATTCGAGATGTTGAGTTTGTTATAGATTTGGAGCCAGGCACGCATCCTATTACAAAGGTGCCGTATAGGATGGCCCCGCGAGAGCTGGAAGAGTTGCGAATCCAGCTGGATGAGTTGTTGGCAAAAGGTTTCATAAGGCCGAGTTCTTCGCCTTGGGGTGCACCAGTACTGTTCGTTAAAAATAAAGATGGGTCGATGAGGCTATGCATTGACTATAGAGAGCTGAACAAGGTTACTATTAAGAATAGGTACCCTCTGCCTCGGATTGACGATTTGTTTGACCAACTGCATGGTAGTGCCGTGTTTTCAAAGATTGATCTTCGTTCGGGCTATCACCAGTTGAGGATTCGGGAGTCAGATGTTCCGCGGACGGCGTTCCGCTCTCGTCATGGGCATTTTGAGTTTTTGGTTATGTCATTTGGTTTGACTAATGCACCGTCAGCTTTTATGGATTTGATGAACAGAGTTTTCAAGGATTTTCTAGATAAGTTTGTGATTGTCTTTATAGATGATGTTTTGGTGTACTCTAAAGATGCGGAGGAGCATGATCGACTGGTCTTGGCGACTCTGAGAGATCATAAGCTATACGCCAAGATGAGCAAATGCGAATTTTGGTTGCCTCAAGTTTCTTTTCTAGGCCACGTGGTTAATAATGAGGGAATATCGGTGGACCCAAAAAAGATCGCTGCTGTTATGGAATGGGCGAGACCTGTTACTCCCACAGAGATCAGAAGCTTCTTGGGCTTGGCTGGCTATTATAGAAGATTTGTAGAGGGATTCTCTACCTTGTCTGCGCCGTTGACCAAGTTGACGCAGAAGAATGTAGCCTTCATGTGGGATGGCAAGTGTGAGGAGGCTTTTGAGGAACTAAAAAGAAGGTTATGTTCAACTCCAATTTTGTCTTTGCCTACTGAAGGTAGGGAGTATGATATGTATGTGGATGTGTCGCACGTCGGACTGGGTTGCATATTGATGCAGGGCGGGAAGGTGATTGCGTACGGGTCGAGGTAGCTAAAGACTCACGAGAGAAACTACCATACGCATGACCTGGAGTTTGCAGCTGTGATCTATGCACTGAAATTGTGGAGGCATTTGCTGTATGGCGCGCAGTGCAAGATTTTTTCTGATCACAAGAGTTTAAAGTATATTTTCACCCAGAAGGAATTGAATCTGCGCCAGCGACGATGGTTGGAGTATGTGGCCGACTATGAGGTTGAAATCCAGTACCATCCGGGCAAAGCTAATGTGGTGGCTGACGCCCTGAGTCGGAAGTCAGGGAAGATTTTCAATCTCTCTACCGATCATCTAGTGGAAGAGTTCCTTTTGATGGACATTTCTGTGGGAAGCTGCGACTCGCAGAGTAGTTTGACAGTGGCAGAACCTTCGTGGATTGCGCTTACAAGACTGCATCAGAAGGATGATCCCGATATTCTGCATTTGTATCTTCGAGCTGAAAACGGTGAATTACCAGATTTCTCTATAGATGATGCGAGTACCTTGAAGTATAGTGGCAGGTTTTGCATCCCCGCTGTTGGAGATATTCGGGATATGGTGTACAAAGAAGCACATGGATCTAGTGTTGCCTACCATCCAGGGTCTACCAAGATGTATCATGATTTAAAGCAGATTGCCTGGTGGTATGGGATGAAGAGAGACATAGCTAGATTTGTTTCTGAGTGTCACACTTGCAGGCGTGTGAAAGCTGACCATGGGAGGCCTGGTGGCAAGCTGACTCCCTTGGAGATTCCGACGTGGAAGTGGGAGAGTATCTTGATGGATTTCATTACAGGCTTACCGAGATCTCCTAAGGGGCATGATTCAGTTTGGGTAATCGTAGACAGATTGACGAAGAGTGCTCACTTCGTACCATTTAAGATCGATTATCCGATGAGGAAGATAGCCGAGCTGTATTTGGATGAGGTTATGAGATTGCATGGTGTACCCGTAAGTATCATATCAGATCGAGACTCCAGGTTCACATCTTGTTTTTGGAAGAGCCTTCAAGAGGGGTTGGGTACAGATTTGAGGTATTCCATAGCTTATCATTCGCAGACCAATGGTCAGACAGAGCGAGTAAATCAGATTGTTGAAGATATGATCCGATGTTATATTCTGGACCACGGAGGAGCGTGGGACGAGCGCTTGCGGCTTATGGAATTCGCGTATAACAACAGTTATCAAGAAAGCTTGCAAATGACTCCTTTTGAAGCTTTGTATGGGAGGCGCTGCAGGACTCCCTTGTTTTGGGCTGAGCTTGGCGAGAGACCTTTGTTGGGTCCAAAAGCGCTTGAGAAAATGGAAACCGCTGTGAAACTTATTCGGGAAAAGCATTGGATAGCCCAGGAGAGATATGAGAAGAACGCCAACCGACGTAGATCGGACTTGGAATTTGTTGTGGGGGACTCAGTGTTCTTAAAGGTCTCCCCGTTGATCGGAGTCAAGCGGTTTGGCAAGAACAGGAAGTTGGACCCGAGGTACGTGGGGCTGTTTCTGATTGTTGAGCGGATTGGGTTATCAGCTTATAGGCTGGCTTTGCCCGCAAATTTTCCTGGCGTGCATGATGTCTTTCACGTCATTCAGCTGCGGAAATGTGTGATGAATGACAGACAGGTTTTGGATTCTGTGCCTCAGTTGGAGCCGAATCTTTCTTATGTGGAGTTGCCTGTCTGCATTTTGGACTCTCAGGTTCGTGCGTTGCGGAAGAAGACTATTCCTATGGTTAAAGTTTTGTGGAGAAATCAGGATGTGGACAGCGCGACGTGGGAATTGGAGTCGGCTGTGAGGGAGGCTCACCCTCATCTATTTCCCTGATCTTGTGCCTGGTATGTTTTGTGTTTTTTTTATATATAGCCCCTTCTTGGCTATTTTCTCTCTCCTTATTGATAGGGGTGTTGTGAGTAAAGTTTCGAGGCGAAACTTTCTTTTAGGGGGAGTGGCTGTAACGCCCCCAGTTTTTCTTTATTTTGTTTGATCTTGGATTGGCGTTACGATGACGCATTTCCGGCCTTTCGCCGTTGTAGAGCGTGGTCTTAGCTCTTTAGGTTCCTTGTGTAGCCTGGTTGTAGCCTGTTAGCAAGATTCCCCAGCTAGCCGGAGTCCGTTTTGGTGACTCGGTTGGGCCTCTTAGGGAATGCTTGTGTTTTGTATTCGGGAGGTGTTATCCCGAGTGTGCGATCGTCAGATGTTATTTTCGACCTCACCGTTGTTTTCGTATCTTGGGTGTTTAGCTACGGTGCGAGTTTTGGTCGAAGTCCGAGATCGTTTGCTTTCGCGTCGTTTCGACGTTTGTTATGTTAGCTGTAATGTTTGTTGTGCTGTGCATGGCCTGGTGTGGCCGAGCTTGTTAGGCTGGTGCCTTGTTTCTTTTTAGCTAAGGAGTTAGCTATTTTTTGTATATGTTTGGGTGACACGGCCTGGGTCACGGGCGTGACCCAGGGAGTGTCGAGCTCGGGTAGAGCTATCGGTTGTGTGGTCGACGAAATTCGGTCGACGGGTGTTTTTGGTAGGAACATGGCCTGTGACACGGGAGTGTCACGCGGCGTGTCCCCTTCGGTTCGTCGAGCTGCGCTCGACGATCATCGGGCGGTGTTTTAGTGAGTACACGACAGTGTCACAGGCGTGTTGTTTCGAACACGGGCGTGACATGGGGCGTGTCTCTCTCTGTTCGACGATCGACGAGCGGTGTTTGAGTTGGTACACGGTCTGTGCCACGGGCATGTCACAGGGCGTGACCCTGTTTTCATCGAGCGGAGATCGGCGATCGTCGAGTGGGTAGGTGTGTGAGTACACGCCCCGTGACACGGGCGTGTCGGACCGGACACGGGCTTGTCACGGGCGTGTCTGTGGCGTGCTCCGTACTTTTTCCCCTGAGTGTATCTTTTTATGTCGTGAACCGTTTTTTCCAGTCATTTCCGTCGTTCCCGAGTCTGGAGAGCTTCCAGCGGTAGGGTTTTGGGAGGAGGCGGTGGTTTTTGGCCGGTGTTTGCGGGAGGGAGCTCGTTTTTCTCGTGCGATAGCTGATTTGGCTTGCTCTCATCTAGATCTTCCCTTTCATGTAAGTCACTCTTGATTTAGGGTTGATTCAAAGAGTTAAACTTCCTTTGAATTCTTTTCTTCTTCTCTAAATCATTGCTTTTGACCCGTAGGTGGCCGATCTCGCCGCCAGGGCCTGTTTCGTGTTGCAATCGCTGCATCTTGGTGGTAAGGCAAGTGGCTCCTTGCCCTTGCCAATTTGACCCCTTTTTACCTAATTACTTTTCTGTTTATTGTTCTTAAATTCAGCCATGTTCGATTTAGGTTGTGTAGGAATTTTGGCTAATCTCTTTCTTTTTATTTTTCGCGGTTTGGTGTCCAGTGGGTAGCTAGAGTTAGGGTAAGGCTGCATTTAGTTGTAGTGTAAGTTTAGTTGCGGTAGCCCCGAGTAGATAGGATGGAAGGGAGGGTTGGAATTAAATTTCTAACTCTCTGTTTCCGCACGTTGAGAGAGTTTAGGCTGCGGTTTTAACTAAAATTTGCGTTTACCCTAAGTAGAAAGCAATGATAGCGTTGAGTGAGCCAAGTTCACTCAACGCCATCATCCAGCGTAGGTTTTGCGGCTAAGTATTTTGGCGTCAAGGGAGTGGAGCTTACTCAACGCCACGTCGAGTGGGCTCGACATTTCTGCCTTGGGTTCGTGTGTTTCCTTAGGATTGTTAGTGTGACTTTTCCCTATTTCCCTAGGGGGGTATTGGGTGTTCGGCTAGTTTTTGCATGCCGACTCTTGGGTTGTGGCAGGTGGTGGAGTTTTGGTGTCCTCTGGAGGGGTGGTTTCTTTTGTGGAGAGCTGTGGCCACCGCCTTTTGCTCGGTTTGGGTTGACGTGTGTGGGACCCTAGAGCTGCCACTATTTGACCCCTTAGCCCTTTTTTGGATTTGGTTTTGGTTATGTATTCAGATCCATGTTTTGACCCCTGCCATTAACCCACGTGTTAGGACTGTTAGTTCCTTTACTATTTTATGGCTATTTCTTTTGTCATATACGTATATGTCTGGCTGCTATTGCATGCTCTTTTGTAGGGCATGTTGCTTTTACTACTCACACTTGGTGTGCTTTGCTGTTCTTTAGACATTGTTCTTTTCTTACTGTCATATCCTTTCTTTTGCTGATAGCATTTTGTTGCCAGGTTGGTAAACCCTTCTTATTTACTCATAAATCTAATGCTCTATTTGCCTTTTTGATTATTTTTTTCTTGCTGATGTGTTCTTTTCTTGAATGCCTCAGGTCCAGGTTGTAGCCAGTTCAGAGGCTAGTTCTTTGGAGGGGCTTGCTTGTGGCCTCTTGGGTAGCTGAGATAGCTGATCCTCGATTTTTGTGAGGTAGTTCTTTACCTTTCTGTATAGACATGCATACTCACCAGTGGGTTCGTGTCAGGTTGTTGACACCCACTGGTGGCTTCTTGCGATGCTGGGTATGAACTTAAACTGCTATTTTTCGCCTTTTTGTGGTTGTTTACTTGCTTCTAGGAATGTTTTATGCTAGGTTGCATGTTAGATATCTTTAAACCCTAAAAGCATTACTATATGTATCTCATGCAAGTTATATTTATAAAACTAAGACACTACTTTACCTTTAGCGTAAGAAAACTACATTTTATATACTATACTAACCTTAGAGTCGTGCATACCATGAGTCGTCCCTCGGGGACACTTATGCTCATTTAGGATGTCAACTCAATTTAACCAAAGTATTTTCCGCTACGTATAAATATACTTTTAATTGTGGACTAGCTGATCCACCATGCCGAAGGATACATCAATTAAATATAACTGGTTTTCTTTCATATTAATCTATGATTTTCCTTAAAATCTAAAGTCTGGAGTTTTGCCTGAACGTGTGCAGTTATCCCCTGCATGATGTGGCATCACGACACGAATTTTCTCTTGCTCTGATACGATGTAATCGTAGAGAAAATGCGGGTTGTGACACGTTTCCTGCGAGAAGTACCGCGTCAGCTGCAAATCCTCTTGCGAAAACAACTAGTGGTTTCAATGATTAGCGAGTCAGAGACATACCTTCAGTGGAGAGAGATCATCCGCACGGCTTGGGGTCTGGGTAGGCGAGCCCCTGTTCTCGTGAGACAGGTCTCGCTGGACCACCTTCGCCCTCTTCTTCTCTTTCTTTTTCTTCTTTAGCTGAGAGGGCTCAGCGACTGATGACTTTCTCGCCATCTAGGGGGCAACCAAGGCGCAGTTACCCTTAGCTTGCGCCTGGGCCGCATTGATGCGGTCTTGAAGGTCCTGCAGGAGCGGTTTGTCAACACGCTTGGAACGCATTGCCGAAGGAAGCGAGAACTCAGACAAGGGGCGACAATTCGAGGGCGGATTTATGACCGTCTATCAGCACATATATATAGCCACGGTATGGCCCACGAAAAGATTCTCTGATGATGACACGTGCTCAGCGAATATTTACGGGTTGGACGTGTCTTTTCGAGCGCAGAGCTAGCTCGAAAAGAGCGGGGATTGTGTACAACCCGATATTCGCTGAGTGCGACCCGGAGGCACCAACGGTCAGGATTATACTAGCTTCGGGCTCCCGACCAGAAGAGCTCCTGCCCTGAAGAAGCTCCCTCCCTGAAGAAGCTCCCGCCCTGAAGAAGTTCCCGCCCATGAGTGGGCGGGAATGCTTGCGCTTGCGCCAAGCTCCTGCCTTGGAGATCGCTTGCGTCAAGCTCTGAACAGGAAGTTTCTCGGCTCAGAGTTCTCGCCGAGTGAGGCCCATGACCCGGGGTAAAATGACCTAATTATCCCCAGGTAAAATTACCCCTATACCCTCAAGATAAACAACGGGATTTGGCTATTGGCAGGTCAACTGAGGGTATTTCAGTAATCTCAGGTCAGCAAAAGGCTATAAATAGACCCATAAGGGCTCCTTAGAAAGAAAAAGTTTCATTATCTTCCAAATCTCCTGTGCTTTCTGAGGATCTCCTAGCCCAGCTTTTGGCTTTGGAGGGGAAGCTTTCAGAGATCTTCCGGGTGTGAGGTGGGACCTCCCTGCTGAGGCTTTGGGTCTGTCTTAGGTCCTTTGTAACTAGTCGAGGGTCGATGCTCAAGAGAAGTAGGTGTTGGCTGAACCCCAGTTTTGAACTCCCGTTGAGGTCATTTTTGACTTCAACAAATAACACCATCATTTTTATTATCTACTAACACAATCTTTCATTCTAACCACCTGAAAAATCGTTGACTCATGCTATACGTCTAGCAACGCAATCTGCATTCCTGATGGCAAGGTGTTGATGATCTCTTTAGAACCCATATAATGTTCGATGATTATTACATTTTTATTATTGGTTAACTTGTCTGTTAATGTATGTCAAAGTAGTTGTATTTCCGCTAATTCCTTTTTCACTTTCCCCGCTTATATAAACTCACTGTTTATTGTTATACATTACTGATTTTGAAATGGAAAACTACTCTCTCTATTTTCAATTTTAGCTGGTGCTCTTATTCTTGTTATGGTATCAGAGCCATAAATTTTTCTCTTCATCTTCTTCATTGGAATGGCTCATCTCAAGCCTTTTGAATCTTCAGCGTCATTCAAGATTGTCATCATGTTGTTTCAAATCCGTTTTACCTTCATCCTTCTGACAATCCTGGATCTGTTCTTGTTTCCTAGCCTTTGAATGAGGATAATTACAGCTCTTGGAGTCGAGCGATGAAGATGGCTTTGATTGGTAAAAACAGATTTTGTTTTTTCGATGGATCGATCCCTCTTCTATTTATAATGATTCTTCCATAACCCTTGTCTGACAATGCAATAATAATATTGTAACTTCATGGCTTTTTAATTCGATTTCAAAAGAAATAACAACCAGCGTGATCTATTCCTCTTTCGCTGCCGATATATGGTTTGATCTTCAAGAAATATTTCAACAATGGAATAGTCCTCGTATCTTTCAATTGAAGAGATGAGTGCTAGCCTATTTTGGTGTGAAGTCTATCTTGCAAAGATCGTGGGGCTAGCATGTGAGTTGAGCCATGAAGGCCAACTATTAGGGTCGTGAGAGCCGTAATAAATCTGTGATCCTGAAGTGCCCAGCTCTAAAGGCCAGTGAGCCGAACGGGAAAGGGGAAGTCCACCCGAGTCTTATCGATTCTCCTTGATTGATCCAGCTATCAGAAGTGGAATGATGATCTGAGCAATGAGAAGTGACTGAACTGTACCTATGTTATGTCGATCCTCTAGATTGCCTAAAGTAGCTGGCTGTCGTCAGTGGCATAATGAGAGTCTTAGGCCTAGGGTCGAAAAGACTAGAATGCTCAAGAATTAACCATTAAGTCCTGGACCTCTGAACGGGAGGTGGTATCCGGGAAGTTCAGTACACCAAGACAATGCACTGAGTGCACAGGGTGTCTGGCTGTTGAGCCTACATTTGTGGTGAATAGTGCTTGAATGCACATTATTGTTGCCACTATATATTTATCTACTGCTGTTGCGGGGAAGGAAAATCGCTGCCCAGAGTAAGTGGTGGGGTCATTATAAATGGGTCGGCAATTGCTGACAGCTAGTTTGTTTGCCACATTTTGGTGAGTCGTGATTTGCAGGTGTTGGAGAGCCAAGTGGAAAGTAGCGGACTGAAGCCCTTGTGCTGCGATTGTCTGGCCCTAGAAGGCCCTAAGGAGGACTTTTACTATTTTCATGTGTGGCCGGCCTGCGTGCTGATGTTTGTAAACCACACTTGTAAAGTATAACTATAAGTCCTTAAGGCCGTAATGTTTTGTGTATTTTGTAAAGACATTCCTATGTTATATTTTAGTGGACATTGTTGTTACTTGAGTTCAAATGTAACCCATAAAGCTTTCCCTAAAATGCTTTGAGTTAGGACTTGTTTGGTCTTTTGATATTAACCTGTAATCTCACTACCTATCAGTGGAATATGGCGTGGGGCCCCGGCTGGACCCTCTGCTATATTTCATGTGATGAATAGAGGTGTTATAATTTTGGTATCATCTTGTCATGGTCTTCCTTTTGCGAATTCGTGATAAAATTCTTTTGAGGGGTGGCGAGCACATGTATGTGCTTACCGTTATAACAACAATGAACTCAAGAATGTTCACTTAGGAATGCAAATGCACATTTTTAAGAAACTACGCATTCCTGTTATTGCTTTTGTAATATTTTTAGTTTCTTAATTGTGTATTTCACGATTGTAAGCGACTAGAAGGAGTGAGGGACAACATGAACCCCAGTACTCTATGGAGAGTTATGCATCCACTGAGGTGCCAACACCTCCTCCTTCTATAGAGATGATTTAGAGGATATCTAATGTGGTCTTCGCAATGATCAATGCCCAACCTGAAAGGCATATGCAGCCCCCTGTTCCTCTGGTGGCATCAATGCCGGTTGGTTTGTTTGAGCAGATTGCAACGGGAAGAACATCGACTCAGCCATTGAATATGTGTTATATGCAAGGAATGTATATGGTTGAGAAGTACTTGCATGCATTTGTTGTGCTAAGACAACATGCAGTGTTTGTATTTGAAACTGAGGGAACTAAGATCAACCGATTTTATGATGGTTTGTGCCCTGAACTACATTTTCTATTGATGGGTCCTAAGTTAATGGGATTACAAACATTCGTGGTGTTAGCTAGATCATTGGAGATGGACTTGGCAAAAGTCCACCAGACGCCAGAGTTCAGGGAATCGAGCTTTACAAGGTCTGGAAAGTCTGCTTATCGTAGGAGGTGGGGACGCAAGGATAGAGCATCAAAGAGCAAGCTTCACTTTGCTATACTTGTGGAAAGAAAGGACATCTCGTCCGAGACTATATTGGCAGTGCCCTGAAGGCAAAGAAGGCTAAGGCTAGAGCAACTGCAGGGCGAGCTTCACATACTTGCCACTCGTGTGGCAAAGAGGGACATATTGCCCGGGACCGCCGAAGTGGCCCTTCGACGATAGCAAATTGAAATGGAATTTCATGTGTACCTAAATATATTGCTGTAACAGTGAACTCTAAGTTCTACTTTTTAAAACAATGCATATTTTGCATGTTCAAATCTGTTGTGGTGACTAATCAAGAAGTCTATTGATTGGGTATAATGTATTCCCTTTGTGATTATGTTTGTAGCATATATGAGATTTAAATAACATTACCTTAAGAATAAAATGTGAACACAGGTAGAGTGTTTTGTGTTAAGATGCAGTTATGAAGTCATGTCGTTAGTTTGGAAGCATCTGTGCTGACAATAGTTACATTTAATGTGGTTGTAGGTATGGACTAACGCTCATGTTGTAACTCTAAGGAAGTCATACTAAGACAACACCAAGCGAAGAGACTCAGTTTGCTTGAATGCGCGGAGTGGGCAAGGTATGAACGTTTGCCCTCCAACTAGTCAAGACTGTTGATGGTGCGAAACCCGACCTTTATTTAATTAGTACGCTGTGGTCGAATTTCGTGGATGATTTTAGTTAAAAACAAATTTTAACGAAAGGAGGCAAGTGCACCTATCGCGAGTAGTACGGGATATTCAAGGGGAATATTGAGATCGTATATTTCACGGGTTGTGTTGGTTATTTCTACTCCTCTAGGAGCTACTATTATTTTACCGAAAATAAGGTGTCAAATTTTAATTAACTAAAGTGGATATATAAAAAGCTGAAAAGAGACTTAGAAAGTTCGATGAAGAAATAATGATCAGTACCAAATTGAATTAGGACTAAAACAACTTTTAATAACTTTAGAACCTATATTTCAATTTAATTAAGGACAAGTTGGTTGTGGAGGTTCCACAAATATGAGCTCACCTATCTCTAGGAATATCGTTCACCTGAACATTAAGACTATTCGACCGAGCTCTCGTTCGATGAAGGATTCCTCTTAATGCCCGCTTTATGCTAAGAACCATGCTATTAGGTGGGGAACCCAATCCGGTAGTATTCCGCTCCTCCTCTCTCAAGGTTTAGTGTGCAATTCTCTTTACCCAAGGATGATCGTTCCATACGCACGGCCTCTCGGCTAGTTAGCGTATGAACAATGAAAATAGAGCCCACACATCGATATGTGGTTCTACGCATCGTATACCAGGGATTAACCTTAAGTTCTTTAATTAAAGTGAGAAAAAGATCTTTAGTTATTATTAGAGTTTTTATATGTCCCAATGCTTTTCGATACCGAGTGCTAAGAGGGCTTAGCCACTGTTGGGTACATTGGAATATATGTACCTGATTTGAAGAAGCCTCACCCTACTCAATGATATACATCAAGGTGTATTTGATGTGCCTTGAGTTTATATGTGCAGGTTAAGTAATTGCAGGAAAAGCATAAAAGTTTCTAAGTCCGTGTGTCGACACTCAGAAGAAAAGTGTCAACACTTATGAAGGCTTGTGTCGACACCTAGAGAAGCTGTGTCGACACTTGGAGTAATTGTGTCGACACCAGGAATGACAGAGTCGACACCAGAAGAAAAGTGTCGACACCCAGAGAAACTTTGTCGACATCAAATGTGTCGACACCAGGAGGCTGTGTCGACACTCAGCAAACTTCAACAAAGTTAAAGTACTTGTGTCGACACAAAGGAGATGTGTCGACACTAAGCAAGTTTCAACACATGAAGAGATGTGTCGACACAAAGGAGATGTGTCGACACTCAGCAAGTTTCAACACATAAAGGCATGTGTCGACACAAAGGAGATGTGTCGACACTCAGAAAGTTTCAACACATGAAGGCTTATGTCGACACAAAGGAGATGTGTCGACACTCAGCAAATTTCAACACAAGAAGGCTTGTGTCAACACAAAGGAGTTGTGTCGACACACATCAGAATTCAACTAAGTATTAAAGAAGAAGTATTTGTGTCGACACACTCAACCAGTGTCGACACATTCAACATAAGGCTTGTGTCGACACACAGAATCAGTGTCGACACATTCTGAATAAGCAGTGTCGAGAAGCTGTTACAACAACACAAGGAGTTGTGTCGACACCATCAAGGCTAGTGTCGACACTTAGTCTACTTGTGTCGACACTTAGTCTATTTGTGTCGACACATAATGACTATCTGTCTCGACACTTTCAGACAGTGATAGTGATTTCAAGAAGTGACTGGATGACTTGACAGCTGCCATTTCAACCGGTCAACTGCAACTATCAGAGCCATCAGAAGGTTGTTAGAAACCGGATCAACCGAATACCTTGGAGGAAGACTATATAAAGACCTTAATCCTTCAACAGAGAAGGAGGAATTACAGTGTGAGATTACAAACAGATCACAATTAATCAAGAGATATAACAACACAAAAAGAAGAAGACCTTCGACAGAAGATCTAAGAAGTTGGAGAGAGAGAGCTCCTTCTAGGAAGAGTAGCTGCTGAACCAGGCTGCAAAGTAAGATTCAGATTGAGATCTGAATCTCAAGATAGAAGTTGATTGAAGATCATCTTCACAAGAGATTCAACCCTACTGTGTTCTAATTCAAGAAGCTTTGAAGAAAGACAAGGGAGGTTGATCTCTGCCAAGTTTTTCCAAGAACTCATCAAGAAGCCAGTCAACTCATCTCTCTCTTTCAAAGTTGAGGGTAATTACTTTGTATAATCAAAATATCTGTAGGATCTTGTATAGATCTGAGCTGTAAGACTATTTTATAAAGGCTGAGTGTAGGAGACTGTGTGCTCTGAGTGTAGGTCTTGTTGAAGACTGAGGTAGGGCATAGTGCCTGAGTTGTAGGAGACTTTGTTCTCTGAGTATAGGTATTGTTGAAGACTGAGTGGTAGGGCTTTGTGCCTGAGTTGTAGGAGTGGGGACACTCTGAGTTGTAGGAACCTATTTGGGGTTCTGAGCTGTAAGATCTGAGGATCTGAGGAGAAGTGCTGAAGTTAGGCCGAATCTAGTACACTACTAGATAGGCGAAGGGGGAAAGTGGATGTACCCAGACCTTGGGGAACCACTATAAATACTGTGTGCACTCTGTGTATGTTTGTTTCTATAGTTTCTGTGTTGTGATAGTTGTAGAATTGCATTTGCTGTACAGAATTTCTGCCTTTAACTTAAAAAGATAATGTTCACCTATTCACCCCCCTCTAGGTGATTAGGCACTATTTCTTTCAGTCACTCATCGAAATAGGGACGACTTATAAATTTGATGAGGCGTGTGTTTTAAACCAGACACTAAAGGATTATAAACAAAAAACATGAAATAACAAAACATTTAGAAAAATATAAAACTCATTAAAAAGAGAACTCACACACTCAACAAAATCATAATAAAAAAATTAAAAGCTATGTTACAAAAAAGAAACTAAACTACAAGAAAGAAAAATTACAAAAAGTAAATAAGTTACAAAAAAGAAAAATTACATAATTGAAATTGGAAGTCTTACTCGAACGAGTAGGCGAAAAATAAATGCAAGTCCTACTCAAACGAGTAGGAAGAAAATAAATACAAGTCCTACTCAAACGAGTAGGCGGGAAATAAAAATCAATAAAAATTACCTCATACACACACACTCTACATAAATTGAAGAAAGTAATAAAAATAATCTCATACACTCACACACACACTACATAAATTGAAGAAAACAAGTAAAGACAAAAACAAAATGAAACTTAACCTCATACACTCACACACAAATTAAAAAGAAAAAAATAAAGTCATCTAAAAATTAAAACAACAAATTTCTATTATTAAAACTTGCCAAAAATGCATAAAAAGATGAAATAAAATTTAAATGAGCAAAAAAGTTTCAAAATAAAAGCAAAATCAAAGTCTTCCAAAAATTAAAACAACTTGATATTCATTATTATAACTTCATGAAAGTGATTAAAAAGTGAAAAATACAAATTAAAGGAACAAAAAATTTACAAAATAAAAAGAAAAACTAAGCTAAAGAAAAAATAAAAATACTTTCAATCCACTTTTATAAACTCATAAGAATGAATAAAAAACTAATAAAAAGCATAAGAGCAAAACAAGGGTAAGAGAAAAGAGAAGAAAAGCTATCATAAAAACACCCAACTATGGAGAAAACCAAAAACAAAACTAAGTAGCAAACTTATAATACATAAAAAAACAAATTTACTCTCTCTCTCTCTCACACACACACACACATGCGTGCGCACACAAATTAAAGAGAAAACAAGGAAAAACAAGAGATAAAAAGAGAAGAAAAGTGGGGTGCTCATATGCAATCCATCAGAACATAAGAATGAAAAAAACATATTTTATTAAGGAAAAAAATGGATTACAAAAGCTAAAACAAACATTAAAGAGGGGGGGGGGGGGATTATCCTTACATAGCAAGAAAAGCACCCAAGCATACCACAAACAACAAATTGGTCCAAAAAATGTCAACCCTTGTCTCTTAAAGAAAAGTTTTATTTATAGACAAAAATTTCAGATTACACACCCTGGTCACGGGCGTGACCGGGGGGGAGTGTAGTGTTGGCGTGTTGGAGAGGCAAAAAATTTGGTGACTGGCGAAATTCTGGAAGTTTATGGAAATTCCACGTGGCAGTCACGGGCGTGACCGAAGGTTACAGACGTTCGGGGGGGGGGGGGGTGACTGGACACTAGACAAAAAATTGATGTCGGCAATAACTAATTTTGAAACGGCTTGAAAAACTCTTGACTAACACGGGCGTGTCGGGGATTCCACGGGCGTGTTCCGCCCCTATTTCACGGATTCACAGTAGGCAGCAGTTTTTTTCACTAGCATCAAAGTGACAATGCTCAGTCACGGGCGTGACTGAAGGTCAGATGCGTGCACTTTGAAATTTCAACTTTTTTTGCAAAATTTTTATAAAAAGAAAATAGAGCCAAGTTAGAAGGGAATATACAAAAAGAAACATTTTATTGAATAAGAAAAGCTAAAAAAACAATAAAAATAACCTAAAATGACCTAAATTAAGTATTGTAAAATGCGTATATTTACAACTCATCAAATATCTCCATACTTAAAATTTTGCTATTCCATAGCAAAAGTTGGAGATAAATTTACAAGGAATTGAAATAATTCTAAAGTTAGCTAACATTTAAATTAATTGAAAGAGAGATCTAAATAAAATCAGGGGTATAAAAAATTAAGTCTTAAATTTTGTAAACGATTTAATTAGTGGAAATTTTTTTGCCAAAAGGCTTATTGATGTAACCAAATAGCAATCAAAAATTGTAATTGTTAGTTAACAAAAATAGTTTGGAATTATAGAAACTTTAGCTTATACGAATTTAAAGGAAGTAATCCAATTTAAAAATTATGCACTCAAAAAGATTTTATGCTAAGTCTAGAATCATCGAATATGGCTAAGGGGGTTGTTTTGATTTATAAAGAGGGTTGTGGTTTAGAGGTGAGTTTTTTTTCTCAAACCTCTAATGGATTTTTCCTTGTAGGTGGATGTTTAGGAAAATGAATTTCTTATTTTCCATGACATGTATATTTTGAAATAACTTCATATTAACACAATGTATATGTATATGAGTAATGAATTTTATCCTCTTACTCCGTACCATATAATCTTTTTTAAAAATATTGGATGCCAAGGTTTTCGGAACGAAATTTTATTCCCATTGACATAGGTTCTTTTAAGGATAAAAATTTAATCATGCAAAGTAAGACATGATAAATATGGGGAGATATGTTTTTTTCAAAAAGAAAACTAGATTTTAATTAATAATTTTGAGAGCAAACTTTAATAAATTGAACGTTCCTGTGTTTCTAAAAGTTTACAGTAAAAATAATAGAAGTCTAAGATTGTTATTTCTAACATAATACACGTACCTCTATTTTAGATATGTTAGAAGTAGTGTTGAAAAAAATTCCCTATCTTAAGTAAAGACACATAAAAAATTCTTTAAAACTTAACCCCAGATATTTAAATCTATCAATCTCCAATTAATAAATGATTAGTAAATAAAAAATTAATAAAATTCGCTTATAAATGAATCGAAAACAAGATTTTTGGAGAGCAAAAAAGTTAAAAATGATATATTTGATTTTATTTGTTTCATAATAAGAAATTTTTTGGAAATTTTTTAGAGTTATTATCTTTTTTTGTATTTTTGTGTTTAATTCTTTAATATATACATACCAAAGAAAGAAAAATGCGAAAAAGAGTTTTTTTTTGAAATTTTTGAGTTTTCTAAATTTTTTTGTGTTTTTAAAGTTTTTATCATACTATTTACAAGAAAGGAAAGAGAAAAAGAAGTTATTTACAAAGATGAGAGAGGGGAAAGAGAAAAGAATATTTACAAAAATTATTTTATTTAAATATTTACAAAGTAAAAATATTTTTGGAATTTTTGTTTTATAATTTTTTGATTTATTAAATTTTTTGATGATAAAACAAAAATATTTTTGGAGTTTTAATTTTGTTTGCATATTTTTTCTTTTTTAATTTTAAATGAGCACAGAAAATAGAAGTGCAAGAAAGGAAAACATGAAAACACATACATACTTAATTCCAACATTATTCCCAATATTGCAAGATAAGTATGAGGAATGAAAAGAAATGAAATTGCACTATGTACAAAAATAAAGAGGGAGGGTTGAAACTTCCCTGGAACGTATTCAGGGAGGCCCATTTAGAAACCATGCGTTATTAAGAACAAATAAGAAAGAAAAAAATAAAGAAAGAGCAAAAAGTTAAGCATGAGATGCCTCACAGGAGCGCTTTGTTTATAGTCGTGTAACTTGACTATGGTGGCGAGGTTATATTTCGAGGAGGGTTATGGTTTCATTTATACCGCCTACGAGATCGCCCGCTATATATAACTTTAATCAATGACTGTTTACTTTAAATGAGCCACTTTCTGGGTGGGAGACGAGTATGGTCCCATATGGCCAAATCTCTTCAACTTTAAAGGGATGGGACCACCAGGATTTTAATTTACCAGGAAAAAGTCTAAGATGCAATTATAAAGAAGGACAAGATCGGTCAGAGAAAATTTTTTTTTGGGCTTGATTTTTCGATCGTGATAGAACTTAAAACGCTTCTTATAGAATTTATTGCTCTCATAAGCATTTGTACTCCATTCATCGAGCTCATTTAGTTGAAGTTTTCTATTTTAGGAGGCTAAGTTAGCGTCAAGATTTAAGAATTTTAAAGCCCAAAGTACGCGATGTTCTTATTCAATGAGGAGATGACATGCATTGCGATAGACTAATCGATACGGCGTACAAACAATTGCGATTTTGTATGCCACACGATACACCCATAACGTGTCGTCAAGTTTAACGGACCAATATTTCCTATTAATTAAAATGGTTTTTTTTTTCTAATATTCGCTTTATCTCTCGATTTACTACCTCAACTTGGCCACTTGTTTGTGGGTGGTAGGGGACGACAAGTTTGTGTGTAACTCCGTATTTAACTAACATCTTAGTCATTCAGGCATTACAGAAATACGTTCTCCTACCTCTCAAAATAACGCGAGGCATGCCGAAGCGAGAAAATAATTTTTTAAGAAAGTTAACGATGACTCGCACATCGTTGGTGGGGAGAGCTTGCGCTTCCACCCACCTCGATATGTAGTCGACCACCACTAAAATGTAATTATTTATAAAATAAGGAGGCAAGGTGCCAACTGTACAACCACGAGCTTGCGAGAGGACCTCGAAAGCGCGAGATAGACGAGGCAGGACGAGTGGAATTGATGGGCGAGTGGGACCATGTGGTCCACTCGCAGTTGGTGAGATAAGAGGTCCCTACAGTAAGCGAGACACCCCTCCTAAGGGCGCGAGAAGACCTTTGGCCGCAAGATGGACTCACGACGTCTAAAGTAGGCGAGACAGAAGGAAGGTTCGTCTTGCCGATAGTTTCTCCCCCATTCGCCATACAGAAAGGCCATTTTGACATTTCTATGCCCAAGGGTGTTTTTACTCTTCTACCCCGGGTAATTTTACCCTTTTGCCCTTAGTGGTCTGCGCATAACTCCTCAGAACAGCGGAGTTTGGCTATTGGCAGACCCAATCAGGGGTATTCTGGTATTTTCAGGTCAACCCAATATGGTTATTTGTAGATCCAACTCAGAAAACTATAAATAGACCCATAAGGGCTCCTTAGAAAGCAAGCTTTCATTATCCTCCAAATCTCTAGTGCTTTCTGAGGAGCTCCTAGCCCAGCTTTTGGCTTTGGAGGGGAAGCTCTCAGAGATCTTCCGGGTGTGAGGTGGGACCTCCCTATTGAGGCTTTGGGTCAGTCTTAGGTCCTTTGCAACTAGTCGAGGGTCGGGGCTTGAGAGAAGTAGGTGTTGGCTGCACCACTATTTTTGAACTCCCGTTGAGGTCAATTTTGGCTTCAACACCAAAAAATCTATCCCCACTGAAAGAGCAACTAGATCTGATATACTCTAGAGGGGGGTGAATAGAGTATATGGTGCTTTAAAAGTTTTTACAACAATTGTTGTAATATGTGTGAGCAGGGAAGCAAAAATAAATCTAATCACAGCACTAAGTTAACCAAAAACTAAGCACAGAAAAATCAAGGCCAGAAACAAAAATAAAAGCAAGCAAAACCAGAAGACACAAGGAAATATAGTGGTTCCCCAAACTTGGGTACATCCACTCTTCTACCACCCTAGGTAGGAATCCACTGCAGGATGAGTTGATCAGGTGTCCTGGGCACCAATGAGCTTTTGATAAGGTGCTCAAAAACCAAAGCAGATTTTTTGATCAGGTGTCTTGCCACCAATGAGCTTTTGACAAGGTGCTCAAAAACCAAGTTCAAACTTTTGAAGGGAGTTTGAGAAACCCTTTACAGAGAGGGGGTGAGAGAGTGATGGAAGTCTTCTCTTTCTCAAACAACTGAGAAGACTATGTGGATTGATGTCAAAGCTCCCCCTGAATCCTTGAGATCTTCAGGAAGAAAAGCTTTGCTGAGGGTGATAGGCCTTCAAAGGTTGAACTCCAGCAATAGATGATTTCAGCAATAGCTGAAATGTTTAGTGTCTGGAGTCTGAAATATGTTGGCCTTGAACACTTTGAAAACTACAGAGATCTGAAGATTTGAGAAAGCTTGATCTCCTTGGATGAGTGTTCTTCAGAATTCTTTGTGACAGAAGATTTTTGAATGTGTCTCTGTAATCTGTATTGTGTGTGCTCTTCTTGTTCTCTTAGAGATTCAAAAAACATTCTATCTTTTATTCTCTGGTCCAGAATAGAATATCATTCTCTGTCAAGTATAGCCGTTGGCCTGCATTAATTGCATCCTTAATTGCATAATCTCTTCTGGAGGAAAGTCCACAGAATTATTCCTTGAAAAATCCCTTGAAACTTGGTCCAGAAATAAATGAAAACGGCTAGCAAATCTCTGAATTAATTGCAGAATAACTCCTAACTGATTTGAATTTGAATTAAGAAATATCCTGGAAGTTATCTGAAATCGTCGAACTGAGCTCTGCTATCGTCGAGCTGAGCTCAGCGATCTGGAAATATACAGCAGCAAAATATCTTCGATCTGAGCTCAAAGATCGTCGAACTGAGCTCAGAGATTAAGATCCAAAGCATAGTCAAAATCGTCGACCTGAGCTCACCGATCGTCGAATGGAGTTCGACGACATAATGAAGTTGAGCTCAGCGATCGTCGAATGGAGTTCGACGATCTTGTCAAAGTTGAGCTAGATGATCGTCGATCGGAGTTCGACGAATCGTCGTGCTGAGCTCGACGATTAGACTAAGTATCCAGACAGAAAATCTTGGTCTTCAGGGCAGCTTCCAAACCTAGATTTCTAACCCTTAGACTCAATTCTAATTGACCTATTAAGCTATACAGGAGGTCAAGCAAAGGTTCCTAGAGATATAGTGATCCTGACCCAAATTAGTAATAGGGTGTTCCAACAATCTCCCCCTATTTTGGTTAGGATTACTATTTATAGACTTTGGAAAAACTTAATCAACATACAATCAGTAAAACATAAAAACAACAGCTAGACATGGCAGAAAAAAAATCACAGAGATATATATGGCATCCAGATAATCAGAAATTCCAGAAATTGTCACCTTACAATATCATTTCTTCTCTTTGCCCTTAACCATTTTAATTTCTCTGTTTGGGTTGAGGGCTTCTTTGTTGGATCTGGTGTCATCTGCTGCACCCAAATAAGTTTGCTTTTTAGGCCTTGGGACCACTTCTTTAGGATGTAATTCCATGTATCTGTCAGCATCAAAGAATTTACTGGAAGCATATCTCTCTAATTCTTTTTGTCTTTGCTCAGACATTGTTGAAATGTTGGAAGAATCTAATCCTTGTTCTCTGGCCTTTTTAATTTGGTCCAGTACAGCTAATTCCTTTAACCTTGTAGTCCAAGAAGCTGGATTATTTTCAGGGTCCTCAAAAGGTACAGGTGGCTCATACCTGTTGGAAGGATTGTCTTGAGGAGGCCTGGCAGACACAGTCTCTTTTAGCTTGTAGGGGAAAGGACCAGAAGTTGTATCAGAAGAACTATGTCCTCCCCTAGAATATGGGTGCTGCCTGGAGTACCCTTTGGAATAAACTTGAATATCTCTTTGAGTACCTCTATATCCTCCTCTCCTAGAATGTGAACCCCTGGATTGGCTTTCCCTTTGATAAGATCTGGCATGAGGTTGATAGGGAGCCTGACTTCTAGTTGGGGGTTGACTTACAGAGCTTCCACCTGCACCTGCATCAGGAGGAGGTGGTGGAGGAGGATGAGAGTGCTGGAATGGGGATGAACCCTTCTCATATTTTCTCTTTTTCTTCATTGCTTTCAGCTGATTTTTAGAATATTGCATCCAGTGTTCAGTGATTGAGCAGTTATGCAGAATGTAATATGGGATATCATTGTTATCTTTAACTTTAGCAGGAGGAACCCTTTTCATTGCTTTGCTCCTTGCCTTCCTTTTCCTGGCAATGGTAGCAGATGAGTCATCAGAGTCTGTTTTAAATTCATCAGATTCAGAACTCTGGTCCTAATAGAGAGCATCTATTTTCTTCATTAAATCCTTCTTAAGCTGAACAGAGGCAGATGAGGCAGAAGCTGAAACAGCAGCAGTAGTAGGTGTTGAGATGGTAATAGCAGGGATAGCAGCAGATGGAGAAGGTGCAACAACAGCAGCAACTTCACTAACAACAGCAGATTCACTAACAGCCACAGAAGCATCATCAAAGCCTGCAGAAGGCTCAAATTCAGTGGCCTCTGTCATAAGAAAGTCCTTGGAAGATGGTTCAGCAGAAACAACAGAAACTTCAACATCAGCAGTAACAACATTCTCAGGAGCAGCAGTATCAACAATCCTTTCTTCAGGAGAAGCAGCAGCAGCAATGACTGAATTTACAAAAGAGGAGATCATGCTAGGGTCACAGCAAGAAAGAGGCATAAGTGCCTTGGATAAGTCTTCTGGAGGCTAGACAGCATGGACCTCTGGCAGACAGCTAAAGTAGGTAGAATCAAAAGCAGATAGCAAAGACCTGAGGTCTATTGCAAGAACTGCAGTAGGAGGCACAGCAGCAGCAGCAAGAGAAGCAGAACTAACAGCAACAACAGACGGAGGGCTTGTAGAAACAGCAGCAGCAGCAGCATCACGAAGATTCTCTTCATATGGCATCTCCCCCTGCCTAGATGCAGATACATCTGGATCAAGGCACACTGCTGTAGGTGCTGCCTGAGGGAAGAGGGAAGAGAGCCTGGCAGAAAGGGCTGCCACTGACAGGTGGAGTGGAGCCAAAGAGGTCTCCAACAGCAGAGTTAGCCTGGGGGCAAGTAACTCATACAGCCTGTCAGCTAGGGCTGAGAGGTCTACTTACTCAAGGGCTGGAGCAGAGGTAGAAGGTATGGAAGTAGCTGAGGTTTCTGGAAGTGGAGAGCTGGAGAATGGTGGAAGGGATGGCTTAGGTGTTGGTAGGGTGGATATGGAGGATAGGGGAATGGATATGGATGGGGTGAATGTTGGTTGGTCTATGATGTGGTGTAGGAGATCTTGGAATGAAGTGGAGGAGGTGGGTAATTCAGGAGGAGATGATGGGGAATCATCCATAAAGGAATCATCCAGTAGGGTGAAGGATGGAATAGAGGGGGAAGAGGTCACAGCAGGTGGAGGGTAGGAGAACAGTGGGTGGAATTGTTCTTCTGGTGTAGAAAGAACAGGGGCTGGAGATGGTGTGGATGTTGGAGATGGGCTGGAGATGGTGATGGTGGATGGAGCTGGAATGGTGGATGGTAGGGGTAGGGATGGAATTGGAGGAGGAGGAGAGGCAGCAACAGCAGCCAGGTCATCTGCAGGGGCAGAGACCTGTGGAGGATTGACTCTTGGAGTCCTTGTGCCTGAAGGAGCACTGGAGGAGGGCCTGCAAGACTTGCTTATTTGCCTGTCCCACTTTCCAAAGAGGGCACAGGTCAGTCTCTTGGAGGCATTGATATGAACTCCAGAGGAGACTAGCAAGGCAGGACACCTATGCTGCAGAAATACTCCAATAATTCTTCCAAAATTAACAAAACTTTTGTTTATTTTCTTTTTGATGAGGTCAAAGAAGATCTCTCCCCAGTTCAGATTTTTCTTGTCCACAAGAGCTCCCATGAGACAGAGCTGATGTCTGGATATTGTATCATGGGCAGAGTGCTTTGCCAGTAGCACTTTCCCAACCACATCTGCCAGGAACCTATATTCAACAGACAGATTCCTCTTGAAGAGCTTGCTAGGGTTTCCCTCTGGATGACCCATTCTGGCAAGCAGGTCAGAAAACTCATCTCCAGATAAATCAGCAGAGTCTTCTCCATTTCTCAATCCAAAAACTTATGTTAAAATTGTGGGGGTCAAGGGTACCTGAGTTCCAGCTATTGACCCAACTATGGTGCTGTTATCTTGATTATGGGCAGTATAAACCCACTCCTTGATCTCATCTGAAGCCAGCTTGATCCTGGTGGTCATTATAGCAGTCAGATTCTGATCCTTGAGCAGACCCAATATATCCTGAAAAATCTGATCAGTCGTGCTGAAGGATTCTATATCAATGTCGAAACCGACATCAAACTTCATTGCAACAAGAACAGCAACTGACACAGCCATTGTACCTGCAAAAACTCAACAAACAAAACGACCAAGAGTAGAACTGTTTGGAGGGAAAGAAGATTCTTGCAGAGAAATCGAAAGCGCAAATGAGAACGACGGCGAAAAATGAGTTTTATATTAGGGTTCGACGCAGAATTGGAAAGATCGTTGAACTCAGTTCGACGATCGAGGCTCCTAAAGGAATCTAAAGAGTCTTCAACATCGTCGATCTCCGTTCGACGATATTGGAAAGCGTCGAGCTCCGTTCGACGATCGTTCAGAGAACAAAATCGTCGAGCGCCGTTCGACGATCGTTGACCGGAAGAGATAGTTCACACTATCTGAGAGGCGCTGAACTCAGTTCGACGATTTTTGTAAATCGTCGATCTCCGTTCGACGATCTTGGGGCAAATCGTCGAGCGCAGTTCAGAGATCAGAAAAATTCTAGACACTAAGAAAAATCAGAATGTTTGCCTAGTCTTGGTCAATTTTTAAACTTTCAAAATCTTGGATATTATTTAAGACTTCCTCCATCTAACATTCCTAACTGATTTAGGAAGAAGGTGTGTTTCTTTTCATCCAAGGGCTTGGTGAAAATATCTCCCCTTTGTAAATCAGTTGGGATATAATGTAATTCAATTTTATTCTTTTCAACATTATCCCTTAAGAAATGATGCCTAATCTCTATGTGTTTTGTCCTACTATGGAGGACTGGATTTTGAGCTATGGAAATAGCACTAGTGTTATCACAAAAGATTTTAGACTTCTCTAAGTTGTAACCATAGTCTAGGAGTTGGTTTTGAATCCACAAGATTTGTGAACAACAACTGCCTGCAGCCATATATTCAGCTTCAGCAGTCGAAGTTGACACAGATGTTTGTTTCTTACAAAACCAAGAGACAAGTCTGTCACCAAGGAACTGACAAGTTCCACTGGTGCTTTTCCTGTCAATTCTGCATCCAGCATAATCAGCATCAGAGAATCCAGTTAACTCAAATGCTGAATCTTTTGGATACCAGAGACCTAGATTTGGACAACTTTTAACATACCTGAGAATCCTCTTTACTAAAGTTAGGTGTGACTCTCTAGGGCTTACTTGGAACCTAGCACATATACATATATCAAACATTATATCTGGTCTACTAGCTGTAAGATACAGTAAAGAGCCAATCATTGCTCTAAATGTTGTCTGATCAACAGGTTTCCCATGTTCATCAGCATCCAATACAACATTGGTAGGCATGGGTGTTTTCATACAAGATGCCTCAGACATACCAAATTTCTTAACCAATTCATTTGCATATTTGGTTTGAGAAATAAAGATGCCTTCAGCATGTTGCTTGACTTGCAATCCTAGGAAGAAGGATAGCTCACCCATGCTACTCATCTCAAATTTAGAATGCATCAGGTTAGAAAACCTTCTGCACAATTTTGAGTCAGTAGAACCAAAAATGATATCATCTACATAAATTTGTACTAGTAGGGTATGAGACTTATGGGTTCTAATGAACAAAGTTTGGTCTACTCTACCCCTTATAAAACCATTTTCCAAGAGAAAGCATGCTAGGGTCTCATACCATGCTCTGGGAGCTTGCTTGAGACCATATAATGCTTTGTTCAGTCTAAAAACATAATCAGGATAAGTTGGAGAGATAAAACCTGGAGGTTGTCTGACATAAACTTCCTCTTTGATGTCTCCATTTAAGAAAGCACTTTTGACATCCATCTGATATACTTTGAAGCCTTTGTGAGCTGCATACGCTAGAAATATCCTGATGGCTTCTAATCTTGCAACAGGTGCAAAAGTCTGGTCGTAGTCGATTCCTTCTTCTTGAGAGTATCCCTGAGCAACTAGCCTTGCCTTGTTCCTTATAATTACTCCTTGATCATCCAGTTTGTTTCTGAATACCCATTTTGTTCCAACAATGGAATGATCCTTAGGCTTTGACACTAGTTCCCATACTTTGTTCCTCTCAAATTGATGCAACTCCTCTTGCATTGCAATGATCCAGTGTGGATCTTGCTCTGCATCTTGAATAGACTGAGGTTCAATTTGAGATAGGAAGCAGGTGTGCAACAGGTTTTGGTTGACCTGATTTCTGGTTTGCACACCAGCTGAGATTTCTCCAATTATTTGGGAAATTGGATGGTCTCTTGATGTTACTAAATCAACAAGGGGTGTTGATTGTTCACCAGCCTGTGTTGTTGTTTCCTCTTGTGGTACTACAACTGGCTCTTCAAGTTGTGCTTCAATATGTTGAGCATTCCCTTCATCTTCACTGCTTTCATCCTCTTGAGTAACCTGTAACCTGTTCAAGTCTTCAACTAGAGAATGTTCCTGCAAAGGTTCTATGGTAGAAGAAATCTTCTCCTTGAAAGACATGTTAGATTCATCAAAAGAAATGTGAACAGATTCCTCAATTTTCAAAGATGATTTATTATAGACCCTATAGGCCTTGCTGATCATGGAGTATCCCAGAAACACTCCTTCATCAGCTTTGGCTTGAAATTTTGCTAAATATTTCTTATCATTATTGTGAATGTAGCAAATACAACCAAAGACTCTAAAATAGTCAACTTTAGGTTTCTTCCCTTTGAGTAATTCATAGGGAGTCTTTCCCTTTAGTTTATGTATCAGACTTCTGTTCAGCACATAGTTGGAGGTGTTCACTGCCTCTGCCCAGAAGGATAGAGGTAGATGAGCATCTGACAACAATGTAGTGGCAGATTCAATAAGAGTTCTATTTTTCCTTTCAGCTACCCCATTTTGTTGAGGAGTTCAAGGGGCTAAGAAAGTATGCCTGATCCCTTCACTCTGACAGAACTCTTGCATAAGAAGAGAATAAAACTCTGTCCCATGATCACTTCTGATCAGGGCAATGTGAGTATTGAACTCAATCTGTATACATTTGAGAAACTCTGTCATACACTTAAAGTTATCAGACTTCTTCCTTAGAAAGAACACCCAAGTGAATCTAGAGAAGTCATCTACAACTACTAAAGTGTAGGATTTCCCTCCTAGGCTTTGTACTGTGATGGGTCCAAAAAGATCCATGTGTAACAGATACAATATCCTAGGTGAATCACTCTTATTAAGCGACTTAAAACTATTTTTAGTTTGCTTGCCTAATTGACAAGCCCTGCAGAGTCCTTCCTTCTTGTAGGGGCCAGAAGGTAGTCCTCTAACAAGGTTGTCCTTGGATAGCCTAGCAATAGTTCTAAGGTTTAGGTGTCCTAATCTCTTATGCCATAATACATTTGGTCTACAGACAGAGTTGAACAAGCAGATATCTACATCAGTTGAAAGAAAGTCTACTAGATAGATGTTACCTTTTATTTTACCTGTCAACACAGTTGTATTGTCCTCTGACTTGATTTTGAATAAGGCTTTGCTGAAGGTCACCTATTAGCCTTCATCACACAGTTGACTGATGCTGATTAGGTTGTGCTTCAGTCCTTCTACATATGCTACCTTCTTGAAAGTTACTGATCCAATCTGCACTGCACCATATCCTTTAGTCTGTCCAAAGTTTGAATCACCAAAGATAACTTTGGGTCCAAGCTTGGCTCTGAAGGATGTGAGGTTGTCCTTATTCCCTATCATGTGCTTAGAGCACCCACTATCCAAATACTATTGCTGGTTAGATGTTGGATAGGTCTTCACCTGCACATAAGACAATTCATTTGTTTTTGACCCAGTTTACCTTGGGCCTACGTTGATAACCTTTAAATTCAGAAATGAAAGACATCCCAGGTTGACTCTTATATCCTTCAGGATGATATCTCCTTGGAGGTAAAATCCATTTAGTATAAGGGTTAAAGATTTGGGATGAAGGACCCTTAGGATTCAATTTTGATTTGCCTTTGAAAAATTTTCCAGAGCTCTGACCTCTGTTCGACGATCTTGGAGCTGCGTTCGACGATCTTGGGTCAGATCGTCGAGCTCCGTTCGACGGTCGACTATGGGTGAGGTCAGGTATTTGAGATCGTCGACCTGCGTTCGACGATTTGGCTGAGATCGTCGATCTGCATTCGACGATTGTGCCTGAGATCGTCGAGCTGCGTTCGACGATCGTCGATCTCCGTTCGACGATTGTCGAGCTCCGTTCGACGATTTCTGCTGGGACTTAATTTTCTGAGGCAGATCAGAATTTTTCCTAGCAACCTCTACAACTCCCTTTCCCTTGTCAGAAATGAATTTGATGGGAGTTGTTAGGACTATAGGTTGGCTGGATGAAGCACCCAAGCCCAGTGTACTGTTAAATCTAGAGTTCACTGTGCTTGTGATGTCCATCAGCTTGATGCTTCTCCCATTAAGGGATTCTTCAAGCTTCTTGGCCTCAGAGAGCTCACTTTTCAGTGAAGCTATCTGTTCCCTACAGCACTCCAACTCCTGAGAGAGTTTGAGGTTTTCTGACTTTAGAGCATTGTGTTCAGATAATTGATTTCTGAGAGAGATAATCTCTTTCTCAGACTTTAGCAGGTCTAAACACAGTGCTTTAAATTCAGATTTAAAATCTTCTGAACTAAAATCAAAAGAGCTAATTACCTGATCTTCTTCAGGTTGAGTCTCTGAGTCTGACTCTGACTCTTCTTCCTCTGAATTGTGATGTGAGGCATTAATTGCCATCATGCAGAACTCCTTTTCTTCTGCATCATCCTCATCATCACTGGAGCTGGATGAGGCTTCTGACTCCTCTTCTGTCTCACTACAGGATTCAGCAACAAACCCTTTTCTTGTATGCTTATTTTTGCTTGAGGAAGGTTTGCCATTCCTTTTGGAGTCTTTCTCCTTTCTTCTTTCTTTTTTGTCCCTTCTGTCCTTGTTCTTGTTCTCTGGACAGTCAGGAACTATGTGCCCTGGTTTCCTGCAACCAAAGCAAATAATGTCTTTATTATTGCTAATGGACTTGTCATACCTTGGCTTATCCTGCTCCTTGTATGATCTTCTTCTGAAGTCCTTTCTGGCCATCTTGTAGAATCTTTTGTCCAACAAGCTGAGTAGTTCATCATTGCCTGTGGCTTTATCTTCAGGCAGATCCTCAGTTGCCTTGAATGCTATGATCTTCTCTTTTCTTGTGACTGGTGAGGCAGCCTTCTGTTCTTCCTCTCTATTCTTGATGAGTAGCTCATAAGATTTGAGCTTACCCAATAGAGCTTCAGTGGTAATCTCATTTAGACTTCTGGCATCCTTAATTGGCCAGATTCTTGAATCCCAAGTGCTAGGGAAGCACATTAGGATCTTGTCATTAAGTTCTGTTAGAGAGATCTCTTTGTCCAATGTCCTGAGTTCACTGACAATTAAACTTAGCCCGTTGTACATGTCTCCCACTGACTCAGTCTCTCCCTTCTTGAAGTTCTCATATTGAGAGATGAGATGGGATCTTCTATCCTTTCTCTCATCAGCTGAGCCTGAGACTATTTCTGAGAGCTTGTCCCAAATTTCCTTGGCTGAATTACATTCAGCTACCTTTTGAAATATGTCATCTGACATTGTCTGGGCTAGAATGTTCATAGCCTTAGCATCAGCTACCTTCCATCTCTTGATGTCAGCATCTGTTCCTGATGGAGGTGGCACAACATTTGTACTGGAATTCTCTGGGGGTCTTGGACATACTGTCAAAACAGAGTTAAAGATATCTTCGTCAATAGAATTCATGTAAAGCCTAATCCTTGCTTTCCAAAGTGCAAACTTGGAAAAATTGCACACTGGAGGTCTGGTGCTATCATAATCTTTGTTTTGGGCCATGATTTGAGAAAACAAAATCTAATAATAAAATACTAAAGAAAAGCAGATCTAGCTTGGGATCTTTGGGTTCAGGTGTTAGCATGTACAACCAATCAGGTATGGTATTTTTAACCAACCTCGCTTTGATACCAATTGAAAGAGCAACTAGATCTGATATACTGTAGAGGGGGGTGAATAGAGTATATGGTGCTTTAAAAGTTTTTACAACAATTGTTGTAATATGTGTGAGCAGGGAAGCGAAAATAAATCTAATCACAGCACTAAGTTAACCAAAAACTAAGCACAGAAAAATCAAGGCCAGAAATAAAAATGAAAGCAAGCAAAACCAGAAGACACAAGGAAATATAGTGGTTCCCCAAACTTGGGTACATCCACTCTTCTACCACCCTAGGTAGGAATCCACTGCAAGATGAGTTGATCAGGTGTCCTGGGCACCAATGAGCTTTTGATAAGGTGCTCAAAAACCAAAGCAGATTTTTTGATCAGGTGTCTTGCCACCAATGAGCTTTTGACAAGGTGCTCAAAAACCAAGTTCAAACTTTTGAAGGGAGTTTGAGAAACCCTTTACAGAGAGGGGGTGAGAGAGTGATGGAAGTCTTCTCTTTCTCAAACAACTGAGAAGACTATGTGGATTGATGTCAAAGCTCCCCCTGAATCCTTGAGATCTTCAGGAAGAAAAGCTTTGCTGAGGGTGATAGGCCTTCAAAGGTTGAACTCCAGTAATAGATGATTTCAACAATAGCTGAAATGTTTAGTGTCTGGAGTCTGAAATATGTTGGCCTTGAACACTTTGAAAACTACAGAGATCTGAAGATTTGAGAAAGCTTGATCTCCTTGGATGAGTGTTCCTCAGAATTCTTTGTGACAGAAGATTTTTGAATGTGTCTCTGTAATCTGTATTGTGTGTGCTCTTCTTTTTCTCTTAGAGATTCAAAAAACATTCTATCTTTTATTCTCTGGTCCAGAATAGAATATCATTCTCTGTCAAGTATAGCCGTTGGCCTGCATTAATTACATCCTTAATTGCATAATCTCTTCTGGAGGAAAGTCCACAGAATTATTCCTTGAAAAATCCATTGAAACTTGGTCCAGAAATAAATGAAAACGGCTAGCAAATCTCTGAATTAATTGCAGAATAACTCCTAACTGATTTGAATTTGAATTAAGAAATATCCTGGAAGTTATCTGAAATCGTCAAACTGAGCTCTGCTATCGTCGAGCTGAGCTCAGTGATCTGGAAATATACAGCAGCAAAATATCGTCGATTTGAGCTCAAAGATCATCGAACTGAGCTCAGAGATTAAGATCCAAAGCATAGTCAAAATCGTCGACCTGAGCTCACCGATCGTCGAATGGAGTTCGACGACATAATGAAGTTGAGCTCAGCGATCGTCGAATGGAGTTCGACGATCTTGTCGAAGTTGAGCTAGACGATCGTCGATCGGAGTTCGACGAATCGTCGTGCTGAGCTCGACGATTAGACTAAGTCTCCAGACAGAAAATCTTGGTCTTCAGGGCAGCTTCCAAACCTAGATTTCTAACCCTTAGACTCAATTCTAATTGACCTATTAAGCTATACAGGAGGTCAAGCAAAGGTTCCTAGAGACATAGTGATCCTGACCCAAATTAGTAATAGGGTGTTCCAACACCCACAAATAGAAGACTTCGCACTTAAAAATGTTTTTTGGGGCATCTCGTCGCAACGAGAGATGTTCCCCGACCGGTGGCAACTATCGCAGGTGCGCACAAAAGTGTGAGCGTCTTTGAAGAGAGTGAGCCAAAAGAAGCCCGCCTCCAAAGCCTTTCGCGAGGTCCGATTAGCTTGATAATGCCCATCAGCTGGCCCCTCATGGCAGTGCCTTAGTATTTGCATGCACTCCACACCCACCACGCATCGTCACACCACTTGATCCGCGCAGATACTGAAAAGAAAACGGTCCTCCGAAAAGAAAATTTTCAAGTTAGAAAAGAATTTCTTTTTTTGCTGACTCGAAAAGTGTTTTGGGAGCACCCGCGCAAATAAATAGTTAGCGAAATCTGTGAACCAAGGTGAGGAAGACAAAATTTTTTTTATGGCTAGGAGACATTCCTCGGGAATCTGTCATTTACTTCAGATTCGACGAGCGCTTCCGCACCCGGATTTATAAGCAGGAGAAGTGGTCGGCCACCAAAGTTTTTGTGCCTTTCTTATCCCGGATCTCCAAATCAAACTCTTGTAGGAGGAGGACCCATCGAAGTAGACGGGGTTTGGAGTCAGTTTTAGCTAATAAATATTTTAAGGCGGAGTGGTCGGTAAAAACGATAACATTAGATAACGTTATATACGAGCAAAATTTATCGAATGCAAAAATAACGGCTAAGAGTTCCTTTTCCATTGTCGTGTAATTTCCTTGTGCGGAAGTGAGCGTCTTGCTAGCATAATAAATGAGATGAAAGTATTTGTTTATGCGTTGGCCAAGAATGACACCGACGGTAATATCACTAGCGTCGCACATAATTTCGAATGGAAGGGACCAATTGGACGCCACTAAAATTGGAGAATTGATAAGTTTTTGTTTTATAAAATTAAAAGCAGACTCGTATTCGCTACTAAAGACAAAAAGTGATTTCTTTTCTAGGAGGTGGGTAAACGGCTTTGTTATTTTTGAAATTTTTTGAATAAAGTGCCTATAAAAGCCCGCGTGGCCCAATAAACTTCTA
Source organism: Platanthera guangdongensis (assembly GCA_039583875.1). NCBI lineage: Eukaryota > Viridiplantae > Streptophyta > Magnoliopsida > Asparagales > Orchidaceae > Platanthera > Platanthera guangdongensis. The sequence goes on from CM077149.1 coordinate 93,557,161, forward strand.
ATAGATTTTACGTTAGTTGTTGGGGGGAAGTTTTTTATAATTTCAACTTCGACCATATTGACCTCCATCCCCTTAAACGAAATCTTATGGCCGAGGACCAAACCCTCTCGAATTATAATGTTATATTTTCCCCAATTTAATATGAGATTTGTGTCCTTGCACCGCTGAAGGACATGCTCTAAAATTTTAAGACAATTAGGGAACGAGCATCCGAATATGGAGAAGTTATCCGTAAATACTTTCATAATGTCTTCTACCAGCTCGCCAAAGATCGCCAGCATACATCTTTGGAATGTTGCTGGCGTGTTGCAGAGGCCAAATGGCATCCTTCGATATGCGAATGTGCCAAATGGGCAAGTAGAATATATTTTCTCCGCATCATCGGGAGAAATGGGGATTTGGAAAACTCCCGATAAACCATCGATAAAATAATAGTATGGATGACCGGATAAACGCTCGAGAATTTGGTCTAAAAATGGTAGTGGGAAATGGTCCTTATGAGTGACATCATTTAGTTTTCTATAATCGATGCACACCTGCCAACTCGTAACAGTACAAGTTAGCACGAGTTTGTTATTCTCATTTGCCATTACAGTGAGACATCCCTTTTTGGGTACGACATGAATGAGGCTAACCCATGCACTGTCCGAAATAGTTTAAATGATCCCATCATCTAATAATTTTATTATTTCGGCTTTAACGACGTCTTTTATGTTTGAATTAAGATGACATTACGGCTGAATTGTTTTGCGGCAATTATCATTTAGGAAAATTTTATGGGTGCAGAAAGATGGGTTTATCCCCTTTAAATCAGAAATTTGCCACGCAATTGCGTGACGATGTTTAAGCAAAACTTCTAATAAATCGGAAGTCTCTGAATCGCTCAAATGCGAGCAAATGATAACGGGAAGTGTTTCACCTTTTCTCAAAAATGCGTATTTGAGAGATTTGGGTAGTGGTTTTAGTTCTAAGAAGGGCGGTTCTTCTAACAAGGTTTTAATTTTTATGTCTTTGGAACCAAATGGTTCGAAAGACAAATTTGTATAGTCATCCTCTACACAATTAAAAGTTTTGAGAGTGAAAATATCATTGTTTAAAAAGATAGAATCGAAAACAGGAGAAGAACGGTCTCCGAAAAAAGTATCCAAATTGAAGCAAAAGTCATCGCTCGATAACGAGTCTCCTATCGAGGGATTAATAAAGAAAGTAAACTCATCATCGCCTACCCGAAGGAGGAGAGGACCGTTACTCACGTCTATTAATGCGCGGGAGATGGTGAGAAAATGAAGACCGAGTATAATTGTACCTCGACATCCTCCTCGATGTCCAAGATGACGAAGTCTACCAAAAGATAAACTTGTCAACTCGGACAATAACTTCCTCCACTACCCCGATAACGAATTTAACCGAGCGATCCACTAATTGGACACACATTTTAGTAGGGCTTGGAGTGCCCAAACCTAATTTTTTGAAAAGCGAGAACGACATCAAATTAATGCTCGCGCCTAAATCTATTAAAGCGCATTTTACAAATATATCGCCAAAAAGGCACGGGATGGAAAACCTTCCCGTGTCATTTTGTTTTAGGGGTAATTTATTAGTAAGAGCCGTCAAGCACTTTGCGTTGAGGGAGATATACGAAATATCCTCTAATTTTTGTTTGTTAGAAAAGCGTTCTTTTAAATACTTCACATACTTAGGCATCTGCGATATTGCCTCGCAGAAGGGCACATTAATATGAATTTGTTTTAATAATAAAATAAAATTTTTGTATTGCTCGTCCTTACGCTTATTATTTAATTTATGCGGATACAACATGTTGGAACACCCTATTACTTGTTTGGGCAAGGATCACTATGTCTCTTAGGAAACCTGTTTTGACCTCATTGTATAGATCTAAAGGTCAATTAGAATTGAGTCTAAGAGTTAGTAGTTAGGTTTGGAAGCTGCCCTCAAGACTAGGTTTTTCAGTTTTGGAGAAGTCATTTCGTCAAGCTCAGTACGACGAATCATCGAACTCCATTCGACGATCGTTGAGCTCACTTCGACGAATCGTCGAACTCCATTCGACGATCTCTGAGCTCAACTTCAACGAGTCGTCGAACTCCATTCGACGATCTTCGAGCTCAGATCGACGTTCTTGACTCCAGTTTGATTCTATCTCTGAGCTCAGTTCGACGATAGTTGAGCTCAGATCGACGATCTCTGTTTCTGTCTAAGTCCAGGCTCTGAGCTCAGTTCAACGATAGTGGAGCTCAGCTCGACGCTTTTCTGAAGAGTTAGACGTTTTTCAAGATTTAAATCCAGACAGTTGTGGAATTATTGTCAGCATTTAATTCAGAGATCTTGTAGCCGTTTTTAATTAATCTGGAGCAAGTTTCAAGGAATTTTCAAAGGAATGTTTTATTAGACTTTCCTCCAGAAGATAAATGCAGTTAAGGAAGTCATTTATTGACAGACTAACGTCTATCTTGGACAGTGGATCATTTCTATTCAGATGAAAGGAATAAAAGATATATTCATTCTCTGCAACAATTAGATTATTACAACTTCTGCAACAACTCTTATAACAACAATTACACAAGAGAAAGAGAAAGAGTTGCAGACATTCTCAGTCTCAAGAATTCATACAAGAACACACATCACAAAAGGAGATCAACTAACTAAAATTTTTAGATCTCTCTTTATTCAAGTGTTCAAAGGCCATCATCATTCAAGACTCCAGACACCTCACATTTCAGCTGTTGCTGAAATCATCTTTTGCTGGAGATCAAATCATTTGAAGGCCTATCACCTTACTGCAAAGCTTCACTTCCTAAACAACTCAAGATCTCAGGGGGAGCTTTGACAACATCCACTATCTTCTCTCTGACTGTTGACAGAGAAGATTATCTCATCCCTTTCTCTCCCTCTCTCTGCTGTAAAGGGTTTTTCAAACTCCCTTCAAAAGTTTGTGATTGGTTTCTGAGACCTTATCAAAACTCAGTGGTGGCAAGACACCTGATCAAAAAAATCTGGTTTGGTTTTTGAGAACCTTATCAAAAGCTCATTGGTGCCCAGGACACCTGATCAACTCATCCTACAGTGGATTCCTACCTAGGGTGGTAGAAGAGTGGATGTACCCAGGTTGATTGGGGAACCACTATAGCTCCTTGTGTCATCTGGTTGCTTGTCTTTCTTTTGTTTCTGGCTGTGGTTTGGGATTGCTTTGTGTTTGCTTTGTGATTGATCTGTGATTGTTCTGTGTTTACATTTACTTTATGTTATTTACTTCCCTGTTCACTTAGGAATATAATAACAGTTGTAAAAAGTGTTTAGCAAGCACCATACTCTATTCACCCCCCTCTAGAGTATATCAGATCTAACTTGCACTTTCAATTGGTATTAAAGCGAGGTTGGTTAAATATACCACATCTTCCAGGTTGGTTATAATACCATACCTTAGTGGTTGTACAGGCTAACACCTGAACCCAAAGATCCCTCCAGTTAGATGTGCTTGTTTTGATTTTGTTATTAGAATTATTTCTTCACAAATCATGGCCCAAAACAAAGATTATGCTAGCACCAGACCTCAAGTGTGCAATGTATCTAAGTTTGCACTTTGGAAGACAATGATTAGACTATACATGAACTCTATTGATGAGGACATTTTCAATTCTGTTTTGACAGTGTGTCCAAGACCTCCAGAGAACACAAGTACAAGTGCTGTTCCACCTCCATCAGGAACAGCTGCAGAGATAAAGAAATGGAAAGTTGTAGATGAAAAAGCTATGAACATTCTAGCCCAGACTATGTCTGATGAGATATTCCAAAAAGTAGCTGAATGCAACTCAGCAAAGGACATTTGGGACAAGCTATCTGAAATAGTCTCAAAATCAGCTGATGAGAGAAAAGACAGAAGATCTCACCTCATAACCCAATATGAGAACTTTAAGAAAGGAGAAGCTGAGTCAGTAGCAGACATGTATAGTAGATTCAGTCTTATAGTCAATGAACTGAAAACTTTGGATAAAGAGATCCCATTGACTGAGCTAAATGATAAAATCCTAATGTGCTTCCCAAGCACTTGGGACTCAAGGATCTGGCCAATCAAGGATGCCAGAAGTCTAAATGAGATAACAATAGAAGCTCTCTTGGGCAAGCTCAAGTCTTATGAGCTTCTCATTAAGAATAGAGAAGAAGAGCCGAAGGCTGTCTCACCAGCCACAAGAAAGGAGAAATCAATAGCTTTCAAAGCCACTGAAGATCAGCCTGAAGACAAAATCCCAGGCAATGATGAGCTGCTTAGTCTACTGGCCATGGGATTTTACAAAATGGCTAGAAAGGACTTCATGAAAAGATCATATAAAGAGCATGACAAGCCAAGGTATGATAAATCAAATAACAAAGAGATTATCTGTTTTGGTTGCAGGAAACTAGGCCACATTGTTCCTGACTGTCCAGAAAATAAAAACAAGGACAAAAAGGACAAGAAAGAAAGGAGAAAAGACAAGGACTTCAAGAAGAATAGCAATGACAAACCCTCTTCCAGCAAGAACAAACACACAAGGAAGGGATTTGTTGCTGAAACTTGGAGTGAGACAGAAGAAGAATCTGAAACTTCTTCTAGCTCAAGTGATGATGAAGATGATGCTGAAGAGAAGGAATTCTGCATGATGGCTATCAATGCCTCACAACACAATTCTGATGCAGAAGAGTCTGAATCTGAATCAGAGATTCAACCTGAAGAAGACCAGGTAATAGACTCATTTGATTTCAACTCTGCGGACTTCAAGTATGAGTTTAAAGCACTATGTTTAGACTTATTAAAATCTGAGAAGGAAATCATCTCTCTCAGAAATCAATTGTCTGAACACAGTACCTTAAAATCAGATAACCTTAAACTCTCTGAGGAATTGGAGTGCTGTAGGGAGCAGATAGCTTCACTGAAAATTGAGCTATCAGAGGCCAAAAAGCTTGAAGAATCTCTTAATGGGAGAAGTATCAAGCTAATGGACATCACAAGCACAATGAACTCAAGGTTCAATAGTACACTAGGCTTGGGTGCTTCATCCAGCCAACCTATAGTACTAACAACCCCAATTAAGTTTATCTCTGATAAAGGGAAGGGAGTTGTAGAGGTAGCTAGGAAAAATTCTGACTTATCCAAGAAAACAAGATTTCAACAGAAATCGTCGAACGGAGCTAGACTTGCTCCCGTATCGAACAATACCCTAGCGGGGTATCCAAAAACTAATACGAAGCCTACAACATAGACATCACACAAAAATAGTCTAAAAGTATGAAGCACAAAATTTCAACTTAAATTTTCTTCATACCTGTCACCACATCGGTTTGGCAGATCGCTTCTTGCTGTCCAAGGTTGTAAGCCCTTGGTTGCACCGGTTGGAACCGAGAAGTGCTCGACTCCGCCATCTTCCCTTTCTCCGCAGCACTGGGCCGGAGCGCACAGTCTGCTCCTGCCTTGCCTCTTGCCCCACTCCTCCTTGGGGACAAACACGAGCTATGTGCCCCACCTTTCCGCAGTTGTAACACGTCGGCGGTCCCGTAGAGTGAGAAACTCCAGGCGTCCACTTGCTTTTCTCACCGGACCTGGATGTGTGAGGCTTATTCCTCCTCCTACTCCCTTCAAACTTTCCATGTGATTGGGAAGGCTTCCCTTCCCCTTGCTTGGGAGTAAAACCCTTACGGCATTGGGTTCGCTCCAGATCACTTTCCAACATCCTGACAGCCTCAACTAGTTCATTAAATCCCGCCATCTTCATGGAGATGAGGCGTTGCCTCAGATTCTCCCTCAACCCCTGGTAGAAGAGGTTATCCCTCTCTACATCATCTTCCATCGTCGTTCCCGTGTAACAACCCAAACGGGTGAACTCCTGCACATATTCATCCACCGTCTTGCCTCGCTGCATTAAATGCAGAAACTACCTCTGAAGGGCCAACTATGTCGAAATGGGAATGTACCTCTTTAGAAATGCATCCCCAAACTCCTCCACTGAAGGGGTGCATCCCGGGAACTGGCGGCCGCTATGGCTCACCCGCCACAACTTGGCGTCTCCTTCCAACATGAACGCCGCATATTCAGATTTCTTTTCTTCTGGCGTCTCTGCTGCCATCATAAGCTATTGAATGTGAACCAACCAATCCTCCGCATCCGTTGGCGTACCAACTCCCTTGAATGACGGGGGATGGAAGCTCAAGAAATACTTCAAGTGTCGGTCCCTATGTCCGACAACTACCCTCTCTGCCAAAGGCTCCACTCGCATGACTTCTCCTCCTGGCATGGACGTCGCCATATCCGGTGTAGCAGGGGTTGCTACTTGAGCTGCTGCTGCAGCTTGGGCTGCTACCATCGCTTCCGCAAGCATGCGGTAGAAGTCGGCCGGGTAACACCCGTGCCCAAAAGACCTGGAGCAGTAGCACTGCTCGCCGAAAGCTCTTCTCTAGCTCTCGACGTACTCACCTCGTTGCTTGCACTCTTTAAGAAAACAAGAAACAAGGAATCAGTCTCAACTCTCAAGACTTAAACATAAGGACACTCATGGTCCCGCGTTACTCTTATGTGGATAACTTCTCTACACACTGACCTTGAATCTAACCTAGCTCTGATACCAAATTGTAACACCTCCCCTGTAATGACCGTATAATATGGGTCCGGACGGGGCCCCACAACATACGGACGCCACAACTTTAATATTATAAGTTGATATAGCTACCCACACTCAAAACACTTTGCACACCACAGCGGAAAACATAAGAAAGACTAGAAGTTATCCACCACTATAAAGAGTAAAACCCATGGCCTTATGGCCTTACAACCAATATCCATACTCAAATAATACAAAAGTCTAGAAAGTGCATAGCACACCTAGTCTACCTCGGCTTGCAAGCCGGACAACATGAATCTCAAACATACAACATCATATAAGTAAAGCTACAAAAGAGAGAAGTACTTCATGAAGCTTAGGACTTTCTGGCCGACGAGCTAGCTCCTGCATGCGATCCTTGCCCTGTAAAATTTATTAGTAACGTGGGTCAGCAAAGGCTGACCTCAAACTGTGTAACAACACATCTCCTCCCGGCCGCCCCTAACGGACCCCGGGGTACCCCTCCAACCTGCAAGTTAGCACTTCGTATGCAATAATCATAAGCAAGAAAAGCAACTACAGAAATAGGCTTAGATGTCACACGCATCACACATGTTCTCTACGGGTTGAGCATATAATAAAAAAGGCCTACTTATGCAACATGTATGCAACACCCTGGGTTTCACCCAAGGCACCTTATCGCGTATGCATCTAGCACATCATCACAGCATATGGGTACTCATCGATTCCCCATTGGCATAAAGCCGCAAATAAACGGGTGACACCATTCCCCCCAACGACTCACAGGCCGCCTCATGGAACTCTTGTCAAGGCCCCACCCGCTCAAGGTCTTAGACCCGGGCTTGCCTACAAGCTCTGACGTCTCATGTCAGGGTTCCAACAACCACACAAAACTGACCGATTCTAAGAAGCCTTTCCGGACCCCACCCGCTCATAGCCTCATTGCCCGGTCTTGCCCCCATGCATGACATTCTCATCAATCTCATAGAAGGGGACTAGTCTCGCCGGGACACTCTCCGCACATGACATGAATGCCACGGGATAGCCAGCTGACCATGGAGACATAGCCACGCCTTGGCACATCACAAACCATGATAATTCCACCCTAGTCCCTCATTTGTACTGCAGCATTCCCGTGCACCAAGGAAACCATCTCCAACTCATGCGGAGCTAACCATGTCCACCAAGGAAAACATCTACCTCCACGAGGAGCTAACCTTGTCCGGTTCCGACTACACGTACTCACTCGAGAAAACGGGGAAAAAATCACCACATCACAAACGACGTCTTGCCGCAACGGAATCTCTACGAATCCTTAATGTTCGTATGCAACATCACCGAGTCGGACTAACGGCCGTGACTACGGCTTCACCCACCATGCCTAATCCACTAATGGAGCGGATCTCTAATGCAAAATATGCCGGGGACGGACTCAATCAACCCGGAGGTTCCTCTTGAACCTTGGCAAACCAAAACCCCTCTCATTTAAGAGTTTGGTGCCCAAAAGCTAGAAAGAAAAGATGCTAAAGACATGCATCCTAAGACCGAGAGGAGAAGTGTCGTTACCTTCCGACTCCTCTTCCTTGCCATGGAAAAATAGCCGGATGAAGACCTTCGCAACGATCTAACCTCCACGGATCTGGACTCGGCTCGCGATTTGGAGCACCGAAACCTCTCTCACAGCCCAACTCTCCTTCTCCTTCTTCCTTGTTCTCACTTCTCTCTAGATCTTTAGTAAGAGAAAGCTTGGAGAATAATGAGGGTTTTCAACCCTATTCTCGGACTTAAATCCTAAAGAAATGATCTGAACCATCAGATCCTAAATTAAGGGAAAGAAAGGCCACGATCCGACAGAAAAATAAAAGACCTGGGCCGAACACGGCCTGGCACACGCCCGTGTCCAGGGCTGTATGCCTCATTCGCCGTCTCAAATCGACGCGCCTGGAACATCACACGGGCATCCGACACGCCCGTATTCGACCCGACACGCCCGTGTCCCCACTGACACGGCCGTGTGCCTCCAACAACACGGCCCCGAAATCAACCCGAGAAGTGACACGGCCTGGGACACGCCCGTGTCCTAAGCCGTGTGCCAAGTATCGACACTCGTCGACAGCCTTTGTGTCGACATCGCGGAAAAACGTCGAGCGAAGATCGTCGACCAAGCGGGACACGCCCTGTGATACGCCCGTATCACAGGCCGTGTGCCCCAGTCTCGATACTCGACACTCGACACTCGACACTCGACACTCGTCGAGTGAACATCGTGGACTGAAGTTCGTCGACAGACCCACACGGCCTTGGACACGCCCGTGTCCTACGCCGTGTGTCTTGTCTCGATACACTGTTGAGCGAAAGTGTCGACACCCCGGGCCGAGTGTTGACATGGGATCGACACGCCCTGCGACACGCCCGTGTCGCAGGCCGTGTGCCCTAGTCTCGACACATTGTCGAGCAAAAGTGTCGACACCCCGGGCCGAGTGTCGACACGGATCAACACGCCCTGCGACACGCCCGTGTCGCAGGCCGTGTGCCCCCTGCTAGAAACCAAAAATTTCCAGAAACGCAAATCGACCCTCTCTCAAAACTAGGGTGTTACATGTGTCAACTTCAACTGCTGAAGCTGAGTATATGGCTGCAGGTAGTTGTTGTTCACAAATCTTATGGATTCAAAACCAACTCCTAGAATATGGCTACAACTTAGAGAAGTCAAAAATATTTTGTGACAATACTAGTGCTATTTCCATAGCACAAAATCCAGTCCTCCATAGTAGGACAAAACATATAGAAATTAGGCATCACTTTCTAAGGGATAATGTTGAGAAAAATAAAATTGAACTTCAATATATCTGATGTTGATTTTATAAGTTTTGAAAAGTATCCAAACTATAATCTCAAATAGGCAAGCGTACCTATCGAAATATAGTATAGAAAATATCGTATTTAAACTCGGGGACCGTTGAGTATTTGTACTCACAAGGAAGAGCTATTATTTTATCGATCGGAAAATTGGTTTTGCGAAAAACGAAAACGAACGTTAAATTAAGAGGAGAAATTCGATGAATAAAAGGCTAGCACTTGATCTAGAATCCCTTTGGGCTAGAATAAAATCCACGAAATTAAAGAGCACAAGCATCTAAATTATTAACTTCGACCGCGGAGGTTCCAAAGCTACGAAGCGCCTCTCTCGAGAATACGCACTCGACTAACCTTAGGTAGATCGATTAAGACCTCTCGGCCAGTCGAAAGACCTAAGCTTGCTTTAGGCGGTGAACCTCACTAATGGAGTTGACTCCAAGGCGGAAGAATTTTGCGTTCCTCTCTCGAGGGGTGCAAGAAATTCTCTTTATTCTTGAGTGATCTACTCGTATCCACAACCTCTCGGTAAATCTAGGATACGAATCTAAGCTCGAATAAACATAATTTGCAACTTATGAATTCGAAGAAAATTTAAATCAAAGATAAATCAAAGTTTAGAAAATAGAATGCTTGCTAAATTGAGACAAAAATAAGAATTTTATTCCATTCCAAAGTTCATCATGATCAAGTGCTAATTGGAAAATTAGCTACTCATCATGATGGGAGAATTACATGAAAGCATAAAGAAAGACATGATTAAAAGAGCGACTTGAAAATAAAGCTTACACTATGAAATGAAAATGTAGGAAAAGCAGTAAAGAAAATAGAATTAAGCTCCCAAAAATTCTCTCCCCGGCCATCTGAAGCTTTCTGGAATTTATAGAAAAAGTTGCTGGGTGGTCACGCCCCTAGGTCACGCCCGTGACCTAGGGTGTGTCGGTCTCGGAACCGTCGTCTTCAAGTCTTCTGAACGTTGGCGCGAAACCGCCAAAAGTCGTTAATTTGCGGGTCACGCCCCTAGGTCACGCCCGTGACCTAGGGCGTGTCTTGACGGTTGTAGAAGAATGGGGGGAAGCAGAAACGGCGGGAATAACTCCGGCCGTTGTTGGAAGGGTCACGCCCCTGGTCACGCCCGTGACCATGGGCGTGTCTTGAGAAAACTCCCAGCGACTGAAACTGCAGCATTGAGTCGGCACGCCGGGCTGTCACGGGGTATGTCACGCCCGTGCCAAATGTGTCACGCCCGTGACTTGTTGCAAATTGAAACTGCCGTTGACTGGAAGTCAGGGCAGAGCACTGGATGTCACGCCTGGAGTACACGCCCGTGTAATGATGGTCACGCCCGTGACCTTAAGGCGTGTAATTTTAATTGACGTGGCAGGTAGCTCCTTCCACGAGCCGGGTTCTCGCCAGGATGTCACGCCTGTGACCATGTCGGTCACGCCCGTGACTTTGGCGTGTCTTCTGAAAAATTATTGCTTTTGCCCTGTTTTGTCTCCTGGTCAACCCTATAGACTTCAAATTGAAATTTGCAGCCCAGATTGCCCTGAAATAAGAAATTAGAAAAATTCAATAATAAAATTACAAAATATAATTATAAACTAATTAATTATTAAATAAAATAATATAAAAACATGGACAAAATTAGAGTTATCAAATACCCCCATACTTACTCGTTTGCTCGTCCCGAGCAAACAACTTCACATGGAGAGTAGAAAAATTTTAATGCTGAAAACGAAAATTGAATATAAGAAGTAGAATGCGAAGTCTTATGCCTATGCTTGTAGTAATTATTGTAGAAGAACCTACTCAGCATACAAGTTAGTTTTTTTAATTTTCTAAGATGTGTTTCCACTTATTATTTTTACTTCAAAAATGGAAACACGATAAATCTTCGAATCATGTTTAGGGAGAAAGTAGCGTGTTTGCTAAGATAACATTGCACAAATCGAAGATCGGGATACCCTCCAAAGAAATCCATCAATGTCGATGGCCATAGGCTTGCCCTTTCACACTCTCGCCACGGCACTAGGTTAACTTATAAGCACAAATCAGTAGGACTTAAGTAGGTTGGAATGTAGGCTTAGGTTTTTGGTTTGGAAAAACAAGGATAAATGCGATGAGTAGACACACAAAAACCTAAAGAGAGCTTGCACAAAAGAAATAAATTGAAAAACTTCGCCAATCCTTTTGTTTTTTTTTTCAATATGTTGAATATTTTTTCAACTTCCTCTTTCTTTTTTTTTTGTTTTTTTGGTTTTTTGTTTTTTTTCTCTCTTTTTTTTTGTTTTCTTTTTTTTTTGTTTTGAGGAGAAGTGAAAAATAGAACAACTCTTATATATTTTTTCAAAAGCCACCAAAATAAAATGGCTCCTAATCACACATAAACTGATTTTATCTATAATTTCAAGCTCGGTTTTAGGTGTGTAATTATGATGCTTTTTAGGCTTTGGTAAAGTGTTGGTGGAGCTATAACAAAAGGAAGGGTATAGTCTCAAATTTGCTTAGCAAGGGTAAAACGTTAGGTACGGGTGCAAAGGCTCAAACTAGCCAAAAGAAATGCCTAAATCTTTTTCATACTAATGAGTTTAACCTATGCAAAGTCTTGAGAATAGCTAGAGGGCAAGTTCTAGACATCGAGAAAGAATACCTCTTTCTTGATCCGCGAAATATCTCTCTAGTAAACTTCTACACACTCTACTAAAATATTTTTAGATTTTGTCGGTTTCCAAGTAGAAGTAAAATAAACTATTTCTACGCATTCAGAAAAAGAAAAATCTAATTGTATGCTGAATATTTAATTCTACTCAAATTCTACTAACATGTGCACTTAACTAGAAACACAGCATGACCAACAGTTCTACTACAAAATTCAAAATTCAATTTAAAGCATCAAAAATTTTCTAAACTTATGTAAAAGTTGAATACCTAGAATTTCGCATGTGAGTAAATAGAGAAATAAAGATCTCCCTAATTTTGAAAGTAATCCTATATTTTTTTTGGATTTTTGGATTTTTTTTTGTATTTTTTTGTATTTTTGTAAAAAAAACAAAAACAAACAAAATTGCCCAAAAGAAATAAAATCCTTTTTTTGTATATTTTGCTTGAGAAATATCCCCCCATACTTAAACAAGACATTGTCCCCAATGAAAAATACATAAATAAAGAGAAAGGATAGGAGACTTCCCTGAAGCTGGTCATGCAGCACCAAAAAGTACCTGGAAGAGAAAGCTAAAGCAAAACATATTTTTTTATTTATTTTACGAAAAAGAAAAGATACATGATAAAGGACAAGAAAATGATAAAAAGAAAAGATACAAGAGGGCGGTCTACAATCCCAAAGAAAAAGAAAGCCGGCTAATCCTCATCGCTATGCTGCCGCGGCTCCTGATAGTGCGTCCGGAGGTCTGAAAACTCACGCTCAATACGTGCCATGGAGGAGGCTTGATTTGTTGCTAGCGTGGTAAATCGAGTGTCAAAACTCACAAATCGAGCATCAAAATCGGCCTGCATCGTATCTAAGCGTGTGTGAAGAGACGCAAACTGACGATCCCAATAGCTCTGAGGGCCGGGCTCGGAAGAAGGGTCCTGCGGTGGTGGAGGAATTTGGGGAGAGTGAATAGTGCCGCTGGGACCGGCACCGTAATCAAGGCCAAGATCTCCACCAACGACTGCGGGGGCAATAGCCTCAAACTCTCCATCACGTCGCCGCGCTAGGCAGAGGGCCTGAAGGGTCTGGAACTGGATAACTTGCGGCATCTGGACGCAGCTGAGGCGTGGAAGAGCATCCCAAATGTCGAGCTGCTTTGCGAGGAAAGTGATGAAGTTCCCGCCGTGCACTGCTCCAAACCTCGCATTTTCGGCCTGGTGGCGAAAGAAAATTGCGAGCAGATAACCAAGGTTGAGGGGGACCCGGTAAAACATACTATATAAATATAGTAAGTCTGCCCGAGTCACCACCCCGTGGCTATCGCCGCGAACAGAAATAGTGAAGGTAAGGAGGTTGTGGAGAATACGTAAGGCGGGAGAAATGAGTTGGCTGCCTTTGGATTTCTTTGGAGTGTAGGGGGCGGTGTCACTACTGATTTCCGCCCAAAAGGCGAGAAGGTTGAAATCGGTCGGGAAATCAGTAAGTAAATCGAGATAGGCGGAAGATTGGGAAAAAGCCTCCGAGCAGAAGCCCATGATGACATTGAGCTGGCGGATGGTGAGCTGATGCACCATCCCACCTAGGCGAAAGATGATGAAGTCGTCATCGGCCGCCCAGCGGAACTCGAAGGAAGCCAAGAACTCAACGGTGAGTTCAAGAAAGGCATGCTCGGAAATAGAGAAGAGGGAACTCCATCCAGGGGTGGACAGAAATCCCCGCACCAAATCCGCAGCTCCAAAAGTGGCGAGGATCGCCCAATCTAAAATGCGGAACACGCCAAGGGGTTTGGCGCGTAGGCGCTCGCTGCGCTCCTGCTGGGTTTGGTTTTGGAAAAGAAGCATGGCTTCCGCTGCGGCGGGATCCGCGGGGTGCTCGGAGGAGGAAGCGGTGGAGCGAGGGTGGTGGCGAGGCATTTTGGAAGAAGGGAGAAGAAAGAAGGATTCGGGTAAGTAAAGGGAGAAGAGAAGGGTTGATGGTGTGGAGGAAGAAGAGGGGAAAAGGCCCTATTTATAGGGTTCTCGGGTCGGTCACGCCCCCCTGTCACGCCCGTGACCGGGGGCGTGACAAGCACGGGACAAAAAAAGGAGGATCCGAGGCCTCCTGCCTCGGATTCCCTGGTCACGCCCCAGAGTCACGCCCGTGACTCTGGGCGTGTAAGGCGTGCGGTGCAGGAATCCAATGCGCTGGCATTGGATTCCAAGGCCACGCCCATGGTCACGCCCGTGACCATGGGCGTGTCGCATAAAAAAATTAACTTAAGAGAATCCGAGGCGTTGACCCGGGGTCACGCCTCGGATTCGAAGACACGGCCCAGGGTCACGCCCGTGACCCTGGGGCGTGTATCTGAAACGAGAATTAAATGTTTTTCCGTTTTTTTTTTGTTTATATATTTTTTAAGAGTCAACTAAACGATAATAAAACAAAAGTTACCGACTTGAAGAAACGCGTAGACTTGACGCTCAACTCCTTCGATCGTCACGCCGAAAAAGATGTCCTTCAAACCTGCGAAAATTTAAATAAAATAAAAAAAATAAGAAGAAAAGATAAGCATGGGGTGCCTCCCACAAGCGCTTTGTTTATGGTCGTTGAGCTCGACCCAAGCGGGGCACTCGTTTATGGGTTCGGGAGGTTAATTTCCTCCCGGTACTCATTAGTAGTATCACCGGCGAGGAATATCTTCAACCGGTGCCCATTCACTTTAAATTCGCCTTGTTCCGGGTGCGAGATAAGCACTGTCCCATATGGCCATACCTCTTTTATAATAAAAGGGCCGGACCATCGGGACTTGAGTTTGCCCGGAAAAAGTCGGAGGCGCGAATTATAAAGGAGAACTTGGTCTCCCGGTTTGAAATCTTTAGGGTGCTTAATTTTTTTATCATGATAAAATTTTGTGCGCTCCTTATAAAGTTTATTACTTTCATAGGCTAAGGAGCGCCACTCATCGAGCTCGTTAATTTGAAATTTCCGAAGCTCGGAGGACAAAGTTTCATCTAGATTTAAAAATTTAAGCGCCCAAAAGGCGCGGTGCTCAAGCTCAACCGGTAAGTGACATGCTTTCCCATAGACCAATCGGTACGGCATACAACCGATAGCGGTCTTGTACGCGGTACGATAAGCCCAAAGAGCATCATCAAGCTTGACCGACCAATCCTTTCTATTAGTAGAAACCATTTTCTCCAAAATTCGTTTGATTTCACGGTTAACTACTTCTACCTGACCACTTGTTTGAGGGTGATAGGGGGTGGCTAACCTATGTGTAACGCCGTATTTAGACAAAACTTTGGCGAATTGTGCGTTACAAAAGTGGGTGCCCCTATCACTAACTATTGCCCGTGGTGCTCCAAATCGTGAAAATAGTTTTTTGAGAAATTGGGTCACGACTCGGGCGTCATTAGTGGGAAGGGCTTGCGCTTCCACCCACCGTGACACATAGTCGACCGCTACCAAAATATATTTATTTCCATAGGATGTTGGTAGCGGTCCAACAAAGTCGATCCCCCATAAATCAAAAACTTCTATTTCTAAAAATGTATTTAATGGCATTTCATCGCGGCGGGAAATATTACCTGAGCGTTGGCATTGTTCACAACGACTTACATGGGCGTGAGCATCCTTGAAGATGCTTGGCCAATAGAAGCCCGCTTCAAGTACCTTCCGAGCCGTCCGATTAGCTTTATAGTGCCCACCGGCGGGTCCCTCATGACAATGCTTTAAAATTTGTGCGCCTTCCTCATGAGAAACACACCTCCGCACTACTTGGTCCGCACAAACACGAAAAAGGAAGGGATCCTCCCAAAAATAATTTTTCAAATCAGAAAAGAATTTCTTCTTTTCTTGATAAGAAAAACCATTCGGGAGGAATCTCGCAACAAGATAATTTGCGAAATCGGCGAACCAAGGAGTGGGAGGGTGATTACCTTATGAATGGCGAGAAGGCGCTCCTCGGGGAAAGTGTCGTCAATGTCCTCCTCCATGAGCTCCCCCGAATTTGGGTTCTCCAACCGCGAAAGATGGTCAGCCGCCAAGTTCTCCGCTCCTCTCTTGTCGCGAATCTCCAAATCAAATTCTTGGAGTAGTAAGATCCACCTAATCAATCGCGGCTTTGCATCTGTTTTTGCTAGTAAATATCTCAAAGCCGAATGATCAGTAAAAACAATAATTTTAGACAAAGTGAGATATGAGCGGAATTTATCAAATGCGAAAATTACGGCTAATAATTCTTTTTCGGTGGTCGTGTAATTTTCCTGTGCGGCGGTTAATGTTTTGCTTGCATAATAGATAGGATGAAAGTTTTTATTTATGCGTTGTCCTAACACCGCACCAACGACAAAACTACTAGCGTCGCACATTATCTCAAATGGAAGCTCCCAATTGGGAGCGATCATGATAGGAGCATTAATCAATTTTTCTTTAATAAGAGAAAAAGCACGCAAACAATTTTCGTCAAAAATGAACGGCGCGTCTTTTTCTAACAAGTGGGTTAGGGGCTTAGTTATTTTAGAAAAATCTTTAATAAACCGGCGATAGAAACCGGCATGCCCCAAAAAACTACGAACGGCCTTAACATTTGAAGGGGGAGGTAGCTTTTCTATAGTTTCAATTTTTGCTTTATCTACCTCTATGCCCTTACTAGAAATTTTATGGCCTAAGACCAAACCCTCCCGTACCATAAAATGGCACTTCTCCCAGTTTAAAACTAGATTCGTGTCCTCACATCTTTGGAGTACACGGGAAAGGTTTGCTAAACATAAATCAAACGAATCTCCAAAAACGGAGAAATCGTCCATGAAAACCTCCATGATATCCTCCACTAATTCGTCAAAGATCGCTAGCATACACCTTTGGAAGGTTGCCGGCGCGTTGCACAAACCAAAAGGCATCCTTCGATAGGCGAAGGTGCCAAACGGACAAGTGAAGGTTGTTTTCTCTTGGTCCTCGGGCGCGATTGGGATTTGAAAATATCCCGAGAGACCATCAAGAAAACAATAAAATGAGTGTCCGGATAGCCGTTCAAGTATTTGGTCAATAAACGGCAAAGGAAAGTGATCCTTACGGGTGGCATCATTTAATTTACGGTAATCGATGCACACCCGCCATCCGGTAACGGTTCGAGTGGGAACTAACTCGTTTTTATCATTAGGAACTACCGTTAACCCTCCTTTCTTGGGCACCACTTGGACCGGGCTCACCCAAGAGCTATCCGAAATTGGATAGATGATACCCGCATCTAATAATTTTATGACCTCGGCCTTGACTACCTCCTTTATGTTAGGATTTAGCCGGCGTTGAGGTTGAATAGTTTTGTGAGCGTGTTCTTCTAAAAAAATTTTATGGGTGCAAAAGGAGGGATTAATCCCTCTCAAATCCGTGATCTTCCACGCAATTGCGCGGCGATGAAGTTTTAAAATATGAGATAATTTAATTTTTTCTTCATTGGTTAAGTAGGCCGACACAATAACCGGAAGTTTTGAATCCTCCGCTAAGAATAAATACTCTAAATGATCAGGCAATTGTTTTAGTTCTAACGCGGGAGGTTCATCATAAGAAGTTTTCAAACGATCACTACCAATGTCTAAAAGTTCAAAAATAGGTGCGTGCGTGATCGAGAGATTATTACTATTTTCATGAGCAATTAAATCTAAATGTTCTAAATCGGCATCATGATCAATAGAAGATAAAGATTTTTCAGAAAAAAGAAAAGAGTCTTCTTCAAGAGAAGCCTCCAAATAATAACATGAGTCGTCATTTGAGAGCGAGTTTTTCATAGACGTGTCAATAGTAAAGGTAACTTCTTCATCTCCGACTCTAAGGAGAAGTTTCCCATTACTAACGTCTATAATTGCGCGCGAGGTGGCAAGAAAAGGGCGACCGAGAATGAGTGGGACCTCGGTGTCCTCTTCGATGTCAAAGATGACGAAATCTACCGGAAAGATAAATTTGTCAACTTTGACAAGCACATCCTCTATGATCCCCATAGGGAGCTTGACAGACCGATCCGCCAATTGAATGCACATTCTTGTGGGTTTAGGTTCTCCTAATCCCAACTTCTTAACTAAAGAATAAGGCATTAAATTGATTGAGGCGCCTAGATCGGCTAACGCACGTTTTACTAATAAATCACCAAACAAACAGGGAATGGAGAAACTACCCGGATCAGGTAATTTCTTAGGTAATTTATTAAGTAAAACTGCCGAACACTGCGCGTTCAATTGAACCGTGGAGATATCCTCAAGTTTCTTTTTATTGGATAAAAGATCCTTGAGGTACTTGGCGTATTTCGGCATTTGTGCGATTATTTCACAAAACGGTAGATTAATTTGGATTTGTTTAAACATGTCCAAAAATTTACCGTGATGTTCATCCACCCGGTTTTTTTGCATTCTAGATGGATAGGGAAGAGGTGGTTGATAAGCTTTTGGTTTATTAGAAGTAGAAGGTTTAGGCGGAGGAGAAGATGGAGAAATTATTACCTCCGTATCAACCGGAATTGGAGAAGTATCAACCGGATTTGGAGAAGTGGTTACCTCCCTCCCGCTCCGTAGGGTGATGGCTTTTGCATGCTCCTTGGGGTTGGGCTCTGTATTGCCCGGTAGCGCTCCTTGTTGACGATCGGAGAGCATTTTAGCGATTTGCCCGATTTGTGTCTCCAAACTTCGAAGAGATCCGGTGAGATTCCGGATGTTGGCGTCATTTGTAGTCGTATATTTAGTGAACAATTCCTCGAGATTGGGAGCTTTGGGAGCTTGCGGTGGAAAATAGCCGGGTGGAATCGTGTTCGGAGGGCGCGCCGCGTTCCCCGGATTACTCCAAGAGAGGTTGGGGTGATTCCTTATACCCGGGTGATAGGTATTGCCAAAATTGTTACCCGGATTATAAGGTGGCCGATTCGGATTACCCATGTAATCCACATGCTCGGCAATAGTAGAAGGCTCCCAATATTGGGGCTCACAGGTAGATTTGGACGAGGAAGCAGACATCTCGTTCATCTGTTTTTGCAGTTGCTCAACCTGGAGAGACAAACTTGAAACCGTATCGATTTCATACATCCCGGCCGGTTTAGGTGGTTTAGACCGAGGTGTACTCCATTGATAGGTATTCAAAGCCATACCTTCTATAAGCTCTTGTGCGGCCGCCGGTGTTTTGTTATTAAGCGTTCCACCGGCGGCGGCATCAATATGTTGCCTAGTTTGAGAATTTAGGCCGTTATAGAAGGTTTGGATTTGTAACCAATCCGGAATTGCATGATGAGGACATCGACGAAGCAATTCCTTGAAACGCTCCCAAGTATCATATAACGTTTCCGAATCAAGTTGGGAGAAATAAGTGATATCATTGCGCAATTTAGCCGTTTTAGCCGGCGGAAAGTATTTCGTAAGAAATCTTTCCGTCATTTGAGCCCATGTTGTGATGGATCCTCTGGGTAGAGAACCCAACCACTGCTTGGCTTTAGTGCGCAATGTAAATGGAAATAACCTTAGCCGGATGGCATCATCGGATACACCATTAATTTTAAAAGTATCGCATATTTCTAAGAAATTTGAAATATGCGCGTTTGGATCTTCATCTTGAAGCCCATCAAATTGTACATATTGTTGTACCATTTGGATGATGCTTGGCTTCAACTCAAAATTATTGGGGGCAATAGCGGGGCGAACAATACTAGATTGAGTCTCGTCCAAGTTTGGACGGGCATAATAGGACATAGTCCTTTGTTCAACCGCATTTGGCTCACCCATATTTGAAGAAGCAGAAGATGGAGATCTAGGAGAATGGGAAGAAGAACTAAATGAAGAAGGAGAAGAAGAAGGCGGTGACGAAGAGAGGATTAATGAAGGATTAGGAGTGTCTCCTAAGGATTCCGTATCTTGAAAATTCGGAACTTGAAATCGTAAGCGGTGCCGAAGGGTTCGCTCGATTTCCGGATCCAAATCAAAAAGAGACGACGGATTCCCTCGGGTCATACACCAAAATAAAACAAAATAAATATTTTTTTTTGATTTTTGATATTTCTAAAACAACAAGAAAATGATAAAATTAATAGAGCCTTGCTTTCAAAATATCAACAACAAAATGTCCCCGGCAACGGCGCCAAAAACTTGATGTTGATTTTATAAGTTTTGAAAAGTATCCAAACTATAATCTCAAATAGGCAAGCGTACCTATCGAAATATAGTATAGAAAATATCGTATTTAAACTCGGGGACCGTTGAGTATTTGTACTCACAAGGAAGAGATATTATTTTATCGATCGGAAAATTGGTTTTGCGAAAAACGAAAACGAACGTTAAATTAAGAGGAGAAATTCGATGAATAAAAGGCTAGCACTTGATCTAGAATCCCTTTGGGCTAGAATAAAATCCACGAAATTAAAGAGCACAAGCATCTAAATTATTAACTTCGACCGCGGAGGTTCCAAAGCTACAAAGCGCCTCTCTCGAGAATACGCACTCGACTAACCTTAGGTAGATCGATTAAGACCTCTCGGCCAGTCGAAAGACCTAAGCTTGCTTTAGGCGGTGAACCTCACTAATGGAGTTGACTCCAAGGCGGAAGAATTTTGCGTTCCTCTCTCGAGGGGTGCAAGAAATTCTCTTTATTCTTGAGTGATCTACTCGTATCCACAACCTCTCGGTAAATCTAGGATACGAATCTAAGCTCGAATAAACGTAATTTGCAACTTATGAATTCGAAGAAAATTTAAATCAAAGATAAATCAAAGTTTAGAAAATAGAATGCTTGCTAAATTGAGACAAAAATAAGAATTTTATTCCATTCCAAAGTTCATCATGATCAAGTGCTAATTGGAAAATTAGCTACTCATCATGATGGGAGAATTACATGAAAGCATAAAGAAAGACATGATTAAAAGAGCGACTTGAAAATAAAGCTTACACTATGAAATGAAAATGCAGGAAAAGCAGTAAAGAAAATAGAATTAAGCTCCCAAAAATTCTCTCCCCGGCCATCTGAAGCTGTCTGGAATTTATAGAAAAAGTTGCTGGGTGGTCACGCCCCTAGGTCACGCCCGTGACCTAGGGCGTGTCGGTCTCAGAACCATCGTCTTCAAGTCTTCTGAACGTTGGCGCGAAACCGCCAAAAGTCGTTAATTTGCGGGTCACGCCCCTAGGTCACGCCCGTGACCTAGGGCGTGTCTTGACGGTTGTAGAAGAATGGCGGGAAGCAGAAACGGCGGGAATAACTCCGGCCGTTGTTGGAAGGGTCACGCCCCTGGTCACGCCCGTGACCATGGGCGTGTCTTGAGAAAACTCCCAGCGACTGAAACTGCAGCATTGAGTCGGCACGCCGGGCTGTCACGGGGTATGTCACGCCCGTGCCAAATGTGTCACGCCCGTGACTTGTTGCAAATTGAAACTGCCGTTGACTGGAAGTCAGGGCAGAGCACTGGATGTCACGCCTGGAGTACACGCCCGTGTAATGATGGTCACGCCCGTGACCTTAAGGCGTGTAATTTTAATTGACGTGGCAGGTAGCTCCTTCCACGAGCCGGGTTCTCGCCAGGATGTCACGCCCGTGACCATGTCGGTCACGCCCGTGACTTTGGCGTGTCTTTTGAAAAATTATTGCTTTTGCCCTGTTTTGTCTCCTGGTCAACCCTATAGACTCCAAATTGAAATTCGCAGCCCAGATTGCCCTGAAATAAGAAATTAGAAAAATTCAATAATAAAATTACAAAATATAATTATAAACTAATTAATTATTAAATAAAATAATATAGAAACATGGACAAAATTAGAGTTATCAATATCCCAACTGATTTGCAAAGGGGAGATATTTTCACCAAACCCTTGGATGAAACGAAACACACTTTCTTCCTGAATCAGTTAGGAATGTTAGATGGAGGAAGTTTAAAATAATATCCAAGATTTTAAAACTAAAAAAAAATGACCAAGACTAGGCAAACATCTTAATTTTTCTAGTGTATAGTGTGTTTCTGATCTTTGAACTGCGCTCGACGATTTTCCCCCAGATCGTCGAACAGAGATCGACGCTTTCCGAAATCGTCGACCAGAGTTCGGCGCCTCTCAGATAGTGCTAAACTATCTTTCTTAGGTCAGCGATCGTCGTGCGGAGCTCGACGATTTTGTTTTCTGAACTATCGTCGAACGAAGCTCGACGCTCTCCAATATCATCGAACGGAGATCGACGCTATTGATGACCTTTCAGTTTCCTTTAGAAGCCCAGATCGTCGAACAGAGTTCTACGATCTTTCCTTTTCTACGTCGAACCCTAATATAAAATTCATTTTTCGGCCGTCGTTCTCCCTTTGCGCTTTCATTCTCTCTGCAAATTTTCTCTTTCCCTCCAAACTTCTATACACTTGGTCGTTTGTTTGTTCATTTTTGCAGGAATCAATGGTCGTCTCAGTTGCAATCCTGACCGCAATGAAATTTGATGCAGGATTTGATATCAACATGGACTCTTTCAATAACAGTGATCAAATCTTCAAAGATATTCTGGAACTTTTAAAGGAACAAAAGCTAGTTACCATAATGTCTACCAGGATCAAATTAGCTGCAGATGAGATCAAAGAATGGGTGTATACTGCCCATAACCTGGATCAGAATACAGTGATTGGAACAATCTCAGGAACCCAGGTATCCCTAACACCTGCTGCCTTGACAGAGGTTTTTGAATTGAAATCTGGAGAAGACTCTGCTGAACTTTCTGGAGAAGAGTTTTCCAATTTGCTTGAAAGAATGGGTCATTCAGATGCAAACCCTAGCAAATTGCTGAAGAAAAATCTATCTGTTGAGTACAGATTTCTGGCTGATGTGGTTGGAAAGGTGTTGTTAGCCAAACACTCAGCTCATGATACCATCTCCAGGTATCAGCTCTGCTTGATGGGTGCTCTTGTGGACAAGAAACAATTGAACTGGGGAGAAGTCTTCTTTGACTTGATCAAGAAGAAAATCAACAAAGACTTTGTTAATTTTGGGAGAATCTTAGGGCTGTTTCTTCAGAACAGATGCCCTGCCCTGCTTGTTTCAAATGGAATGCACATCAATGCCTCCAAGAGGCTCACCTGTGCCCTATTTGAAAAATGGGACAGGCAAATTGTCAAGCCCAGCAGGCCTTCTGGCATTTCTACTTCAGGCACAAGGACTGTTTCAGTCTCTTCCCCTCAAGTTTTTGCCCCTGCAGAAGACTTGCCTGCTTCATCTTCTCCTCCTCCACCTCTTGTTTCATCTACACCAGTCACATCCACCATTACAATTTCTTCCACAATCACCATTTCCACCCCATCTCCAACTTCAATCCACTCCAACTCCTCCACTCACTGAAGAAATCTTCCATCCTCTACATCAATACCCCCATCTGGATATTGATTCATCCTCTCACATACCATCTTTCAATCTTATAGATGATTCCTATATGGATGATTCTCCCTCATCCCCTCCTGAGCCACCATCTTCATCCACCTCATATCAACAACTACTTCAGGATATCATTGCACAACCATCCTTCACACCATCTATTTCCATTCCATTATCTTCTATTTCCACTATTCCCATCTCTCAACCTTCATTTCCACCATCCACCTGTTCTCCTCCAACATCCCCTACTGCTCCACCTTCAATCCCTACCTCTGCTCAAGTCCCTCTTGAGCATGTAGATCTTCCATCTCTTGCAGACAGGCTTTATGAGCTGATAGCTCCAAGGCTATCACTCTTGCTGGAGACCTCTTTGGCTCCACTTATAAAATCAGTTGAAGAACTGTCTGCCAGGCTCTACTCTCTCCTTCCTCCTCAGGTAATCCCTTCATCTTGGTGCCTTGATCCTGTCCTGACTGAATCTAGGCAGGGGGAGATGCCTCATGAAGCTAATAGATTGCCTGCTGCTCTATCTTCAGTCCAAGTCCAAGCTTCAATACCTCCAGTTACAGTTATCACAGTGGACCTCAGGTCACTGTTATCAGATTTTGATTCTATGTATTTCAGCCATCTTCCAGAGCAAACTGTAGTCCAGCAATCTGAGAATCTCTCTAAGGCCATTGTGCCCATTCCCAGCTGTGACACCAGTATAATAAATTCTTTTGTAAATTCCCTCTATGCTGCTGCTCCTTCTGTTTCTGTTGAAAGTACTGCTGCTGCTCCTACTGCAAATGTTGCTATTGCTGATAGTTTTGATGTTGCTGCTGTTTTAGTATATGAGGACATGCATATGACAGAGGCATTTGTTTTTGAGCCTGCTGTTACTGCTGATGTTGTTACTGCTGCTGCAAGTGTTGTATCTGTCTCTGCTATTATAACTTCTTATGCCAGTATTGCTTCTACTCCTCTTCCTGTTGTTGTTGCTGCTACTGTTGCTGTCTCTGCTGTTACTTCTGCTCAATCTCAATAACAGTTAGATTATCTCAAAAGGATTGATGCATTATATGATAATCAAAGCTCAGAAAGTGATCAGTATAGGACTGACTCAGATGACTCCTCTGCTACAATTGCAAGGAAAAGAAAAGCCAGAAGCAAAGCAATGAAGAGAGTCCCCCAGCAAAAGTGAAAGACACAAATGATATTCCTTACTACATTCTGCATGATTGCTCTATCACAGAACATTGGATGCAATACTCCAAAAATCAACTAAAAGCTATGAAGAAGAAGAGAAAGTATGACAAAGGATCTTCTCATTTCAATCCTCCTCCTCCTCCTCCTTCACCAGGTGCAGGTGCAAGTGGAAGTTCTGCATCTCAACCTTCTGCTAGAAGCCAAACCTCTTATCAACCTCAAGGAAGATCCCAATACAGAGGAAGTCAATCTAGAGGCTATCAATCAAGAAGAGGAAATTATAGAGGAAATCAAAGAGAATTCCAAGTATATTCAAAAGGACATTCCAGGCAACATCCTTACCAAAGGGAAGGACAAGGTCCATCTGACACAACTTTTGGTCCCTTTCCTTACAAGCTGAAAGATTTAGTCTCCTCCAGAGCTCCTCCAGATAATCCCTCAAATAGATATGAGCCTCCTGTTCCATTTGAAGATCCAGAGAATAATCCAACTTCATGGACAGCTAGGATGAAAGAATTGGCTGCATTAGATCAAATCAAGAAAGCCAGAGAACAAGGAAAAGATACTTCAAATATAACTACTTTATCAGATCAAAGGAAGAAGGAACTTGAAAGATACTCCTCCAGTAAATTCTTTGATTCAGAAAGCTACATGAAGCTGCACCCTGAAGCTGTAGTGCCCAGGCCAAAGCAACAAACCTCTCTAGGTGCAGCTGATGACAGGAGATCTAAGAAAGAAGCTCTCAATCCAAACAGAGAAATAGTCCTTATAAAGAGCAAAGAGAAAGAGTAATTCTATAAGGTGACAATAAATTCTATTTTCTGAACTATCTGAGATAATATCTGTGTTTCTGCAATGTTTTGTTTGTTTCATTTCTGTTTTGTATGCTTTAATTTTCCAATATCTGTAAATAATAATCATAACCCAAATAGGGGGAGATTGTTGGAACACCCTATTATTGATTTGGGCAAGGATCACTATGTCTCTTAGGAAACCTGTTTTGACCTCATTGTATAGATCTAAAGGTCAATTAGAATTGAGTCTAAGGGTTAGTAGTTAGGTTTGGAAGCTGCCCTCAAGACCAGGTTTTTTAGTTTTGGAGAAGTCATTTCGTCGAGCTCAGTATGACGAATCATCGAACTCCATTCGACGATCGTTGAGCTCACTTCGACGAATCGTCGAACTCCATTCAACGATCTCTGAGCTCAACTTCAACGAGTCGTCGAACTCCATTCGACGATCTTCGAGCTCAGATCGACGTTCTTGACTCCAGTTTGATTCTCTATCTTTGAGCTCAGTTCGACGATAGTTGAGCTCAGATCGACGATCTCTGTTTCTGTCTAAGTCCAAGCTCTGAGCTCAGTTCAACGATAGTGGAGCTCAGTTTGACGTTTTTCTGAAGAGTTAGACGTTTTTCAAGATTTAAATCCAGACAGTTGTGGAATTATTGTCAGCATTTAATTCAGAGATCTTGTAGCCGTTTTTAATTAATCTGGAGCAAGTTTCAAGGAATTTTCAAAGGAATGTTTTATTGGACTTTCCTCCAGAAGACAAATGCAGTTAAGGAAGTCATTTATTGACAGACTAATGGCTATCTTGGACAGTGGATCATTTCTATTCAGATGAAAGGAATAAAAGATATATTCATTCTCTGCAACAATTAGATTATTACAACTTCTGCAACAACTCTTACAACAACAATTACACAAGAGAAAGAGAAAGAGTTGCAGACATTCTCAGTCTCAAGAATTCATATAAGAACACACATCACAAAAGGAGATCAACTAACTGAAATTTTCAGATCTCTCTTGATTCAAGTGTTCAAAGGCCATCATCATTCAAGACTCCAGACACCTCACATTTCAGCTGTTGCTAAAATCATCTTTTGCTGGAGATCAAATCATTTGAAGGCCTATCACCCTACTGCAAAGCTTCACTTCCTGAACAACTCAAGATCTCAGGGGGAGCTTTGACAACATCCACTATCTTCTCTCTGACTGTTGACAGAGAAGATCATCTCATCCCTTTCTCTCCCTCTCTCTGCTGTAAAGGGTTTTTCAAACTCCCTTCAAATGTTTGTGATTGGTTTCTGAGACCTTATCAAAACTCAGTGGTGGCAAGACACCTGATTAAAAAATCTGGTTTGGTTTTTGAGCACCTTATCAAAAGCTCATTGGTGCCCAGGACACCTGATCAACTCATCCTGCAGTGGATTCCTACCTAGGGTGGTAGAAGAGTGGATGTACCCAGGTTGATTGGGGAACCACTATAGCTCCTTGTGTCATCTGGTTGCTTGTCTTTCTTTTGTTTCTGGCTGTGGTTTGAGATTGCTTTGTGTTTACTTTGTGATTGATCTGTGATTGTTCTGTGTTTACATTTACTTTATGTTATTTGCTTCCCTGTTCACTTAGGAATACAACAATAGTTGTAAAAAGTGTTTAGCAAGCACCATACTCTATTCACCACCCTCTAGAGTATATCAGATCTAACTTGCACTTTCACAACATAAACGTATTTAAATTGATTTTATCGTTTGAAAACGGTAAAGGCTACATAATAGAATAAGAGGGAAGATGGGTTAGAGGAGAAATATGTACATGCGGATCGATCCGTTTTGGATCGACCACCTACTTACCACTACGAAAGGTTATAACATTGATATTTTCCCGAGAGTTGGGCTCCATGTTCCCGGCAACAAAGCCAAAACTTGATGGCGCGAAACCCAACCTTTATTTAATTAGTATGCCGTGGTCGAATTTCGCAGATGATTTTAGTTAAAAACAAGTTTTAACGAAAGGAGGCAAGTGCACCTATCGCGAGTAGTACATGATATTCAAGGAGAATATCGAGGTCATATATTTCACGGGGCGTGTTGGTTATTTCTACTCCTCTAGGAGCTACTATTATTTTACTGAAAATAAGGTGTCGTATTTTAATTAACTAGAGCGGATATATAAAAGGCTCGGTACCGAATTGAATTAGGACTAAAATAACTTTTAATAACTATAGAATCTAAATTTCAATTTAATTAAGGGAAACTTGGCCGTGGAGGTTCCACAAATATGAGCTCACCAATCTCTAAGAATATCTCTCACCTGAACATTAAGAATATTCGTCCGAGCTCTCGTTTGACGAAGGATCCCTCTTAATGCCCGCTTTATGCTAAGAACCCCACTATTGGGTGGGGAACCCAATCTGGTAGAATTCCGCTCCTCTTTTGAGGTTTAGTGCACAATTCTATTTACCCAAGGGTGATCGGTCCATACGCAAGACCTCTCGGCTAGCTAGCGTATGGACAATGAAAATAGAGCCCACATATTGATATGTGGTTCTACGTGTCGTATACCCGGGGTAAACCTTAAGTTCTTTAATTAAAGTGAGAAAATGTCCTTTAGTTATTATTAGTGATTTTAAATGTCCCAATTCTCTTCGATACCGTGGGATAAGAGCGTTTATCTACTCATCGGAATGAGGACGACTTATGAATTTGATGAGACATGAGTTCTAAACAAGGTGCTAAAGGATCATAAACAAAAACATGTAATAACAAAACATTTATAAAAATGTACAACTCACTAAAAAGAGAACTCACACACTCAACGAAATCATAATAAAAAATTAAAAGCTATGTTACAAAAAAGAAACTAAATTACAAGAAAGAAAATTACAAAGAGTAAACTAAGCTACAAAAAAAATTACATAATTGAAATTGCAAGTCTTACTCAAATGAGTAGACGAGAAATAAATGCAAGTCCTACTCAAACGAGTAGGCAGAAAATAAATGTAAGTCCTACTCAAACGAGTAGGCGAGAATAGAAAGTAATAAAGGTTACCTCATACACACGCACGCTCTATATAAATTGAAGAAAGCAATAAAAATAACTTCATACACTCACACACTCTACATAAATTGAAGAAAACAAGTAAAGACAAAAACAAAATGAAACTTAACCTCATACACTCACACACACAAATTAAAGAGAAAAAACAAAGTCATCTAAAAATTAAAATAACTACATTTCTATTCTTAAAACTTGCCAAAAATGCATAAAAAGATGAAATAAAAATTAAAGGAGCAAAAAAGTTTCAAAATAAAAGCAAAATCAAGTCTTCCAAAAATTAAAACAACTTGATATTCATTCTTATAACTTCATGAAAGTGATTAAAAAGTGGAAATAAAAATTAAAGGAACCAAAAACTTACAAAATAAAAAGAAAAACCAAGTTAAAGAAAAAAATAAAAACACTTTCAATCCACTTTTATAAACTCATAAGAATGAATAAAAAGCATAAGAGCAAAACAAGGGTAAGAGAAAAAGAGAAGAAAAGCTATCATAAAAATACCTAACTATAAGAGAAAACCTAAAACAAAACAAAGTAGAAAACTTAGAAAACATAAGACAGAACAAATTTACTCGCTCTCTCACACACACAAACAAATTAAAGAGAAAACAAGGAAAAATAAAGATAAAAAGAGAAGAAAAGTGGGGCACTCATATTCAATCCATCACAACATAAGGATGAAAAAACAAACATATTTTATTAAGGAAAAAGTTGGATTACAAAAGCTAAAACAAACATTAAAGAGTGGGGTGGGGGGAATTATCCTTACATTGCAAGAGAAGCACCCAAGCAGCCCAGAAACAGCAAAATGGTCCAAAAAAGTGAACCATTGGCTCTTACAGAATAAGTTTATTTATAAACAAAAATTTCAGATTACACGCCCGGGTCACGAGCGTGATCGGGGGGGGGGGGGGGGGGGGCGTGTAGCATTGGCATGCTGGAGAGGCCAAAAATCTGGTGACTGGCGAAATTCTGGAAGTTTCTGGAAATTACACGTCGCGGTCACGGGCGTGACCGAAGGTCATGAGTGTGTGTGTGTGTGGGGGGGGGGGGGGGGGGGCGTTAGTGGACACCCGTCAAAAAATTATTGTCGGCAACAACTAATTTTGAAACGGCTTGAAAAACTCTTGACCAACAAGGGTGCGTCGGGGATGACACGAGCGTGTTCCGCCCCTATTTCATGGATTCACAGTAGGCAACAGTTTTTTTTCACTAGCATTAAAGTGACACGGCCCGGTCATGAGCGTGACTGAAGGTCACGAGCGTGTACTTTGAAATTTCAACTTTTTCTGCAAAATTTTTAGGAAACGAAAATAGAGCCCAGTTAGAATGGAATATACAAAAAGAAACATTTTATTGAATAAGAAAAGCTAAAAAACCACAAAAATAACCTAAAATGACCTAAATTAAGTACTGTAAAATACGTATATTTACAACTCATCAGCTGTTCGGTAGGGCGCAGAGTTATTCTTTAGGCCATGAGAGGCCGTTGTGCCGTAGCCCAGTTTGAGCGACGTTCCTTTTGTGTCGGCTGATGCAGATGTGTTTCCTCACGATATCCCAGGGTTATATCCCAACAAGAGATTGACTTTGCTATTGAGTTGGTGCCAAGTGCGAAACCTTTGGTCCGCTCACCGTATTGGGTAACACCAAAGGAAATGGCAGAACTGAAAGTTCAAATACAAGACTTGCTGGAGCAAGGCTATATACATCCAAGTATGTCACCTTGACGTACATCGGTCCTCTTTGTGAAGAAGAAGGATGGAAGCTTGTATCTATGCATCGACTATCGAGATTTAATCAAGCTGACAGAGAAAAACAAGTATCCGATTCCACAGATTGATGACTTGTTCGATAGCTGGTTGGATCAACTATGTACTCGAAGCTAGAATTGAAGTCTGGCTATCACTAGTTGAGGATTCGAGAATGTGACATTCCAAAGACAGCATTTGGTACACGCTATGGGCACTACGAGTTCACTGTAATGTCATTTGTGCTAACAAATACATCATCGATATTCATGTACTTAATGTATCGAACATTTAGAGAGTACTTGAACCTATTTGTGATTGTCTTTATTGACGACAAATTAGTGTACTCTCAGTCCGAAGAAGAACATGCAAATCATTTGTAGATGGTTTTGCATACCCTGAGAAGAAACAAACTCTATGCCAAGTTCTCAAAGTGCAAGTTTTGGCTATCATCAGTGGCTTTTCTTGGCCATGTGGTTAGTGGAGAGGGTATTGTGGTGGATCCAGCGAAGATAGTTGCAATACATGAGTGACTGGGGTCGACTACTGTAGCAGAGGTTAGGAGTTTCCTTAGACTTGTAGGCTACTATAGGTGCTTTGTAGAGTACTTTTTGCGGATTGACTTACCTCTCACCACACTGACGAGGAAATATCAAAAGTTCGTTTGGACGCCTGAATGCGCACGAGCTTTTGAAGAGTTAAAAATTCGTCTGACCACGATACCTATTTTGACGTCGCCATGTGGTACAGACGGCTATGGGATTTATAGTGATGCATCAGGGAGTGGCTCAGGCTGCGTCCTTCTACAGTTCGGGAAAGTGATAGCTTATGGCTCACTCCAGTAGAAAGTACACGAGCAGAATTATCCAGTCCACGACTTGAAGTTGGCGGCTGTGATTTTTGCACTTAAGCTGTGGCGTCACTACTTTTATGGTGTGAAAGTTGACATGTTCGCGGACCATAAGAGCCTTAAGTATTTATTAGATCAGAAAGATCTGAACACGTGATAACAGAGGTGGATGGAGTTCCTCGGGAACTACACCTTTCAGATTCATTACACTCCTGGGAAGGGAAATATGGTCGTAGATGCCTTGAGTCGTAGGACTCCGACAAGGGCAAGTTGGGTTCAGATGCATGATGAGCGTCTGATCCAGGAGTTGGAGGCCTTAGACATTTCTTGTGTTGACAAAAAGGCCACTGCAAATGCATGCCCGAACTGGACGAAGGTGCAATATGACCTTGAAGACAGGTTTCAACGAGCAACAGAGCTCTATGAGAGCATGAAGCGCTATGCAGCAGATGGGTCAAATTCCCAATTCTCCTTGGAAGACGGTCTTTTGAGAAACGATGGTCGTTTGTGCATCCAGGATGTGAGTAAATTACAGGAGGAATTGATGTATGAAACACATTTCACGAAGTACTCAATTCACCCAGGGAGCACAAAGATGTACAAGGGCATGAGAAATTATTCTGGAGGCCAGGGTTGAAAAAGGACATTGCACTTTATGTGGCGAAGTGCCAGACTTGCGCCCTAGTAAAAGCTGAGTATCAAAGACCCGGTGGTTTCTTGAAATCATTACCAATATTAGAATGCAAGTTTTATGACATCTCGATGGATTTGATGTTTGGTTTACCGAGATTACAATGCGGGAATGATTCCATTTGGGTTATCGTAGGCCGATTGACCAAAGTAGCAAACTTCATTCCGAATAGGAGCGACGATTCAGTTGAAAAATTGACAAAACTTTATGTTGAGCAGATCATATGATTGCATGGTGTGCCCCATAACATCG
Source organism: Platanthera guangdongensis (assembly GCA_039583875.1). NCBI lineage: Eukaryota > Viridiplantae > Streptophyta > Magnoliopsida > Asparagales > Orchidaceae > Platanthera > Platanthera guangdongensis. The sequence continues at coordinate 93,589,188 of CM077149.1, forward strand.
TTAGCGATAAAGATTGACATTTCACATCGAAGGATTGGAAGCTTATTCATCAACTGTTGGGTACCAAGCTGAAATTCATTAAGGCCTTTCATCCTAAAACAGATGGTCATGCCGAGAGGGTAAACAGAATGATGGAAGATATGCTTCACATGTGTGCTCTAGATTTTGGGAAGGTCATCTCCATATGATCGAGTTCGCCTACAATAATGTAACAGCCCAGGTTTAGAGCTCAGAGGCCCAAAAAAATGTGCAGCTTATCTCGCCCCTGATACCTATTATAGGGTTGCAGCCCAGTACACCCCAACGCCTCTCTGGCATATTTCTCAACACGACGCATTGTTGGCGCAGGGATTCGAACCCACAACCCTTGATAAAAAACCTTCAACAGTTCTCGTCACCAACTGAGCTGACACGACACATTGTTGGCGCAGGGATTCGAACCCACAACCCTTGATAAGCAACCTTCAACAGTTTTCATCACTAACTTAGCTACAACTCAGTTGGTGATGAGAACTATTGAAGGTTGCTTATCAATGATTGTGGGTTCAAATCCCTGCCCCAACAACCCGCCGTGGTGAGAAACATGACAGAGAGGCGTTGGGGTGTACTAGGCTGCAGCCCTGTAATAGGGGTCAGGGGCTAGAGAAGCTGCACGTTTCTGTGGGCCTCTGAGCTCTAAACCTGGGCCGTTACATAAAAAGTGCAAACCCCTCTTCGGCCTGTTTCTCAGCACGACGGGTTTTTGAGCATGCCAGGTTTCGAACCCAGCACCTCCTTAACAAGGCGCCTTCAACAGCCCGCATCACCACTTGAGCTGGCTTTGCTAGTTAAGGAGGTGCTGGGTTCGAAACCTGGCATGCTCAAAAACCCGACGTGCTGAGAAACTGGCCGGAGAGGGGTTTGGGTGCCTGGGATACAACCCTATAATGAGGGTCAAGGGTGAGACAAGCTGCACATTTCTATGGGCCTCTGAGATCTAAACCTGGGCCATTACAAATAATAGCTACCAAGCGAGTATATAAATGGCACCGTTTGAAGCCTTATATGGTAGAAAGTGTCGTACTCCACAAGTTTGGGTAGAAACAGGTAAATCGAAGCTATGAAAACATGCAAACGTTGTAGAGGAGATTTCAACGATACGTTTACTTCGAGAGTGGCTACTGATAGCCCAAGATAGACAAACAAAGTACTACAATGCCAAGCACCAAAATGTGGAGTTTGCGGTCGGCGATTGAGTATATTTGAATATCAAGCCATTCAAAGGCGTGTCCAGGATTCAATGCTTGAAAAAGTTGAGTCCGAGGTATCTTGGTCCGTTTGAAGTGGTTGAACGAGTGGGAGAAGTTGCCTATCAGTGAGCTCTTTCAGCAGAGCTAAGTGGCTTGCACGATGTGTTTCACAGATCAATGCTGCAAAAAGCTGTGAAAGATCCAACTCAAGTGATTGCGGATGATCAAGTACCAGCCGGCAGTGGGCTGACAATAGAGATTAAGCCCATTAGGATCGAGGATACAAAAATCAAGCAATTACAGAATAAGACAATTGGGATGGTAAAAGTCCGTGGGATAATTGTGGCCAAGAAGAACTGACATGGGAGCGTGAGCAAACCATGTGCTATAAGTTTCCCGAGTTGTTTGTAAATTCATGTTGTAACAATATTTTGTGAAAGAAAAATATGTTGTAACATATTAGTTACTGTTTTTATTACCTACAGATGAGTAAATTTCGGTAAGGTAGGGAGATTTGTAACACCCCAAAAATGGAAACAACACTTTTGATAGCTATCGCCGGGCGTTAGTGGGTATCGCTGGAGATAGCGATAACACTCAACCCATTCGACGCTTTCAAGCATTGAGTAAACTCGAAGAATCGTTGAGTAAAAGACTATCATGTGGCGATAGCAAGTATCACGTGGCGATATCACTCAATACACTCAACGCTTTCAACGAAGTGATGAGTAGACTCAGTGCACTTGATGCTTTCGACGAATCGTCGAGTGAGCTATCACATGGCAACAATGGGTATCACTCAGCGATACTACCACGTGTGGCTTGACACATATCGGATGGCCGGAAGGCGGCCGATGAGCGGTGGTTGACCAGGGTCAAAGCGGCTGCTGGCGCTATCGTCAGGCGACAGTTGATATCGCGTGGAGATATCAGTTTGTTTGACTATTCAGCTGAAATTGTGGCCTTTGCTTCCTTTTTATGAAGTGATCATGTGGCTGGGATGAATCCCGAGACCACTTAAGCAGAGGAGTGTGGAAAAGAGAAGTCATTTCCCTTCTTCTTCCTCTCTCTCCTCCTTTCATTGTCATCTTGAGAGAAAAGAGCTAAGGAAGAAAGCTGAGGCTGAGCTTGGAAAGTTTGGTGAAGGAGATCCAATGGACAGAATCAAAATCTGAGGCTAGATCTGTGAAGAGGAAAGAGAGGTGCTCCTTTCCAACCAGATAGAAAGCTTCGCCATGGATCTGAAACAGATTACGAGAGTAACGGTTTTCTCCTTGGACAAGTGAAGTCCTTAATTTGCATACGTGCATGGAACCCCTCACCAAAAGGTGAAGAAAGGGTGGTTTCCAGTGGGTCGATCGTTGTGATCCCCGATTAAGTTTGTATATAGATTCAGAAATTTGTAGTAAGGAATAGGCATGCTATGTGAAGCAAATCCAGACAGGTTGGTCTAGATTAGTATGATTTATTTTGTGTGCTGGAGAAGACTCCGTATATAAACGGGTAGGTTTATGGGGTCTGTGAGTTATGCCTGTGAAATAGGAGTAGCAGGAAGTACTGGAGATGCTCTACAGGAAAATAACCAAGAATTTCCACGGTTTGGAAAACTGTTGGATATCGCCAGGCCACAGTGAGTATCGCCGATGATAGCTCCCAGTAAGCTATATTTGTGAGGCCTGTCTTAGGGAGACCTGGTGGACATTGTATGAAAAGATGCGAGCATGTAGTGCCTAGCTATGGTGGCCATGAGTGCCGGCCTATTTTGGTGCGAAGTCTATCTTGCGAAAACCGTGGGGCCAGCATGTGAGTTGAGCCATGGAGGGTAACTATTAGGGCCGTGAGAGGCATAGTGAAGCTATGAGCCTGTAGTACCCATCTCTAAAGGCCAGTGAGTCGAACGGGAAAGTGAAAGTCCACCTGCGTCTTATCAATTCTCCTTGATTACTCCGGCTATTGGAAGTGGCATGGCAATATGAGCAACGAGAAGTGACTGAATTGTACCTGCGTTATGTCAATCCTCTAGATTGCCTAAAGTAGTTGGCTATCGTTGGTGGCATAATGAGAGTCTTAGGCCTAGGGCCGAAAAGACTATAATGCTCAAGAATGAATCGTTAAGTCTTGGACCTCTGAACAAGAGGTGGTATCCGAGAAGTCCGGTACACCGAGAATGCGCCGTGAGTGCACGTGACATGTGACCATTGAGCATATGTGTAACGCCCCCTACCCGTCGCATAACATATAGCAGTAGGTCAGGCCGGGGCCCGACGCCATATACCACAGACAGACCGGGCGGTTACTCAATGGAAACAATCCAACCAATCATAACATCCTACACAGAGCATTCTAGCGGAAGCAGTTTTAATAAGTTGCAATTAAAAGAACCCAGCAATAAGCATGAATGTCCACTAACAAGCCAAATAGGAATGAAGTACATACTCCAGTACTGGCCTTAAGGCCTTACAAATGGTTTACTCAGAATTACATGTTTTCTATACCACGGCACGCAGGCCGGTCATACATGAACAAAGCAAGTAAACACTCCAATTAGGCCTTCGAGGGCCGGCTTCGCAATTTGGGCTTTAGCCCGCTATTGACCGCTTGGTCCGACAGCACCTGCAAGCAACAAACCACCGCACGGTGACAAACAAAAGCAACGGTCAGCAATGCTGACCAAATTATAACGATCCCGCCCCCAACTCGGGGCGGCGATGCTCCTTCCCTGCAGTTTATTAGCATAACCAAGCAGTATATAAATATATACATTGCATCATAGGCGTTGGCACGCACGACCACATGCCCCGTGCACTCAGGGCACATTCTCGGTGAACCGGCCAATGTCACGTCAATTTAAGCCATAGACATTCCAATCTCAACACCGCCACTTTGATGGCCAAACTATCAGCATTTTGTCTTCTTGACATGGGTCACGTCAATTTAATCCATAGACCGCCAAAGACCCTCATCTATGCCAACGACTCTAACCGAACGACATAGAACAGGTACGGTTCCGTCTAACCCGTGCTCACATCGCAACGACAATTTAAGCTATATGTGGGGGTCAAACTTATCCCGAGTCCCGTTTCCATCACATACTTCACATAACCCGGTTATGTTCAAGTTGGCTCCCAGGCCATCATGTTGGCAAGATCACGCATTCGCCCAGTTTTCCAGGTGCACCTTAGGGTTAATCCCCAAGGCTCCCTGTTGCAATCTACCACGTAGAAAACCCCAAAAACAAACATTCGCACAGAGTCTTCTCCGGCATTTATGCAATGCAACATCACTGATTCAGACCAACATGTCAGGATAGGCTTCATACATCATGCCTATGTCCGTTCACGATTACGGACTCTACACAATGGGGACTTCACATATCTACCCGAAGGAACGCCTCCAACTCACCGCAAACTCACGAGAGCGGGCTTCCTATGCAAAATAAGGAGAGCTTCCCATGCTCAAGTAGAGAATCGTTACCCTAGCGTTCTTCCTTGGCGCCATGGAAAAGTACGCGGATGAAACACACCGCATTCTCCTTGCCTTCGTAGATCCGAAGTCGGCTCGCGATTTGGAGCTCTAAAACTCCTCCAAAGACTGGATCTAAGCTTCTTCCTCCTCCTTTGCTCTCCCCTCTCTCTAGGATTTAGACAGAGAACGAGCAGAAAATAATAAGGGTTTTGAAACCCTTCTCTCGGTATAACTCTTTCATGAATAAGCACAGTCGTCAGATCCCACAAAAAGAAACGCACAGCTACGATCCAGGTCTGACCTGGACGAATAGGTTAAACACCGCATGGTACACCAACAGGAGTAGGACACATCCGCGTTAATGTTGGAACAATTAGTCAACTCCCGCCAATCCCGTGTGTCGACACTCCGCATCAACCGAGTCAGAAACGCCATAAATAGCCCCACGCTCGACGATCGTCGAACCAAGATCGTCGACCGCTGACAGATCGTCGAACGGAGATCTGTGGCCCGATCGTCGAACGCAACACCCTGGCCAAATCGTCGAATGAGCGACCCGATCGTCGAACCCACAGAAAGCTGGCCCGATCGTCGAACGCAGAAAGCTGGCCCGATCGTCGAACCCACGGAAAGCTGGCCCGATCGTCGAACGCAGAAAGCTGGCCCGATCGTCGAACACAACATTTAGACCAAATCGTCAACCGCTGCTCGACGATCGTCGAACCCAGGTTTCTGCCTGATCTTTTGCCATAATTTTGAACTACTCCGGCACGCCCTGGGACACGCCCGTGTCCCAGGCCGTGTACCCCTTCCAAATTCCAAATTTGGTACAGATTCGTCACCCGTTGCTCTTTTGAGTTTCGGGGCGTTACAATACGCCTGTGGTGAATAGTGCTTGAATGCACATTGTTGTTGCCACTATATATTTATCCACTACTGTTATAGGGCAGGAAATCATTGCCCCGAGTAAGGGGTGGGGTCATTATAAATGGGTCGGCAATTACCGACCGTTACTTTGTTTGTCGCGTTTTGGTATGCCGTGATTTACAGGTGCTGGAGAGCCAAGTGGAAAGTAGGGGGCTGAAGCCCTTGTGCTACAATTGGCTGGCCCTCGAAGGCCCTAAGGCAAACTTTTACTGTTTTCATGTGTGGCCGGCCTGCGTGCCAGTGTTTGTAAACCACACTTGTGAAGTATAACTGTAAGGCCTTATGGCCGTAACGTTTTTTGTATTTTGCTAGAATGCTTTGTGTTAGGATTCGTTTGGTCTTTTGATATTAACCTGTAATCCTACTACATATATATGGAATATGGCGTGAGGTCCCGACCGGACCCTCTATTATATTTCATGTGATGGATAGAGGTGTTACACCTTCCACTTCCATTTCATTACCTCTCATTCAACAATTATCCAAGCCATTGCTTTCTTAATCTACCAAAGGTGTTCGCAAATCTACTCATCCATCTAAACCACCTGCATATCTTCTTGATTATGCATATTTTTCATCTCCTTATCCTATTCATTAATATTTCAACTATGATAAACCTAACTAATTCATTCAAAATTTTTATTCTTCAAGTTTCTGTCACCTATGAGCCTCAGTTTTATCATCAAACTGTAAAAATACTGGCTTGGAGTCAAGTTATGACAAATGAATTACATGCTATGGAGCTCAGTAACACATGGTCTATTGTTCCTTTATCCCCAAATAAACAATGCATTGAATGTCATTGGGTCTATCGAGTGAAATATAAAGCTGATGGTAGTGTTGACCATTATAAGGCACGATTTGGTTGCTAAAAGACACTCTCACTTATTTGGTATAGAATTTTCAGATACCTTTTCATCAATAGCTAAACTTACTTCAGTTCAAGTGTTTATTGTTGTTGCGGCTACCAAAAACTGGCCAATTTTACAATTGGATATCAATAATGCATTCTTAAATAGCGATATACACGAAGAGGTATATATGACTTTTTCTCTGGGATATCCAATTGAGGGGGAGAATTTAGTTTGTCATCTCCATAAATCTGCTTATGGTTTATCTCAGGCATCCCGTCAATGGTTTCAAAAACTTTCCAACACTCTTGTAGCTCATGGTTCCAAACAATCAAAGAATGATTACTAACTTTTCACTTTGGGGACTACAGAATGTCTGGTTGTTCTATTAATTTATGTAGATGATAGTATCATTGTTGGGACTATTGATCACAATGTCCCAGATTTGATGTAGCCCCACAAGTCAATAGTATACACATATTTGTATTTGATATATGTTCAACTTCAATATATGCAGGTTGTCCATTGTTCTATGATTAGATAGATTGATTCAGTCAGAACTTTGGTTGGACTCAAGACAGGACACACATTGAGAGGCATAAATTTTTCTAACTCCACAAACATTGAGTGAGCACACTTCACTCAATGCTAGAGGCATAGAAGTGTTGATAGAAGCTCAAGCACTCAGAGCCTCAGTGGTGTTGGACTCAAATATGGCTAAGTCTAGAAGCATTGAGTGAAGACCTTTCACTCAACGCCTACTCAACAAAAATTATGCACAAGTATAGAAGCGTTGAGTGAAGAAGGCTCACTTAACTCCTTATAAAAAATTCAGCAAAGTCCAGATGCATTGAGTGTACAAGATTCACTCAATACCTTTATCTAGAAATTCTACACAAGTATAAAAGAATTGAGTGAAGAAGGCTCACTCAACGCCTTATAAAAAATTTAGCAAAGTCCAGATGCATTGAGTGTAGAAGATTCACTTAACTCCTTTATCCAGAAATTCTGCACAATGCCAGAAGCATTGAGTGTAGAAGGTTCACCCAATACCTTTAGTTAGGATAATTGCCAAGTCCAGGGGCGTTGAGTGAATGAGGTTCACTCAATGCTTTCTACCAGAAGAATTTTATTTAGTCCAAATACGTTGAGTCTCATGACAGAACTTAACGCCTCTATGCGTTGAGTCACAAGACTTCACTCAACGCTTGTGTAGATTGTTTGTGAAACTTGCTAAGTCCACAAGCGCTGAGTCATGCCGATGTCATTCAAATTCAAATGTAGTGGGATTTGCACACTAGAAGCCAATTGGTGCCATATACTTTCTACAGAGCAGTTAAAACTAAAAATAACTTTACAGCTGCCTATTCGACATGCCCATACAGGACAGATAGTCGTTGAACTACGAAATATAAAATGTCCTTATAGAGAATTTTAAAAAGGTGTTCTGTAGACAGATCATCGATTCTTGTCGAAAAAGTTTTTGAAATCGAAAAACTCTAAGGTGTCTTCAGCAAGAATTGAAACCCTAATCTTCTGAAAGGGTTTGTTAATAGAGCACTCAATAAAGTTGTGGGTCTTCTTCAAGATTGTTGTTTTCAACTCAGAACATATTCAAGCTTGAAAGAATAGAGATCTGCAATAGATCTTCTCAACACAAGCAGAATAAACTTGAAGATCCACATTCTTGTTGCTGTGAAGAGTTGGGGCTGGTTATACACAGTGCAGGAATTTAACTCAAAGACATACTTCTCTGTAGTCAATCTCAACAAAATATTATTCAACTGTAGGATCATTGAGTGATCTGAGCTATAAGCGTGTGCTATAAAGGCTGAGTGGTAGGATCCAGAAGTGGATCTAAGTGGGTAGGATCCCCGGGTGAATCTAAGGTAGGATCCTGTGGGATCTGAGGTAGGCTATTGGGTTAATCTCTGAGGTAGGGCTGCCGAGCCTGAGGTGGGACTATCTTTAGTTTGAGTTGTATGAGTGAGTCTCACTCTGAGATGTAAGATCCCGGGGGATCTTAGGTGTAAGCTCATGGAGCTGAGAAAATAGGAGAAGTTAGCTGAATCTAGTACACTGCTAGATAGCTGGAGGGAAAAATGGATGTACCCTAGATAGGGGAGCCACTATAACTCTTGTGTGTTGTTATGTATTTTTGAAAGCTAACAACTGACATTAATGCACACTAAGTTCATAAATTCAAAGTTTTAAAAAGAGTCAAAACTGTCCTATTCACCCCACCTATAAGAGTTTATCTACCCTTAGAAAATACTTTCAAGTGGTATTAGAGGGAGGTTATTCAAAAAGGACTTAACAGTTTGAACAGATCTCCAAGGGTAGCAGAAGATTATCTCCATGGCTTTAGGTGAGAACCAAAAGCATTTTGGTTTTATGAAACTTACTATATGTAGGAAGGAAAATTTTGGGATCTAGAAAGAGAGGGTAAGGCTATTTATGGAAGGCTCAGACCCTAGGATATTCATAACTATTCAAGATGGACCTTTCTGTTGGGTCCATTGCCCACAATATCCCAGATTTGAAGAAGTCAAATAAGTCAATGATATACACATAATTGTATTTGATGTTTGTTCAAGTTCATGCATGCAGGTTGGTCCTTGTTACATTGATTGGACAGGTATTCCAAGTGGTTGTGATAGGTGGTCACAAGGTAAAGAAGTGGAGAGACAAAAATATGTCTAAGTCCATAGGTGTTGAGTGAAGCAAGTTCACTCAACGCCAGATGTCAAATAAGGATGCCAGAAATGCTGAAAATCGCCTAAGTCCACATGCGTTGAGTGAAGACAGTTCACTCAATGCCAGATGCCAAAAATCACTGAGTAAGATGTGGACAGTCAAAGCCCAACAGTATACAGAGCAATTCTACAGCTAAGCCCATAGGTGTTGAGTGAAGGCAGTTCACTCAACGCCATATAACAAGAAGCATCGAGTAAAGCTAAGTCCGTCAAAGCCTCAGTATTTGCAAGCTGAAAAATCGACTAAGTCCACAGGCGTTGAGTGAAGCTAGTTCACCAAATGCCATATACCAATAAGCGTTGAGACAATCTCAAACATTTGAAGATTCTGTCAAGAAATCTGGCTAAGTCCAGAATCGTTGAGTGAGGACAGCTCACTCAACGACAAAACATAAGGCGTCGACAGAGGAACAATCAGTCAAAATCTAAGGAAAGAGATAGACAGAAAAATGTGTCTTAGTCTAGAAGTGTTGAGTAAAGACAGCTCACTCAACACACTCAACGCCTCGACAAGCTGGCAGACCATAGAAGCGGCTAAGGAAAAAAGTGTTGAGTGATGAAGGATCACTCAATGCTCTCAATGCCTAGTAGATAAAGATAGTTGCAGCTAACTTCAGGGGCATTGAGTGATGAAGATTCACTCAACGCACTCAATGCCTGGCAGTGCAGAAGAGATTGGCCAAGTCTAGAGGTGTTGAGTGTATTGGATTGTAAGGTGCCCTTAGAGGGGGGGGGGGGTGAATAAGGGTTCACAATTTTTTAATCTAAAGCAAAGTTTATTTGATAAAATAAGTGGAGAAATCAAAACTAATTTTTAATAAATCAAACTAAACACTTAGAAACATATATGAATGAAAATGACAGTATTTTATTTCAAAAGCGATAAAGACGAATACAACAAATCTCTATGAAGCTAGAGACTAAGGCTTATGAAAAATATAGCAAACTTTTGATTTCGCTAGTCCTTCTATAAGTACCAGCAGACTAAAGCAAATCTCTCCCTAGAGCTTGCTAGTATCCTCTCCCTAGATCTAACCCCGATCTAGACGTTGCACACAAGGTAATGATTACTCCCTAAGCCGCACAAGGACTTGGACGCCACTCACAAGGCGATGATTCTCTCCTAAGCCACGCAAGGACTTAGACGCCACACATAAGGTGACGATTTACTCTCTCGATTATAATGGAAATAAAGAACCAAACAAAATATAAACTTCAGAATTAAAAACTCCCTCTAAATGAAGCGCTGTCGATGCCGACGAATCCTTGCCAAGGTTGCTTCGAATGTCGTGTATCAGCCGTCGATCTTTCACGCCTAAACCTTCTTGGGAGAATGGAGTAATTCTGAATGCAAGATCTCCCTGGATCAGTTGCATGGGAAGGAACACTCCAACTTCTGTAATTCGTGATCTCCACAGAAAAATGAGTAGCTCTTATATTTTAGAGATACCGCCCGACGATACTGGGTATCTCCTTCAGGAGATATCCTCACAGGCTGCCACGTATCCCATGATTCAAAACTTCTGTGACCTGAATCTATCGTGGGCAATCGTGCGCTATCACCTGGGCGATATCGATATCGTCTAGATATATTGATTGTAATCGTACGCTGTGTGGAGATAATGCCGTAACTGTTCAATCCACTGTCGCCTAGTGGCGATACCTAATATCGCCTGACGATATCTCTTTAGCTCCTCTATTTTGACACCAATCAAAACCCAAATGCTATTAGTGTTAGACCTGTGATATCTGCACATCATAAACACTCTATGATCAAATACAATCGAGATTTGTTATTAGCAAACCAAGAAGCGTGGAACACATGCTCTAACAATCTCCCCATTTTGATAATAACAAATCCACTCAGAAAGAAATATATGAATGATCTATAAAGTGTTAGTAAATATGATTAGCAAGACTAAGCATTTGTATGTGTACAAAACCTCTCTTGGATGTAATACTCCCCCTACATGTGTACTCCCCCTAAAGCTAAGCAGATTGAACAAATGTATGTTATTTTTAATTTAAGAAGTTAGTTAAATTAAAAATTAAAATCAATCCTGATTATGAATGGTTTCTCATTATATTCTCCCCCTTTTGTTATTGTCAAAAGATATAACATAGTGATGCATGTTGAAATTTGTGAAGTGGAAGTGGTTGATGGGCAGGCCGGGCGGCCTGAGCAGATAGAGTATGGGCGGACTGGGCAGACTGCTATTATGCGGCCAGGTGATAGGCCTAGGATCTGGCTGTTCTTCTGAGCGGCCTGTGCGGACTAAGTCCACGGCCTGGGCGGACTACTGTCTACGGACAAGGTGTTGGAGGCTTGGCTGATTGAGGAGTGGCCTGAGCGGACAGCGGTTTGCAGGCTGTAGGCATTGCTCTGTTCAGTGGTCATGTTGCAAGCTTGTGTTAACCGGCGGATTGGGTCCTATCTGCAGGAGGCTTGCGGACTGGCGTGTCCACGGTGTCCGCTGTTGCAGACTGGCCTAAGGAGTTTGGTTATGGCCTTGCCGAGCTATGGTAGTACAACAGTATTGGTGCTATGGCGGACTGGTGTGTGGAGTCCGATAGTTGGCCGTTTGTGTAGCCATGCAAGGATGCTTGCGGACTTTACCTTGACTCTGGAGGAGTGTTGGCGATTTCACTTTGTGGTGGTTGGCGGACTGAGCCTTGTCCGCCAAGCTCGTGTTAGGCCCTTTGTGATTCTGGACGTGGTCACATTCTGTGACAAGTCCAGTGTATCCGCTGTATCCGCCGAGTCCGCTGTGACCGGGCGGACTGTTGCTAACTTTGCCTTTGGTCGTGGGCTTGTGGCGGATGGAGGCTTGGTCTTGTACTATGCAGACTGCCTCTCTAGTGTGCAGACTATTGCTGAAGGGGTTGTGGCTGTCCATATGGTTATGTTGCGGATTCTGCGGACTGTGCGGACTATACCTAGTCCATATAGTGTGAGGCAAGTCCGCCTTGTTGAGATCTTGCCTTGCTCCTGGCGGGTTTTCCTTGGAATCCGGATAAGTCCTTGCGGACGTGGCGGATGAGTGTTTGTTAGCGCGCGGGCTGGGGCGGTGTCTCTATCCACTAGGGCGGTGACCACACTCCTCACTGAAAGTGCAGCTAGATCTGATATACTCTAGAGGGGGGGGGGGGGGTGAATAGAGTATATGGTGCTTGAAAACTTTTTACAACAATTGTTGTAATCTGAGTGAACAGGGAAGCAATTATTAAATCTAATCACAGAACTAAACTAATTCACAAACTAATCACAGAACAATCACATCCAGAAACAAAAATAAAGACAAGTAATCCAGATGACACAAGGAGCTATAGTGGTTCCCCTAAACTTGGGTACATCCACTCTTCTATCACCCTAGGTAGAAATCCACTGCAGAATGAGTTGATCAGGTGTCCTAGGCACCAATGAGCTTTTGATAAGGTGCTCAAAAACCAAATCAGATTTTTTGATCAGGTGTCTTGCCACCAATGAGCTTTTAATAAGGTGCTCAAAAACCAAGCTCAAACTTTTGAAGGGAGTTTGAGAAACCCTTTACAGAGATGGGGATGAGAGATTTATGGAAGTCTTCTCTTTCTCAAAGCAGCTGAGAAGACTATGTGGATTTGATGGTGTCAAAGCTCCCCCTGAGTCCTTGAGATGTTCAGGAAAAGAAGCTTTGCTGTAGGGTGATAGGCCTTCAGAAGTTGATCTCCAGCAAAAGATGATTTCAGCAACAGCTGAAATGTTAGGTGTCTGGAGTCTTGAAAGATGTTGGCCTTGAACACTTGAGACAAGAGAGATCAGAAGATTTCAGAAAGTTTGATCTCCTCGGATGTGTGTTCTTCAGAGAATTCTTTGAGAAAGAGAATATTTTGTTCTTGTTCTTCTTGTCTGTGTTCTGAGGATTATTGATGTCTGAGAGAGATTCAAAAATCTTGTCTTTTATTCTCTGGTACTGAATAGAAAAATATCCTCTGTCAAGAATAGCCGCTGACCTGCATTAATTGCATCTTTAATTGCAAAATGTCTTCTGGAGGAAGTCCAAAGAAACATTCCTTGATAATCCCTTGAAACTTGGTCCAGAAATGAATGAAAATGGCTAGAAAATCTTCTGAATTAATTGCAGAATAACTCCTTAACCGATCTGAATTTGAATCTTGAAAAATCCTTGAAGTCATCAGAAAACGTCGAACTGAGCTCTGCTATCATCGAACTGAGCTCAGCGATTTGGACTTATATAGCAACACAATATCGTCGATCTGAGCTCAAAGATCGTCGAACTGAGCTCAGAGATAGAGATCCAATACTGAGTCAAGATCGTCGAACTGAGCTCGCAGATCATCGAGTGGAGTTCGACGATTCGTGGAAGTTGAGCTCAGCGATCGTCGAATGAAGTTCGACGATCTGTCGAAGTTGAGCTAGACGATCGTCGATCGGAGTTCGACGAATCATCGTGCTGAGCTCGACGATATGACTTAGTCTCAAACTGAAAAAGTCTTGGTCTTGAGGGGAGCTTCCAAACCTAGACTTCTAACCCTTAGACTCAATTCTAATTGACCTTTAGATCTATACAGGAGGTCAAAAACTGGTTTCCTAGAGACATAGTGATCCTGACCCAAATCAGTACTAGGGTGTTCCAACAATCTCCCCCTATTTGGGTTAGGATTACTATTTATAGAGTTCAAATAAAATAACAACATACAAGCAACAATACAGAAAAGCAAAAAGCTGGACATTGCAAAACCACAGATATATATCATCCCAAATAATAATCAGAAATCAGAGTGATTGTCACCTTACATAATCATTTCTTCTCCTTGCTCTTAATGAGTTTGATTTCTCTATTGGGGTTGAGAGCTTCCTTCTTTGATCTTGTATCATCTGCTGCACCTAAAGAGGTTTGCTGTTTGGGCCTGGGAACTACAGCTTCAGGATGCAGCTCCATGTTTCTATCAGAATCAAAGAATTTGCTTGACCCATATCTTTCCAACTCTTTCTTTCTCTGTTCAGACATTGTAGTGATGTTGGAGGACTCTTTGCCTTGCTCTCTAGCTTTCTTAATCTGGTCCAGTGCAGCAAGCTCTTTCATCCTTGCAGTCCAAGCAGCTGGATTGTTCTCAGGGTCTTCAAATGGCACTGGTGGCTCATATCTATTAGATGGATTGTCCTGAGGAGGCCTGGATGAAAATATTTCCTTTAGTTTATAGGGAAAAGGACCAGAGGTGGTGTCAGATGAGATTTGTCCTTCCCTGGAGTAGGGATGTTGCCTTGAATATCCTTTAGAATAAACCTGGAATTCTCTTTGATTGCCTCTGTAGTTTCCTCTTCTGGATTGAGAGCCCCTGGACTAGCTTACCCTATGATAGGATCTGGCATGTGGCTGATAGGGGGTTTGACTTCTAGCAGAGGGTTGAGCAGCTGAACTTCCACCTGCACCTGCATCAGGAGGAGGTGGTGGAGGAGGATGAGGATGTTGGAATTGAGAAGAGCCTTTTTCATATTTCCTTTTCTTCTTCATTGCTTTGAGTTGATTCTTTGAGTACTGCATCCAGTGCTCAGTTATGGGGCAATCATGAAGAATATAATATTTTATGTCATTGTTGTCCTTGACTTTGGCTGGAGGTACTCTCTTCATGGCTTTGCTCCTTGCCTTTCTCTTTCTGGCAATGGTAGCAGAAGAATCATCAGAATCTGTCTTAAACTCATCACTTTCAGAGCTTTGCTCATCATAAAGAGCATCAATCTTTTTCATCAAATCTTTCTTGAGCTGGGTTGAAGCAGAAGTAACAGCAGCAGATACTGAAGGTTCTGGAGCAGTAATAACAGCAGTTGGTGCAGCAACAGTTTCACTTACAGAAACAGCAATATCAGCAGCAGAATTATCATCAGAAAACACAGAGGGCTCAACATCATGTGCCTCTGTCATAAGGATATCAGTAGAAACTGGAACAGCAGTAGCAGCAGCACTGATAGCACTAACAACAACAGATACATCAACACTATCTTTTGCAGGAGGGACAACAGCATCAGAAACAGCAACCATGCTATCAGCAGGAGTAGCAGCAGCATAAACTGTGTTAACAAAGGAAGTTATGATGCTGGGGTCATAATAAGAGAAGGGCACAAGGGCCTTGGACAAATCCTCTGGGGGCTGGATAACAACTGTCTCTGGAAGACAACTAAGGTAGGCTGAATCAAATACTGACAGCAGAGACCTGAGGTCTATTGAAAAGACTGCAATAGGAGGTGGAACTGGATCTTGAAGAACAGCAGCAGTAGCAGTAGCAGCAACAAAGGCTGAAGAAACAGCAAGAACAGCAGCATGCAGGCTCACTTCATATGGCATCTCCCCCTGCCTAGATTCAGACAGAGCTGGATCAAGGCACACTACTGAAGAGGCTGCCTGAGGGAATAAAGAGGAGAGCCTGGCAGAAAGAGCTGCCACTGACTGGAGTAATGGAGCCAAGGAGGTCTCCAAAAGAAGAGATAGCCTAGGGTCTAGCAAGTCATAAATCATTTCAGCAAGGGCTGGAAGATCTACTTGCTCAGCAATGACTGGAACAGAGGTAGAGGATGGAGGTGTAGCTGTTGGAGATGGTAGAAGAGAGCTGGTGTATTGGGGAAGAGATGGTTGAGGTGTGGGTAAGGTGGTGATGGAGGACAGTGGGATGGAGATAGATGGTGTGAAGGTGGGTTGATCAATGATTTCTTGCAGAAGGTCTTGGTAAGATGTTGATGATGAGGGCAGCTCAGGAGGAGAGGAGGGTGAGTCATCCATGAAGGAATCAACAATGAGGTTGAATGAGGGAATGGAGGGTGATGAAGTGGCAATATTTGGTTGAGGGTAGGAGTATAATGGATGGAATTGTTCTTCTGTGACAGTGGGAATTGGAGATGGTGTAGATGTTGGAGAGGGGCTGGAGATGATGATGGTGGATGGAGTTTGAATGGTGGATGGAATTGGAAGAGAAGGAATTGGAGGAGGAGGAGGAGAGGCATCAGCAGGCAGGTTATCTGCAGGGGCAGAGACCCGAGGGGAAGTGACTCTGACAGTCCTGGTGCCTGAAGGTGTGCTGGAAGAGGCCCTGCTGGGCTTGATGATCTGCCTGTCCCATTTACCAAATAGGGCATAGGACAGTCTCTTGGAAGCATTAATGTGTATACCAGAGGATACTAGCAATGCAGGACATCTATTCTGCAGAAAAAGTCCTAAAATCCTTCCAAAATTTACAAAACTCTTATTAAATTTCTTCTTAATTAGGTCAAAGAAGACCTCTCCCCAGTTCAGATTCTTCATGTCCACTATGGCTCCCATTAAGCATAGCTGATGCCTGGAAATAGTATCATGGGCAGAGTGCTTAGCCAATAGGACTTTCCCAACTACATCAGCCAGGAATCTATATTCCATAGACAGATTCTTTTTCAACAGCTTGCTAGGGTTAGCCTCAGAATGACCCATTCTTGCAAGCAAGTCAGCATATTCTTCTCTAGATAAGTCAGCAGAATCTCCACCAGTACTTAACTCAAAAACCTCTGTCAGAATTGCTGGGGTCAAGGGTACCTGTGTGCCAGAGATTGATCCAACAATGGTGTTTTGATCCTGATTGTGGGCAGTGTAGACCCACTCTTTAATCTCATCAACAGCAAGCTTAATTCTAGTGGTCATGATTGCAGCAAGTTTCTGCTCTTTGAATAGCTCCAAGATGTCCTGGAAAACCTGATCTGTCATGCTGAAGGACTCCATGTCTATGTCAAAGCCGACATCAAATTTCATGGCGGCGAGAACAGCAACAGAAACAACCATAGTTACCTGCAAAGATTCAACAAACAAAACGACCAAGTGCAGAAATGTTTGGAAGGAAAGAAAGTTTTTGCAGAGAAATCGAAAGCGCAAAGGGAGAACGACGGCGAAAAATGAATTTTATATTAGGGTTCGACGCAGAAATGGAAAGATCGTTGAACTCAGTTCGACGATCGGGGCTTCTAAAGGAATCTGAAGACTCTTCAATATCGTCGATCTCCGTTCGACGATATTGGAGAGCGTCGAGCTCTGTTCGACGATCGTTCAGAGAACAACATCGTCGAGCGCCGTTCGACGATTGCTGACCGGAAGAGATAGTTCATACTATTTGAGAAACGCTGAACTCAGGTCGACGATTTCAGAAATCGTCGATCTCCGTTCGACGATCTGGGGGAAAATCGTCGAGCGCAGTTCAGAGACCATAAAAACTCTAGACACTAAGGAAAAATCAAGATGTTTGCCTAGTCTTGGTCAATTTTTTAAACTTTTAAAATCTTGGATATTATTTTAGACTTCCTCCATCTAACATTCCTAACTGATTTAGGAAGAAGGTGTGTTTCTTTTCATCCAAGGGCTTGGTGAAAATATCTCCCCTTTGTAAATCAGTTGGGATATATTGCAGTTCCATTTTATTCTTTTCAACATTATCCCTTAAGAAGTTATACCTAATCTCTATGTGTTTTGTCTTACTATGGAGGACTGGATTTTGAGCTATAGAGATAGCACTGGTGTTATCATAAAAGATTTTAGACTTCTCTAAGTTGTAGTCATAGTCTAGGAGTTGGTTTTGAATCCACAAGATTTGTGAACAATAACTGCCTGCAGCCATATATTCAGCTTCAGCAGTTGAAGTTGACACAGAAGTTTGTTTCTTATAAAACCAAGAGACAAGTCTGTCACCAAGGAACTGACAAGTTCCACTGGTGCTTTTCCTGTCAATTCTGCATCCAGCATAATCAGCATCAGAAAATCCAGTTAAATCAAATGCGGAATCTTTTGGATACCAGAGACCTAGATTTGGACAACTTTTAACATACCTGAGAATCGTCTTTACTAGTGTTAGGTGTGACTCTCTAGGGCTTACTTGGAACCTAGCACATATACATATAGCAAACATTATATCTGGTCTACTGGCTGTAAGGTACAGTAAAGAGCCAATCATTGCTCTATATGTTGTCTGATCAACAGGTTTCCCATGTTCATCAGCATCCAATACAACATTAGTAGGCATAGGTGTTTTCATACAAGATGCTTCAGACATGCCAAATTTCTTAACCAATTCATTTGCATACTTGTTTTGAGAAATACTGATGCCTTCAGCATGCTGTTTGACTTGCAATCCTAGGAAGAAGGATAGCTCACCCATGCTACTCATTTCAAATTTAGAATGCATTAGGTTGGAAAACCTTCTGCACAATTTTGAGTCAGTAGAACCAAAAATAATATCATCTACATAAATCTGTACTAGTAGGGTATGTGACTTATGAGTTCTAATGAAAAGAGTTTGGTCTACTCTACCCCTTATAAATCCATTTTCCAAAAGGAAGCATGCTAGGGTCTCATACTATGCTCTAGGAGCTTGCTTGAGACCATATAATGATTTGTTCAATCTAAAAACATAATCAGGATAAGTTGGAGAGATAAAACCTGGAGGTTGTCTGACATATACTTATTCTTTGATGTCTCCATTTAGAAATGCACTTTTGACATCCATCTGATATACTTTGAATCTTTTATGTGCTGCATAAGCTAAAAAGATTCTGATGGCTTCCAATCTTGCAATAGGTGCAAAAGTCTGGTCATAGTCTATTCCTTCTTCTTGAGAATATCCCTGAGCAACTAGCCTTGCCTTATTTCTTACAATTACTCCTTGATCATCCAGTTTGTTTCTGAATACCCACTTTGTTCCAACAATGGAGTGATCCTTAGTCTTTGGCACTAGTTCCCATACTTTGTTCCTTTCAAATTGATGCAACTCTTCTTGCATTGCAATGATCCAGTGTGGATCTTGCTCTGCATCTTGAATGGACTGAGGTTCAATTTGAGATAGAAAGCAGGTGTGCAATAGGTTTTTGTTGACCTGATTTCTGGTTTGCACACCAGCTGAGATGTCTCCAATTATTTGGGAAATTGGATGGTCTCTTGTTGTTACTAAATCAACAGGGGGTGTTGATTGTTCACCAACCTGTGTTGTTGTTTCTTCTTGTGGTACAAAAACTGGCTCTTCAAGTTGTTCTTCAATGTGTTGAATACTTTCTTCATCTTCACTGCTTTCATCCCTTTGAGTAACCTGTAACTTGTTCAAGTCTTCAACAAGAGAATGTTCCTGCAAAGGTTCTATGGTAGAAGGGATCTTCTCCTTGAAAGACATGTTAGATTCATCAAATGATATATGAACAGATTCCTCAATTTTTAGAGATGATTTATTATAGACCCTATAAGCCTTGCTGATCATGGAGTATCCCAGAAACACTCCTTCATCAGCTTTAGCTTGAAATTTTGCTAAATATTTCTTGTCATTATTATGTATATAGCAAATACAACCAAAGACACTAAAATAATCAACTTTAGGTTTCTTCCCTTTGAGTAATTCATAGGGAGTCTTTCTCTTTAGTTTATGTATCAAACTTCTATTCAGCACATAGTTGGAGGTGTTCACTGCCTCTGCCCAAAAGGATAGAGGAAGGTGAGCATCTGACAACAATGTAGTGGCAGATTCAATAAGGGTTCTATTTTTCCTTTCAGCTACCCCATTTTGTTGAGGAGTTCTAAGAGCTGAGAAAGTATGCCTGATCCCTTCACTCTGACAGAACTCTTGCATAATAAGAGAATCAAACTCTGTCCCATGATCACTTCTGATCAGGGTAATGTGAGTATTGAACTCAATCTGTACACATTTGAGAAACTCTGTCAGACACTTAAAGTTATCAGACTTCTTCCTTAGAAAGAACACCCAAGTGAATCTAGAGAAGTCATCTACAACTACTAAAGTGTAAGATTTCCCTCCTAGGCTTTGTACTGTGATGGGTCCAAAAAGATCCATGTGTAACAGATACAATATCCTAGGTGAATCACTCTTATTAAGTGACTTAAAGCTGTTTTTAGTTTGCTTGCCTAATTAACAAGCCCTGCAGAGTCCTTCCTTCTTGTAGGGGCTAGAAGGTAGTCCTCTAACAAGGTTGTCCTTGGATAGCCTAGCAATAGTTCTAAGGTTTAGGTGTCCTAGTCTCTTATGACATAAAATATTTGGTCTACAAACAGAATTGAACAGGCAAATATCTACATCTGTTGAAAGAAAATCTATTAGATAGATGTTACCTTTCATTTTACCTGTCAACACAATTGTGTTGTCCTCTGACTTGATTTTGCATAATGCTTTGCTGAAGGTCACCTGGTAGCCTTCATCACACAGCTGACTGATGCTTATTAAGTTGTGCTTCAGTCCTTCCACATAAGCTACCTTCTTGAATGTTACTGATCTAATCTGGACTGCACCATAGCCTTTAGTCTGTCCAAAGTTTGAATCACCAAAGATAACTTTGGGTCCAAGCTTGGCTCTAAAGGATGTGAGGTTGTCCTTGTTCTCTGTAATGTGCTTAGAGCACCCACTATCCAAGTACCATTGGTGGTTAGATGTTGGATAGGTCTTCACCTGCACATAAGATAATTCATTTGTTTTTGACCCAGTTTACCTTAGGCCTAGGTTGATAACCTTTAAATTCTGAAATAAAAGACATCCCAGGTTGACTCTTATATCCTTCAGGATGATATCTCCTTGGAGGTATAATCCATTCAGTATAAGGGTTAAAGATTTGGGATGAAGGACCCTTAGGATTGAATTTTGATTTGCCCTTGAAAGACTTTCCAGAGCTCTGACCTCTATTCGACGATCGTGGATCTGCGTTCGATGATCTTGGGTCAGATCGTCGAGCTCGGTTCGATGGTCGACTATGGCAGAGTTCAGGAACTTGAGATCGTCGACCTGAGTTCGACGATTTTGCCTGATATCGTCGATCTGCGTTCGGCGATCGTCGATCTCCGTTCGACGATTTCTGCTGGTTCTTGGTTTTCTGGGGCAGATCAGAATTTTTCCTAGCTACCTCTACAACTCCCCTTCCTTTATCAGAAATGAATTTGATTGGGGTTGTTAGAACTATGGGTTGGCTGGATGAAGCACCCAAGCCCAGTGTACTATTGAATCTGGAGTTCACTGTGCTTGTGATGTCCATCAGCTTGATACTTCTCCCATTAAGGGATTCTTCAAGCTTCTTGGCCTCAGATAGCTCACCTTTCAGTGAAGCTATCTGCTCCCTACAACACTCCAACTCCTGAGAGAGTTTGAGGTTTTCTGACTTTAAGGCATTATGTTCAGATAAATGATTTCGGAGAGAGATAATTTCTTTCTCAGATTTTAGCAGGTCTAAACATAATGCTTTAAAATCAGATTTAAAGTCCGCTGAATTAAAATCAAATGACCTAATTACCTGATCTTCTTCAAGTTGAGTCTCTGAATCTGACTCTGACTCTTCTTCATATGAATTATGTTGAGAGGCATTGATTGCCATCATGCAGAACTCTTTCTCTTCTGCATCATCTTCATCATCACTGGAGCTGGATGAGGCTTCTGATTCCTCTTCAGTCTCACTCCAGGATTCAGCAACAAACCCTTTCTTGTGTGTTTGTTTTTGCTTGAGGAGGGTTTGCCATTGCCATTCCTCTTGGAGTCTTTCTCCTTTCTTCTTTCTTTCTTGTCCCTTCTGTCCTTGTTTTTGTTTTCTGGGCAGTCAGGAACAATATGCCCTGGTTTCCTGCAACCAAAGCAGATAATTTCCTTATTATTAATTGACTTATCGTACCTTGGCTTATCAAGCTCCTTGTATGATCTCCTTCTGAAGTCCTTTCTGGCCATCTTGTAAAATCTTTTGGCCAACAGACTGAGCAGTTCATCATTGCCTGTGACTTTGTCTTCATGCTGATCTTCAGTTGCCTTGAAGGCTATTGTCTTCTCTTTTCTTGTGGCTGATGAAGCAGCCTTCTGTTCTTCTTCTCTATTGTTAATGAGTAGCTCATAAGATTTGAGCTTACCCAATAGAGCTTCAGTGGTGATCTCATTCAAACTTCTGGCATCCTTGATTGGCCAGATTATTGAATCCCAAGTGCTAGGGAAGCACATTAGAAATTTGTCATTGAGTTCAGTTAGTGAGATCTCTTTATCCAAGGTCCTGAGTTCACTGACTATTAGACTGAGCCTGTTGTACATATCTCCAACTGTCTCAGTTTCTCCCTTCTTGAAATTCTCATATTGAGATATGAGGTGGGATCTTCTGTCCTTTCTCTCATCAACTGAGCCTGAGACTATTTCAGAGAGTTTATCCCAGATTTCTTTTGCTGAATTGCATTCAGCTACCTTATGAAAGATATCATCAGACATGGTCTGGGCTAAGATGTTCATACCCTTGGCATCCGCTACCTTCCATTTCTTGATATCAGCATCTATTCCTGATGGAGGTGGAACAACATTTGTACTTGAGTTCTCTGGAGGTCTTGGACAAACTGTCAAAACAGAGTTAAAAATAACCTCGTCAATAGAATTCATGTATAATCTGATCCTTGCTTTCCAAAGTGCAAACTTGGATAGATTGCACACTGGAGGTCTGGTGCTAGCATAATCTTTGTTTTGGGCCATGATTTGTGAAAACAAAATCTAATAATAAACTCAAAAGAAAACAGATCTAACTAGGGATCTTTGGGTTCAGGTGTTAGCCTGTGCAACCACCAAGGTGTGGTATGTTTAACCAACCTCGCTTTGATACCAATTGAAAGTGCAGCTAGATCTGATATACTCTAGAGGGGGGGGGGGGGTGAATAGAGTATATGGTGCTTGAAAACTTTTTACAACAATTGTTGTAATCTGAGTGAACAGGGAAGAAATTATTAAATCTAATTACAGAACTAAACTAATTCACAAACTAATCACAGAACAATCATAGCCAGAAACAAAAATAAAGACAAGCAATCCAGATGACACAAGGAGCTATAGTGGTTCCCCTAAACTTGGGTACATCCACTCTTCTACCACCCTAGGTAGGAATCCACTGCAGGATGAGTTGATCAGGTGTCCTGGGCACCAATGAGCTTTTGATAAGGTGCTCAAAAACCAAATCAGATTTTTTGATCAGGTGTCTTGCCACCAATGAGCTTTTGATAAGGTGCTCAAAAACCAAGCTCAAACTTTTGAAGGGAGTTTGAGAAACCCTTTACAGAGATGGGGATGAGAGATTTATAGAAGTCTTCTCTTTCTCAAAGCAGCTGAGAAGACTATGTGGATTTGATGGTGTCAAAGCTCACCCTGAGTCCTTGAGATGTTCAGGAAAAGAAGCTTTACTGTAGGGTGATAGGCCTTCAGAAGTTGATCTCCAGCAAAAGATGATTTCAGCAACAGCTGAAATATTAGGTGTCTGGAGTCTTGAAAGATGTTGGCCTTGAACACTTGAGACAAGAGAGATCGGAAGATTTCAGAAAGTTTGATCTCCTTGGATGTGTGTTCTTCAGAGAATTCTTTGAGACAGAGAATATTTTGTTCTTGTTCTTCTTGTCTGTGTTCTGAGGATTATTGATGTCTGAGAGAGATTCAAAAATCTTGTCTTTTATTCTCTGGTACTGAATAGAAAAACATCCTCTGTCAAGAATAGCCGTTGGCCTGCATTAATTGCATCCTTAATTGCAAAATGTCTTATGGAGGAAAGTCCAAAGAAACATTCCTTGATAATCCCTTGAAACTTGGTCCAGAAATGAATGAAAACGGCTAGAAAATCTTCTGAATTTATTGCAGAATAACTCCTTAACTGATCTAAATTTGAATCTTGAAAAATCCTTGAAGTCATCAGAAAACGTCGAACTGAGCTCTGCTATCGTCGAACTGAGCTCAGCGATTTGGACTTATATAGCAACACAATATCGTCGATCTGAGCTCAAAGATCGTCGAACTGAGCTCAGAGATAGAGATCCAATACTGAGTCAAGATCGTCGAATTGAGCTCGCAGATCGTCGAGTGGAGTTCGACGATTCGTGGAAGTTGAGCTCAGCGATCGTCGAATGGAGTTCGACGATCTGTCGAAGTTGAGCTAGACGATCGTCGATCGGAGTTCGACGAATCGTCGTGCTGAGCTCGACGATATGACTTAGTCTCAAACTGAAAAAGTCTTGGTCTTGAGGGCAGCTTCCAAACCTAGATTTCTAACCCTTAGACTCAATTCTAATTGACCTTTAGATCTATACAGGAGGTCAAAAACTGGTTTCCTAGAGACATAGTGATCCTGACCCAAATCAGTAATAGGGTGTTCCAACACTCACATCGCCTATAAATAGGACCCCCCCTGGCACGTCTACAGAACTGAGTGAACAGTAAGTGGGTGCTTGTCAAAGTGCTGCGGTCTCAATTTTCTGTCAGTGCGGATTGAATCAGAGTTAACTGTTTGCTGTGTGCAGGTCGCGCGACTAGCTTCAAGGAGCTAGGAGTTTGGCTTTGACTTCGGTCAAGTACTTGGAAGTGTGCAGTCTCTGCGGTTTCAGCAGGTCGCTCTGCAGCTTGACAGTTCTCTGCTTCAACTTTGGAAGTTCCAATAACCTTGTCCGCCAGTCTCAGGCGGGTAGGTGGTCTGTTCCTCAGTTCCTCGGCAATAGGCGAATAACGGTGTGTCCGCGCGGCCTCGTGGCTTTGGCGGACTCCATGTCTATTCGGCGTGGTGCAGCTTCAGCTCGGGTGGCTTTAGCGGACTTGGCGACTTCGGCGTTCTCGGCGGTTTCCAGTGCTGTCCGCCCGGCTTGTTTGTGTACTTTCTGTTATAGCTGATTGTACTAGCAAAATCATGTCTCGCTACGTATACCTCATCTTGTAAAGTACTTTAATGAATAGAAGATCTGCTTGTTCTTCCATGTGCTTGGTTTGTTGAGCTTGCTCCCTGGTTTTCCGCTAGATCAAAGTGTGAACTGGGTAGTGCCGAGAATATTAATTTGGCTTTGGGCTATCTTACTGACCACTTTGAGAAAATTTAACATGGTATCAGAGGGAGGTTCAGTTGCTTGAGCGGTGTTCAACCAGTGTTGTTGCTCTGTGCTTGAGTGGTGATCAACCTGTATTGGTGCTCTCTGCTTCTGATAAGCTTACCAAGGTTGTTGCAATGGAAGGGAGCTATACAAGGGGTCTTGGTATTGAACTCTTGACCACGACTAACTTCAAGAAGTGGAAGTCCTGTATGAAGAGTTTTCTTCTTGGCGAGGAGCTGTGGGAGGTCGTCGGTGGTGACGATAGACAGGAAGTTACTATTATGTTTGGTACTGCTGAGCATGTGAGGCTCTGGAGAAAAACAAATGCAAAAGCGGAGTTTGTTCTCAAGAGAGCTGTTTCACCAGAACTGTTTGATCACATCATTGGATGTGAGACTGCTGATGATATTTGGACAACTATTGATGAGTTGTTCAACAGGAAGAATGTGGCCAGACTTCAGTTTCTGGAGAATGAGTTGGCCAGAATAACTCAAGGAGACCTTACTATCTCAAAGTTCTTCTTGAAGATGAAAAGCTTGTGCGCAGAGATATCAGCGCTTGACCCTGATGAGCCTATCTCGGAGGCTAAGTTGAAAAGGCACATTATTCGCGGCTTGTGGAAGGAATATGTTGCCTTTGTAACTTCTGTTCAAGGGTGGGCAACTCAACCATCCTTGCTGGAGCTTGAGAACCTGCTTGCTTCGCAGGAAAGTCTGGCAAGGCAGATGGCAGGAGTGACTATCTCTGAAGGTGGAAGTGAAGCGGTGTTCACAAGAAAGAAGAAGAAGAGATGGGAAGGGAAGAAGAAGAAGAAGGTCGCTGCTGAGAATGAGCCTTCAACTTCTTATCAGCCAGAGAGGAGTGATGCTCCGAAGAAGGACTGGAAGAAGAATTTGAAGTGCTACAGGTTCCATCAGCGAGGGCACTTCAAGCGGGACTACAAGGTCAAGCTGCAGCCTGGGCATGCTGCAGGCAAGGAGGAAGCTTGCTCTAAAAGTGAGGAAGCAGAATGGGGTGGAGCCTTCATGACGGGAACTTGTGTCCGTGCCCTGTCTGCTGAGGACTTCAACGACGAGTGGATCGTGGACTCCGGGTGTGGTCATCACCTCACTGGAGACAAATCGAAGTTCTCTTCCTTGCAAGCATACTCAGGTAACGAAGCTATCATAACTGCTGATAACACTATTTATACAGTAGAGAAAGAGGGGGTCGTGTCTTTGGGTAGTGATCATGGGCCACTCACATTAAGGAGTGTGTATCACATGTCGGGCATGAAGAAGAACCTCTTCTCTGTGACCAATGCAGTAGATGCTGGTTATCACGTTCTGTTTGGGCCAACAGACGTGAGGTTCCTTCGCAATGTATCCGCGGTTAAGGCTGATGTTGCTCATATAGGAAGGAGAGTTAAGAACTTATTTGTTCTTGCTACTAATGCTTATGTTGATCGTATGAGAGCCAACGATAGCGCTGCTATCTCGCATGAGAGGCTGGGGCATGTAGGAATGGACAAGCTGAAGGCTATGGCTAATAGAAGTTTGGTGAGAGGTTTGCCTAAGTTGTCCTCCTTTGGTGACGGGCATGTTTGCGCGGGGTGTCAATATGGTAAGACACATCGCCTTTCGTTTGATAAATCACAAACAAGGAGCAAGCAACCATTGGAGTGCATTCATGGCGACTTGATGGGACCAACTGTCACTACCAGCCTTGGTGGAAGTAGATACATGCTTGTCTTGATTGATGACTACTCAAGATATACTTGGGTTTATTTCTTGAAGGAGAAGTCTGAAGCCTTCCAGTTGTTTGTGGAGTTCAAGGAGCTAGTGGAGGGCCGGCTTGGCTTGCGGATCAAGAAGCTTAGAACTGATAATGGGGGTGAGTTTCCTTCCTCCGAGTTCTCTAACTTCTGTAGGAAGCACGGAATTCAGAGAGAGCTCACTTGTGCTCACACTCCACAACAAAATAGAGTAGCGAAGCGGAAGATCCGTCATTTGACGGAGACTTGCAAATGCTGGCTTCATGCTAAAGACATTCCAAGGTCTTTTTGGGCGGAGGGGATGTCTTGTGCTTCTTATGTCATCAACCGCATGCCGCTCAGCCCGATCAACATGAAGACTCCTATTGAGTTGTTGCAGAAGGAGAAGACAAGTGTGGGACACCTTCGGGTGTTCGGTTCAACTTGCTATGTGCATGTCCCGGATGCTTCACGGACTAAGCTGGATGCAAAGACAAGGAAGCTTGTCATTGTTGGCTACGATGAGCGGAAGAAGGGATGGAAATGCATGGATCCTGCGACGAAGAAGTTCGTTGTGTCAAGATTCGTTGTATTTGGCGAGCTGACGTCGTATGGAGGTAGCTCGGTTGAGCTAACCAGAGGCAAGGTTGATGAAGAACCGGTGGTGGCTGCTGAAGGCTTGGAAGAGGAGCTTGTTGTTTCACTAGCGGCTCCTGTTGCTTTAAACTCTGAGGCTGAGCCTTCTGGCTCAGGAAGCAGGGGGAGCATTGCTCAAAGCTTACCCCAAGTAGGAGTTGAGCCTGAAGAAGCAACGGAGGTAGTAAGCAAGGAGCCGACCCTTCAGAGATCGAAGAGTGTTATTAAGCCACCGACTCGTTACTGTGATGGAAATGCAGTGAGCTTTGTCTCCTGCTTATTTGCAGGTCCTCTGGATGAGTGAGAGCCTGTAAACTTCAATGAGGCCACTGGAGTCAAGTATTGGGAAGATGCCATGAAGGAAGATATTGCTGCTCTCAAGAAGAATGAAACCTGGAATCTTATGCCCAAGGTTGATGACATTACTCCAGTGACTTGCAAGTGGGTGTTTAAGTTGAAGAAGAAGGCTGATGGGAGCATTGATAGATACAAAGCTCACCTGGTTGCTCGAGGATTCTCACAGTAGTTTGGAGAAGACTATGAGGAGACATTTAGTCCAGTTGCAAAGATGACTTCAGTTAGAGTGGTGATCGCCTTGGCTGCTAGCAAGGGATGGAGAATGTGGCAGCTTGATGTGAAGAATGCTTTTCTTTATAGAGAGATTGACAAGGACATCTTCATGGATCAGCCACTTGGTTTTGTCTCTGAAGTTCATCCGGACTATGTCTGCAAGCTCAGGAAGGCTCTCTATGTGTTGAAGCAAGCTCCTAGAGTTTGGTATGGAAAGATAGCAGAGTATTTGTAGTTCTGTGGTTATCTTGCTTCCAACTCAGATTCTAGCTTGTTCGTCAAGAAGAAGGGGGAGCTTCAAGTCTTGGTCCTGCTGTATGTGGATGACATGATCATAGGGAATTCAGAGGAGGAAGTAGCAAGGCTCAGGGCTGAGCTTGATATACGCTTTGAGATGAAGTACTTGGGAGAACTTCATCACTTTCTCGGTCTTGGAGTGGAGAGGAAGAAGAGCGGTATACTCATTTGCCAAAGAGGATATGCAGATCGCATTGTGAAACGATTCAGCATGGGCGAAGGAAAGAGTTGCTCTACTCCACTAGAACATGAGCTGAAACTTCGACGAGATGAGGGAAGGGTTCTTCCTGATCCCTTGGTGTTCAGAGCTCTTGTTGGGAGCTTGATCTACCTGACTATTACTAGGCCAGACATAGCTTACATTGTTGGATAAGTAAGTCGGTTTATGGCTGAACCAACGAAGTCTCATCTAGTGGCGGCAAAGAACATTCTGAAGTATGTCAAGACAACTTCTGACTTGGGACTTCTCTAGAAAAGGGACTCGGATTTTGCCTTGCTTGGGTACACAGATGCTGACTATGACAGTGATTCGGATGATCGAAGGTCAACTTCAGGTTATGTGTTCACTTGTGGTTCAGCTAGCATCTCATGGTGTAACAAGAAGCAGGACTCGGTGTCCATCTCAACTACGGAGGCAGAGTATAAGGCTTCGGCCTTGGCAGCTCGGGAAGCCATCTGGTTAAGGAGGCTTGTAGAGGATGTGCATGAAGAAGTGCAAGGGCCAACTTTACTCCGGGGTGACAATGAGAGTGCTCTCAAGCTGGTAAATAATCCAGTATGTCACACTAGGACCAAACATATTGAGATCGATCACCACTTCATAAGGGAGAAGGTGTTGGAGGGATCTCTTCTGGTCGGGCATGTTCAGAGTGAAGACAATCTTGCTAACATCTTCACGACGCCACTGTCTAAGGGGCCTTTTGAGTGGTTGCGCAGCTTGCTGGGCTTGGTCACCACTTCTCACTTCAAGGGGGAGTGTTGAAATTTGTGAAGTGGAAGTGGTTGATGGGCAGGCCGGGCGGCCTGAGCTGACAGAGTCTGGGCGGACTGCTATTATGCGGCCTGGTGATAGGCCTAGGATCCGGCTGTTCTTCTGAGCGGCCTGTGCGGACTAAGTCCGCGGCCTGGGGGGACTAATGTCTGTGGACAGGGTGTTGGAGGCTTGGCTGATTGAGGAGCGGCCTGAGCGGACAGCGATTTGCAAGCTATAGGCAGTGCTCTGTTCAGTGGTCATGTTGCAAGCTTATGTTAACCGGCGGATTGGGTCCTATCCGCAGGAAACTTGCGGACTTGCGTCTCCGCGGTGTCCGCTGTTGCGGACTGGCCTAAGGAGTTTGGCTGTGGCCTTACCGAGCTCTGGTAGTACAACAGTATTAGTGCTGTGGCGGACTGGTGTGTGGAGTTCGGCAGTTGGCCGTTTGGGTAGCCATGCGAGGATGCTTGCGGACTTTGCCTTGACTCTAGAGGAGTGTTGGCGATTTTGCTTTTTGGTGGTTGACGGACTGAGCCTTGTCCGCCGAGCTTGCGTTAGGCCCTTTGTGATTCTGGACTTGGTCACATTCTGTGACAAGTCCAGTGTGTCCGCTGTATCCGCCGAGTCCGCTGTGATCGGGCGGACTATTGCTAACTCTGCCTTTGGTCGCGGGCTTGTGGCAGATGAAGGCTTGGTCTTGTACTATGCGGACTGCCTCTCTAGTGTGCGGACTATTACTGAAGGGGTTGTTGCTGTCCATATGGTGATGTTGCGGACTCTGCGGACTGTGCGGACTGTGCGGACTATACCTAGTCTGGATAGTGTGAGGCAAGTCCACATTGTTGAGATCTTGCCTTACTCCTGGCGGGTTTTCCTTGGAATCCTGCTAAGTCCTTGCGGACTCGGCGGACGGGTGTTTGTTAGTGCGCGGGCTGGGGCGGTGTCTCTATCCACTAGGGCGGTGACCACACTCCTCACCTCACCTATAAATAGGACCCCCTGACACGTCTACAGAACTGAGTGAACAGTAAGTGGGGGCTCATCAAAGTGCTGCGGTCTCAGTTTTCTATCCGCACGAATTGAATCAGAGTTAACTGTTTGCTGTGTATAGGTCGCCCGACTAGCTTAAAGGAGCTAGGAGTTTGGCTTTGACTTCGGTCAAGTACTTGGAAGTGTGCGGTCTCTGCGGTTTCAGCAGGTCGCTCTGCGGCTTGTCAGTTCTCTGCTTCAACTTTGCAAGTTCCAATAACCTTGTCTGCCAATCTCAGGCGGGTAGGTGGTCTGTTCCTCAGTTCCTCGGCAGTAGGCGAATAACGGTGTGTCCGCGCGGCCTCGCGGCTTCGGCAGACTCCGTGTCTATTCGGCGTGGTGCAGCTTCAGCTCGGGCGGCTTCAGCGGACTTGGCAACATCGGCGGTCTCGACGATTTCCAGTGCTGTCCGCCCGGCTTGTTTGTGTGCTTTCTGTTATAGCTGATTGTACTAGCGAAATCATGTCTCGCAACGTATACCTCATCTTGTAAAGGAGTTTAATGAATAGAAGATCTGCTTGTTCTTCCATGTGCTTGGTGTGTTGAGCTTGCTCCCTGGTTTTTCGCTAGATCAAAGTGTGAACTGGGTAGTGCCGAGAATATTAATTTGGCTTTGGGCTATCTTGCTGACCACTTTGAGAAAATTTAACAATGCAGAAGCAAAAATAGGAAAAACAATAGATGAAGAAACAAGTATAGAACATGCAAAATAATGTATAGTAATGAAGAGTGTGAGTGAATACTAACATTGTCAACTTTCATCGATTTATTTCATAGACACATACGCTAGTGAAGATAATGTAGAATCATTTGCGGTGCAATTCTCATGAGAAGAACTTTTAGAGAAGATAATGATGTGTACATGTGAGAGATTAATGAAAACATATAATGAGAATCCTTACAAATATGTGAACACGTGGAATGTGAAAAAAAACAACATAACATAGAAATATACATAACTATATATACATGCACCCAAGAATTTAGAGGACAAGGATTAAAGTAATATCCATATAAAGGTTTCACGAGACACTTTACAATTCTTTACAAAGTGGTCAACCTCACAATGCTTATAAGACTTATCAGGAGGGTAAGTAGTGCTTGGTGGAGGTTCCTTGTCAGCTTTTTTTGCAACACATCAACAAAGATGTGGGATTTTTTTATTGTTAAATAAGCAATGTTTTTTTTTTCATTTGGCTTGGCAAAGGATTCCGAATTCACTTGTGTGACTATATAGGATAGTCAAATATGAATTGTGTAAAGAAAACAAGGATATAGTAATAGTGTCAGTATGAAATCTAGTGGTTATGGTAGAACATTCACAATTCACATATGTAGTAAGGTGAAGTCATATGTAGATTTTCACAATTGTGGGTGTGAGAACATTATCATAACTAAAACATTTCTCATACTTAGAGGCATGCGAAAAATAATTTCACAATTATAATACAGTAGGAGAGTTGTATATAGAAAATGATATTCAAAGTTTGAATAATTGAACAATGTTTGAACTACTCCATATAAATGAATATACATTGTACAATGCCTAAACATGAGAAAGGACGACTACTATGCAACCAAAGGAATATTTGGTCAAAAAATAACATAATAACAAATTCGAGGTATCGCCAAGTGATATCCGATATCGTCGATAGGCGATAGCGCGAAATTATAAAAACTGCCAGATTCGCAGTCAAAGCACCATTTGGAAGATATTTTCCTGAAGCACTCGAGCGGAATCTCATCCCAACACTGGTGAAAGCTCAAATCAATGTATTTTGATGGAAATTTTTGTCTCCTTTCTTTAGGATTTTTGATTGAAATGGTTATAGGGAAGATTCCATGAAGTATGAGTTGAGAAATTTTCAGATTTGAAGTTTTTTTTCTAGATTTGGGATAATCCTAAAGTATGAATTTTTTTGAGAAAATAGACTTAGATCCTAGAGATTGATGAAGTGCAAGTATATATCTAGGATTTTTGAGTAACCTAAACTCAGATCTAGACTTTCACTAGTAGATTTAAAAAAAAATTCATGATTTTGGGGAAGAAAATGATGAATAGTGATTTTGAATTTTTTCTTGAATTTGTGTAGGTAAATCGGGAAGAACTTAAATTTTTTTCAGATCTTGTATGTAGTGTTGGTTAATATTGAAATTTCATGTCAAAATCCGCCTTTGCTCGATTTTCGATATCGCCCGACGACAGTGAGTGTCGCCTAGCGATATTGGTAAGTTTTGTATTTTAATGTAGTTTTTTTTTCAGATATGGCTTCCAACTCAAAGTCTAGGAGAAGCACTGACAGTGATACGTATTCAGCATACCAGACATACCCGGGGATGAAAATACGAACATTGGTGTTGGGAAGGTCATTGAATTTAATCCCGTTCGACACACACACATTCACGACTTTCTTGCAATGACAGGAATCATGTCTATCATTATACCAGATTCGTTTTCTTCAATGTTAATTAGGGAATTTTATAATTATTTAAAGGACCCCAATTTCACTAACTTAAACGATGGAGTAGGATCCTGTATACAAGGACAGATCGTGGAGATAACCCATTATGACCCAAGGGAAGAGTTTGGGTTGATTGAGCATGAACACGTTCTGGACGTTGTAGAAAATTATAGAAATGATAGAGATTGGACGCTATTGAATATAGTTTTACATGGAAATTCCATGAAACCCTTATTCAATCCATGACCACTCTCATTATGGATGCACGACTGGTGCAGGATATCTTGAGGCATACCATTATGCTCAAGTATGGTGATATAAGAAAGTTCACTGCTCAATTGAGCTATGTGACTTATTGATCTTGGAAAGGGAGCCTTTTGAAACATCAAACTTTATTCTTTCTATAATCCGATACACGTTTAGATTAAAGAATCCTATGTGGAAGAAGTTGAACACTCTACCCATGGGTGCGGTGATCCAACATATTTTGTATAAGAAATATAGTTAGATCGACCCAAAGTTCTATTTCAATGACTGCGAACCGACTATATTCTCTACAGGTTCTACAATTTCAAGAGGTGGATCACGAGGTGGTTCCACTCATACTAGTGAACCATTATCAACTATCAAGAACCCACCACTTTCAAGAGGCGGTTCATTGCGTGAAGGGTTGGACGACTTGCGGGAGTCATTTAAAGAACATAAGAGGGAAGTGAAGAAGAATTTAAGAGTTCAAAAGTTATTTAAATTACTCAAAAAGAGCCTCAAATTGAAGCCAACTC
The DNA here is from genome assembly GCA_039583875.1 of Platanthera guangdongensis. Lineage (NCBI taxonomy): Eukaryota > Viridiplantae > Streptophyta > Magnoliopsida > Asparagales > Orchidaceae > Platanthera > Platanthera guangdongensis. The sequence goes on from CM077149.1 coordinate 93,622,739, forward strand.
TAGCAGAGGCGGCCGAATGGGAGAATCCAGTTTTGGAGCCTCCGTGATCGTCAACTCACCGACCTCACCGGACTCGGAGCAGTCGACAAAGTTTGGCTGAAGATCAAGAGGACACCAATGCCGTTGATAGCAGGAATTTCTGAGAGTTTCGGTCTGATCTGGACTTTTGAAGATATCGCCTGGCGACACTCAGTATCCCCAGGCGACAGTGCCATTTACTTTAATTCAGTTTGCTGTTTGGAATTTGTTGTTGCAGCATTTTTGAACTATTCTGTGAGTGATTTGAGTGGTTTAATAGTACAATGCTAGTGACTTTTAATTTTTTGGTTATTTAAAGTTAATGTTTGTTATTTAATTAGTATGTCAATTCATTAGTTTGATATGTCCAGTATTCCTAGTTTTAGTCTTAGTAAGAAAAAACGGGAATCTGGAAGTGGCTTTGTGAAAATATCTGCAATCAGTGAATCGGTGCCTATAAAATTAAATTTTACGGTATTTTGTTTAATGTGGTCTCTAATGAAGTGATGACGTACATCAATATGTTTGGAACTAGAGTGATGAACTGGATTGTATGTTAAGTCAATTGCACTTTTGTTATCACATTTTAGTTCAACAGTGTCGTAGTTAATTCCAAAGTCTTCTAAGCTTTGCTTCATCTAAAGAGCTTGTGCACAAAAACTACATAATGCAATATATTCGGCCTCGGTGGTGGATAAGGAAACAAAATTCTGTTTTTTACCTGACCATGAAATGAGTGACTGGCCTAAAAAGTGACAAGTGCCACTTGTGCTCTTACGATCTAATGAACAGCTAGCATAATCATAATCAGAATAACCATGCAAAATTAAACTATCATTACGTGGATACCACAAGCTTAGCTTAGATGTACCAATAAGATATCTAAAAATATATTTAACTATATTTAAATGCGATTCTTTAGGATTAGCCTAAAATCTAGCGCATAAACAAACTGCAAACATAATACCAGGTCTAGATGCGGTTAAATACAAAAGTGATCCTATCATCCCTCTATACAATGTTTGATCTATAGAAATTCCACTTTCATCTTTTCCTAATTTCAAAGAGACACTCATGGGGGTATTGGCTTGTTTTAGATTTTTAAATCCAATTTTTTTAACACATCATGAATATATTTAGATTGATAAATAAAAATACCATCATGCCTTTGAGTAATTTGAAAACCAAGAAAATAGTTGAGTTCTCTTACCATTCTCATTTCAAATTCATTTTTCATAATTTCCACAACATTATCACATAACGTTTCATTAGTGGATCCAAAAATATTGTCATCAACATATATTTGTAAAACTATAAGATCATCATGAACATGTTTGATAAAAAGAGTACAACCAACACTACCTATTTTGTAATCATTCTTTAATAAATACACAGTCAATCTATTATATCATGCTCAGGGTGCTTGTTTTTAACCATAAAGGGATTTTTCTAATTTAAAAACATGATCAGAAAATTTTTCATTTACAAAGCCTGAAGGTTGTTCTACATAAACCTCTTCCTTAATATACCCGTTAAGAAAAGCAGTTTTGACATCCATATGAAAAAGTTTAAATATTTTAAAGCAAGCAAATGCAAAAAATTCTAACTGCTTCTAAAAGTGCTATAGGTGCAAACGTTTCATCAAAATATATTCCTTCAATTTGTGAATAACCTTTTGCTACAAGTCTAGCTTTATTTCTAGTGACCCTAGATTCACTATCCATTTTATTTTTAAAGATCCACTTAATGCCTACAACAAGATGGTTTGATGGTCTTTCTACTAGTTTCCAAACCTTATTACGTTCAAATTGATCAAGCTCTTCATTATAGCTAAAAACCAGGAATCATCATTTAAAGCAGTTTCTACATCTTTTGGTCCTATATCAGATATAAAACATAGGTTTGAAAATAAATCTTGCAAATATGAACGAGTACTTACCCCTTTTGATGGTTCTCCAATAAACAAATCTTGCGAATGATCTTTTGAAAATCTTAGTTCACTTGGAGGCACATATTCTTGCACTTCTTCTTCTTCTGGTTCATTTTTATCTTCTTCTTTTTCTCCAAGTACTTCATCATCATCCGAACTTTGCAGAGGGAAGGGTTCTTCATATTGACCTGTATTGTTAGTTTCTACACAAGGGAAAAGTTCATCAAATTTAACATGAATTGATTCTTCAACTATTTTTGTCCTTTTATTATAAACTCTATAAGAATATTCAATAAAAATGCCTTCATCACACTTTTCATCAAATTTTCCTAAATTGTCTTTTGTATTCAAAATGAAACATTTACATCCAAAAACTTTTAAATAAGATACATTCAGTTTCTTTTGAAAATATAATTCATACAATGTTAATTTTAAGGAGGGTCGAAGCATAACATGATTAATAACATAACATGCAGTACTTATAGCTTCATCCCAAAATGATCTATGTAATTTGTATTCAGATAACATAGTACGAGCTAGTTCTTGAAGAGTTCTATTTTTTCTCTCTACCACACCATTTTGTTGCGGTGTATGAGGGGCGGAAAATTCATGCTTAATTCCCAACTCAGTATAAAAAGATACAAATTTATCATTATCCAATTCACCTTCATGATCTGAAAGAATGCATTTTATTTTTAAATCAAGTTCATTTTGAATGCGTATACTAAATTTATAAAATTCTAAAAATACATCAAATTTTGACAATAAGAAAAGTGTCCAACAATAACGAGAATAATCATCAATAAAAAAGTGTATTTTCTACGTCCTAGACGTTGTGTAGTAACTGGACAAAACAAATCTATATGAATCAACTGTAAAGGTCTAGTAGTAGAAATAGTATTTTTGCTTTTGAAAGACGACTTTGAAAATTTTCCTTTTTAACATGGTGAACATAAATAAGATAAATTTCCATGTAAAATAGGTAAACCTTTAATTAGTTTATCTTGAGACAATTCTACAATTAACTTGGAACTTGAATGTCCAAGTCGTCTATGACATAAATCCAACTCATCATTTTTTGACATAAAACAGTTTAACGAAGAATGTGATAAATCATTAAACTTTATCACGTAAACATTTTGATATCTAGGAGCAGTAAGAACAATATCATTTGTTTTTGAATCAAAAATTTTGCAAAGTTTTGAAGATGAGTCAAATAATACATTTAAACCAATATAGCATAATTGATTTTTAGAAATTAAATTATGTTTTAAACCTTTGGCATACAAAACATTTAATATAGTAAAAGACTTGTTACCTACTACTCCAATGTCGATGATCTTTCCTTTTCCAATATCGCCAAACGTAACTACTCCTTTTTTCATCTCTAGGCTAAGGAACTTTGATTTGTTGCCCGTCATGTGCTTGGAATATCCTGACTCCAAGTACCGCACATCTTCCTTGTCCTTAGCCTGCCAACTCACCTAAAAAGAGGATGAGAGTAAAGATCTGGTTACCCAAGTGGTTTCTCCTATAGTGTAGGTGGAAGCCTTAGGTACCCATACTTGTTTAACAAAACAGTTTCCTGTCTTCGTACAATTATGAGTGGTGTGACCAAACCAGGTCCCTTTTTCCCTTATAAGAGAATCAACACGAGACCGATACTTAGAAAGATCTTTCTCAAGTTCTAGTATTCTTGTCGAAGAGGGACAATCCTCGTGACAAGTAACTTTCTCCTTCCTTTTAACTCAGTTGTTAATTTTTTATTTTCATTTAATAAATTTTTATTTTCAGATATCATTAGCTTAATTTCATTTAAGCTTTTGTCAAAATATTTATATGTGGTTAAAAATTCAGAATATAAATCTTCATAGGTTGGAAGAGTTACCTCAGTGTCGCTCTGGACACTACACTCGTCATCAGATGATGAGACGTCCTTTCCCATCAGGCACATGTTCGCCTCCTCTTCAATTACTGAACTCGAACTGCATGACTCCACAGAAGTGACATCATCCCAAGTTTCAGCCTTCAAAACTTTCTTCTTGTGCCGCTTCTCCTTCAGCTCTTTTAGATACTTTGGGCACTTGCACTTTATATGTTAAATTCTCCTACATTGGTAACATTCAGGTGGTGGTCGCTCTTCATCATCCTCTCCATGAGATTTAGCATTTCCTTTCTTGTTGAAAAACTTCCTAAAAGAATTTCTTCTTTCAAGATTTCTCATAAACTTTTTGAACATCTTAACGAACAGGCTTTCTTCACTTTCTTCCTCTTCCTCATCAGACTCACTCTCAGCAACCTTCTTGGACTTCAACGCAAATTCTTTCTTTCTCAGCTCCACATTGCACTCTTGTTGTTGAATCCTCAGTTCCACTTTATGAGTTTTCAAGTTTCCTATAAGATTCTTAATTTGAAGACTCTTTAGATTGTGTGACTCCGAGATAGCATCCACTTTTGGATTGAACTTCGGGGGAAGCGATCTAAGAATCTTCCTCACTAAATCTCCATTTGAGAAACTCTTTCCAAGAATATTTGAGTCATTCACGATTTTGCTGAACCTCGTGTATATGGAGTCTACATCTTCATCGACCTCCATCTTGAACTTCTCAAATTCTGACTCTAACTGGAAAAGCTTTGAGTCCTTTACCCGCGATGTACCTTTATGAGTAACTTCAAGTAGGTTCCCAATATCATACATAGTTTCACAAGCACATACACGATTAATTTCAGTTCTATCTAACACGCAAAATAAAGCGTTCATTGCCTTAACGTTATTTTTGCATGGGAGCTTATCAATTTCATCCCATTTGTCTTTGGGTTTTTCCATACTAACACTCCCAACTACAGTTATAGGTGGAGTGTTGCATGTTTCTATCATGCCCCACACTTCGATATCTAAAGCTATTAAAAAGCACCGCATTCGAGCTTTCCAATAGTTATAATCAGTGCCTGTGAATAAAGGAGGTCTACTTATCACTTGCCCCTCGAAAAATGCGTGATTGTTTTGTGCCACCACTCCCGAAAATGACAGTATTTTATTTCAAAAGCGATAAAGATGAATACAACAAATCTCTATGAAGTTAGAGACTAAGGCTTATGAAAAATATAGCAAACTTTTGATTTTGCCGATCCTTTTACAAGAACCGGCAGGCTAAAGTGAATCTCTCCCTAGAGTATGCTACTAGCCTCTCCCTAGATCTAACCCCGATCTAGATACTGCACACAAGGCAACGATTACTCCGTAAGCTGTACAAGGACTTGGATGCCACTCATAAGGCGGCGATTCTCTCCTAAGCAATGCAAGGACTTAGACGCCACACACAAGATGGCGATTTACTCTCTCGATTACAATGGAAATAAAGAACCAAACAAAATGAAAACTTCAGAATTAAAAACTCCCTCTAAATGAAGTGCTGAAGTTGTCGACGAATCCTTGCCAAGGTTGCTTCGAATGTCATGTACGAGCCGTCGATCTTTCGCACTTGAACCTTCTTGGGAGAATGGAGTAATTCTAAATGCTGGAGCTCTCTGGATCAGTTGCACAGGACGGATCACTCCAACTTCTGTAATTCGTGAGCTCCACAGAAAATTGAGTAGCTCTTATATTTTAGAGATCGCCCGGCGATACTGGGTAACGCCTTCAGGCGATATTCTCACAGGCTGCTACGTGTCCCATGATTCGAAACTTGTGCGGCCTGAATTTGTCGTGGCCAATCGCGCGCTATTGCCTGGGCGATATAGATATCGCTTGGCGATATCGACTGTAACCATACGCCGTGTGGAGATAATGCTATAACTGTTCAATCCACTATCGCGTGGTGGAGATACCCAATATTGCCTGGCGATATCTCCTTAGCTCATCTGTTCTGACCCAAATCAAAACCCAAATGATATTGGTGTTAGAACTATGATATCTGCACATCATAAACAACCTATGATCAAATACAACCGAGATTTATTATTAGAAAACCATGAATCGTGGAATGTATGCTCCAACAGAATGAAGTCCGTTCACTTAACGCACTCAACGTCTGATGGTATAGAGAATTTGACCAAGTCTAAATTCATTGAGTGAAGGCCATTCACTCAACGCCCGATGGTGCAGAGAATTTGAATAAGTCAAGATTCATTGAGTGAAAGCCATTTACTCAATGCACTCAACGCCTGGATTGAATCTGAGAATTTGGCTAAGTCCATAAATACTGATATCAGACAAAGTCAACAGAGTTCAAATTAGTTACAGGAAAACTACTGAACACGAAAAATAGTGCCAAAGGTCTACTATACGTCTTATTCCATTAAAGCAAGGTGCAACTAATAACTACAGGTGGTCCCCACTTCTTCTTGGAGCTGTTAATAGGCAGAAGAAAAAAAGGACAAGATGGACTGAAGGAACTTTAACTTTTAGGTTTTTCTCATTTCGAAAAGTTTCGGATGAACTTCTTCTTCCTCGCCATTATTGCCGAGCTCAAAGCTTGAAGTTAAATCAGCTGATCTAAAAGTTCTTTCAAGTTAGCTGTGGCAATTTCTTTTGCCAAACCAAGTTTAGATAAGGTTCTGAAAAAGAAGGAGTAGAGCTTTCAGGTTTCTGCCGGTCCAGGTTAGTTGATTGAAGAACACAAGAACTGTCAAATCTTCATTCTTCTTCAAACTTATTGAAGATCATTCTCTTGCTGTGATAAGAAGATAGGGCTGAGGTAAACTCAGCTCAGGAGGTAGGCACAGAGAAATGTAACACCGCAAATCCTAGGTTTGGGAAAAAGTTGGGTGACACGGCTTGGGACACGGGCGTGTCCTGCTCGGGTGAGCAGCCGGCGAGAGGTCGACAAAAATTCGTTCGATGGAAAAAATGAGGGAACACGCCATCTGACATGGGCGTGTCCGAGGCCGTGTCCTCCTATGGTCGATGAAGTCAGTTCGATGAAGTTGAGCTGGGTCGTGTCTAGTGCTGTGTATGGGCACACGACCTATGACATGGGTGTGTCATAGGCCCTGTCCTTTTCTGGACGTGGCCAAGGCATTGAGGTATGGTGAACACGAGCACAACACCGGTGTGTCTTAGGGTACATGGCCTGTGATATGGGCATGTCATTGGCCGTGTCCCGATCGGATTGAGATTGATTTTATGCAGCCTGATGTACACGACCATAGACACGGGCATGTCTGAAGGCATGTCAGGTGATACGGCCCATGACACGGGCATGTCCTATGGGAGTGTACTGGTCTGGATAAGTCGGTTGTGTACTGCTTATGGTACACGACCTGTGACACGGGCATGTCACAGTCCGTGTCAGGCAAAAAATAGGCTTTTGTGGCAAAATCATGGCCGTCAATTTCCTCAGCTGGGATCCAATGACTGAGATTCCCCCTGCTTCCTTAAGGACAAAAACTGAGAAGGAAAATCTCATTTGAGTTTGGCCATCTTCTTTCTAAAAGCCTAGAGAGAGAAAGAGAGGAAGAAGGAGGAGGAAGAGGAGCCGACCACTGATGGAGCTGCGGAGTTCTTGTTCACAATCCGAGGCTAGCGTTGGGAAGGCAAAGCCGCTGCATTGCTTTCCAGCCGACTAGGAATTCATGGCTCCGAAGTGTTCTTCAAGGGTAACGACCTTTCTTCCTAGCCATGTGAAGGCTTCCTTTTTGGCATGTGCATATGATTCCCCCACCAGAGGGTGGCTTGTTGTGGGAGTCTTTTGGGTTGATTCATGGAATCCCCACTTCTTGGTCATATAGATCCGAAAATGGAGTACGGAATAGACATGCTGTGTGAAGCCCATCTAGACATGTTGGTCTGGATTGGTGATGTTGCATATACGCACCGGAGAAGACTCCGTGATAAACATGTAGTTTAAGGAGTCGACAAGTTAGACCGACAAAAGGCAGTAGCAGGAAGTACTGTAGTGATAGTCCAAGAAGATACCAGTATAATTCTTGTGCTGTTGGGTTGTACCTGTGAAGGACAGTAGCAGGAAGTACTGGCATGAGAAGTCAAGAAAATACCCTTGATGCTTGGAATGCTTGGTGGGTTGTGCCTGTAAAGGGGAGTAGCAGGAAGTACTGACTTGGAAGTCCAGGAAAATACCCTCAAGTGGATGCTAGGATGCACGGTTAAGTCTAGGGATGGAAATTGAGTTCTGTCGCTAACGCGAGGCGTGACTCCTAGGTAACCGATGAATGTGAAGCCAGTTCCGTGAGAATGGGCTAGTTATGTGTGAACTGATGAGTTCACCTAAAGGAAACAGGTAAGGTGAAGCCGACCCGCGCCTTTTATATAGCCGCTAGTACGCCATACTCGGTGATGGCAAGGCGATTTGAGCAACGGGGGGGGGGGGGGGGGGGGGGGTGGATGATCCGACCTGCGCTATGTCCGTCTGACATGAGACCTGAAGGTGCGGTCTGTTGGAGCGCATAGCAAGAGTCTTAAGCCTGCGAGCCATGACATAATGGGGGGCTACAGGCCAATCCCGGATCAGTAAGACTAATGTCTCCGGTTGCACGCCATGGAGTAAATGTTCAATGTTTTACCGTTGGGTTGCGAGCCTGATACGGTGGTGGGCAACTGGTTCGCCGGTACACCAAGAATGTGCCCAGAGTGCACGGATCGTCAGGCTACGTGGCTGACGGTTATGATGGAATGTATGTGCGTGAGAGCACAATGTATATATCTGCCTGTGAAATGCTATGCTTGCAGGGAAGGAATACCACTGCCTCGGGAAAGGGGTATGGTTGTTATAAAATTGGTCAGCTGAATGCTGACCGTTGCCTTGTTTGCCAGCATTGGGTGGAATGTCCTTGTACATGTGCTGGAGAACCAAGCGGGACACATAAAGGCTGATTCCCTGCTGCTGTTGTTGTTGCTGCTGCTAGCCCTTGAAGGCTACGCTTAAAATGCTGTGTTTTGTTATATGTGGCTGGCCTGCGTGCCAATGTTTAAGGCCACTGTTATGAAAAGCCTTGTAAGGCCATAAGGCCAACTGATTTGTATTTGGTGAACATTCCTATTATATATAAATGTGGATCTTTACCCGGTGGACATTCAGGTTTGGAGTTCAGTGTCGTGTTATAAGCTTCCGCTAGAATGATTTTCTATTAGGATGCGCAACTCTGGTATCATTCCGTGACTTCACAGTCTGTTTTGTGGTATATGCTATGGGGCCCCGACCGGACCTTCTAGTATATACTATGTGAACGGATGGAGTTGTTACATTTTTGGTATCAGCTGTCTCGGTCTTTCCCTTTTGAATTCATGGTCGAATTCTTTTGTGGGGTGGCGAGCACGTGTTTTTGAGAACCATGTTAACACTAATGAACTCGTGAATTTCCACTTTAGGAATGCAAATACATGTGTTTGAGGAACCCGCGTGTTCCTATCTTATTGATATTGCTTGTGTGCGGTCGCTAATGTGCATGTCTTATTCACCTATAGGTGACGCGAAGTCATGCTGGGCAATCAGAGCCCCAACATTCTGATGAAAGTACGGCACCAGCTGAGGTGCCTACACCTCCGCCTTCTGCGGAAACTGTGCGATTAGTTGCTGAGGCATTGTTTGCCATGATTCAAGCATAGCCTCTTGGTCAGGCACAAGGGCAAGAACACTCGGCATTGAGGCCAGAATAGGAGACGGCGACCGCCTACGTTTTCGGGAGTAGGATCTCCTACGCAGGCTGAGGATTGGTTGTCGCGTGTCAAGTGGATAATGACGACGATCAGGACGGAGGAAGATTAGAAGGTCACTTTAGCCACCTTCTTACTGAAAGGAGAGGCGCGTTTATGGTGGGACGTGTAACACCCCCTATCCGTCGCATAGTATATAGCAGTAGGTCCGGCCGGGGCCCGACTCCATATACCACAGACAGACCGGGTGGTTACGTATGGAAACCATCCAACCAATCTCAACGTCCTACACAGAGCATTCTAGCGGAAGCAGTTTATATAAGTTGTAAACAAGAACCCAGCATTAGAGCACGAATGTCCACTATTATATAATTAGGAATGTTATACAAAATACCCAAAATCGGTCTTAAGGCCTTACAGAGTGTTTCACTTGAATAATACATGATTTACAAACCTCGGCACGCAGGCCGGTCATACATGAATAAAACAGAAACATTTCTACTTGGGCCTTCGAGGGCCAGCTTCGCAAAAAGGGCTTTAGCCCGCTATTGACCGCTTGGTCCAGCTGCACCTGCAAGCAACAAACCACCGGACGGTGGCAAAACAAGGCAACGGTCAGCAATGCTGACCAAATTATAACGATCCCGCCCCCAACTCGGGGCGGCGATGCTCCTTCCCTGCATTTCGTTAGCATAAGCGAGCCATATAAATAACCATAGCCATGTCATCACAGACGTTGGCTCGTACGGCCACACGCCCCGTGCACTCAGGGCACATTCTCGGTGAACCGGTCGATGTCACGTCAATTAAAGCCATTAACATTCCGGACTCACCACCGCCACTTAGACGGCCAAACCTATGAGCAATTTGTCTTCCTGGCCTGGGTCACGACAGTTTAAGCCATTGACCGCCGAAGACTCCCATCTATACCAACGACGAGTGCCACGTAACCTTAGGTCTCTCTAACCGAGCGACAAAAAGCGGGTACGGTTCCATCTAACCCGTGCTCACATCGCAACGACAATTTAAGCCATTTGCGCGGGTCAAACTTTCGTCGAGTCCCATTCTACCGCAAGACACATAACCCCGTTATGTTCAAGTTGGCTCTCAGGCCACAAAGTTGGCAAGATCTCGTATCCGCCCAGTTTTCCGCGTGCACCTTTGGGTTAGTCCCCAAGGTTCCCTGCTGCAATCTACCGCGTAGAAAACCCGAAAAACAAACCATAGCACGGAGTTTTCTCCGGCCTTACACAATGCAACATCACCGATCCAGACCAACATGTCCGGGTAGGCTTCACACAGAATGCCTATATCCGTTCTCACATACGGACTCTAAACAACGGGGACTTTACATATCTACCCGAAGGAACGCCTCCAACTCTCCGCAAACTCGCGAGAGCGGGCTTCCTATGCTAAGAAAGAGAGTTATTCATGCTCAAGATGAGGATCGTTACCCTTGAGTTCCTCTTTGGCGCCATCGAAAAGTAATCGGATAGAAATCACCGCACTTGCGTTGCCTCCGTGATCCGGAGTCGGCTTGCGATTCGGAGCTCCGAAGCTCCTCCAATGGCGGATCTAGCTCTTCTTCTTCTTGCCTTAGCTCTCCTCTCTCAAAGGATTTAGAAAGAGAACAAGTGAGGAAAGTGATGGATTTCTAAGTCAACTCACGGGTATATCCCTTCAGGAACATCCCCCAACCGTCGGATCTCAACCTAAGGAAACGAACGGTTTTGATTCGGGGCTGAAATGCCCAATCTGGGCCGAACACGGCCTGGCACACGCCCGTGTCCAGGGCCGTGTGCCGCATTCGCCGTCAAAATCGAATCACCTGGAACCTCACACGGGTCTCGAACACGCCCGTGTTCGAGCTGACATGCCCGTGTTCGACCTGACACGGCCGTGTAGCCGGCCGTGTACACCATGATTTTCCCCCATTTTCAACCCGAGCACTGCACGGGTTCTAGGACACGCCCGTGTCCTTGCCCGTGTCACATTGACACGCCTGGACCCCAGGCCGTGTACACGAGACATTTCGTCGAGGGAAGATCGACGACTTGATGACACGGCCTTGGACACGCCCGTGTCCTAGGCCGTGTTCCTTGTCTCGACGATCGTCGAGTGAATCTCGACGACTCCCCAGGACGATCGTCGACACGGGTCGACACGCCCTGCGACACGCCCGTGTCGCAGGCCGTGTGCCCATTCTCGACAAATCGTCGAGTATAACTCGACGACTTCACGGCTAAGTGTCGACAAGGGTCGACACGCCCTGCGACACGCCCGTGTCGCAGGCTGTGTGCCCATTCTCGATGAATCGTCGAGTATAACTCGACGACTTCGCGGCTAAGTGTCGACACACGCTTGACATGCCCTGGGACACGCCCGTGTCCCAGGCCGTGTGCCTTCTGCCAGAACCCAAACTGGCCCAAAACGTCCCCCTTTGCTCCTTTGAGTTTCGGGGCGTTACAACTCTACCCCTCTTAAATGAATTTCGCCCACGAAATTACATAAAGGGAAAAACATGTACAAAAACAAAATTTGTACCTGAGCGGAACAACTCCGGATATTCGTCAAGCATCGTCTGCTCTCGCTCCCAAGAGAGCTCCTCACGACCGCAATTGTCCCACCGGACTTTGACCATCCTGATCTCTTTATTGCGTAGCCGCTTGACCTCCAAGTCCTCAATCCGCATGGGCTTGACCTTTGTAGTTAGCCCACTATCCACCGGCACTTGATCGACCGCGATCACATGCGTAGGCTCTTGCACCGCCTTCCGAAGCACCGAAATGTGGAATACATCATGTAAACCACTTAGCTCCACTGAAAGCTTCAGCCTATAGGCCGCTTCTCCAACTCGCTCCAGAACCTCAAACGGTCCAAGGTACCTCGGGCTTAGCTTTTTCAATCGCCGCACCCGCGAGACACCCTAGAACGGCTTGATCTTTAAGTATACATAATCGCCCACAGCGAACTCCACGTTCCTGTGTTTGGCATTATAGTACTTTGCTTGCCGGTCCTGAGCAATAAGCAACCTCTCCCGAATGGTTCTCACCAAAGAAGTAGCACCCTCTACTTCCGATCGCTTATACAACTTTGACTCACCCGTTTCTATCCAAGACAACGGCGTGCGACATCTTCTACCATATAGGGCCTCGAAGGGCGCCATCTGAATACTTGCTTGGTAGCTGTTGTTGTATGCGAACTCCACCAAATAAAGGTGGTCTTCCCATTACTTTTCGAAATCCAAGACACACATGCGAAGCATATCTTCTATGGTTCTATTGACCCTCTCGGTCTGCCCATCCGTTTGTGGGTGGAAGGATGTGCTGAATTTCAACTTTGTTCCCAACATTTGCTGCACCAGCCTCCAATCATTGGACGTGAACCGCCCATCTCGGTCACTCACGATGCTGCGGGGCACACCATGAAGCCGTACTATACTATCCACATAAAGCTTTGCCAGCTTCTCCACCGGATCGTCCTTCCTATGCGGAATAAAACGCGACACCTTCGTTAATCGATCAACAACCACCCAAATTGTGTCGTTCCCCTTTTGCGACCTTGGCAAACCGTGCACAAAGTCCATAGAGATGTCGTCAAATTTCCACTCCGGAATAGGCAAGGACTTAAGAAATCCTCCCGGCTTTTGGCACTCCGCCTTTACCAAGGCGCAGGTTTGGCACTTCGCTACGTATAGCGCCACATCCTTTTTCAAACCCGGCCACCAAAACAGTTTCTTCACATCACGCTACATCTTTGTGCTCCCCGGGTGAATCGAGTACTTGGTATGGTGTGCCTCGTACAACAACTCCACCCGTAAATTGCCCACACTTGGGACGCACAGACGACCGTCTTTCCAAAGCAATCCGTCCTCCACGACGAATTGGGAATTTGACCCATCCAGAGCCTCTATCATGAACTGCTTCATATGAGCATCCATATCCAAAGCCTGCCGAATACGATCAGCCACGTCATATTGAACTTCAGTCCAATTCAGAACTGCTTCAACACTAGATTGTCTATCCACGCAAACAATCTCCAACGCCTCCAACTCCCGCACCAACCGCTCATCATGCACCGATAGCCAATTGGCTTGAGCTGGGGCTCGGCGACTCAACACGTCCGCAACCGCATTCCCTTTGCCAGGCACGTAGTGGATCTTGAATGTATAGTCCCCCAAGAACTCCATCCACCTACGCTGCCGCATATTCAGATCTTTCTGATCAATAAGATACTTTAGGCTCTTGTGATCGGTGTAGATATCAATCTTCACACCGTACAAATAGTGTCTCCACAGCTTCAAGGCAAAAATCACGGCCGCTAACTCCAAGTCATGGACCGGATAATTCCTCTCGTGCACTTTTAGCTGTCTCGAGCCATAAGCTATCACGCTTCCGTGCTGCAGTAGTACGCAACCCAAACCGCTGCCTGAAGCATCGCTATATATCTCATAGCTTTCGGTTCCACATGGCGAACTCAGCACAGGCACCGTGGTCAACCGACACTTCAGTTCCTCAAAAGCTCGCGCGCACTACGGCGTCCAAACGAACTTATGCTCCTTCCTCGTCAAAGTAGTGAGAGGTAACCCTATCCGCGAGAAGTTCTCTACGAAGCGCCTATAATAACCGGCAAGCCCCAAAAAGCTCCGGACTTCTGCTACCGTAGCAAGCTCAGGCCACTCCCGTATCGCAACAATCTTCGCCGGATCCACCGCAATACCCTCTCCACTCACTATATGCCCGAGGAACGCCACTGAGGATAGCCAAAACTCGCACTTCGAGAACTTGGCATACAACTGATTTCTCCTTAGCGTCTCCAACAACAAATGAAGATGCTTGAAGTGATCTTCCTCACTTTGCGAGTACACCAAAATATCGTCGATGAAGACGATCACAAAATGGTCCAAGTACTCCCTGAACGTCCTGTTCATCAAATCCATGAATACTGACGGTGCATTAGTCAGCCCAAACGGCATGACCGTAAACTCATAATGCCCGTATCTCGTACTAAACGCTGTCTTTGGGATATCACTCTCCCTTATCCGCAGCTGATAGTACCCAGACTTGAGATCTAACTTCGAGTACATCGTCGACCCGACTAACTGATCAAAGAGATCATCAATCCTAGGGATCAGGTACTTGTTCTTCTCAGTCAGCTTGTTTAGCTCCCGATAATCAATACATAATCTCAAGCTTCCGTCCTTCTTCTTAACAAAGAGGACCGATGCGCTCCAAGGCGAAGAACTCGGGCGCACATACCCTTGCTCCAACAATTCTTGCAGTTGAACTTTCAGCTCCGCCATTTCCTTAGGCGCTAGCCGATACGGAGATCGTGACAGGCTTTGCACCTGGCACTAGCTCGATCGTAAAATCTATCTCCCGCTGAGGCGGGGCTCCAGGAAGATCTGCGGGGAACACATCAGGGTATTCCGATACCACTGAAATACAATCCAAAGCGGGCTTCGGCTTTGCAACCTCCACTAGTGTAAAGAACAGTTCTGCACCAGCACGAACCGCCTTCACCACCTGAAGAGCAGACATCAATGTCTTGCTCGACCCCTTTAAGCCCGTAAAAGTCGTCTCACGACTCACCCCCAGCTTGACTTCCTTGCTACCGCAATCTATATGGGCCTGCTGCTCCGAGAGCCAGTCCATGCCAAATATGACGTCGAACTCCACTAACGGAAGTAAAGACGCTCGCAGGTCAAACTCCTGCTCCCCAATACGAATCTTAACATTGCAGATCCTATCCGCTCGCATCGAACACCCATTGGGCAACAACACATCCAACTTATCCTTCGCCATCGAAGAAGGGACTCCGATGCGTGATATAAATCCTTCGGACAAGAAGGAGTGTGAAGCTCCCGTATCGAAGAGTGCTCGTGCCGGATTTTCACAAATCAATACGAATCCTAAACAAGTAGTGGTAAGGTAACATGTGCATAACAAGTATTTAAAGAAATTGACTTGCTATAAATTAAACCGTACCTGTTACCACATCAGCTTGTTTAATGGCCTCCTGTTGGCCAAGATTGTAGACCCTTGGTTGGGCCGGAGCATAATGGGATGCGGTCGACTCCACCGCCTTTCCCTTTTCTTCATAAGTAGCTCCCGGCCTTCTCTCGGACTTGGGGCGTCCGCTACGGCACTCACGGGCATAATGCCCCAACTTCCCACAGTTATAGCATGCGCCCGGGGTCCGACCCGTAGTCGCCCCAGAAGCACCAGCAGAGAGGGCTAGACCCGAAGTCTTAGCTTTCTTGTTCCACTTTCGGAACACAGATTTTGAGGTGTTTGGCCCTCTGGACTCCGACCTCTTCTCGCCCAAGCTTTCCTTTTCCTGCACATTCTTCATATCCTTCTCCAAGGACCGGGCAGTATTGACCAAGGTTAAGAAACCCTGCGTCATCGGCCCCGAGAGTAGCAACCTCAACTCGTCTCTCAACCCTTCATAGAAGTGATTAGTCTTGCGCTCCTCATCCATGATGGTGGCGCTAGCATAACGACTTAGACGAGTAAACTCGTGGAGATATTCATCCACGCTCCTCTCACCCTGTACCAACTTCAGGAACTCATTCTCCAATGCTATCTTCTGCGTCGAAGGGAGGTATCTAGCCAAAAATAATCTCGAGAACTCCTCCATCGAGACATCACCAAGTTGTCTACCCCTCAGTAAGTGCAGCTCCAATCCTTCCCACCACATCCTCGCTTCACCGACAAGAAGGAACGTAGCGATGGTGGTCATTTGCCACTCCTCCGTCTCCGTCGCTGTCGTGACTCTCTTCACCCTGGAGAGCCAGTCTTCAGCCTGAGATGGGGTTCCCAACCCCGAGAATAGCGGAGGGTTAAAGCTCATTACATGCTTTAGCTGCCTCTCAGTTGCCCTCCTTGGCACTACCGGTTCTACCACCACTTGCTCCACCCTCCTCGGCTCGGCCTCTTGCAGAGGTTCTTGCTCCATCACGGGAGCGGGCTGCTGCGCTTGCCTTCCAGGCTGCGCATTAATCACGGCCAACACCGCTTCAGCCACCAATCGTATGTTCTCCGCCGACAGAGGTGTTGCAGGAGCAACATCCGGTGCACTACTAGCCTCAGAAACTCGGCGGTCTGACGGCCCAACACCACTTCTGGTCACCTATAGTGGTACAAAACACCGTTAAGCGACCACATAAATTGCAAACAGCAATTATAGGAACACGCAGGTTCCTCAAACACGAGTATTTTCATTCCTAAGTGGACATTCATGGGTTCTTTTTACGGTTATTACGATGACGCACACAATGTGCTCACCACCCCTTAAAAAGAATTCGCCCACGAATTCAGTTTAAGCCCGACCAAAACCAGTAGTCTGATACCAAATTGTAACACCCCCTATCCGTCGCATAGTATATAGCAGTAGGTCCGGCCGGGGCCCGACGCCATATACCACAGACAGACCGGGTGATTACGTATGGAAACCATCCAACCAATCTCAACGTCCTACACAAAGCATTCTAGCGGAAGCAGTTTATATAAGTTGTAAACAAGAACCCAACATTAGAGCACGAATGTCCACTATTACATAATTAGGAATGTTATACAAAATACCCAAAATCGGCCTTAAGGCCTTACAGAGTGTTTCACTTGAATAATAGATGATTTACAAACCTCGGCACGCTGGCCGGTCATACATGAATAAAACAGAAACATTTCTACTTGGGCCTTCGAGGGCCAGCTTCGCAAAAAGGGCTTTAGCCCGCTATTGACCGCTTGGTCCAGCTGCACCTGCAAGCAACAAACCACCGCACGGTGGCAAAACAAGGCAACGGTCAGCAATGCTGACCAAATTATAACGATCCCGCCCCCAACTCGGGGCGGCGATGCTCCTTCCCTGCATTTCGTTAGCATAAGCGAGCCATATAAATAACCATAGCCATGTCATCACAGACGTTGGCTAGTACGGCCACACGCCCCGTGCACTCAGGGCACATTCTCGGTGAACCGGTCGATGTCACGTCAATTAAAGCCATTAACATTCCGGACTCACCACCGCCACTTAGACGGCCAAACCTATGAGCAATTTGTCTTCCTGGCCTGGGTCACGACAGTTTAAGCCATTGACCGCCGAAGACTCCCATCTATGCCAATGGCGAGTGCCACGTAACCTTATGTCTCTCTAATCGAACGACATAAAGCGGGTACGGTTCCATCTAACCCGTGCTCACATCGCAACGACAATTTAAGCCATTTGCGCGGGTCAAACTTTCGCCGAGTCCCATTCTACCGCAAGACACATAACCCCGTTATGTTCAAGTTGGCTCTCAGGCCACCAAGTTGGCAAGATCTCGTATCCGCCCAGTTTTCCAGGTGCACCTTTGGGTTAGTCCCCAAGGTTCCCTACTGCAATGTACCGCGAAGAAAACCCGAAAAATAAACCATAGCACGGAGTCTTCTCCGGCCTTACACAATGCAACATCACCGATCCAGACCAACATGTCCGGGTAGGCTTCACACAGAATGCCTATGTCCGTTCTCGCATACGGACTCTAAACAACGGGGACTTTACATATCTACCCGAAGGAACGCCTCCAACTCTCCGCAAACTCGCGAGAGCGGGCTTCCTATGCTAAGAAAGAGAGTTATTCATGCTCAAGATGAGGATCGTTACCCTTGAGTTCCTCTTTGGCGCCATCGAAAAGTAATCGGATAGAAATCACCGCACTTGCGTTGCCTCCGTGATTCGGAGTCGGCTTGCGATTCGGAGCTCCGAAGCTCCTCCAATGGCGGATCTAGCTCTTCTTCTTCTTGCCTTAGCTCTCCTCTCTCCAAGGATTTAGAAAGAGAACAAGTGAGGAAAGTGATGGATTTCTAAGTCAACTCACGGGTATATCCCTTCAGGAACATCCCCCAGCCGTCGGATCTCAACCTAAGGAAACGAACGGCTTTGATTCGGGGCTGAAATGCCCAATCTGGGCCGAACACGGCCTGGCACACGCCCGTGTCCAGGGCCGTGTGCCGCATTCGCCATCAAAATCGAATCACCTGGAACCTCACACGGGTCTCGAACATGCCCGTGTTCGAGCTGACACGCCCGTGTTCCACCTGACACGGCCGTGTAGCCGGCCGTGTACACCATGATTTTTCCCCCATTTTCAACCCGAGCACTGCACGGGTTCTAGGACACGCCCGTGTCCTTGCCCGTGTCACATTGACACGCCTGGACCCCAGGCCGTGTACACGGGACATTTCGTCGAGGGAAGATCGACGACTTGATGACACGGCCTTGGACACGCCCGTGTCCTAGGCCGTGTTCCTTGTCTCGACGATCGTCGAGTGAATCTCGACGACTCCCCGGGACGATCGTCGACACGGGTCGACACGCCCTGCGACACGCCCGTGTCGCAGGCCGTGTGCCCATTCTCGACGAATCGTCGAGTATAACTCGACGAATTCACGGCTAAGTGTCGACACGGGTCGACACGCCCTGCGACACGCCCGTGTCGCAGGCCGTGTGCTCATTCTCGACGAATCGTCGAGTATAACTCGACGACTTCACAGCTAAGTGTCGACACACGCTTGACACGCCCTGGGACACGCCCGTGTCCCAGGCCGTGTGCCTTCTGCCAGAACCCAAACTGGCCCAAAACGTCCACCTTTGCTCCTTTGAGTTTCGGGGCGTTACAGGACGAGATGGAACTTCACCACTTAGCGGGGAGGCCATTAACACAAGTGACAATTGAGGAATTCTCCCGACTCTTCCTGGCAAAGCACCTCCCGGCGGCACAACGCATTGCCATGGAGAATGAGTTCCTAAGGCTGACGCAAGGAGAGGGCAGTGTTGACATGTACCTGCATGAGTTCACGAGGTTGGGACCGTATGCGGGTTTGATCTTTGCTGATGAGTAGAGGAAGACGAATAGGTTCTACGATGGATTGCGGGATGAATTGCGATTCCTGCTCTCTAGTTCCGTGAACCAAGGCTTCCAGGCGTTGGTTGACATTGCGTGCACGCTGGAAAAGGACATGAAGAGGGTGCAAGGGAAGAGGGCCTTGGATGTGACATAGCCGGAGTTCAAAGTGCCCCAACCTGGGAAATCATACTATAAAAAGAATCGGGGCAAGAGGTCCAAGTCGACTGGACAAGCTCCGTCTAAGGTTGCATCGGGTTCAACATCGGGGGCCTCTTCAAGGCCGAATACTCGTACGTGCTTTACATGTGGAAAAGTGGGGCATATAGCCCGTGACTGTCGGGTTGTTCTGCCGAAAGTAGAAAAGAAGGCGGGAGCGTCATATACTGAGAAAGGAAAAGCAGTGGTGGAATCCTCTGCATCTCAAGCGCAGCCTCGAGTCTACAACCTTGGCCTACAGGAGGCTATTAAGCAGAGTGATGTCGTCGCATGTACGAGTTAAGTTATTGATTGCTTTGCTTATTGCATGCTTTCTTTGTTGCATATTTGTATGTGGCTTGTGTGTGATATAATTTCCATAAGCTTTGTGATGATTCAGAATACGCTAGCGCGAGCACTGTTTGATACGGGTGCTTCATATTCTTTTCTGTCTTAAGATTTCATAGCGCGACTTGGGATACCTAGTCATGTGAAGACAGATAGCGTCAGGGTAGTGTTGCCGAATGGTTGTTTGATGCTTGCTGATAAGGCTTGCGATGTGGCGGTGCAAATAGGAAGTCGAGATTTCTGTTTAACTGCATCTATATTGCCGATATCGAAATTCGACGTGATCTTTAGTATGGATTGGATCGCGGAGAAGAATGCCTTGATTGATTGTAATGCTAAAGAGATCACGTTGGGCTAGAATACTGAGCAGGAGACGAAGTTCGCGGTTATGCGAGGAGTGGGCGGGACGTTGATGTCTGCACTCCAAGTCATCATTGCTGTTTAGAATGGAGGAGGAGGTATACTTCACGCTTATTCAGGTTGTTGAGCCAAAGGCTAGTGTGAGCGATGTTCTAGTGGTATCAGAATTTGTAGATGTGTTTCCCAAGGATCTCCCTGGACTACCACCCCACCGAGAGATTGACTTCACGATCGAGTTGGTGCCGGGTGCGAAACCTGTGGCCCGCTCGTCATATCGCGTCGTGCCAAAGGAAATGGCGGAGTTGAAAGTCCAACCGCAAGAGTTGCTGGAGCAGGGTTATATATGACCAAGCTTGTCACCTTGGAGCGCGCCTGTTTTGTTTGTGAAAAAGAAAGACGATGGTTTACGGTTATGTATTGATTACCACGAACTGAATAAGCTGACAGAGAAGAACAAGTATCCGATTACACGGATTAATGAGTTGTTCGATCAACTGGTGGGATCAACCGTCTACTCTAAGTTGGATTTGAAGTCTGGTTATTACCAGTTGAGGATTCAGGAAGATGACATTCCCAAGACCGCATTTGGAACACGTTGCGGGCATTATGAGTTCACGGTAATGCCGTTTGGGCTATGCAATGCGCCATCGGTGTTTATGGACCTGATGCACCGAATGTTTCGAGAGTACCTGGACTTGTTCGTGATTGTGTTCATTAATGATATCCTGGTGTACTCGAAGTCTAGAGTCGATCACGAAAACCACTTGCGGTTGGTGTTACATACTTTGAGGCAGAATAAGCTCTATGCCAAGTTCTCGATGTACGAGTTTTCGCTATCGTCGGTGGCTTTTCTGGGCCATGTGGTAAGCATAGAGGGCATATCAGTGGATCCGACAAAGATAAGGGCCATACAGGAGTGGCCAGTGCTGTCTTCGGTGGCCGAAGTCAGGAGCTTCGTTGGACTGGCGGGCTACTATAGTCGATTTATGGCAAACTTCTCGCGGATCACTTTGCCTCTAACCACACTAACGAGAAAGGATTAGAAGTTTGTTTGGACGCCAGAGTGCGCGCGAGCTTTTGAAGAGCTGAAGTGTTGGTTGACCACGACGCCTGTATTGATATCGCCATATGGTACTAACAGATTCGAGATCTATAGTGATGCTTCAGGAAGCAGCTTAGGCTGCGTTCTTCTGCAAAATTAGAAAGTTATTGCTTATGGCTCTCACCAATTGAAGGTGCATGAATGAAATTATCCCGTCCACGACTTAGAGTTGGCGGCGGTGATTTTTGCACTGAAGTTGTGGCAGCATTATCTATATGGCGTGAAAGTGGAAATCTATACAGACCACAAGTGCCTAAAATACTTATTGGAGCAGAAGGACCTGAATATGCGATAACGAAGGTGGTTGGAGTTCCTTGGGGACTACACCTTTGTGATTCATTATACTCCCGGGAAGGGAAATGTGGTCGCTGATGCCTTGAGTCGGAGAGCTCCGACAAGGGCAAATTGGTTGCAGAGGCATGATGAACGTCTAATCCAGGAGTTGGAAGCGTTAGAGATTTCTTGTGTTGACAAGAATTCTACAGACGACACATGTTTGAACTGGACGGAGGTGCAGTGTGACCTTGTGGATAGGGTTTGACGAGCAACGGAGCTGGATGCAAGTCTCCAACGCTATGCCAAGGATGGGCCAGAGGGAAAATTCTCCTGGGATGACGACCTTTTGAGGAAAGAGGGCCGTTTGTGCATCCCGAGTGTGGGTAAACTACGAGAAGAGTTGATGTACGAGGCTCACTATACGAAGTACTCAATTCACCCTGGGAGCATAAAGATGTTCAGAGACATGAAGAAGCTATTCTGGTGACCAGGACTGAAGAAAGATGTCGCTCATTATGTGGCAAAATGCCAAACTTGTGCTTTGGTAAAGGCGGAATGCCAGAATCCTGGCGGTTTCTTGAAGTTATTACCGATTCCGGAATGGAAGTTCGATGATATTTCTATTGATTTCGTACACGGGTTGCCGAGATCTCAGCGTGGGAACGATTCAATCTGGGTGATTGTAGACTGGCTAACAAAAGTGGCACACTTCCTTCCGAATAAACGGGACGATTCAATGGAAAGTTTCGCAAAACTGTATGTTGAGCAGATTGTACGACTATATGGTGTTCCTCTGAGCATCGTGAGCGATCGAGATGGGCGCTTCACATCGAATGACTGGAGGCTAGTCTATCAGCTGTTGGGCACGAAGTTGATATTCAGTACGTCATTTCATCCTCAAACAGATGGTCAGACTGAGAGAACCAATAGAACAATGGAGGATATGATCCGAATGTGCACCCAGGATTTTAGCTTGAAATGGGAAGATCATCTCTACCTGGTGGAGTTTGCCTACAACAATAGCTACCAAGTGAGCATCGGTATGGCACCATTTGAAGCTCTGTATGGTCGGACGTGCCGTACACCATTGGCTTGGTCAGAAGCAGGCGAATCCAAAGTGTATAGGCATAACGAAGTCGATGAAGCGAACTCGATGATATGCACTATCTGAGAGAGGCTACTGATCGCCCAGGATAGTCACGCGAAATACTACAATACCAAGCACCGTAATGTGGAGTTCGCGGTGGGCGATTGGGTATACTTGAAGATCAAATCCTTCAAAAGCATATCCAGGATTCAACGACTAAAAAAGTTGAGTCCGAGATATATTTGTCCGTTCGAAGTGGTAAAGAGAGTTGGGAAGCAGCATATCGGCTAGCTCTTTCAGCATACTTGAGTGGATTACATGATGTGTTTCACATCTCGGTGCTTCGAAAAGCTGTCAAAGATCCAGCTCAAGTGATCGAGACTGATAGTGTGCCGGTGGAGTATGGGCTAACGATGAAGGTTAGGCCCATTCAGATCGAGGATCGTACCGATAAACAGTTGCAGAATAAGATGATCTGGATGGTCAAAGTCCGGTGGGCCAATTGCTGTCGTGAGGAGGTAACATGAGAGCGAGAGTAGACCATGCGTGCTGAATTTCCCGAGCTCTTTGTGTAACTATTATGCAGTGTACGTAGAGTTGTATTAAACATTTAAGGAACAAAATATCTCGTGTTTGACTTCCTTCTTGTGTGCAAATTTCGGGGACGAAATTTATTGTAAGGAGGGGAGGGTTGTAACACCCCAAATCACAGGTTTGGGAAAACGTTGGGTGACGTGGCCTTGGACACGGGCGTGTCCCAGGGTGTGTCCTGCTCGGGTGAGCAGCCGACAAGAGGTCGATGAAAATTCATTCGACGGTGAACGAAATTGTACCTAATCACCTAGAGGGGGGGGGGGTGAATAAGTGACTTAAATCTTTTTAACTTTTTTAGGCAAATTGCAGATTATATCACAGAGTTATAACTACTTCTTCACAGCAATCAATCAGCAATCACAGAATAGACATGCACACAGTGAACACACAGATTTATAGTGGTTTCCCAAGGTTTGGGTACATCCAGTTTCCCCCTTCGCCTATCTAGTAGTGTACTAGATTCAGCCAAACTCCTCCACTATATCTCAGATCCTCAGATCTTACACTCAGAACCCCAAATGGTTCCTACAGCTCAGGCCCAAGGCCCTACATCTCAGTCTTCTCCAAAGACCTACACTCAGCCACAAGGCCTACACTCAGCCACAACATGCCTACACTCAGAGAAATAGATCTCCTACACTCAAGCACAAAGGCCCTACCACCCAGCCTTTATAATTGCAGGCTTACAACTCAGATCCCTAAGGATCCTACAAGAAATTTAAAATACAAAGTATATAACTACAACTCAGAAATAGAGAGATGAGTTGATAGGTTCTTGATGAGTTCTTGAAAGAACTCTGCTGAGATCAACCTCACTTGGCTTTCTTCAAAGCTTCTTGAATGTAGAACACAATAGGATTGATTCTCTGCAACTGATCTTCAATCACTGCAACTTAAGATTCAGAACTAGGTCTGAACCCTTCTTCATAGCCTGGTTCCAACGGCTGTCTACTTGGAAGGAGCTCTCTCTCTCTCCAACTACTTAAATCTTTACTTGAAATGATTCTTCAATGAATTTCTAGATCTTCTACTCTTTTTCAATCTCTTGATCATCTCTTTCTGTTGACAGTATAAGCATTTATATAGGCCTTCTTCATGGTGACCGGCTGATCCGGTTCCTAATAACTTTCTGACAACTCTGACAGTTGCAGTAGACCGGCTGGAATGGCAGCTGTCATGTCATCCAGTCACTTCTTGAAATATCTGTAACTGTCTGGAAGTGTCGAGACAGTCTGTCTTTAAGTGTCGACACTTATAGACTAAGTGTCGACACAAGTAGACTAAGTGTCGACACTAGCCTTCAAGGTGTCGACACAACTTCTTGTGTTATAGATTTTTCTTCTCGACACTGCTTCTTCATCATGTGTCGACACTGATATTGTGTGTCGACACAACTCCTTGTTCTTCAGTACTTAGTTGAATTCATGTAAGTGTTGACACAACTCCTTTGTGTCGACACATCTTCTTGTGTTGAACTTATTCAGTGTCGACACATCTTCTTGGTGTCGACACATGTCTTCTATGTTGATACTTGCTGAGTGTCGACACAGCTCCTTGTGTCGACACATTCTTCTTATGTTGAGACTTTTGCTGAGTGTCGACACATCTCCTTTGTGTCGACACTTGTACTTAGAATTTTGTTGAACTTTGCTGAGTGTCGACACAGCCTCCTAGTGTCGACACTTTCTTCATGTATTGAGTCTTCTACTGTGTGTCGACACATTCTTCATTGTGTCGACACTTTCTTCATGTGTTGAGTATTTTGCTGAGTGTCGACACATTCTTTATTATGTCGACACTTATACTTAGACTCTACTGAAATTTGCTGAGTGTCGACACAGCCTCCAATTGTCGACACTTTCTGATGTAGACAAGGTTCCTCTAGGTGTCGACACTACTGCTAAGTGTCGACATAGCTTCTCTGGACTTCTCTTCACTAAGTGTCGACACAAACTGTATGTGTCGACACTTTCTGTCTGGTGTCGACTCTGCATCCCAGGTGTCGACACAATTACTCCAAGTGTCGACACTGCTTGTCTGGATGTCGACACAAGTCTTCTTAAGTGTCGACACTTTCCTTCTGGGTGTCGACACATGGACTTAGAAACTTTTCATCTTTCCCTACAAATACTTAACCTGCACAAGTAAACTCAAAACACATCAAATACATTTTGATGTATATCATTGAGTAGGGTGAGGCTTCTTCAAATCAGGTACATTTAAACCAATGTACCCAACAATCTCCCCCTATTTGGAGAAGTCATAACCCTTAGTCAATGATATACACCATACATAACAAAATTACAGTATGATGAAAAACAGGATTATGCAATCAGGGAAAGTACATAAACATGTACACACATATATCTCAGAACAATTATGTAATAGATTTTTCACACATCACATTGTTCTAACAACTTTGTCATATTCATTATACAAAAGTTTACAGAGTGTTTAAAATCAAAGGATTACAACTGTAAACTAAAGATAATTCTATTATATTTTTGCTCAGCCTCCTTGATAACTATGCCCGTCCCAGATTGTATCTTTGCTTGCACAGGGGCTTCAGTATCTTCAGCAGCAGCAGGCTTCTTGCCTTTAAGATCCTTTTTCTTCTGCTCTTCAGTCTTGATCTTTTGTCTTTCAAAGTAATGATATGGCTTTGTAAAGTACTTGCTAGGCTCCTGGGCATTAGGAGGTAGCTTTCCCATCTTAGCCTTTCTCCTGTATTGCACAATGGCTTCTTGCCTGGACTCATGCTTTCTCCATTTTAGTTCAGAATACCACTTGTTTCTGTCTTGAATATTATCCTTGGCAGCCTTCCATGCAGTTAAGATAATATTCCTTGAAGTGGGGCTCCACTGTTCAAAATCAGGCCTTTGTTCAGCTTGCTCTCTGAACCTCTTCTTAGACAACTGAGTCTCTTGTTCTTTCAGCAACAAAGCTTCTTGTTCTTTCAGTAAAGCCTCTGGCACTGGCTGAACCACTTTTTCTATGATGACATTGTGCCTTCCCTCAGGAGGGCTATACATTGATTGTATGTCTGCATGTATCATATCAAAGTCTGGTGGAGGGTAAATAACTTGAGCCACTTCAGTTTGCTTCCCTCCAAGATAAGCAGGTTTAATCCCAGACTCTGCTACATTGTCATCATCATACAATGGAGGATATCCAAGGGTGGCTCTGATGGAATTGGAAATCCATTTTGCATGATCAGAGCCTGCTTTGACTAACACCCTCTCCCCCTTTATGACTTCTCTTTCCATGTGATCCCTTAGATCATCTTTCTGAAACCTTATTTAGGCATCCAAATAGTTTACTCCATCCTTAAAGTAAGGTTTCAACCTTTGGAGTTTTTCAGTGATCAGCTTCTGAGAATCTTGAATTGCAAAAGTTACAACAGTTAGGCTCTCTTGCAGTGCTTTGTCAAATTCCTCTTTGGTAGTGGTCAGGGCTGCATTCTGGGCAGTTGCTATATTCTTCAGTTCAGTTACAATAGCATTGTGAGAAGCTGTCAAATTATCATTCATTCTTATTTGATTCTCCAGAACATATCCTTGCTTTACTTCAAGTTCATTCACTTGAGCTTTGATTTTCTCTTGATGTGTAGCCAAGTACACCACTGCATTCCCTCCCTTGTGGAAGCAGTCAGTCATCTCCTTCTTATTTAGATTCATCTCAAATCTGATGGACTTTATGTCTTGAGCCAGATCAAACTGTAGAGACTTATGCCCCTCATCCATATACGTTTCTATTGCTTTCCTTTGCTCATCAAGCTTTATCTGCATAGCAACCAACAGAGAACTGAAATCTACAGATGGTGCTGGCTGTGATGTAGGTTGTGGTGCAATGGTTTGTAAAGACTTTTTGTAAGTTTGGCTCCTTCTCTTAAATACTTGGAATTTCCTCTTTTTGGCTCTGGCAGCCTCTTCATCTTCAGATGCAGATGTACTAGCTATATCAACCCTGTCCTTAGGGCTTGAAGGTAACTCCTTCTGTACTTCAGGTTCCTTTCTTGCAGTTTCCTCAACAATAACTACTTGCTCCCCCTCAACATGAGCCTTCTCCCCCTCAGCAGAAGTACTTTCTTTCTCAAAGTGTATTTGAAGAAGGTTTGGAAACAGCTCTTCCAAAGTAAACTCTTGTTGAGGATGGGGTGGAGATTCTCTTGTCTCATCAACAAAATGATCATATACTTCTTGAGCTGCAACAGATGTGTCCTCCATGACAACATCTTGGGGTTGGCTATGTATCTGAGGTTGCTGATTAACATCAGATAATTTGTCAGTTATAACTTCACTCTCAATAAGGAAATCTAATTGGTTGATTTCAGTGAGTACCTCAAGTATTGTGTGGGTAGCTTGTTCACTTTCTAGTGGAGTTGGCTCTTCCACTAGTAGAGGCTCCCCCTGGATAGAATCCTGGTGTATTGGGCTAGCTTGAGGTAGCTCCCCCTGCCTGTCTGCAGCTTCTTGTCTATCTGGAGACTTTCCAACAGTTCCAGTTTCTTGTTCATCATCTAGTGTAAAGACAACATGCGCTTCAGAGCTACTAGAGGAATCTTGAGCCACAGGGGTTGTCTTGTTCTTTTTTTTAGTGGGGTTTCCTTCTCAGGAGTTGGCATTTCCTTAGTCAAGACCCTATCCCATCTTGAGAAGATCCTCAAATCCATTCTTCTTATGTGGTTGATTTTAGATCCAGCTGCTTGACTCATCACCTCTGGTATACTACCAGCAAGGTATAGACTAAGAATCCTACCCAAATTGGGTTTCTTCAGGCTCTCCTTAATCTTATCAAACACTACTGCAAACCAATCAGTATTTAGTTGGAAGATTAACCTTGTCATTAGACTGAACATATATGCTGAAATCCTGTCATGTCCTCCAGACTTGCACAGGATCACCTTGCCAACAATTTCAGAGAGAAATTTTCCTTGGCTGTTCATTCCCTTTCTGTTGAATACTGATCCAATTTTCATCTTGGAATCCAGTCCACACCATGTTAAAGCTTCTCTGGTCTTAGAAGCAGAAACTTCATCTTCTTCCTTAGTCCTTGATAGGTTTAGTACCTTTCTCAAACTCTTAGGTGAGACCTTCACCTTTTCTCCATGAACCCTTGACTTTATCTTGAGTCCAGATTCGTCTAGGGTTGCTCCAATCAAAAATTCTAGAACTTCTCTCTTACATATCTTGGTTGGATCTGAAACAAGAAAATCTAACCCTGAGTTTGCAACTAAGGTTACCACATCCTTGATCTCTGGTTCTGCGTCATCAAACGCATGCCGCACCAGTTCATAGCCTTCATTCACGTTCTCTTCGAGCTTGGGCGCCATTAGAGTTTGAAGAATTTGAATTGAGAGAAGAGAGGTGTCGACACACAAGTTTGGTCTCGAAACTTTGGTGAGCGTGTCGACAGACAATGGCGAAATCCTATTTATACCTTTCTAGGATTGAAGATGAAAGGGCGCGACAAGAAACTTAAATTGTGTCGACACTGATGAAAAGTGTTGACACAGACTTATAATGTCTTGACACCTATGTGTCGACACAAGTATAGTCGACAGAATATATGTGTTGACACTTGTTTATGTGTCGACACCGCTTAGCTCGACACATAGTCGAGACTTTTACTTCACTAATTCTCCATAAAGTGTAAGTGTCGACACCATCTTGGATGTGTCGACACCCATCCTGTATGTGTCGACACTAATTTTCTGAAGTATCGACACCAACTTCCTAGATGTGTCGACACGTTTTCTCTGAAGTGTCGACACCACTTTTCTGTCTCGACACAGACAACTCTGTGTGTCGACACTATTTTACTTAGCCATTTCTGTAAACTTATTCTAAGTTTATCATACCTAATTCAATTTTAAACCTATTGAATTTGGTTTCTTCTAAAGGCTTAGTATACATGTCAGCTAGTTGATTATCTGTATTAACATACTCCATTGAAATATCTTCTTTTTCTACATGTTCCCTTAGAAAATGATATTTTATTTCAATGTGTTTAGTTGTACTATGTGAAACAGGATTGTTTGCAATAGATATAGCACTGGTAGAATCACAAAATAGTGGTGTTCTACTTACTTGAATACCATAGTCTTCTAGCTGATGTTGTATCCATAGAAGTTGAGCACAGCAACTTCCTGCAGCCACATACTCTGATTCTGCTGTGGAGATATCCACACTTGTTTGTTTCTTGCTACTTCATGATATCAGTCTACCACCTAGGAATTGACAGGTACCAGTTGTACTTTTCCTATCTTCCTTGCAGCCTGCAAAATCTGCATCTGAATAACCTGTCAGTTCAAAGTCTCCATTCCTAGAGTACCAAAGGACTAGATAAGGAGTGCCCTTAAGATATCTCAGTATTCTTTTGACTGCTGTCAAATGAGACTCTTTAGGACATGCTTGGTACCTAGCACAGACACATGTAGCATACATGATATCTGGTCTACTTGCAGTCAAATATAATAGGGAGCCAACTATCCCTCTATACAAAGTCTCATCTACAGGTTTCCCTGCATCATCTTTGCTAAGAGACATACTTGACCCCATAGGAGTCTTCATGGTACTGGATGATTCCATACCATACTTCCTTATTAATTCTAGGGTGAACTTAGACTGGCATATGGATAAACCATTCTCAGTCTGTCTAACTTGGAGACCCAAGAAGAACTTAAGTTCCCCCATACTGCTCATCTTAAATTGTCCTTGCATTAGTTTTGCAAACTTTTTGCAAAGACTACTTTCAGTAGACCTAAATATGATGTCATCTACATATATTTGGACTAGTATTATCTTGCCTCTGGATTCCCTAAGGAATAGAGTCTTGTCTATTTTCCCCCTTGTGAATTTATTCTCAATGAGGAAACTAGACAGGGTTTCATACCAAGCCCTAGGGGCTTGTTTTAACCTATACAAAGCCTTCCTAAGTCTATAGACATAATTAGGTTGAGTTGAATCAACAAAACCTGATGGCTGTTCCACATAGACCACTTCTTTCAGATTACCATTCAGAAAGGCTGACTTAACATTCATTTGGTATACTTTAAATCCTTGATAGGTTGCATAGGCCAGGAACATTCTTATGGCTTCCAGTCTGGCTACTAGAGCAAAGGTTTGATCAAAGTCAATACCTTCTTCCTGCCTATATCCCTTAGCAACCAGTCTTGCTTTATTCTTGATAATTACTCCATGTTCATCCATTTTGTTCCTAAAGAACCACTTAGTTCCAATTATGTTGTGGTCTTTTAGTTTAGGAACAAGCTCCCAGACTTTGCACCTCTTGAACTGATTCAGCTCCTCTTGCATTGCCTCAATCCAATGAGGGTCTAGGATGGCTTCTTCAAATTTCTTTGTCTCAACTTGGGATAGAAAACTGGAGTAGATTACTGAGCTTGGATTTATGCTCCTTATTTGTACCCCTTGTCTTAGATCACCAATGATTTGATCTGCTGGATGATTTCTTAGATGCCTATTAGCTGGAGGCATCCTGGCTTCAGGTTGAACTCCTTCAGCATCTTCAACTTACTGCACTCCTTGGTCTTCTTCTGCATTAGGTACATGTAGTACTCCCCCTGGACAACAGCCACTATCATCTACATGCTGACTTGAAGTAGATCCTTCTTCAATAGTGAGCTTGTCCATCTTCTTAGTCACATCTGTGGAGCTGCAAATACTTCTAGACAACTCATTGTTAATAAGTCTAGCTTCATCAAATACTACATGTACTGACTCTTCTACAACTTGAGTAGACAAGTTGTAGACCCTATAAGCCTTACTATTGTTGCTGTACCCAACAAAGATCCCCTCTTGGGATTTGGCAGCAAACTTGGTTAAGTAAGACTTACCATTGTTAAGTATAAAGCATTTACAACCAAAGATCCTGAAATAGGATAGATTTGGTTTTCTGACTTTCACAATCTCATACATGACAACCCTATTAATTACATGGCATGTAGTATTAACTGCCTCAGCCCAGAAATATTCTGGGAGAGATGTGTCACTTAATAGGGTCATACCAGCCTCAATCAAGGTTCTATTTTTCCTCTCAGCAATGCCATTTTTCTGAGGTGTTCTTGGTGAAGAAAATTCCTGAAATATCCCAAACTCTTCACATAGCTTTGTCATACTATCAGACTGGAATTCAGTACCATGGTCACTTCTTATTTTGACCACTGTACTGTCTAACTCATTCTGAATTTGTTTGACAAAACTATAGAAGATACTAGGTGTTTCAGATTTCTGTCTAAGGAAGAACACCCAGGAAAACCTTGAGTAGTCATCTACAACCACAAATGTGTAGACCTTCCTACCTAGGCTGTGTACTGGAATAGGAACAAAGAGATCCATATGCAAGAGGTATAAACACCTCACAACATCTTTAGTTTCAATGCTATTAAAGGTGGATCTAGTCTGCTTGCCCTTTTGACAAGCTGAGCATATTCCATCTTTAATACACTTAACTTGAGGACCATTCTTCACTAACTCTTTGCTATAGAGTTGGCCAATTGTCTTGTAGTTGAGATGGGCTAGCCTCTTATGCCATTTGACATAATGAGAGACTTTCTCATCACCTACAAGACATACTGGAGAACCATTGGTCTCACACATAATGTCTAGGCAATAGACATTCCTCTTTCTATAACCTGTCAAAATGATTTCTTGATCATTTGACCTCCTGATATGACAACCATTTTTGACAAATGAGATGTCATATCCTAAATCACTCAGTTGACTTATACTAATAAGGTTATGTTTCAAACCTTTAACATAAGCCACTTGAGTAATTGTTATATGGGTGCTAGAAATGTTACCAAAACCCTTGATAATTTCTTTTTCAGAACCACCAAAGGTGACTTTAGGACCATCCTTGATTGGTGTGTAGTCCTTTAGCAATCCCCTAGTTCCAGTCATGTGCCTGGAACATCCACTGTCCAAGTACCATATTGGGGCATGACCACCTGGACTTACCAACAAAACAGATTAGTTGACCTTAGAACCCAAAGAATTCTTGGGTCCTTGGTGCTTGTTAGTTTGCCTCTTAACAAAGCTACCTGTAGATCTTCCAATAGGCAGTTTGTTACTCATCTTGGCACTAGAATTGTGCCAGCAGTCTATGGCAAAATGGCCTACTTTGCCACAGCACCAGCACTCAAATCTATTGTACCTTTGCTTAGGTACAACCCTAGCTGTTTTATCTACAACAGACTTGTTGAGTACTGGGGCTTTGCCCTTGGACTTGGACTTTACAGTCCTAGCAGGTTGTGTAAACCCTAATCCAGTTTTACCCTTTTGATGTACAAATTCATCAATCAAAGGTAAAACAGACTTTAGTTTAGAAAACCTTGCAACTATGTCTCTCTCCTTCTAAAGACTAATCTCTAGATTTTTGATTTGATCATTCTTGAATGTTATAGTTCCCATCTGAATAACAGTTATGTTCTTAAGTCTGGCTATTTCATTTAACTTTTGATCAATCAGCTTCTCAAAATCAGTTGCAGCAACTTTAAGATTAGCAATCTCCTTAGCCTGACTTTTGACCAAGAATTTGCTTTTCTTAAAAGCTAGCAACAGAACTCTATATTCATCAATCAACTGATGAATATCCCCTTCAGATTCAGATCCACTGGCATCACTTGATGCTGATGTAACTGAATCTGAACTAGCACTAGAAATTGAACTTAAAGAACAATTTTGTACCTGACTATGTCCAGGCTGATCCTGGATTTTGTCACCTTCTGTTAAGGCCATCAGTCCTTTGCACTGAATGTCCTCTTGCTCATATATAGAGTTCATTATCTGGATGAACTCCTCTTCCTCTTCTTCAGCAAACAGTCCTATGTATGCTTCAGCTTCTAAATCAGTTTCTGAAGAAGATATGTCTGACAAGCTTTTGTCCTTCTTGGCAACAAAGGACCTTTCCTTCTTTCCCTTGAATTGAGTCTTCTTCTTATCAGTAGACTCTCTCCTCTTCTCTGGACAGTCAGCAACAACATGTCCTTGTTTGTTACAACAATAACAAACTATCCTTGAAGATGAAGTTCTATTTATCTTGGGCTTTCTCCTGTCTTTCTTTGATGACTTCTTGTTCTGATAATAGTCATCTTTTCCCTGTGAAGTGGATGGCTTTGACCTCCACTGTTTCTTCTTTAGAAACTTCTGAAAGTGTCTTGTGAATGCTGCAAAGTCCTCATCACTCTCACTGCTTTCAGAGTTCCTGCCTTCTGATTCATCTGACTCAGTCTCAGCCACTTTAGGAGGTGGAGATGGAGACTTACTTTTGTATTTCCTGGTGGCTTCTGTCTTGAATGCCACTGTCCTTTCTTTATGCTCACTGCTTATAGTCTTCTCCTCTTCTTTCCTCACCATCAACTGCATCTCATAGGATAGCAGTTTTCCAAACAATGTTGGAGGAGGGATATCTGCTAACTTGGCCATTTCCCTTATGGCACAGATCTTGGTGTACCAATCCTTTGTTAGAGACCTCAAGAACTTATCATTCAGCTCATAATTGCTGAAATCGTTTTCATAGGACATTAGCTCATTTACTATCCTATAGAATTTCTTATAGCATTCTGTTATACTATCAGTCCTGCCTTGCCTAAAACTTTCATATTCCTGGTTTAACAAATACTTTCTGTCCTATCTCACTTCTTCAGAACCCTCCATATACACTATCAAGGTATCCCACATCTCCTTAGATGTCTTACAGTGTATCAAGTTCTGAAAGGTAGCATCATCTATGGCACTCACAATGATATTCTGAGCCCTCTTGTCCATGGTGGCCAGAATAATCTCTTCTTTTGTCATTTCAGAAAAGTCCTTAGGTGTTCTCTGATTTGCATCTAGGACTGAAACCTTCATAGGCACATATGACCCTTCTTTAACTGTGATATAAATTTTAGGGTCCGAGGCTTCCATAAATAGTCTCACCCTTTCTTTCCAGATGCCAAATATCTCTTTTCTGCAAATGGGCAACTTCATGGATCCAAGTTCCTTATGATTATCTGTTGAACCCATGTTCTTGATTTTTTTGATTCTGCACTTTACTTATACTGAATCTGCCAACAGGATCTACTCAGACAGTTAAGTACTTTTTTGAGTAACCTCCCTCTGATACCACTTGAAAGAAATTGTACCTAAACACCTAGAGGGGGGGGGGGGTGAATAGGTGACTTAAATCTTTTTAACTTTTTAGGCAGATTGCAGATTATATCACAGAGTTATAACTACTTCTTCACAGCAATCAATCAGCAATCACAGAATAGACATGAACATAGTGAACACACAGATTTATAGTGGTTCCCCAAGGTTTGGGTACATCCACTTTCCCCCTTCGCCTATCTAGTAGTGTACTAGATTCGTCCAAACTCCTCCACTATATCTCAGATCCTCAGATCTTACACTCAGAACCCCAAATGGTTCCTACAGCTCAGGCCCAAGGCCCTACAACTCAGTCTTCTCCAAAGATCTACACTCAGCCACAAGGCCTACACGCAGCCACAACAGGCCTACACTCAGAGAAATAGATCTCCTACACTCAGGCACACAGGCCCTACCAGTCAGCCTTTATAATTGCAGGCTTACAACTCAGATCTCTAAGGATCCTACAAGAAATTTAAAATACAAAGTATATACCTACAACTCAGAAATAGAGAGATGAGTTGATAGAATCTTGATGAGTTCTTGAAAGAACTCTGCTGAGATCAACCTCACTTGGCTTTCTTCAAAGCTTCTTGAATGTAGAACATAATAGGATTGATTCTCTGCAGCTGATCTTCAATCACTGCAACTTAAGATTCAGAACTAGGTCTGAACCCTTCTTCACAGCCTGGTTCCAACGGCTGTCTACTTGGAAGGAGCTCTCTCTCTCCAACTACTTAGATCTTTACTTGAAATGATTCTTCAATGAATTGCTAGATCTTCTTCTCTTTTTCAATCTCTTGATCATCTCTTTCTGTTGACAGTATAAGCCTTTATATAGGCCTTCTTCATGGTGACCGGCTGATCCGGTTCCTAACAGCTTTCTGACAACTCTGACAGTTGCAGTAGACCGGCTGGAATGACAGCTGTCATGTCATCCAGTCACTTCTTGAAATATCTGTAACTGTCTGGAAGTGTCGAGACAGTCTGTCTTTAAGTATCGACACTTATAGACTAAGTGTCGACACAAGTAGACTAAGTGTCGACACTAGCCTTCAAGGTGTCGACACAACTCCTTGTGTTGTATATTTTTCTTCTCGACACTGCTTCTTCATCATGTGTCGACACTGATATTGTGTGTCGACACAACTCCTTGTTCTTCAGTACTTAGTTGAATTTTTGTAAGTGTCGACACAACTCCTTTGTGTCGACACATCTTCTTGTGTTGAACTTGTTCAGTATCGACACATCTTCTTGGTGTCGACACATGTCTTCTGTGTTGATTCTTGCTGAGTGTCGACACAGCTCTTTGTGTCGACATATTCTTCTTATGTTGAGACTTTTGCTGAGTGTCGACACATCTCCTTTGTGTCGACACTTGTACTTAGAATTTTGTTGAACTTTGCTGAGTGTCGACACAGCCTCCTAGTGTCGACACTTTCTTCATGTATTGAGTCTTCTGCTGTGTGTCGACACATTCTTCATTGTGTCGACACTTTCTTCATGTGTTGATTCTTCTACTGAGTGTCGAAACATTCTTTATTATGTCGACACTTATACTTAGACTCTGCTGAAATTTGCTGAGTGTCGACACAGCCTCCAATTGTCGACACTTTCTGATGTAGATAAGGTTCCTCTAGGTGTCGACACTACTGCTAAGTGTCGACACAGCTTCTCTGGACTTCTCTTCACTGAGTGTCGACACAAACTGTATGTGTCGACACTTTCTGTCTGGTGTCGACTCTGCATCCCAGATGTCGACACAATTACTCCAAGTATCGACACTGCTTGTCTGGATGTCGACACAAGTCTTCTTAAGTGTCGACACTTTCCTTCTGGGTGTCGACACATGGACTTAGAAACTTTTCATCTTTCCCTGCAAATACTTAACCTGCACAAGTAAACTCAAAACACATCAAATACATTTTGATGTATATCATTGAGTAGGTTGAGGCTTCTTCAAATCAGGTATATTTAAACCAATGTACCCAACAGACGGAAAAAATGAGGGAACACGCTATCTGACACAGGCGTGTCTGAGGCTGTGTCCTCCTCTGGTCGACGAAGTCAGTTCGACGAAGTTGAGCTGGGGGGTGTCTAGTACCGTGTATGGGCACACGGCCTGTGACACGGGCATGTCACAGGCCGTGTCCTTTTCTGGACTTGCCCAAGTCATTGAGGCCTGGTGAACACGGGCATGACACGGGTGTGTCTTAGGGTACACGGCCTATGACACGGGCGTGTTACTGGCCGTGTCCCGATCAGGTTGAGATTGATTTTATGCAGCCTGATGTACACGTCCACAGACACGGGCGTGTCTAATGGTGTGTCAGGTGACACGACCCGTAACACAGGCATGTCCCATGGGCGTGTACTGGTCTGGATAAGTCGGTTGTGTACCGCTTAAGGTACATGACCTGTGACACGGGCGTGTTACAGGCCGTGTCTAGCAAAAAGTAGCATTTTGTGGCAAAATCGTGGCCGTCAATTTCCTCAGCTGGGGTCCAATGACTGAGATTCCTCCCTTATTCCTTAAGGCCGAAAATTGAGATGGAAAATCTCATTTGAGTTTGGCCATCTTCTTTTTAAAAGACTAGAGAGAGAAAGAGAGGAAGAAGGAGGAGGAGGAAGAGGAGTCGGCCACCGGTGGAGCTGCGGAGTTCCTGTTCACAATCCGAGGCTAGTGTTGGGAAGGCAAAGCTGCTGTGGTGCTTCCTAGTCGACTAGAAATTCATGGCTCCGAAGAGTTCTTCAAAGGTAACGACCTTTCTTCCTAGCCATGTGAAGGCTTCCTTTTTGGCATGTGCATATGATTCCCCCACTGGAGGGTGGCTTATTGTGGGAGTCTTTTGGGTTGATTCATGTAATTCCCACTTCTTGGGCATATAGATCCGGAAATGGAGCACGGAATAGGCATGCTGTGTGAAGCCCATCTGGACAGGTTGGTCTGGATTGGTGATGGTGCATATATGCACCGGAGCAGACTTCATGATAAACGTGTAGTTTAAGGAGTCGACGGGTTAGACCTGTGAAGGGTAGTAACATGAAGTACTGGAGTGGTAGTCCAGGAAGATACCCATATAATGCTTGTGCTGTTGGGTTGTACCTGTGAAGGACAGTAGCAGGAAGTACTGGCGCGAGAAGCCAGGAAAATACCCTTGATGCTTGGAATGCTTGGTGGGTTGTGCCTGTGAAGGGGAGTAGCAGGAAGTACTGGCTTGACAGTCCAGGAAAATACCCTCAAGTGGATGCTATGATGTACGGTTAGGCCTAGGGATGGAAATTGAGTTCTGTCGCTAATGCGAGGCGTGGCTCCTAGGTATCCGATGAATGTGTAGCCAGTTCCGTGAGAATGGGCTAGTTATGTGTGAACTGATGAGTTCACCTAAAGGAAACAGGTAAGGTGAAACCGACCCCCGTTTTTTATGTAGCCGTGAGTACGCCATACTCGGTGATGGCAAGGCGATTTGAGCAACGGGGGGTGGATGATCCGACCTGCACTATGTCCGTCCGACGTGAAACCTGAAGGTGCGGTGTGTTGGAGCGCATAGCAAGAGTCTTAGACCTGTGAGCCATGACACAATGGGGGGCTACGGGCCAATCCCGGGTCAGTAAGACTACAGTCTCCGGCTGCACGCCATGGAGTAAATTGTCAATGTTTTACCGTTGGGTTGCGACCCTGATACGGTGGTGGGCAACTGGTTCACCGGTACACCAAGAATATGCCCCGAGTGCATGGATCGTCGGGCCGTGTGGCTGACGGTTGTGATGGAATGTATGTGCGTGAGAGCACAATGTATATATCTGCCTATGAAATGCTATGCCTGCAGGGAAGGAATACCACTGCCCCGGGAAAAGGGTAGGGTCGTTATAAAATTGGTCAGTTGAATGCTGACCATTGACTTGTTTGCCACCATTGGGTGGAATGTCCTTGTACAGGTGCTGGAGAACCAAGCGGGACACATAAAGGCTGAGTCCCTGCTGCTGTTACTGTTTCTGCTGCTAGCCCTTGAAGGCTACGCTTAAAATGCTGTGTTTTGTTATATGTGGCTGGCATGCACCCCAATGTTTAAGGCTAATGTTATGAAAAGCCTTGTAAGTCCATAAGGCCAACTGATTTTTATTTGGTGAACATTCCTGTTATATATAAATAGGGATCTTTATATGATGGACATTCAGGTTTGGAGTTCAGTGTCGTGTTATAAGCTTCTGCTAGAATGATTTTGTGTTAGGATGCGCAACTCTGGTATCATTCCGTGACTTTGCCGTATGTTTTGTGGTATATATTGCGGGCCCCGACCGGACCTTCTAGTATATACTATGTGAACGAATGGAGTTGTTACAAGAAATATCTCTGGTGTCTAATCAACAACAACAAACTCTTTTCTTGTTTATAGGATCCTTTTGGATCTGAGTTTTAGGTCTGATTTATAAAGGCTAAGGTAGGATCCAGTTTTGGATCTGAGATAGGGCTATTTAGCCTGAGGTAGGATCCTTGTGTGGATCTGAGTGTAGGGTATATGTGACTATGGTAGGGCCTTTGGCATGAGGTAGGATCTTAACAGATCTAAGCTGTAGGAGAGTTTTACTCTCTGAGTTGTATAACTAACCTCCATAGGCTGAGTTGTAGGACTTGTGTTCAAGTCTGAGGTAGGTGAAGAGGTCAGAGATGATAGGAAGTCCATGCTTAACCAGGAGTATGAAGCTTTCAGGTAGGCCTAGAAAGAGAGCATAGCTAGATGCTATAAAAGGTTCTTTAGGATAGTGAATGAGCTGAAGACCTATGGGAGGGTCTTCAGCCATTATCAGCTGAATTATAAGTTCCCAAGGTCTCTAACTAGATACTAGGATACCAATATCTTTGCCATCAGGGAGGTGGCAAAGCTGGCTGATACTCCACCTCACACCTTGTTTGAGAAGCTGCTCTCTTATGAGATGCAGCTAACTGTCAGGAAAGAGGAGGAGATGATCAGCAAATCCCAGACCAAGGAAAAGTCTTTGGCGTTCAGAGCAGAGAGCACCAATAAGATTAAGGAGAGGATTCCCTCTCTTCCAAGAAGGCTTGCTGATTTAGACAACATAAGGTCAAGCTCATCATAATGCAGCATGTCTGATGAAGAATTTGCTGCCTTCTCCAGGCAATTTCATAAGCTAATAAAGAAGAAGCAGTGGGTAAGCAGACCCACCTCCTACTCTCATCACAGGAAGAATCAATCCAAGGGAGAAATGTATGATTTCTAAAACTAGTAAACATAGTTCCTCTAAAGTTGTCTGCTATTCTTGCAGTAAGCCTGGGCATGCGATTGCTAACTGCCCAGTGAAGAGAAAAGAGGCTGGTGAGAAAACGGTTCACCAGTATAAGGGTAAGAAGGAAAAGTCCTTCATTGATAAGAAAGAGAAGAGCTGGACAGACTCATCTTCCTCAGAGTTTGAAGATGAAGAAGCCTATATAGGGCTAGTTGCTGCTAGAGAAACTGAAGTCTATCCTGCTACCAGGATAGGTATCAGGGCCCCTCTGTCACATTCAGAAAGTGACTCAGAGGAGGATGAAGATGAAGAAGATGCCTATAGCTGCTATGGGATAATGACAATGTCTGATGAAGAATCCAACCAGGTCACCCTGGTCCAGAAAAGGTACTTCCTCTATCTAGTTGTTCTTCTGAGTCTGGGTATAAGACTAGTCCCTGTACAGAAGCTTCTTCATCAAGTGGTGAAGATGATTATGAATCTAAAGGAGATGTCAATCAATTTATTGACATGTATGGTGAACTTCTTGGTGACTTTAAGAAGTGTAAGAAGTTGACTAAGAAGCAGGCTGAGGAGATAACCTCCCTTCAGCTTGCTGCTTCCCAGTAGGCTGAGACAACATCTTTGCTGGATCAGAAGGATAAGGAAATTATCCAACTTAAGGTCATGACTCTCATCCAGATAGGCACCATCAAGTACAAGAATAGTCTCATTAGAGATCTTGAAGATAAGCTCAGAGGGAGAAGAGAATTGTGGCTAGCTTCTCTAAGCCCAATACTGTGTTTCCCTTGATAGACTCCTTCTCCTTTCAGAAGGGTAAGAAGGGTTTAAGGTTTAAGGGAAACACTAGAGTTTCCCCTTCCAAAGGGAAAGGGAATGCTCCAGTCCAGCCTCTAGGTTCTAAGCCTCCCATCTCTTTTAAGAAGGTGATGTTGCCTTCAAAGAGGTATGACCAAGAAAGCATCTATGGTTACTGGATGAATGGCAGATCCACTTGTGTGAACAAAGAGGTTCACAGCTATAGTGGAAGGTATAGTAGGGAAGTGAGTGCTTTTAAGACTCCCCATGTGGAAATCCAAATGGCCATCATGGACTATTTATGTTTGGTGCACCAGCCCCTTTACACAAGAAAGTGGCAATGGCTACTTCTCAAGACCATCTAGCAAAGACCCAAACCAAGGGCTAGTCTATCAGTAAGCCAGATCTAGATATCTCTAATGCTATAAATAGCATGTCATCTGCAAAAAATACTGTTATAAATAGCATTCAGAGAAAGCCAAGAAAGCCTACTGAAAGACTTACCTTCAGTCAGATCCTTGCTGAAAGGAACTTGAAGAAGGATGTTGTACCTCTTTCTTCTGTATAGTCAATAGTTAACCCAACTGCAGGACCTCCTCAGAAGAGAAGGTACAATATACATGAGTGCTGGTGCTATGGCAAGGTGGGACATTTTGCCTTAGATTGCTGGCATAATCCTATTGTACCTAGATCTAGTGTTAGTCTTCCTATTAGAAAATCTGCATGAAGACATGTTCATTTTCGTGCTAATCAGTACCTAGGACAAAATAATTATTGGGGTCCTAAGGTAAGCTAAATTATGTGATGCAGGTTAGTACAAGTGCCCATACCCCTATATGGTACTTGTATAGTGGTTATTCTAGGCACATGACTAGGATAAGGAGCAACTTAAAGGAGTACACTTTAGTGAAAGATGGATCCAAGGTTATCTTTGCTGGTTCAGACAGAGGAGTCACAAGAGGCAATGATAAGATTACCCATGACATAGTCACCATTTCAAAAGTAGCTTATGTTGAAAGGTTGAAAC
Organism: Platanthera guangdongensis; assembly: GCA_039583875.1. Classification (NCBI taxonomy): domain Eukaryota; kingdom Viridiplantae; phylum Streptophyta; class Magnoliopsida; order Asparagales; family Orchidaceae; genus Platanthera; species Platanthera guangdongensis. Next base: position 93,664,372 of record CM077149.1, read on the forward strand.
ACAACCTTATAAGCATAAGCCAACTCTCTGATCTTGGCTATATCATTGTCTTCCACAAGGATGAGTGCCAGATTAAGAGGTCAAGTGACCAAGAGGTCATCTTGACAGGTAGTAGGAGTAGAAATGTTTATTGCTTAAACTTTCCATGCCTAGATACAGACTCTCCTATTTTTCTAGTTGCAAATGAGAAAGTTTCATGCCGTGTGCAATGACACAAAAGACTAGCTCATTTGAATTATAAGACTACTGACAAGATCTTTAGTGAAGAGCTAGTTAGGAATGGTATTAAGGTGAAATGCACCAAGGAAAACATTTGCTCAACATGACAAAAGGGCAAGCAGACCAAGGCTTCCTTCAAGGGCATTGAGACCAAAGACTCTGTGAGGTGTTTATACCTCTTGCATATGGACTTGTTTGGTCCTATGCTAGTTTATAGTCTAGGTAGGAAAATCTACACCCTTGTAGTGGTTGATGGCTATTCTAGGTTTGCTTGGGTGTTCTTTCTCAAGAAAAATAATGAAACCTTTGATATCTTCATAAAGTTTGTCAAGCAAATTTAGAATGAGTTTAATAGTACTGTGGTCAAAATCAGAAGTGACCATGAGACTGAATTCCAGTCTGATGGCATGGCAAAGTTTTCTGAAGAGCAAGAGATTCATCAAGAATTTTCTTCTCCAAAACACCATAGCAAATGAGATTGTTGAGAGGAAAAATAGGACTCTCATAGAGGCTGAAAGGACCTTGATGAGTGAATCATCTCTCCCAGAATATTTTTGGGCTGGGGTAGTGAATACTGCATGTCATGTCCTTAATAGATCCTCTATCACCAAGAGCCACAAAAAGACTCCCTATGAGATCTTGAAGGGAAGAAAACCAAACCTGGGCTATCTTAGGATCTTTGGTAGCAAGTGCTATGTGCTTTATAATGGGAAGTCTTATGTGACTAAGTTTACTGCCAAGTCCTTTGATGTGATTTTTGTTGGGTACAATAATAAATGTAAAGCCTATAAGATCTACAACTTAAAAAGCCAAGTTGTAGAAGAGTCTGTACATGTAGTCTTTGATAAGTCTACCATGATTAACAGTGAGCTGCCAAGCTCCTCTTCTAATATTGAAGGTACAAAGCTGATGATGGACAAGATAACCATCAAGAAAGCTGCTCCAACAATCTAAGATGAAGTGGAGATTCCAGAAGAAGTACAAGAAATAATTGAGGTGGATGAAGATCAACAAGATGCTGCTACTGGAGCTGATGCTGAAAGAAGACAGCCTCCAGCTATCAGGCATCTAGGATATCATCCAAGACACCAGAATATTGGTAATGCAAATCAAGGAGTGGTGACTAGAAGCAAGACCATTAATACAGCTTTGTATTCCGGTTTCCTGTCACAGGTTGTGCCCAAAAGATTTGAAGAGGCCAACATAGATCTATTCTGGATTGTAGCAATGCAAGAGGAATTGAACTGGTTTAAGAGATGCAAGGTCTGGAAGCCAGTTCTCAGACCACATGGACATAATGTCATTGGAGTCAAGTGGATTTACAGGAATAAACGTGATGAAAATGGCGTTATAATCAAGAATAAGGCTAGGCTAGTATCTAAAGGGTACAGACAAAAAGAAGGTATTAACTTTGATCAAACCTTTGCCCTTGTAGCAAGATTGGAAGCCATCAGACTCTTCCTTGCATATGCTGGATTCAAAGGATTTAAAGTCTACCAAATGGATGTGAAGTCAGCCTTCCTGAATGGTGACTTAAAAGAAGAAGTCTATATTGAACAACCTCCAGGTTTTGTTGATTCTAACTCCCCAAAATTTGTTTATAGACTTAGGAAAGCTCTATATGGGTTAAAGAAAGCCCCTAAAGCATGGTATGATACATTGTTTACCTTACTCATTAAGAACAAATTCTCAAGGGAGAATATAGATAAGACCATATTCCTAAGGGAATCTAAGGGCAAGATCATCCTAGTCCAAATTTATGTAGATAAGATAGTCTTTGGATCTACTAATAATAACCTTTGCATGAAGTTTGCCAAACTTATGCAAGTGAAGTTTGAGATGAGCAGTATGGGTGGACTTAAGTTCTTCTTAGGCCTCCAAGTATGACAGACTGATGATGTATTATCCATTTCCCAGTCTAAGTTCACCAGGCAGTTGATCAAAAAGTTTGGTATGGAGAATGCCTCCACCATGAAAACTCCTATCGGGTCAAGTATGCCTATAAAAAAAGATGAGGCAGGGAAACATGTTGATGAAACTTTGTATAGAGGGATAATTGGCTCCCTTCTTTATCTTACTGAAAGTAGGCTAGACATCATGTATGCTACATGTGTTTATGCAAGGTATCAGGCTAGACATAAAGAATCTCACTACTCTACTACTAAGAGGATTTTGAGGTATATTAAGGGGACACCAGATCTTGGCCTATGGTACCCTAGAAATAGGTATTTTGAACAACCAGGCTATTCAAATACAGATTTTACAGGCTGCAAAGAGGATAGTAAGAGCACATCAGGCACCTGTTAGGTCTTGGGACGAAGACTAGTGTCTTGGAGTAGCAAGAAGCAGACCAATGTTGCAATCTCAATAGATGAGTCAGAGTATATCTCAGCAGGTAGCTGCTGTGCATAGTTGCTATGGATCTAGCATCAGCTCCAGGACTATAAACTGCAGATAAGTAGAACTCCTTTGTACTATGATTCTACTAGTGCTATCTCAATTGCGAGGAATCATGTCTCTCATAGCAGGAATAAACACATTGAGATTAGGTATCATTTCATTAAGGAGCATGCAGAATGTGAAGATATCAGTCTTGAGTTTGTCCCTACAGACAAGCAAGTGGCTGACTGTAACATCCCGACTTTTATTGGGCCACCAGATCCCTAGTGGGCCCAATAAAAGTGACCCGAACCCCTACCCGCGACCTGGTAGGAGGTAACCCTAAGCGGGAAATGGAGCTAAAGAACTCCGATTTGTGTTCTGTCAATTCTTGTGGCATCGTATAGTTAATACGAATGCATTAGAACTCATTCTGTTGGACCACGAGGTCATATGGTGGATATGACCATTCATCGTAAATCGTCACGAAGACAAGATTTTGAATATCGGTATAAAGAACTCCGATTTGAGTTCTGCCAGTTCCCGTGGCCTCGTATAGTCAATACGAGCACGTTGGAACTCATTGTGTCGCAATCCGAGGTCTAACGATGAATATAGACATTTTGACTAATTTAGTGCGTCGCGACGTGCAGATTTTGGACTTTTACTAAACGAACTCCGATTCAATTCCAATTAGTGGCTCTAGACACGTATGGTGAAGACAAAGTAAACAGAATTCGTCCCGGACAATTTTGATGATGAATAGTCAACTCTAGGTAAAATCAAGCATATTCGTGCACCAAAAAGCGTGCACACATAAATTGTAACACAACACCACAACTTTGACCCAACCCCGATGTCTTGGACCCTCTTTGACTTTGACCAGCATGGGGGACCAACCATAGTGTTGACTTTGGTCAAACCCTCCTAAAAGTCAATATTTTTGGATTTCTCCAAAGAGGTGTTCACCTCCACTTCTTTAATTGGTTAAGGCCCTACTCCCTCTCACATCTTGGGCCACCAAGACTATCAACATGATGGAATAGGTCCATGGGACAAGGTAGGCCCAATTCTCCCTCCCTGTCTTCTTTTCCCCTTAAGGAGCAAGGCCCAAGCCCAAGCCCACTCCTTCTCCCTTGCTTGATGCCACTTGGGGCATCTTAATGGTGCCACTTGGCCAGCCCAAGTGGAGGGGAGGGGAGGAGCTCCTTCTCCCTATAGGATTAATCCCACACCTCCCCCAAATCAGATAGCCCCTCCACTTGCATATATAAGGCCTTGCCCAGCTTGCCTTCCCCCACACCAACCCACCCGAGCCCAGGGCACCCTCACCGGAGTCCCAGATCGTCGAAAAAAATTTCACCACCGAAGCTTTATGCTGCCACCAATGGAAACCCGGTCGGGGCCCTCCCAAGCTCTCCCAGGCCAGGTGGACGCTCTTCCCCTTCCCCTTCTTTATCCTCCTGACGTGATGCATGCGCCTTCCGGGGGCCGGAGCGCCACCGGCACCACCCGAGCCAAGTTCCAAGTCAGGTGGTGGCCGCAATAGGCTGGCCCCTCCCTGCGCTGGGGTGGCGCTGGATAGTGGCTAAACCACTGGGGAGGACATTCCCTGGTGGAGTAAGGCCGGGGTACCGTCGGAAAATGCCGCTCCGACGATACCCGAGAAAACAAAATTTTTCTATATTTTATATCCGGCGGCGGCCGGCGGCGGTTGGTCGCCGAGCCACCACTAGAGAAGAGTCCTACCCTCGGCACGCCGACTGAGGGTGGTTTCAAGGCTAGCTTCAACGAAAGAGAAGCAGGGTGGTGCAGTAATGCTGGGAGTAGAGCCACCGCCACCCTACTCTTGCGAGTTGACCATTTCAGGCGGTAGCCGAAGGCGGCAGGCCGCCGGGCCACCACCTAAGGACTCACCGACCCCTGGCAAACTAATCGGGGGCTGCGCTGGCGTCTAGCGGTGGCTTGCCGGCGGTGGCAGAAGGCTACTGACTCCCCCATCGATAGGATGAAATCATCGCCGCCCATTCTTTTCGACGAGATGGACGACAAGGATTTCCTCTTCCCCCCCTGTCTTCGTTTTTGTGCCCCCCACAACAAATCTGCGGCTGATCCGCTGTGGGTATATATCAGTGTAATGAGCCGTCCGGCTAAATCACAGCCTCAAATCTCTGCATATCTACTAACCGCAGACCAAAAATTCATAGAAAATGGTGGATTTTACTGGGCCAAATCTGAGCCCCTGTGGGCAAAATGGTCACCATGAAAAATGTTCCCCTTAATGAGGACTCCCTTCTCAAAAATGTTGAGAATTTTTGAAAATGAATTGGTATTTTAAAAAGCCTAAACAAAACTTATTTGACCAAAATAAAGGCCCAAAGTGGCTCGGAAAATTATGAAATTTTTTCTAGGCTTAGTTTATGCCCCATTAGAGGTTGTATTAAAATTTGGGGCATGGTGATAAGAATTGATATTTTTCCTAATTTTTGGGATCCGAGGCCCGTACTCAGAATTTATTTCACTCTTTCTCCTCGGAAACGAAAATTGGAGCGTGCGACCACCCTCTCTACTTTGGATATTAAATTCAAATTACTTTATCGACAAGAGTGGCCAAGGCAAGAGGCCAAGCTCTAAGCGTTCCAAGATTTCGTGAAACCACTAAGCGCCAAGACCCTCGGGTAGTTGGGCAGACTCAGAAAGTAGAGTACGAGTCGCGTGTTGCTAATTATTCTCAATGAAAAATAAAGGAGTAACTCATAAAAAGCCTTTGATCCAATTAAGCCGTGAACTAAAAAGGCGCAACCAAATTATCAGATCTTATTAATAAGTGTACCCCAAGGAAATATTGAAAACTGAGAAGGAACTGAAAATACCTCCTAAGAATGGAGATGGAACTGAAGCCTTCTAAATGGAGTGATTGAACTACTAACCATTTTATTTATGATTATTCCAATCTTGCACAGGTCCAGTTTCCTTTATTTCATTTCAGTATAGTACTTTCAATTCAACTCTAGTCTCGTACTGGTCAAGTTCATTTCAGTTCAGTACTTTCAATTCAGTACTACTCCAGTCTCGTACTGGTCAAGTTCATTTCAGTTCAGTACTTTTAGTTCAGTACCACTCCAGTCTCGTACTGGTCAAGTTTATTTCAGTTTAGTACTTTCAATTCATTACTCCTCCAGTCTCATATTGGTCAAGTTCATTTCAGTTCAGTACCTTCAATTCAGTACTTCTCTAGTCTCGTACTAGTCAAGTTCATTGCAGTTCAGTACTTTCAATTTCAGTAATACTCTAGTCTTGTAATGATCAAGTTCATTTTAGTTCAGTACTTCCATTTCAGTTCTACTCCAATTTCGTACTGGTCACATTTCATTATGCAGCATTTATTATCAGCAGCTTAGATTACTGTAATTTACTATTTGAGCACGGGTCCTGCTCTGACGAGCAGTTGTATATAAGGTTGAGCCTTTGTGGGATCAAGCACATACCCAACTGTTCCAAAATCTCGGACTGTTACAAAAGGTGCTACTTAATTTCTTAAATAAGTAGCAGAGCGCCACAGATCAAGTGAAGGAACGCCCGACCCAACAATCCCCCCCGACATCCAGCACAACCCATCGGCTCAGATGTGGGGTTACCACATGGCCCACATTGCTCAGAGGTGGGGTTACTACATATCCACAGTTGCCTGACCCAACGGACCCACACAAGTAGAAGAAAAAAATCGCGATTTAATAGCGCCCCCCGATCTTGAACCTGTGACCTCCTCTGATACCAAATGTGGGATCAAGCGCATACCCAACTGTTCCAAAATCCCTGACTATTGGAAAGTGTGCTACTTAATTTCTTAAATAAGTAGCAGAGTGCCACAGATCAAGTGAAGGAACGCCGGACCCAATAGCCTTAGTTGAGGATAACCGGAGTTGAGGTGTTCCTCCAAGTTTAGCCTTAAATAAAGTTCCCCCCACGCCCCTCGTCGAAAGTTGAGCTGATCGCCGTTGCTTTAAGGTTAACATATAATCGGGCAGGATGCCGTATACCCGGTGCGTATTAGCATAATTGTTTGATTGATTGATTGGAAATTGATTGCATAAATTATGGCGGGTCAGTCCCTTTCACAGACTATTCGTACCGGTGTGAGAAGGTCAATGACACAAGGAGTCAGGGAGATGAGTACCATGGGTGACCGGCCGTTATGTTGTCCCCGTCGGGCTTTCTTCTGCTGGTCAGCCAAAATATTGCATCACAGGATGTCGCTCACATCCAATAGTACACGGGGTTGTATGTTGGGGCCTGGGGCCGTGCGGTACGACCACCCACATAAGTGGAAGGACTGGCCACTGTCACCGATGACCACATTAGTGAGGCCCGCGGGGATCGCTACCCTGCTGGAACAGAAGCGGTCCATACTATGTTGACATGGGATGATTTGCGCGGCTATGAATGCATGGGGTATCTACGTGGCTGTGAATGCTTGCGATAGGGTATGGGTTGTGAATACCTGACGCGCTGATATTCTAGTGAAGCCCTTATTATAACTGATATTATTACTGTTGTCATTCCATTTATATTATCCTACTCTTCCTTTATCGCTGCTACTAACGTAAAAATTATGAAATGTTATGATAACTGTAACAGTCCAAATTTCTGAAACAGGAATTTTTGGGTGACACGGCCTGGGACACGGGCGTGTCCTAGGGCGTGTCAGCGGACACGGCCTGCGACACGGGCGTGTCGCAGGGCGTGTCAAGGTTGTGTCGATGATCGGCCTTTGTGTCGACGATTTTTTCGCTCGACGATGTGTCGAGAGGAGGCACACGGCCCAGGACATGGGCGTGTCCAAGGCCGTGTCGTGTGCTCGACGACTTTTACTCGACGATCGTCGAGTGTCGAGACATGAGTGTCGAGACGTGGGTGTCGAGTGTCGAGAAGTTGCACACGGCCTGTGGGCGTGTCACAGGGCGTGTCAAATTGGGTCGACGAACTCAGCCCGACGAAGGATTTCGACAGGGCGTGTCTTTGTGCAGTGTCTGGGCACACGGCCTGGGACACGGGCGTGTCACAGGCCGTGTGAAGTCTCGGGATGTTTTGGGATTTTTTTCGCCCAGGCACACGGCCACAGACACGGGCGTGTCTGAAGGCGTGTTGGTGACATGGCCCATGACACGGGCGTGGTCCATGGGCGTGGCACTAGTTTGGATAGGTCAGTTGACCACCGCTTGAGGCACACGGCCTGAGACACGGCCGTGTCACAGGCCGTGTCAGGTCAAATTTAGCATTTTTGGCAGTTTTGTGGCCGTCCATTCCTTCAGCTGGGATCCAAGGGCTGAAGCTTCTTTCTCTTTTTCTTAAAGGCCGAAAGCTGAGAAGTGATTCTCATTTTATTTTGCCTTGATCTTTGTTCAAGTTAAGAGAGAAAGAGAGAGAGAAAGGAGGAGGAAGAAGGAAAGGGGGCTGCTACTAGTGGTGCTGCTGTTTACCGACGAGAAATCCGAAGCCGGCGTTGTGGAGGAAACGCTCTTGCGAGTCTTTCAAGCAAGCTTTGAGGTCATGGCACCGAAGCGGTCGTCAAGGGTAACGACTTTTCTTCCTAGCCATGTGAAGGCTTCTTTTTGGCATATCTTGTGAGTTACCCCACCAAGAGGTGGCTGATTTTGGGAATCTTTGGGTGGATGCTTGAAATCTCCTTTGTTAGCATATAGATCCGGAAATGGAGTACGGAATAGGCATGCTATGTGAAGCCCATCTGGACAGGTTGGTCTGGATTGGTGATGTTTTATTTTGCGCACCGGAGAAGACTCCGTGATAACGTGTAGTTTAAGGAGTCTACGAGTTATGCTTGCGACAAGGAATTGCAGGAAGTACTGGAGTGGTAGCCCAGGAAAAATAGCCATATGATGTTTTTGTGTCCAACCTATGACTGAGGCACATGAAGTACTGGTGTGACCAGGAAAGGCCTTTTGTGATGCTTGATGTCGTAGGGTGTCCACCTGTGAAGCGAGTAACAAGAAGTACTGACATGATAGCCCGGAAAGACCTCTGACATTTGTGCTTGTGCGGTGTCCACCTATGGAGAGAGTCACATGAAGTACTGGGAGGCCCAGGAAAGACCCGCTGTTGTGCTAAGGAAATGGGTATCGCGAAATACCCAGGATTGAATGCCAAGAACAGGATTGGTGAGACCGACCCGCGCCTTTGATATAGCCATGAGTACGCTGTACTCGGAGAAGGCAAGGCGATTTGAGCAACGGGGGGTGGAGGATCCGATCTGCGCTGTGTCCGTCCGACGTGAGACCAAAAGGTGCAGTCTGTTGGAGCGCATAGCAAGAGTCTTCGGCCTGCGCACCATGACACAATGGGGGGCTACGGGCCATCCCGGTGTAGGAAGACTAACTCCGGCTGCATGCCATGGAGTAAATGCTCAAGAGATTTACCGTTGGGTTGTGACCCTGATACGGTGGTGGGCAAGAGTTTTGCCAAAACACCAAGAATGTGCCCTGAGTGCACGGACCGTTGGGCCGGATGGCGAACGGTTGTGATGGCTTGTGTGCGTGAAAGCACATGCTGATGATATATTGCCATACTTGTGATTTGATATGCCTGCAGGGAAGAATACCGCTGCCCCGAGAGAAGGGGTAGGGTCGTTATAATTTGGTCAGCTGAACGCTGACCGTTGCTTTTGTTTGCCACCGTTGGGTGGATTGTACATATACAGGTGCTGGAGAGCCGAGCGGGACGCATAGAGGTTAATGTTCCTGCTGGTGTTGCTGCTACTGCTGTTAGCCCTCGAAGGCTATGTTTTATGTTGTGTGTTTTCTTTGATTGTGGCCGGCCTGCGCGACAATTTGTTTAGGCCACTGTTTGATAGCCATGTAAGGCCATAAGGCCAACTCTTTTCACTTATTGTAAAACATTCCTATATTGTATAAAATGTGGAGTTTTATGTTTGGACATTCATGAGGAGTTCAAGTTATAGTCTAGGCTTCCGCTAGAATGCTGTGTAATAGATGCGATGCGCTACTCTGGTATCATCCTGTACCTTCACTGCCTGTTTTGTGATATATCCTGTGGGGCCCCGGCCGGACCTTCTAGAATATACCATATGAACGGACGGGGTTGTTACATTTTTGGTATCAGTTGTCTTGGTCTTTCCCTCTCGAAGTCGTGGCCGACTTCTTTTGTGGGGTGGCGAGCACGTGTTTGTGCAAACCAAAGTCTACGCATGAACTCCTGAATGTCCATGATAGGAATGCAAACTTGATGTGTTTGAGGAACCTGTGTGTTCCTATTTTGTGTTGTTTGCTTGGGTACGACCGCTAATGTGTGTGTCTTGTCCACCTTTAGGTGACACGAAGTGGAGCTGGGCCGTCTGAGTCCCAGCATTCTGATGAAAGTACGGCACCAGCCGCGGTGCCTACACCTCCACCGTCTGCGGAACATGTGCGTTTAGTTGCGGAGGCCTTATTTACCATGATCCAAGGCCTGCCCCTTAGGCAGGAACAAGCGGCTGTGAGGCCAGAACAGGTGGAGGCAAGGCCTGAACCTGTCGTGGATGTGGCTCCTCAAGCGGCTGAGAAGCAGCTAACGCGGTTTATGAGTTTCCATCCGCCTACGTTCTCAGGAGCGGGAACTCCGACGCAGGCTGATGATTGGCTATCGCGCGTCAAGCGAGTGATGACGGCGATAGGAACGGCGGAGCATCAGAAAGTTACTTTAGTTACCTTTTTGCTCGAAGGAGAAGCTCGGTTATGGTGGGATGAGATGGAGTTGCATCACTTGGCGGGTCGTCCGTTAACCCAAGTATCGATGGAAGAATTCTTCCGACTCTTCCTAGCGAAGCACCTTCCTGCGGCTCAATGGATAGCCATGGAAAATGAATTCCAAAGGTTAACACAAGGTGATGGCAGTGTTGACGCATACTTGCATGAATTTACTCGCTTGGGGAGGTATGCGGGTTCTATATTTTCTGATGAACAGAGGAAGACCAATAGGTTCTATGAAGGACTGAGGGACGAGCTGAGGTTCCTTGTGTCAAGTTCTGTGAACCAAGGTTTCCTAGCATTGGTTGACACTGCGAGCGCATTGGAAAAGGATATGAAGAGGGTGCAAGGGAAGAGAGCTTTGGCTGTGACCCAACCGGAGTGGAAGGCGCCCCGATCTGGGAAACCATATTATAAGAAGAGATGGGCAAGAAGTCCAAGCCTAGTGGACAAGCTCCTTCATCAGGTGCAACGGGAGCAACGTCAGGGGCTACCTCCAAGCCAGATACTCGTATCTGCTTCAATTGTGGGCGAATGGGGCATATTGCGAGAGATTGTCGGATGCCGCCAAAGATTGAAAAGAAGGCGGGAGCATCGTATGCAGAAAAAGGAAAGGCAGTGGTGGATTCCTCTGCCTCGCAGGCGCAACCCCTGGTCTACAATCTTGGCCTACAAGAGGCCATTAAGCAGAGTGACATGGTCACATGTATGAGTTTAGTTTTGCATATGCTATTGTTTGTATGCTTTGCTTAGTACCCCTATGTTTGCGGTTTGTGTGTGTGACATGTTTGTCATAGGCTTTGTGATGATTCGGGACATGCTGGCGCGAGCACTGTTTGATACGGGTGCATCGCATTCTTTTATGTCTAGTGAGTGTAGAAAGTAGCGAAAAAGAAAGAACAAACGGATAGACTTTTGAATAATTGAAATTTTATTATCCAAAAAAGATATCATTTACAAATGTATGACCTCCCTTATATAGAATGGAGGAGATATGAGAGAGAGTATACAAACAATGTGGGACTAAACATTTACAGTACAGAGCGGCTAGAAATAAAGGAGACCGCACAGGTCGCGCGGTTTAACAGATGGGTTAACCGCTCGGCAACTCCAGCAGGATAGAACAGGCCGCAATGGGCGACCGATAGACTGCCCGGTCTCCAGGCTCCAGAGTGAGACCGCCAGACCGCCCGGTCAACAAACCGCTGGACCAGACCGCAAGGCCGCCCGGTCTAATACTTCAACACTCCCCCTCAAGCTGGAGCATAGATATCAATCATGCCCAGCTTGTCACAAATGTGGAAGAAGGAAGTAGAAACCGGCTTGGTGAAGATATCTGCCAATTCCTTGTCAGAGGTGACAAATGGAGTACAAATCTGTTTCTTCAAAATCTCTTCCCGAATGAAGTGACAGTCAACCTCTATATGCTTTGTTCTCTAATGGAAGACCAGATTTCTGGATATGTATATAGCGGCCTTGTTGTCACAGAACATAGGGAGAGGACAGTCATATACCTCGCCCAGGTCAAGCATGAGAGCCCGCAACCACTTTAACTCACACGTGGTTGACGCCATACTCCGGTATTCGGCTTCGGCACTGGATCTGGAGACAACAGACTGTTTCTTGCTCTTCCAACTCACGAGATTACCGCCAACAAAGGTACAAAAGCCTGATGTGGATTTACGATCACCTTTGTCATCCGCGTAACTTGAATCTGAGTAGGCCTCAACCTTCAGATGACCATTCTTCTGAAAGAGTAACCCTTTGCCTGGTGCTGCTTTGATATACTCTAAAATCTTCAGGGCGGACTGAAGATGGCAGTCCCTGGGAGCTTGCATAAACTGACTGACCTTGCCTACAACATAGGCGATGTCGGGTCTAGTCACCGTGAGATAGATAAGTTTGCCTACCAAACGTCTGTACCTTGTGACATCAGATAGAAGAGGCGAGTCATCCATCCACGTTTTGTCTTCTCCAATAGCCATGGGAAACCGAGCCGGTTTGGCACCTGTCAATCCTGCTTCTTGTAGAAGATCAAGGGCATATTTCCGTTGGGAGAGAACCAACGAGTCAGGTTTCCGAGAGATTTCTATCCCCAAAAAGTATTTCGGGGAGCCCATATCCTTCGTGACCAAGTGCTGACGGAGGTGCTTCTTCGTCAAGTCCACCCCATCTCGGTCATCGCCAGTAAGAAGAATATCATCCACATATACGGCCAAAACCACCAGTCCCGAGGCCGTTTTGCGAATGAATAAGGAGTGATCGGCCGAACTCCTTCGAAAGCCGATGGTAGCCACAATACCACTGAACTTGTCGAACCATGCCCGAGGGCTCTGCTTTAGGCCATAAATGGCCTTCTTCAAATGACATACACGTGTCTCCCCCTGAGCAACATACCCAGGAGGTTGCTCCATATAGACGTCTTCCTGAAGATCGCCATAGAGAAAGGCATTCTTCACATCAAGCTGGGAAATAGCCCAATCCCGGTTAACAGCCACAGAAAGAAGAACCCGGATGGTGCTGAGGCGAGCAGCCGGAGAAAAGGTATCAAAGTAATCAATGACGTAAGTCTGAGTGAAGCCCTTGGCCACCAGCCGGGCTTTATAGCGATCCACAGTGCCGTCGGGGCGAAACTTCACAACGAAGACCCAGCGACAGCCAACCACATCAGTGCCCACGGGAGGAGGAACCAGGGTCCAGGTACCCCGTTCAGTAAGAGTAGCCATCTCCTCATCCATGGCAGACTTCCAATGAGGGAGAGCAAGAGCCTCCTGGTAGGTGCGGGGAGTAGTAGTAGCAGAGATAGCCAAGGCAAAACACCTGCGAGAAGGAGAAAGCCGATCATAGGAAACAACTGCCGCAAGCGGGTGTTGAGTACACGCCCGCACCCCTTTGCGAAGAGCAATGGGAAGATCCAGGTCGACGGGAGCGTCAGCTACGGGAGCGTCAGCGACCGGAGCGTCCGTGGCGGAGAAGGCTGGCCCGGGACTAGAGAGAGACGGCGGCGGAGAGGAGGGAGGAGGGGTGGGTGGTGAGACGGACTGGGAAGGAGTCGGTGGAGGAGGAGACGGAGGTTGGAAAACGTCGAGAGGCGTGGAAGGAACGGAGATATCAGAAGGAAGAGAAGAGGTAGGAGATAAATAGGAAGCAGTCTCGAAAAAAGTGACATCCGCGGAGACAAACTGCTTGCGGAGAAGGGGGTCAAAGCAGCAATAGCCTTTTTGAGTGGTAGAGTACCCCAAAAAGACACACTTGGTGGAACTGGGGGAAAGCTTATCGCGGGTAGCGGAGGGAGCATGAACAAAGGCCGTACAGCCAAAGACACGGAGAGGGAGAGGAAAAGGTTCCTTGTGGGGGTAGAGAATGGAGAAGGGGGTCTGGCCGTGGAGAACTGTGGAGGGAAGGCGATTGATGAGATAGCAGGCTAGAAGCACAGCATAGCCCCAGTAGGAGCGAGGGACGTGCATCTGCGTCATGAGAGTACGAGAAACATCAAGCAGGTGACGGTTTTTACGCTCCGCCACCCCATTCTGCTGGGAGGTGTAAACACAAGTCGTTTGATGAAGCAAGCCATGTTGGTGAAAGAAAGAGGAGAACTCATGATTCAGATATTCTTTGGCATTATCAGAACGTAAAACTTTAATGGAAATAGCAAATTGAGTCTGAATCATAAAATAAAATGATTGCCAAACAGAAAAGAGTTCAGAGCGATCTTTTAACAGATACACCCAAGTACAGCGTGAAAAATCATCTATAAAAGTGACAAAATAGGAACTGCCCCGACCAACAGTGAGGGTAGGAGCAGGACCCCATACATCAGAAGGAATAAGATCAAACGGGCGAGAGGAGCCACAGCCTTGCTTCGGTGGGAAGGAGGAGCGATGATGTTTTCCAAGCTGACACGCATCACAGTTGAGCGGAGAACTGGTAGGAGGTAAGTGGGGCAGAAGCTGGCGGAGAATCCGAGGAGGAGGATGTCCAAGGCGAAGATGCCATTGAAGGAGATCTGTGGAGGAGGAGTAGGCGGACAGAGCGGAAACATCGTCGAGGAAGTAGAGGCCACCGCTCTCAGTCCCAGTAGCAATCGTCCGCTGGGTTCTCGGGTCCTAAAAAGAACAAGTAGTGGGAGTGAATAAGACGGAGCACTGAAGTTGCCGGCATAAAGTAGTAACTGATAACAAATTGCACGGGAACTTTGGGACATAGAGGGTGTCCTCCAAGCAAAGCGATGGGGTGAGTTGAACCATGCCCGTCCCATGAACCGGGGACGGTGAACCATCCGCCACACGAACCGGGGGTAAGCGGTCATGTGTCTCAAGATGGTAGAAGCAATGAGGGTTGCCCGTCATATGATTAGTAGCACCGGAGTCAATCAGCCATTTACCTTGGGTAACAACCTGGGCACTACCTGACGTCGTGGCCACAGAGGCAGAGGGCTGAGAAGAGGCGGAGGCCAAAGAAGGAGCATCACCGGAAGGGCGAAGATGAGGATGTTTCTGCCAGCAGCGGTCAACAGAATGGCCGGTACGACCACAGTGAGAGCAGAGAAACCGGGATGAACCCCGTCTGCCGGAGGGACCGCGGCTACCAGGGCCCCCCCTCTGAGCTTGGTGAGCAAAGGAGTCCTGGGAAGGGGGGAGGCCAAAAGAGGCCGCTGGAGCAGCGAAGTAACAGCGGCATGCGGGCCGCAGTGGCATCCAAAGTAGGATATTCCTCCTCACCCAAGATCTGCTGGCGGATCATATCATAAGAATCCGGAAGATGAAGAAGATAACAAACAACCAGGAGTTCCTGGAAGTGTTTGTGCTGATCGGCCAAGTCCGCGGAGAAGGGGCGATTCTGGAGGATTTCAGCACCAAGAGCCTGAACCTGCTGATAGGCCGCAGTAGGAGACATGGAAGGGCGGGCAAATAGGTCCGCATAGAGAGTGTAAATGCGGGACGTCTGGCCCCTCTTCGAATAGAGAGCAGCGAGGTGAAGCCAGGCGGCCTTGACCGTCTCATCATGGCGAATGACGGGAAGGCACTCATCAGAAAGGCTGTTGGCCAGCCAGGTGCGGACAAGAGCATCACTCGCATCCAAGTCATCAAACTCAGGAGAGGTACGAGGAGGAGGGTCATCGGTGAGGTGATGACGCTTGCGTTGAGAGCGAAGGAGAAAAGTGAAAGAAACGCTCCAATCGGGATAGTTGGAGCCCACAAGCTTAGAAAGGGTGCCAAGGTTGCCCGAAGGAGGAGGTGGAGAAGGAGTTGCAGGAGTGGTGGTGAGACCGGAAGTAGTCATAGAAAACCAGTAAGAAACCGCAGCGGATAGAAAAGGAAGAAGCCGCGCGAACAGAAGCGGCTAGAAAGCAGTCAAAGGCACAGCGGGGAAGAGGTCGCGCGGACTGAAAAGGCCGAGCGAACAGAAGAGAAGAGAAGA
Source organism: Platanthera guangdongensis (assembly GCA_039583875.1). Classification (NCBI taxonomy): domain Eukaryota; kingdom Viridiplantae; phylum Streptophyta; class Magnoliopsida; order Asparagales; family Orchidaceae; genus Platanthera; species Platanthera guangdongensis. The sequence continues at coordinate 93,680,151 of CM077149.1, forward strand.
GGAGGCAAAAGACAGCGACTAGAACAAGTCACAGGCCGGGCGAACAGAAACAGGCCGCAACGACTAGGAAGTCGGAGAGGGAAGAAAGAAGCAGGAGCGTGACGACCACGAAATAGGTCGCGGCGACGAATAGCAGTAGGAGAGGAGAACCAAGGAGAAGCAAGCCGCGCGAACAGGCAGCGGACAGAAGAAAGGCAAACCGCGAGACAGGTCGCGAAAAGCGGAAACATGCCGTGAGAAGCAGAGAGCGCACACAATCAGGAGGAAACGACCGTGTGCTCTGATACCATGTAGAAAGTAGCAAAAAAGAAAGAACAAACGGATAGACTTTTGAATAATTGAAATTTTATTATCCAAAAAAGATATCATTTACAAAGGTATGACCTCCCTTATATAGAATGGAGGAGATATGAGAGGGAGTATACAAACAATGTGGGACTAAACATTTACAGTACAGAGCGGCTAGAAATAAAGGAGACCGCACAGGCCGCGCGGTTTAACAGATGGGTTAACCGCTCGGCAACTCCAGCATGATAGAACAGGCCGCAATGGGCGACCGATAGACCGCCCGGTCTCCAGGCTCCAGAGTGAGACTGCCAGACCGCCCGGTCAACAAACTGCTGGACCAGACCGTAAGGCCGCCCAGTCTAATACTTCAACAGTGAGTTTATTACGCGGCTTGGGATACCCAGTCATGCAAAGACAGATAACGTCAGAGTGGTGTTGCCGAATGGCTGTTGGATGCTTGCGGATCAAGCTTGCGATGTGGCGGTTCACTTAGGAAGTCGGGATTTTCATTTGACTGCATTTGTTTTGCCAATATCAGAATTCGATGTGATTTTTGGGATGGATTGGCTTACGGAGCAGCATGCTATGATTGATTACCAGTCCAAAGAAATCACGTTGGGCCAGAATACCGAACAGGAGACAAAGTTCGCGGGTATGTGAGGAGTGGGCGGGAGGTTGATGTCTGCACTCCAGGTAGTCAAGGCTGTTCGGAAGGGTACGGAGTGTTACTTTGCACTAATTCAGGCTGTTGAGCCTAAGGCCAGTTTGTGCGAGGTTCCGATTGTGGCAGAATTTACAGATGTGTTTCCCACGGATCTCCCTGGGCTACCACCCCAGCGGGAGATTGACTTCACGATCGAGTTGGTGCCAGGTGCAAAACCTGTGGCCCGCTCGCCATATCGCGTTGCGCCAAAAGAGATGGCGGAGTTGAAGGTTCAACTACAAGAAATGCTAGAGCAAGGGTATATCCGCCCAAGTATGTCACCTTGGAGCGCGCCTGTGCTTTTTGTAAAGAAGAAAGATGGTGAGTTGCGGTTGTGTATTGATTACCGTGAACTAAATAAGCTGACAGAGAAGAATAAGTATCTGATACCCCAGATTGATGAGTTATTCGATCAGCTGGTGGGATCGACCGTCTATTCGAAGTTGGACCAGAAGTCTGGTTATTACCAGTTGAGAATTCGGGAAGGTGACATTCCCAAAACCGCATTTAGAACGCGTTATGTGCACTATGAGTTCACAGTCATGCCATTTGGACTGTGCAATGCGCCCTCGGTGTTTATGGATTTGATGCACCGTATTTTTCGTGAGTACCTGGATCTGTTTGTGATTGTGTTCATTGATGATATCCTGGTGTACTCAAAGTCAGAAGCTGAACATGGGATTCACTAGCGGTTGGTGTTGAACACGTTGAGGCAAAATTTACTCTATGCCAAGTTCTCGAAGTGCGAGTTTTGGCTATCGTCAGTGGCATTTTTGGGCCATGTGGTGAGTGGAGTGGGCATTGCAGTGGATCCAGCGAAGATAAGGGCCATATAGGAGTGGCCAATCTTGTCTTCCGTGGCCGAGGTCCGGAGTTTCCTTGGACTTGCGGGCTACTATAGAAGATTTGTGGAAAACTTCTCGCGGATCGCTTTGCCGCTAACCACACTGACACAAAAAGATCAGAAGTTCATTTGGAAGCCAGAGTGCGCACGAGCTTTTGAAGAGCTGAAGAGTCGGTTGACCACAGCGCCGGTGTTGTCTTCGCCATGTGGAACCGATGGAGTTGTGATTTATAGTGATGCCTCAGGGAGCGGCTTAGGTTGCGTTCTTCTGCAAAATGGAAAGGTGATTGCTTATGGCTCACTCCAGCTGAAGGTGCACGAGCGAAATTATCCCGTCCATGATTTGGAACTAGCGGCGGTGATTTTTGCACTCAAGTTGTGGCGACACTACCTTTATGGCGTGAAGGTGGAGATCTATACCGATCATAAGAGCCTAAAGTATCTTTTGGTGCAGAAAGACTTGAACAAGCGACAACGAAGATGGTTGGAGTTCCTTGGGGACTACACTTTCGATATTCACTATACGCCCGGGAAGGGGAATGTTGTCGCGGATGCCTTGAGTCGCCGAGTTCCGGCTAGAGTGAATTGGTTACAAAGGTATGATGAACGTCTTATCCAGGAGTTGGAAGCATTAGAGATCTATTATGTTGACAAAAGTTCCACTGCCACTGCATGTTTGAACTGGATCGAGGTGCAATGTGACCTTGCGGACCGAGTTCGACGGGCAACGGAGTTGGATGACGATCTCTTACGCTATGTGAATGAAGGGCCAGAGGGCAAATTCACCTGACATGACGGTCTTTTGCGAAAAGAGGGCCGTTTGTGGGTCCCGAATGTGGGGAAATTGAGGGAAGAACTGATGTATGAAGCGCATGATACAAAGTATTCCATTCACCCCGGGAGCACGAAGATGTTCAACGATATGAAGAAGCTTTTCTGGTGGCCAGGGCTCAAGAAAGATGTTGCCCTTTATGTAGCCAAATGTCAAACATGTGCGATGGTGAAGGCAGAATGCCAAAAGCCGGGCGGTTATTTGAAGTCACTGCCGATCCCAGAGTGTAAATTTGATGATATTTCCATGGATTTTGTGCATGAGTTGCCAAGATCGCAGCGAGGAAATGATTCTATTTGGGTCATTGTGGACCGGCTAACAAAAGTAACACATTTTCTCCCGAACAGGCGGGATGATTCAGTTGAATGTTTGGCAAAGTTATATGTTGACCAGATTGTGCAGCTTCACGGTGTTCCTCGGAGCATCGTAAGTGATCGAGATGGGCGATTCACGTCAAATGATTGGAGGCTAGTTCACCGACTGTTGGGCACGAAGTTAACTTTCAGTACGGCCTTTCATCCCCAAACGGATGGCCAAACTGAACGTACCAACAGTACAATGGAGGACATGCTCCGAATGTGCGCCCTTGACTTCGGACAGAGATGGGAAGATCATCTCTATATGGTAGAGTTTGCATATAATAACAGCTACCAGGCGAGCATTGGGATGACACCATATGAAGCTCTATATGGAAGGAAGTGTCGTACGCCCTTGGCTTGGGCAGAAGCGGGCAAAGCTCGGGTTTTTAAATCAAATGAGGTTGATAAAGCAAACGCAACCATACGGACTATTCGAGAGAGATTGCTTATTGCTCAAGATCGACAAGCGAAGTACTACAACGCCAAGCATCGGAACGTTGAATTTGCGGTTGGCGATTGGGTCTACTTGAAGATCAAGCCTTTCAAAGGTGTCTCCAGGATTCGACGATTGAAAAAGTTGAGTACAAGATATTTGGGTCCTTTTGAAGTGGTTGAGCGAGTTGGCGAAGCGGCTTATCGGCTAGCTCTGTTGGTAGACTTGGGTGGGTTGCATGTTGTCTTTCACATCTCGGTGCTTCGGAAAGCCGTGAAAGATCCAGCTCAAGTAATCGCGGACGATCATGTGCCGGTGGAGTATGGGCTAACAACGAGAGTTAGACCCATTCAGATCGAAGATCGAGGCGAGAAACAGTTGCGGAACAAGACGGTCGGCATGGTGAAAGTCCGATGGGACAACTGCGGCCGTGAAGAACTGACATGGGAGCGAGAGCAAACCATGCGAGAAGAGTTCCCTGAGCTGTTTTTGTAATCTCTAGAGAGGATGTTGTAACATAAAATTTTGTATGTTGTAACATATTTCTTGTTGTTTACTGTTGCCTTCCTATGTCTGAATTTCGAGGACGAAATTTCCTGTAGGAGGGGTGGGTTGTAACAGTCCAAATTTCTGAAACAGGAATTTTTGGGTGACACGACTTGGGACACGGGCGTGTCCCAGGGTGTGTCAGCGGACACGGCCTACGACACGAGCGTGTCGCAGGGCGTGCCGAGGTTATGTCGACGATCAGCCTTTGTGTCGACAATTTTTCGCTCGACGATGTGTCGAGAGAAGGCAGACGGCCCAGGACACGGGCGTGTCCAAGGCCGTGTCGTGTGCTCGACGACTTTTACTCGACGATCGTCGAGTGTCGAGACATGAGTGTCGAGACGTGGGTGTCGAGTGTCGAGAAGTTGCACACGGCCTGTGACACGGGCGTGTCACAGGGCGTGTCAAATCGGGTCGACGAACTCAACCCGATGAAGGATTTCAACAGGGCGTGTCTTTGTGCCGTGTCTGGGCACACGGCCTGGGACACGGGCCTGTCACAGGCCGTGTAAAGTCTCGGGATGTTTTGGGATTTTTTTCTCCCAGGTACACGGCCACAGACACGGGCGTGTCTGAAGGCGTGTTGGTGACACGGCCCATGACACGGGCGTGGTCCATGGGCGTGGCACTGGTTTGGATAGGTCGGTTGACCACCGCTTGAGGCACACGGCCTGGGACACGGCCATGTCACAGGCCGTGTCAGGTCAAATTTAGCATTTTTGGCAGTTTTGTGGTCGTCCATTCCTTCAGCTGGGATCCAAGGGCTGAAGCTTCTTCCTCTTTTTCTTAAAGGCCGAAAGCTGAGAAGTGATTCTCATTTTATTTGGCCTTGATCTTTCTTCAAGTTAAGAGAGAAAGAGAGAGAGAAAGGAGGAGGAAGAAGGAAAGGGGGCTGCTGCTGGTGGTGCTGCTGTTTACCGACGAGAAATCCGAAGCCGGCATTGCGGAGGAAACGCTCTTGCGAGTATTTCAAGCAAGCTTTGAGGTCATGGCACCGAAGCGGTCGTCAAGGGTAACGACTTTTCTTCCTAGCCATGTGAAGGCTTCTTTTTGTCATATCTTGTGAGTTCCCCCACCAAGAGGTGGCTGATTTTGGGAATCTTTGGGTGGATGCTTGAAATCCCCTTTGTTAGCATATAGATCCGGAAATGGAGTACGGAATAGGCATGCTGTGTGAAGCCCATCTGGACAGGTTGGTTTGGATTGGTGATGTTGCATACGAACCGGAGAAGACTCTATGATAACGTGTAGTTTAAGGAGTCTACGGGTTATGCCTGCGACAAGGAATAGCAGGAAGTACTGGAGTGGTAGCCCAGGAAAAATAGCCATGTGATGTTTTTGGGTCCAACCTGTGACTGAGGCACAGGAAGTACTGGTGTGACTAGGAAAGGCCTTTTGTGATGCTTGATGTCGTAGGGTGTCCACCTGTGAAGCGAGTAACAGGAAGTACTGGCATGATAGCCCGGAAAGACCCCTGACATTTGTGCTTGTGCGGTGTCCACCTGTGGAGAGAGTCACAGGAAGTACTGGGAGGCCCAGGAAAGACCCGTTGTTGTTCTAAGGAAATGGGTATCGCAAAATACCCAGGCTTGAATGCCAAGAACAGGATTGGTGAGACCGACCCGCGCCTTTGATATAGCCATGAGTACGCTGTACTCGGAGAAGGCAAGGCAATTTGAGCAACGGGGGGTGGATGATCCGACCTGCGCTGTGTCCGTCTGACGTGAGACCAAAAGGTGCGGTCTGTTGGAGCGCATAGCAAGAGTCTTCGGCCTGCGCGCCATGACACAATGGGGGGCTACGGGCCATCCCGGTGTAGGAAGTCTAACTCCGGCTACACACCATGGAGTAAATGCTCAAGAGATTTACCGTTGGGTTGTGACCCTGATACGGTGGTGGGCAAGAGTTTTGCCAGAACACCAAGAATGTGCCCTGAGTGCACGGACCGTTGGGCCGGGTGGCGAACGGTTGTGATAGCTTGTGTGCGTGAAAGCACATGTTGATGATATATTGTCATACTTGTGATTTGATATGCCTGCAGGGAAGAATACCGCTGCCCCGAGAGAAGGGGTAGGGTCGTTATAATTTGGTCAGCTGAACGCTGACCGTTGCTTTTGTTTGCCACCGTTGGGTGGATTGTCCCTATACAGGTGCTGGAGAGCCTAGCGGGACGCATAGAGGTTAATGTTCCTGCTGGTGTTGCTGCTACTGCTGTTAGCCCTCGAAGGCTATGTTTTATGTTGTGTGTTTTCTTTGATTGTGGCCGGCCTGCACGCCAATTTGTTTAGGCCACGGTTTGATAGCCATGTAAGGCCATAAGACCAACTCTTTTCATTTGTTGTAAGACATTCCTATATTGTATAAAATATGGAGTTTTATGTTTGGACATTCATGAGGAGTTCAAGTTGTAGTCTAGGCTTCCGCTAGAATGCTGTGTAATAGATGCGATGCGCTACTCTGGTATCATCCTATACCTTCACCGCCTGTTTTGTGATATATCCTGTGGGGCCCCGGCCGGACCTTCTAGAATATACCATATGAACGGATGGGGTTGTTACAATAACTCTCTCATACTTCAGTTATCTTATACTGCTGGGTGTGTGTGTGCTTATCCCCAGGACATGGATCCGGGGAGGAGATTTATTTCCACTTAGTCCTGTGACTAATGGTTATTTAAATGACCATTCACAGGAAATGTAGCACCGTAGTGACCCCCTGCTGCAGGAGAATGCATTAGCAGTTAGGACTACTCAAGACGAAGCACCACTGATGTCTCTAGAGTTTCAAGATGTGAGTACCAGCGAGTAGGATAGAGAGAGAAAAAGTAAGGAGTTATATGTAGAACTCGTATAACATGCGAGCTTATATAAGAACATAGGCTATGGCCTTGTATTCATGTAAATATTTATGAAGATATATATATATATATATATATATATATATATATATATATATATATATATATATATATATATATATATATATAAGTATTTTCCTGTTAATGATTCCGCAAAACTCTGATGTGTTGTGAATGTTGTGATTCTAGCCGAGCAAGGCAGTCAACTAGTGCTTAGTAGAGTGGGTCGTTACCCCTTAAAGGAGCACTGAGTGGATGCCTTGGGCACGTAATATCCCCTCCGGCCTGACCCAGGGCAAAGGTTGGGGGTGGGGGGTGGGGTCTTACACTGACATCTTCACTAAGCCACTAAATGAAGCTAAGTTTAACTCCTTAAAGTTTAAGTTGGATATGTTGAACTTGGTATAACTTCAGTTGCTCCTTGTGTTGTTTCTTTATTGCAAGTTGTACTATTTCTTGCAGGTGTAAAAGAACTTCAATGGGATGAAATTTTTTTTCAAGTGGTATACCTTCATTGGTATCAAGTTTTTTTAAGTGGATCAAGTGCTATCCAGACTAGAATAAACTAAATTGTCTACCAGGAAGAATGATAGAAGATGCTTCAGTTGAGGTGGAGCAAGTCCCGCACTTGCAGGGATAGATTCAGCTTCCTGTAGAGAAGGAGCAAACACTTGCAATAGTTGATTATCTGTACTCAAAATGGGGGAGAATATAATCAAATGCCTACACCTCCCTGACTATTTACAAAAGTCAAAAAGGGGAAGGAGAAGGAAATTATCAAGGTCAGGCATCGACAAAATAGGGGGAGAAGGAAGTGATGATGATCACCCTGCAGGTAAGGAAAGTGTGGTAACCTATAACTTGATACTCTTGTTCTCTTGTTATAAGTTGTCCAAATTGTTAGTGTATATCATTAACTCAGAATTTTGTTTGAGGGTTTTGAATTCTTCAAATATGGGGAGATTGTTGGGTCCATTGCCCACAATGTCACATATTTGAAGAAGTCAAATAAGTCGATAGTATACACATAAATGTATTTGATGTATGTTCAAGTTCATGCATGCAGGTTAGTCCTTGTCACATTGAATGGACATGTATTCCAAGTGGTTGTGACAGGTGGTCACAAGGTAGAGAAGTGGAGAGACAAAAATCTATCTAAGTCCACAAGCGTTGAGTGAAGCCAGTTCATTCAACTCCAGATGTCAAAGAAGGATGCTGGAAAGGCTGAAAATCACTTAAGTCCACAGACGTTGAGTGAAGCCAGTTCACTCATTGCTAGATTGCAAAAAACATTGAGTAAGGTGTGGACAGTCAAAGCCCATCAGCCTGCAAAGCAATTCTGCAGCTAAGTCCATAGGCATTGAGTAAAGGCAGTTCACTCAATGCCATATAATAAGAAGCGTCAAGTAAAGCTAAGTCTGTCAAATCCATAGTATTAGCAATCTCAAAAATCAACTAAGTCCACAAGCGTTGAGTGAAGCCAGTCCACTCAATGTCATATACCAAGTAGGGTTGAGACAAGCTCAAGCAATTGAAGATTCTGTCAAGAAACCTGGTTAAGTCCAGAATCATTGAGTGAGGATAGCTGACTCAGTGCCAAAACAGAAGGCGTCGACAGAGGAACAATTAGTCAACACCTAAGGAAAGAGATAGATAGAAAATCTGTCTAAGTCCATAAGCGTTGAGTAAATACAACTCACTCAACGCACTCAAAGCCTCAGCAAGCTGGCAGACCATAGAAGCGGCTAAGGACAAAAGTGAAAGTGCAGCTAGATCTGATATACTCTAGAGGGGGGGGGGGGTGAATAGAGTATATGGTGCTTTGAAACTTTTTACAACAATTGTTGTAATAAGAGTGAGCAGGGAAGCAGTTAAAAACTAATCACAGAGCTAAGTTAAATAAAAAGCTAATCACAGAAAAATCAAGGCCAGAAACAAACATAAACACAAGCAAAACCAGAAGACACAGGATGAGTTGATCAGGTGTCCTGGGAACCAATGAACTTTTGATAAGGTGCTCAAAAAGTAAACCAGATTTTTTGATCAGGTGTCTTGCCACCAATGAGCTTTTGATAAGGTGCTCAAAAACCAAACACAAACTTTTGAAGGGAGTTTGAAAAACCCTTTACATGAGGTGGGGATGAGAGAGTGATGAAAGTCTTCTTTTCTCAATCACAATGAGAAGACTATGTGGATTCAGTGATGTTGTCAAAGCTCCCCCTGAGATGTAGAATAGTTCAGGAGTGGAAGCTTTGCTTCAGGGTGTAGGCCTTCAAGTTGATGTTGCTCTCCAACAAGCTTTTAGACTGATATGAATTGATTGTCTCTTGAAAGCTTTTTCTCTCTCTATCTCTTGTTGTTATTTCGGAGCCTCTCTGCTATATATCTTTTCTATCTTGCAATCACTTTTATCTTCTGTATAAAATATATATATGTATCCACTGGGCTGAGGAAAGTCATTTGAATTCTTGTCTGATGCGGCAGAGACATTTTCAAGAAAGGAAACTGTCTTGGAAAGATAACTGACAATAAACCTCTGAATTGATTCATATTTAATGCAGCCTCCCAACGGCTATATTCATAAGAATATTTAGCATTAAATATATTAGCTGTAAATTCCTTTACTTAAGCCTTGAATAACTCTAGCCAGCTGTCTCCAATAACTGCACAGGAAATCACCAAAATTTAATCTAAAAAGCTTCTCCAATCTGCGTTCGACTATAGTTGAACTCCGTTCGACTATCGTTGAACTCCGTTCGACTATAGTTGACCTACATCTGAGTTATCTGTTCTCTTAGAACTGAACACAGAAATAGTTGAACTCCGTTCGACTATAGTTGAACTCCGTTCGACTATTTTTTGGACTGCAATAGTGGAACTCCGTTCGACTATTTCTGGACTGCAATAGTTGAACTCCATTCGACTATTTCTGGACTGCAATAGTTGAACTCCGTTCGACTATTTCTGGACTGCAATAGTTGAACTCCGTTCGACTATTTCTGGACTGCAATAGTTGAACTCCGTTCGACTATTTCTGGAGCTAAAATTTCTGAACTTCAAAACTGATTTTCTCTGGAATTCTTCTGCACTTCTTCTGGGATTCTTTCTGAGGAAACTTGGAAAGCCCTATGACCCTTAGACTATACATTTTGGGTCAAACTAATCATCCTAATAGTGATCCTAACCCAAATCAGAACCTAAGGTTCCAACAAAAAGCATTGAGTGATGATGGCTCACTCATTGCTCTCAATGCCTAGCAGATAAAGATAGTTGTAGCTAAGTCCAGGGGAGTTGAGTGATGAAGATTCACATAACGCACTCAACACCTGGCAGTGTAGAAACGATTGGCCAAGTCCAGAGGCGTTGAGTGAAGCCAGTTCACTCAACGCACTCAATGCCTAATAGTGTAGAGAATTTGACTAAGTCCAGATTTGTTGAGTGAAGGTCATTCACTCAACGCCTGATGGTGCAGAGAATTTGACTAAGTCCAAATTTGTTGAGTGAAGGCCATTCACTTAACGCACTCAACGCCTAGATTGAATTTGAGAATTTGGCTAAGTCCACAAATGCTGATGCCATCCAAAGTCAACAAAAGATAACATAGTTCAAATTAGTTACAAGAAAGCTACAGAATACGACAAATAGTGCCAGAGGTCTACTGTGCATCTTCTTCTGTTAAAGCAAGGTGCAGCTAACAACCCCAGGTGGTCCTCACTGCTTCTTGGAGCAATTAATTAGAGGAAGATAAAAGGGATAAGATGGACTGAAGGAACTTTTACTTTTAAGGTTTTCTCATTTTGAAAAGTTGTGGCTGAACTTCTTCTTCCTCGCCATTGTTGCTGAGCTCGAAGCTTGAAGTTAAATCAACTGATTTAAAAGTTCTTTTAAGTTAGCTGTGGCAATTTCTTCTGCCATAACAAGTTCAGATAAGGTTCTGAATACGAAGGAGTAGAGCTTTCAGGTTTTTGCTTGTCCAGGTTAGCTGATTGAAGAACACAAGAATTGTCAAATCTTCAGTCTCCTTTAGCAAGTTCAGAACCAAGTTTCTAAGTTACTTCCAACACAAGATCTAACTTATTGAAGATCATTCTCTTACTACCGAGAAGAAGATAGGGCTGAGGTAAACTCAACTCAGGAGGCAGGCACAAAAAATATCTCTGGTGTCTAATCAACAACAACAAACTCTTTTCTTGCTGTAGGTCCTTTTGGATTTGAGTTATAGGCCTGAATTATAAAGGCTGAGGTAAGATCTAGTATTGGATCTGAGGTAAGGCTATTTAACCAGCGGTAGGATCCTTGTGTAGATCTGAGTATATGGCCTGTGTGCCTGAGGTAGGATCTTAACAGATCTAAGCTGTAGGATAGTTTTACTCTCTAAGTTATAGGGCTAACCTCCATAGGCTGAGCTGTAGGACTTGTGTTCAAGTTTGAGTTATAGGAGCAAGTTTGCCTGAGCTGTAAGTGTTGGAGGAGACTGAGAGATCCCACAGGATCTATGTTGTAAGCTCTTAGTAGCCGAGTTTTGGAGAAGTGCCTTGTCTAACACACTATTAGAAAGGTGGGAGGGAAAATGGACGTACCCATAATCTGCGGAACCACTATAAATCTTGTGTGTGCTTTGTGTGATTGTCTTGGAAGCAATATATAACTAACCAACAACACAATAAGTAGAGGGAAATTAAAGACCTTCACTTTAATTTCAAGGTAGCTAATCTAGGTGATGAGCTAGATGAAGGCTCCCGACTATACCAACGGCCAGTCCCCTTTTCGGGTCTCTCGCACCAAACCATATAACCTAGGTCCAATTCCACTTGCCCGTTGCTCACGCCGCCTAGACAATTTAAGTACTATGCGTGGGCCAAGCTTCTCTCGGATCCCAAAAATTTTCCAAACAATCTCATAACCCAGTTATGATCAAGGCCGGTTCTATAACGCCCCAAAATTGGTAGAGGGAAAATTGGTTTCTGGCAGAGGGCACACGGCCTGGGACACAGGCGTGTCCCAGGGCGTGTCAGGCTCCAGTCGATGTTTCGGTCGTGAGCTCGACAATTTTTGGCGTCGACGATCGTTGAGCACAGAACACGGCCTGAGACACGAGCGTGTCTCAGGGCGTGTCGAGCCCGTGTCGACGATCGGCCCGGGGAGTCGACGAATTTCGCTCAATGATGTGTCGAGACAAGGCACACGGCCTAGGACACAAGCGTGTCCAAGGCCGTGTCAGGTAGTCGACGAATTTCGGTCGACGATGTGTCGAGATAAGGCACACGACCTAGGATACGGGCGTGTCCAAGGTCGTGTCAGGCAGTCGACGAACTTCGCTCGACGAAGTGTCGAGATAGTGAACACGGCCTAGAGCCCAGGCATGTTGAGTTAGACACGGGCAGGGACACGGGCGTGTCCAGTACCCGTGTGAGTCTCGGGTTGTTTTCGGGTCTGTGTCGATGGAGGCACATGACCGACCACACAGCCGTGTCAGTTGGAACACGGGCGTGTCGGGTCGAACACGGGCGTTTCGGATACCCTTGTGTCGTTCCAGGTTCATCGATTTGTGACGGTGAATGGGGGTCACGGCCCTAGACACGGGCGTGTCGTAGGCCGTGTTCGACCCAGTTTTAGCATTTCAGGCTCGAATCAAGGCCGTTCGTTTCTTTAATTTGGGATCCAACGGCTGGGGGTTGTTCCTGATGAGATATGCACGGGATTGGACCCTTAAAAACCCTCATTTCTTTTGAGTGGTTCTCTTTCTAAGTTCTAGAGAGAAGGGAGAGCAAGGAAGAAGGTGAAGTAGAGATACGGCTGTTGGAGAGGCTTCAGTGCTCCAAATCACGAGCGGAATCCAGATCCGTGGAGTCTAGACCGTTGCGAAGGTTTTCATCCGGCTATTTTTCCATGGCTAGGAAGAGGAGTCGGAAGGTAACGACACTTCTCCTCTCGGTTTTAGGATGCATGTTCTAGCATCTTTTCTTTTCTAGTTTTGGGCACCAAACACACAAATGAGAGGGGTTTGGGTCGCCAAGGTTCAAGAGGAACCTCCGGGTCGATTGAGTCCGTCCCCGGCATGGTTTTGCATTAGAGATCCACTCCGTTAGTGGATTAGTCATGGTGTGTGAAGCCGTAGTTGCGACCGTTAGTCCGACTCGGTGATGTTGCATACGAGCTTTAAGGATTCGTAGAGATCCGTTGCGGCAAGATGCCGTTTGTGATGCGGTGATGTTTTCCCCTTTTTCTCGAGTGAGTACGTGTAGTCGGAACCGGACAAGGTTAGCTCCTCAATGGCGGTAGATGGTTTCCTTGGTGGACAAGGTTAGCTCCGCATGAGTGGTAGATGGTTTCCTTGGTGCGCGGGAACGCTGCAGTACAAATATGGGACTAGGGTGGAATTGTCATGGATTGTGATGTGCCAAGGCGTGGCCGTGTCTCCGTGGTCGGCTGGCTATCCCGTGATGTACACGTCATGTGTGGAGAGTGTCCCGGGGAGACTAGTCCACTTCTATGAGACTGACGAGAATGCCAATCACGGGGGCAAGCCCGGGCAATGAGGCCATGAGCGGGTGGGGTCCGACAAGGATTCTTAGAATCGGTCAGTTGTGTTTGTTGGAATCCTGACATGAGACGTCAGAGCTTGTAGGCAAGACTGAGTCTAAGACCTTGAGCGGGTGGGGCCTTGACAAGAGTTCCATGTGGCGGCTTGTGTGCCGTTGGGGGGAATTGTATTTCCCTTTTTGTTTGCGGCTTTATGCCAATGGGGAAACAATGAGTACCCAATTGATGTGTTGTTGTGTTAGATGCATACGTTATAGGGTGCCTTGGGTGAAACCCGGGTGTTGCATTCATGTTACGTAGTAGGCCCTAATATTATATGCTCAACAGTAGAGAACATGTATGATGTTTGAGACATCCAAGCCTATTTCTTTAGATGCTTTTCTTACTTATGAATATTGCATACGAAGTGCTAACTTGCAGGTTGGAGGAGTACCCCGGGGTCCGTTAGGGGTGGCCGGGAGGAGATGTGTTTGTTACACAGTTTGAGGTCAGCCTTTGCTGACCCACGTTACTAATAATTTTTTTCAGGGCAAGGATCGCAAGCAGGAGCTAGCTCATCGGCCAGAAAGGCCTAAGCCTCATGAAGTCTTACCTTTTGTTATAGCTTTACGTTGGCATTGTATGTTTTATGCTCTTTTGACCGACTTGCATGCCGAGGTAGACTAGGTGTGTTTATGCACTTTCAGGACTGATGTATTATTTGAGTTTGGATTTACTCTTGTTGTAAGGCCTTAAGGCCATTTTGTTACTCTTGTAGGCGTGGATAACTTCTAGTCTCTTTGGTTGTTTTCGCTGTGTTGTGTTTTGAGTTTGGGTAGTTATATCATTTTATAATACTGAAGCTGTGGCGTATGTATGTTGTGGGGCCCCGGCCGGACCCATATTATATGGTCATTACATGGGAGGTGTTACAATTTGGTATCAAAGCGAGGTTAGATTCAAGGTCAGTGCGTAGAGAAGTTATCCACATAAGAGTAACGCGGGACCATGAGTGTCCTTATGTTTAAGTCATGAGATTAGAGACTGATCCTTTATTTCTTGTTTTCTTGAAGAGTGCAAGCAACGAGGCGGCTACGTCGAGAGCAAGAGAAGAACTTTCGGCGAGCAGTGCCACTGCTCCAGGTCTTTTGGACACGGGTGTAAACCCGGCCAACTTCTGCCGCATGCTTGTAGGAGCGATGGTGGCAGCCCAAGGTGCAACAGCAGCTCAGGTAACAACCCCTACTACACCGGACACGGCGACGGCCGTGCCAGGCGGAGAAGCCACGCGAGTGGAGCCTTGGGCGGAAAGGGTGGTTGTCAGACATGGAGACCGGCGCATGAAGTATTTCCTGAGCTTCCATCCCCCGTCGTTCAAGGGGGTTGGTACGCCAACGGATGCAAAGGATTGGTGGGTTCTAATTCAAGAGCTTTTGAGGGCGGCAGAGACGCTAGAAGAAAAGAAATCTGAGTATGCGGCGTTCATGTTGGAAGGAGACGCCAAGTTGTGGTGGGTGAGCCATAGCGGCCGCCAGTTCCCTGGATGCACCCCGTCGATGGAGGAATTTGGGGATGCTTTTCTAAAGAGGTACATTCCCGTTTCTACACGGTTGGCCCTTTAGAGGCAGTTTATGCACTTGATGCAACGAGACAATACGGTGGACGAGTATGTGCAGGAGTTCACCTGTTTGGGTCGTTACGCGGGAACGATGATGGCAGATGATGTAGAGAGGGATAACCTCTTCTACCAGGGGCTGAGGGAGAATCTGAGGCAACCCCTCATTTCCATGAAGAGAGCTGGTTTTAATGAGCTCGTCGAGGCTGCCAGGATATTGGAAAGTGATCTGGAGATAACCCAATGTCGTAAGGGTTTCACTCCCAAGCAAGGGGAAGGGAAGCCTCCCCAATCCCAGGGAAAGTCTGAAGGGAGTAGATGGAGGAAAAAGCCTCACACTTCCAGGTTCGGTGAGAAGAGCAAGTGGATGCCTGGAGGTTCACACTCTAGGGGACCGCCGACATGCTACAACTGCGGTAAGGTGGGGCACATAGCTCGTGTTTGTCCTCAAGGAGGAGCGGAGCAAGAGGCAAGGCAGGAGCAGACTGTGCACTCCGGCCCCAGTGCTGCAGAGAAAGGGAAGATGGCAGAGTCAAGCGCTTCTCGGTTCCAACCGGTACAACCAAGGGACTACAACCTTGGACAACAGGAAGCGATCTGCCAAACCGATGTGGTGACATGTATGAGGAAATTTAAGTTTAAATTTTGTGCTTCATACTTTTAGACTTTTATGTGTGATGTCTATGTTGTAGGCTTCGTTTTAGTTTCCGGGTACCCCGCTAGGGTATTGTTCGATACATGGGCATCACACTCCTTTCTTGCGGAGAGCTTCATCCAGAGAATAGGAGTTGAGTCTTTCTCGGCGGACGCGGAGCTGAAAGTGCACATGCCTAATGGGCCATCCATGACCACCGGGGCCAAAGGGCACATCTGTTGGGAGCTGGATGGAGTTGACTTCATTTGGGTAGCAGCGATTTTACCATTGGTTGAGTTCAATGTCATTTTGGGCATGGACTGGCTTGCAGAGCAGCACGCCAGTATTGATTGCCTATCTAAGGTAGTGACCTTAAGGAGCAAAGGGCAGGCGTAAGTCAAATTTGATGGCCTTTGCGGAGTGGCCTATTCCCTGATTTCGGCCATGCAATTGATGCAGGCGGTTAACCAGGGTGGTGTAGCACTGGTAGCGTTATTGGAGGTTCGCCTCTCCTAGTTGTGTATTGAGGAAGTGCCCGTAGTGGCAGAGTTCAAGGATGTGTTTCCGGATGAACTGCCTGGTGCGCCTCCTCGACGGGAGATCGACTTCTCGATCGAGTTAGTGCCGGAGGCTAGGCCGGTGTCACGTCCTTCGTTTAGGATGGCACCAAAGGAGTTGGCTGAACTCAAAGTACAGTTACAGGAACTGTTGGAGAAAGGGTATATCAGACCCAGTTCTTCGCCGTGGAGCGCACCGGTGTTGTTTGTAAAGAAGAAATATGGTAGTATGCGGCTGTGCATAGACTACCGGGAGCTGAATAAACTGACCGTTAAGAATAAGTATCCGATTCCTCAGATAGACGACGTGTTCGACCGGTTGGTGGGGTCGGTGGTGTACTCAAAATTGGACTTGAAGTCAGGCTATTATCAATTGCGAATTCGGGATGAGGACATCCCCAAGACTGCCTTTGGTACGAGGTATGGACATTTTGAGTTTACGGTGATGCCGTTCGGGCTGACGAACGCGCCATCTGTGTTCATGGACCTTATGAACCGAGTATTTCGTGAATACTTGGATTCTTTTGTGGTTGTCTTCATTGATGACATCTTGGTGTATTCCAAATCAGAAGTGGAGCATGAGACCCACTTGAGAGTGGTCTTGCAAGTGTTGAGGGAGAATCAGTTGTATGCAAAGTTCTCAAAGTGCGAGTTCTGGTTAGCGAAGGTGGCATTTTTTGGCCACGTGTTTAGTGGGGATGGGGTGGCAGTGTATCCAACAAAAGTGGAAGCCATCAGAGATTGGCCGGTTTTGAGGACCGTGACGGAAGTCCGAAGTTTTCTTGGACTAGCCGGGTATTATAGGAGATTCGTGGAGAATGTTTCGCGAATATCTCTACCCCTCACCTCACTCACTCGTAAAGATCATAGGTTTGTGTGGACTCAAGAGTGCAGTCAAGCATTTGAGGCACTGAAGGAGAGACTTATGATGGCTCCAATCCTAAGTCTACCGCAAGGGACCGAGGGATTTCAGATCTTCAGTGACGCATCGGGATGCAATTTGGGTTGCATTTTGGTGCAACATGGCAAGGTAATAGCTTTTGGGTCTAGACAGTTGAAGCCTCATGAGAGGAATTACCCCGTCCATGACTTGGAGTTGGCGGCGGTAATTTTTGCGTTGAAAATATGGCGGTTGGTGCTGGAATGGGAGTCCCTTGGTTTGGAATGTGTGGCGAGAGGCGAATCCAGAGTGGCTCGGTTGAACTGGATTGAAATGCAGAACGACTTGTATAATCGCATTCGTGAAGCGACTCGGTTGGATGTGGAGTTTCAAAAATATGTGATGGAGGCTCAAAAGGGCGAGAGCAGCACCTGGGCGGTGATTGATGGGATTCTGAGGAAGGACGGAAGGGTTTGTATACCGCAGTTCGGCAAACTCCGCGAGGAGTTGATGTTTGAGGCTCACTTCATAAAGTACTCCATCCACCCGGGCAGTACAAAGATGTACTTGGATATGAAGAAATCCTTTTTGTGGCCGGGGCTGAAGCGGGACGTAGCTTTGTATGTGAATCGTTGCCAAACTTGCGCCTTGGTGAAGGCCGAATGTCAGAAGCCGGGTGGGTTCCTGAAGCCCCTTCCAATCCCTGAGTGGAAATTTGATGAATCTCCATGGATTTTGTACATGGTCTGCCTAGATTGCAGCAGGGTAATGGTGCTATTTGGGTGATCGTGGATCGCTTAACCAAGGTGGCCTACTTCATCCCAAATCGGAAGGAGGGCAGCGTGGAGAAGCTGGTAGAGTTGTATGTTCGCAACATTGTGCAACTGCATGGGATTCCTAAGAGCATAGTCAGCGATCGAGATGGACGGTTTACGTCCAAGGACTGGAGTGAAAGTGCAGCTAGATCTGATATACTCTAGAGGGGGGAGAATAGAGTATATGTTGCTTGAAAAATTTTTACAACAATTGTTGTAATCTGAGTGAACAGGGAAGCAACTATTGATTCTAATCACAGAATAACCTACAACAGAAAGTAATCACAGATCTAAACTAAACACAAAACAATCATAGCCAGAAACAAAAGATAAAGATAAGCAAGCCAGAAGACACAAGGAGCTATAGTGGTTCCCCTAAACTTGGGTACATCCACTCTTCTACCACCCTAGGTAGGAATCCACTGCAGGATGAGTTGATTAGGTGTCCTGGGCACCAATGAGCTTTTGATAAGGTGCTCAAAAACCAAATCAGATTTTTTGATCAGGTGTCTTGCCACCAATGAGCTTTTGACAAGGTGCTCAAAAACCAAGCACAAACTTTTGAAGGGAGTTTGAGAAACCCTTTACAGAGATGGGGATGAGAGAGTTATGGAAGTCTTCTCTTTCTCAAAGCAGCTGAGAAGACTATGTGGATTTGATGGTGTCAAAGCTCCCCCTGAGTCCTTGAGATGTTCAGGAAATGAAGCTTTGCTGTAGGGTGATAGGCCTTCAGAAGTTGATCTCCAGCAATTGATGATTTCAGCAACACCTGAAATGTTAGGTGTCTGGAGTCTTTGAAAGATGTTGGCCTTGAACACTTGAATCACAAGGGATCAGAAGATTTCATATGGTTGATCTCCTTGGATGTGTGTTCTGAGAGAATTCTTTGAGACAGAGAATATTTTGTTCTTGTTCTTCTTGTCTGTGTTCTGAGTGATAGATAGATTCAAAAATCTTGTATTTTATTCTCTGGTACTGAATAGAAAAACATCCTCTGTCAAGAATAGCCGATGGCCTGTCATTAATTGCATCCTTAATTGCAATTGTCTTCTGGAGGAAAGTCCAAAGAAACATTACTTGATAATCCCTTGAAACTTGGTGCAGAAATAAATGAAAACAGCTAGAAAATCTTCTGAATTAATTGCTGAATAACTCCTTAACTGTTCTGGATTTGAAATTTGAAAAATCCTTGAAGTCATCAGAAAATCGTCGAACCGAGCTCTGCTATCGTCGAACTGAGCTCAGCGATTTGGACTTATACAACAACAGAAATCGTCGATCTGAGCTCAAAGATCGTCGAACTGAGCTCAGAGATAGAAATCCAATACTGAGTCAAGATCGTCGAACTGAGCTCGCAGATCGTCGAAAGGAGTTCGACGATTTGTTGAAGTTGAGCTCGGCGATCGTCGAATGGAGTTCGACGATCTATCGAAGTTGAGCTAGATGATCGTCGATTGGAGTTCGACGAATCGTCGTGCTGAGCTCGACGATATGACTTAGTATCAAACTGAAAAACTTGGGACTTGAGGGCAGCTTCGAAACCTAAACTTCTAACCCTTAGACTCAATTCTAATTGAACTTTAGATCTATACAGGAGGTCAAAAATAGGTTTCCTAGAGACATAGGGATCCTGACCCAAATTAGTAATAGGGTGTTCCAACATGGAGGTTGGTTCAGAAGAGTTTGGGCACGAAGCTAAAGTTCAGTACGACGTTCCATCCTCAAACTGACAGGCAAATTGAAAGAATGAACCATACTATGGAGGATATGCTGAGAATGTGCATTCTTGACTTCGGCAAGATGTGAGAGGATCACCTCTTCATGGTGGAATTCGCGTACAATAACAGTTACCAAGCAAGTATAAAAATGGAGCCATACGAAGCTTTGTATGGGAGACGGTGTCGAACACCGATGTCTTGGACAGAGGCGGGAGACACGAAAATTTTGGGAAAGGAGGTGGTAGTTGATGCTTGTGAGTTGGTATAGACCATTCAAGAGCTTATGAAGGTGGCGCAAGACCGGCAAGCAAAATACTTTAATGCTCGTCACAGGAAGTTGTATTTTACGGTAGGTGATTGGGTCTATTTGAAGATCAAGCCGTTCAAAGGCGTCTCACGGATTCGCCGACTCAAGAAGTTGAGTCCAAGTTTTTTTGGGGCCTTTTGAAGTTGTTGAACGGGTGGTAGAAGCAGCCTATCGGTTGGCATTGTCCGCGGAGCTGAGTGGATTGCACGACGTCTTCCATGTCTCCATTTTGAGGAAAGCCTTGGTGGAGGCTAGTGTGGTGATCGAGCCGACATCGGTTCCGATAGAGGAAGACTTGAGGACGCGAGTCCGTACAATAGCTATAGAGGATTCAGAGACTCGGTAGTTGCGGAATAATGAGGTTAAGCTCGTGAAAGTCCGATGGGACAACTGCGTTCGTGAGGAGCACTCTTGGGAGCGAGAACAAGCCATGCTAGAAGAGTATCCAGAGCTCTTCAAATCAGGTAACATTTAAGTTTGGTTTCCCTTTTGTTTTGTAATTTCGGGACGAAATTCTTTTAAGGGGGAGAGAGTTGTAACGCCCCAAAATTGGTAGAGGGAAAATTGGTTTCTGGCAGGGGGCACACGGCCTGGGACACGGGCATGTCCCAGGACGTGTCAGGCTCCAGTCGATATTTTGGTCGCGAGGTCGACGATATTTGGCATCGACGATCGTCGAGCAGAGAACACGGCCTGAGATACGGGCGTGTCTCAGGGCTTGTCGATCCCGTGTCGACGATCAGCGCGGGGAGTCGACGAACTTCGCTCGACGATGTGTCGAGAGAAGGCACACGGCCTAGGACACGGGCGTGTCCAAGGCCGTGTCAGGTAGTCGACGAATTTCGCTCGACGTTGTGTCGAGAGAAGGCACACGGCCTAGGACACGGGCGTGTCCAAGGTCGTGTCAAGCAGTCGATGAACTTCGCTCGACGAAGTGTCGAGATAGTGAACACGGCCTGGAGCCCAGGCGTGTTGAGTTAGACATATGCAGGGACACGGGCGTGTCCAGTACCCGTGTGAGTCTCGGGTTGTTTTCAGGGCTGTGTCGATGGAGTCACACGGCCGACCACACGGCCATGTCAGTTGGAACACGGGCGTGTCAGGTGGAACACAGGCGTGTCAGATACCCATGTGTCGTTCCAGGCGTGTCGATTCGTGACGGCGAATGGGGGACACGGCCCTGGACACGGGCGTGTCGTAGGCCGTGTTCGGCCCAGTTTTAGCATTTCAGGCTCGAATCAAGACCGTTCGTTTCTTTAATTTGGGATCCAATGGCTGGGGGTTGTTCCTGATGAGATATGCACGAGATTGGTGTAACGCCCCCTATCCGTCGCATAACATATAGCAGTAGGTCCGGCCGGGGCCCGACGCCATATACCACAGACATACCGGGTTGTTACTCATGGAAACCATCCAACCAATTCAACGTCCTACACAGAGCATTCTAGCGGAAGCAATTTATATAAGTTTCAATAAAGAACTCAGCACTAAAGCATGAATGTCCAATAAACAGCAAATAGGAATGTCGTACATACACGAGTACAAGCCTTAAGGCCTTACAAAATGGTTTACTTCAATATTACATGTTTTACAAACCACGACACGCAGGCCGGTCATACACGAGTAAAAGCAATAAACACTCCAATTAGGCCTTCGAGGGCCGGCTTCGCAATTTGGGCTTTAGCCCGCTATTGACCGCATGGTCCAGCAGCACCTGCAAGCAACAAAACCACCGCACGGTGGTAAACAAAGCAACGGTCAGCAATGCTGACCAAATTATAACGATCCCGCCCCCAAATCGGGGCGGCGATGCTCCTTCCCTGCATTTCATTAGCATAAGCGAGCAATATAGTATTGTCACAACATCACAAGTGTAGGCTCGCACGGCTACACACCCCGTGCACTCAGGGCACATTCTCAGTGAACCGACCAATGTCACGTCAATTCAAGGCATAGACATTCCGGACTCACCACCGCCACTTTGACGGCCAAACATATGAGCTATTTATCTTCCCGGCATGGGTCAGGACAATTTAAGCCATAAACCGCCGAAGACCCTCATCTATGCCAATGACAAGTGCCACGTACCCTTAGGTCTATTTAACCGAATGACATAGAACGGATACGGTTCCATCTAACCCGTGCTCACATCGCAACGACATTTTAAGCCATATGCGCGGGTCAAACTTCTCCTGAGTACCGTTTCCGTCACACATTTCATATAACCCGGTTATGTTCAAGTTGGCTCTCAGGCCTCCAAGTTGGCAAGATCACGCATCCGCCCAGTTTTTCGGGTGCACCTTAGGGTTAATCCCCAAGGCTCCCTGTTGTAATCTACCGTGTAGAAAACCTGAAAAACAATCAATCGCATGGAGTCTTCTCTGGCATTTATGCAATGAAACATCATCGATCCAGACCAACATATTCGGGTAGGCTTCACACATCATGCCTATGTCCGTTCTAGCTTACGGACTCTACACAACGGGGACTTTACATATCTACACGAAGGAACACATCCAACTCACCACAAATTCGCGAGATCGGGCTTCCTATGCAAAGAAGGAGAGCTTCACATGCTCAAGAAGAGAATCATTACCCTAGCGTTCCTCTTTGGCGCCATGGGAAAGTAAGCGGATGAAAAGCACCACACTCTCTTTGCCTCCATAGATCCGAAGTCGGCTCGCGATTTGGAGCTTCGAAGCTCCTCCAATGGCCGGATTTTGCTTCTTCTTCCTCCTTTGGCTATCCTCTCTCTCTATACTTTAGAAAGATAACCACTCAAGTAAAAGTGAGGGTTTCAAAGGCCCAATCCGGGGTATATCCCAGTGGGAGAAACCCCCAACCGTTGGATCCAAAATTAAAGAAACGAACGGCCTTGATTCAGGCCTAAAAAGTCAGACCTGGGCCAAACACGGCCTGGAACACGCCCGTGTCCAGGGCCGTGTCCCCCATTTGCCGTCAAAATCGATGTGCCTGGAATAACACACGGGTATCCAAAACGCCCGTGTTATACCTGACACGCCCGTGTTCCAATTTACACGGCTGTGTGGTCGGCCGTGTGCCCCCATCGACACAGCCCAAAACAACCCGAGACTCACACGGGTTCTTAGACACGCCCATGTCCTAACCCGTGTCCACTCGAACATGCCTGGGCTCGAGGCCGTATTCACGGTCTCGACACTTCGTCGAGTGAAGTTTGTCGACCACCCGACACGGCCTTGGACACGCCCGTGTCCTAGGCCGCGTGCCTTGTCTCGACACTTCGTCGAGCGAAAATGTCGACACCCCGGGCCGATTGTCGACACGTGCTCAACACGCCCTAAGACACGCCCGTGTCTCAGGCCGTGTTCCCCGTCTCGACACTTCGTCGAGCGAAAATGTCAACACCCCGGGCTGATTGTCGACACGGGATCGACACGCCCTGAGACACGCCCGTGTCTCAGGCTGTGTTCCCCGTCTCGACACTTCGTCGAGCGAAAATGTCGACACCCAGGGCCGATTGTCGACACGGGATCGACACGCCTTGAGACACGCCCGTGTCTCAGGCCATGTGCCCCGTCTCGACACTTCGTCGAGCGAAAATGTCGACTTCGCAGCCAAGTCGTCGACTCCAGCCTGATATGCCTTGGGACACGCCCGTGTCCCAGGCCGTGTGCCTCCTGCAAAAATTCCAAATCTGGCCCAAAATGTCCCCCGTCGCTCTTTTGAGTTTCGGGGCTTTACAACTCTCCCCCTCTTAAAATAATTTCATCCATGAAATTATATAAATGAAAGACATGTACAAAATTAAGTTGTACCTGAGCGGAATAACTCCAGATACTCGTCAAGCATAGTCTGCTCTCGTTCCCAAGAGAGCTCCTCTCGACCGCAATTATACCATCGGACCTTGACCATCCTGATCTCTTTATTGTGTATCCGCTTAACCTCTAAGTCCTCAATCCGCATGGGCTTGACTTTTGTCGTCAACCCACTATCCACCGACACTTGATCAACCGCGATCACTTGCGAAGGCTCTTGCATCGCCTTCCGAAGCACCGAAATATGGAATACATTGTTAAAATTTTCTCAACGTGGTCAGCAAGATAGCCCAAACACCAAATTAATATCTTCGGAACTACCCAGTTCGCACGCTGAACCTGCAGAAACCCAAGGACAAGAGGTTGCACCCAACAAAACAATGGAAGCACAAGAAAGTCTTATTATGCATTCACTTCATTACAATCCGAGGCATACATAGCGAGACATGATTTCGCTAGTATTACAGCTGTAAACAGAAAGAACCAAAAACAAGCCGGGCGGACAGCACTCCAGTCCGCCGAGACCGCGAGGTCGCCGAGACCGCTGAGCTCGCCCAAGCTATGCTGCAATCCGCCGAATACCACGGAGTCCGCCGAGACCGCGAGGCCGCGCGGACAGACCGTTATTCGCTTCCTGCTGAACCCGAACTGAGGAACTCCCCTACCCGCCTGAAGCCGGCGGACAGGTTATTGAAACTGGGAAAGTTGAAACAGAACTGACAAGCCGCAGAGCGACCTCCTGCTGAGTCCGCAGAGACCGCACACTTCCAAGCACTGACCGAAGTCACAGCCAAGCTCCTGGCTCCTTGAAGTTATCCGCGCGACCTGCACACAGCAAACCGTCAGCCTGAAACAATCCGCGCGGACTGGAAAACACAGACCGCAGCACTCGCCCAACCCAATTTACTGTTCACTCACGTTACTTAGGTTACTGTAGATGTGCCAGGGGGGTCCTATTTATAGGTCAGGTGAGGAGTGTGGTCACCGCCCATGAGATAGCGACACCGCCCCAGCCCGCGCGAATACAAACGACCGTCCGCTCAGTCCGCGAGGACTTAGCCAGTCACCAAGGGAAACCGCCAGGAGCAAGGCAACCATTGACGAACCCTCTCCAGTCCGCCCAAGCTAAGCGGACAAGGCACCAGCCCGCAAAGCTCCAACTGCTTCAGGACAGCACCCTCTTCAATGGCAGTCCGCACCAACCCGAGGCAGTCCGCAAGACCCACACCTCAATCCGCCACAAGTCCACGACCAAAGGAAAACAGCAACAGTCCGCCCGGTCACAGCGGACTTGGCGGATACGGCGGACACCATGAACTTGACACCAAGTGTGACCAAGTCCAAAACCATCAAGGGCCAGTGCGAGCATGGCGGACACAAAGTCCCGTCCGCCAAACACCCTAGCACAGACCGCAACCAGTCCGCGAGCTCCTCGCACTTGTCCAACGCAGTAGCACCAAGCCGGACTCCAAACATCAGTCCGCCAACCGGTCTCCACAGCAAGACCTGCTGTAACACCTGAGCTCGACAAGGCCTCAGCCAAGCTCAAGGCCCAGTCCGCAACAGCCCCCAACCGCGGACACACCAGTCCGCAAGGCTTCCCGCGAACTCGAACCAACCCGCCAACAGCGTAAACTTGCACCCGCGACCACTGAGCAAAGCACCAGTCCGCAAGCCTCTCTATCCGCAGATACCAGGCCGCACCAAACCGCGGACTCCATGCAACAACCCGCTCAGAACACAGCCGGCTTCCACCAGACTTCTCACCAGGCCGCAACCTCAGTCCGCCCAGTCCGCCCAGTCCGCCAAAGCTGTCCGCACAGGCCGCGCGGCCTGTCCCGTCACCCACTTCCACTTCACAAATTTCAACACTCCCCCTTGAAGTGAGAAGTGGTGACCAAGCCCAGCAAGCTGCGCAAGCGTTCAAAGGGCCCCTTCGATAGCGGCTTCGTGAAGATGTCAGCAAGATTATCTTCACTCCGAACATGCCCGACCAGCAGAGACCCCTCCAACACCTTCTCCCTGATGAAGTGGTGATCAATCTCTATATGCTTGGTCCTGGCGTGACACACTGGATTGTTTACCAGTTTGAGAGCACTCTCATTGTCACCCCGGAGTAAAGTAGGCCCTTGCACTTCTTCATGAACATCCTCTATGAGTCTCCTCAACCAAACGGCTTCCCGAGCAGCCAAGGCCGAAGCCTTATACTCCGCCTCCGTGGTTGAAACCGACACCGAGTCCTGCTTCTTGCTACACCACGAGATGCTAGCTGAACCGCAAGTGAACACATAACCTGAAGTAGACCTTCGATCATCCGAATCACCGCCATAGTCAGCATCCGTGTACCCGAGCAACGCAAACTCCGCATCCCTTCCATAGAGGAGTCCCATCTCAGAAGTCACCTTGACATACTTCAGAATTCCCTTTGCCGCCACTAGATGAGATTGCCTTGGTTCAGCCATATACCGACTTACTCGGCCAACAGCATAAGCTATATCCGGCCTTGTAATCGTCAGATAGATCAAGCTCCCAACAAGAGCCCTGAACACCAAGGGATCAAGAAGAACCCTTCCCTCATCCCGTCGAAGCTTCAGCCCAGATTCCAGTGGAGTAGAGCACTTCTTCCCTTCGCCCATGCCAAACCGCTTCACAATACGATCAGCATACCCTTTCTGGCTAATGAGAATCCCGCACTCCTTCCTCTCCACTTCCAGACCAAGAAAGTGATGCAACTCTCCCAAGTCTTTCATCTCGAAGCGTATAGCAAGCTCTCCCCTGAGCCTTGCTACTTCCTCCTCCGAGTTCCCTGTGATGATCATATCATCCACATACAACAGGACCAAGACTCTTAGCTCTCCCTTCTTCTTGACGAACAAGCTAGAATCCGAGTTAGAAGCCAGGTATCCACAGAACTGCAGGTACTCTGCAATCTTCCCATACCACGCTCGAGGAGCTTGCTTCAACCCATAGAGAGCCTTCCTGAGTTTGCAGACATAGTCCGGATGCTTCTCAGAGACGAAACCAAGCGGCTGATCCATGAAGATGTCCTTGTCAATCTCTCCGTAAAGAAAGGCATTCTTCACATCGAGTTGCCACAACCTCCATCCCTTGCTAGCAGCCAAGGCGATCACCACTCTTACAGACGTCATCTTCGCAACTGGACTGAATGTCTCCTCATAGTCTTCTCCATACTGCTGTGAGAATCCTCTAGCGACCAGGCGAGCCTTGAACCGATCAATGCTCCCATCAGCCTTCTTCTTCAACTTATACACCCACTTGCAAGTAACCGGAGTAACGCCATCAACCTTGGGCACAAGGTCCCAGGTTTCATTCTTCTTCAGAGCATCAATCTCTTCCTTCATGGCACCATCCCACTCCTTCACTCCAGTGGCCTCGTTGAAGTTTGCAGGCTCTCGCTCATCCAGAGGACCTGCAAAGAAGCAGGAGACAAAGCTCACTGCATTCCCATCACAGTACCGAGCCGGTGGCTTAACCACCCTCTTCGATCTCCGAAGACACGGCTCCTTGCTCACGGCTTCCGTTGCTTCTTCAGGCTCCACTCCTACCTGGGGCAAGCATTGAGCAGTGCTCCCCCTGCTTCCTGAGCCAGAAGGCTCAGCCTCGGAGTTCGAAGCAACAGGAGCTGCTGGTGAAACAGCAAGCTCCTCTTCCAAGCCTTCAGCAGCCTCCACCGGTGCTTCCTCAACCTTGCTACTTCCGGTAGGCTCCACCGAGCCACCTCCATATGACGTCAGCTCGTCAAAGACAACGTCTCTTGACACCACGAACTTCTTCGTCACAGGGTCCATGCACTTCCATCCCTTCTTCCGCTCATCATAGCCAACAAAGACAAGTTTCCTTGCCTTCGCATCCAGCTTTGTCCGTGAAGCATCCGGGACATGCACGTAGCAAGTTGAACCGAACACCCGAAGGTGTCCAACACTCGGCTTCTCCTTCAGCAACAGCTCAATAGGAGTCTTCATGTTGATAGGGCTGAGTGGCATCCGGTTGATAACATATGCAGCACAAGACATTCCCTCCGCCCAAAAGGACCTCGGGATATCTTTCGCATGCAGCCAGCATTTGCAGGTTTCCGTCAAATGACGGATCTTCCGCTCCGCTACCCCATTTTGTTGTGGAGTGTGAGCACAAGTAAGCTCCCGTTGGATCCCGTGCTTCCTGCAGAAGTTAGAAAACTCGGAAGAGACAAACTCTCCCCCGTTATCAGTTCTAAACTTCTTAATCCGCAAGCCAAGCCGGCCTTCTACCAACTCCTTGAACTCCACGAACAAACGGAAGGCATCCGACTTCTCCTTTAAGAAGTACACCCAAGTATACCTTGAGTAGTCATCAACCAAGACAAGCATGTATTTGCTTCCACCAAGGCTGGCAGTAACAGTCGGTCCCATCAGGTCGCCATGAATACACTCCAATGGTTTCTTGCTCCTTGTTTGAGATTTATCAAACGGAAGGCGATGTGCCTTACCGTATTGACAGCCCGCACAAACATGCCCATCACCAAAGGAGGACAACATCGGCAACCCCCTCACCAGACTTCTACTCGCCATTGCCTTTAGCTTGTCCATGCCAACATGCCCCAGCCTCTCATGCCAGATAGCCGCACTATCATTGGCTCTCATCTTATCAACATAGGCACTGGTGGAAAGAACAAACAAGTTCTTCACCCTCCTCCCAACATGAGCAACATCAGCCTGCACCGCTGATACGTTGCGAAGGAACCTCACGTCTGTTGGCCCAAACAAAACGTGATACCCAGCGTCCACCGCGTTGGTCACCGAGAAGAGGTTCTTCTTCATGCCCGGCACGTGATACACACTCCTTAACGTGAGTGGCCCCTGATCACTACCCAAAGACACGACCCCCTCCTTCTCTACTGCATAAACAGTATTATCAGCAGTGATAATAGCTTCATTACCTGAGTAAGCCTGCATGGAGGTGAACTTCGACTTGTCTCCGGTGAGGTGATGACCACACCCGGAGTCGATGATCCACTCGCTGTTGAAGTCCTCAGCAGATAAGGCACGGACACAAGTGCCCGTCATGAAAGCTCCTCCCCATTCTGCTTCTTCACTTCGCGAGCAAGCTTCCTCCTTTCCCGCAGCATGCCCAGGCTGCAGTTTGACCTTGCAGTCCCGCTTGAAGTGCCCTCGCTGATTACACCGGTAGCACTTCAGATTCTTCTTCCAGTCCTTAGGAGCATTGCTCCTCTCCGGCGGATATGAAGTTGAAGTCTCCTTCTCAACAGCGGCCTGCACCTTCTTCTTCTTCTTCCCTTCCCATCCCTTCTTCTTGCCTGAGAAGAGAGCCTCGCTGCCTTCCTGATTCAGATTCACTCCAGCCATCTGCCTTGCTAAGCTCTCCTGCGAGGCAAGCAGATTCTCCAGCTCCAGCAGAGACGGCTGAGTAGCCCACCCTTGAACAGACGTAACAAAGGCCACATACTCCTTCCGCAAGCCGCGGAAAATGTGCCTCTTCATCTTTGCCTCAGAGATAGGCTCATCAGGATCCAGTGCCGACAGCTCAGCACACAAGCTCTTCATCTTTAAGAAGTATCTGGAGATGGAAAGGTCTCCCTGAGTTGCCCTGGCCAACTCATTCTCCAGGAACTGAAGCCGCGCCACATTCTTCCTATTGAACAACTCATCAATGGTTGTCCAAATATCAGCAGCCGACTCACACCCAATGATGTGATCAAACAGTTCCGAAGAGACAGCTCTCTTCAGAACGAACTCTGCCTTAGCATTAGTTCTTCTCCAGAGCCTCACCTGTTCAGCAGTACCGAAAGTAGTAGTAACTTCCTGTCTGTCGTCTCCACCGACAACTTCCCACAGCTCCTCGCCCAGAAGATAACTCTTCATGCACGACTTCCACTTTTTATAGTTAGTCGGCGTTAAGAGTTCAATGCCCAGACCTCTTGCTAAGCTTCCTTCCATTGCAATCACCTGTTGGTACCCTTCAGCAGCTCCGAGCAACAACACAGGTTGATCACCACTCAATCACTGAGTAACAACACTGGCTGACCTCTGCTCACGCAACTGAACCTCCGCAACCTCAGAAACCTCCCTCTGATACCATGTTAAAATTTTCTCAACGTGGTCAGCAAGATAGCCCAAACACCAAATTAATATCTTCGGAACTACCCAGTTCGCACGCTGAACCTGCGGAAACCCAAGGACAAGAGGTTGCACCCAACAAAACAATGGAAGCACAAGAAAGTCTTATTATGCATTCACTTCATTACAATCCGAGGCATACATAGCGAGACATGATTTCGCTAGTATTACAGCTGTAAACAGAAAGAACCAAAAACAAGCCGGGCGGACAGCACTCCAGTCCGCCGAGACCGCGAGGTCGCCGAGACCGCCGAGACCGCTGAGCTCGCCCAAGCTATGCTACAATCCGCCGAATACCACGGAGACCGCCGAGACCGCGAGGCCGCGCGGACAGACCGTTATTCGCTTCCTGCTGAACCCGAACTGAGGAACTCCCCTACCCGCCTGAAGCCGGCGGACAGGTTATTGAAACTGGGAAAGTTGAAACAGAACTGACAAGCCGCAGAGCGACCTCCTGCTGAGTCCGCAGAGACCGCACACTTCCAAGCACTGACCGAAGTCACAGCCAAGCTCCTGGCTCCTTGAAGTTATCCGCGCGACCTGCACACAGCAAACCGTCAGCCTGAAACAATCCGCGCGGACTGGAAAACACAGACCGCAGCACTCGCCCAACCCAATTTACTGTTCACTCACGTTACTTAGGTTACTGTAGATGTGCCAGGGGGGTCCTATTTATAGGTCAGGTGAGGAGTGTGGTCACCGCCCAAGAGATAGCGACACCGCCCCAGCCCGCGCGAATACAAACGACCGTCCGCTCAGTCCGCGAGGACTTAGCCAGTCACCAAGGGAAACCGCCAGGAGCAAGGCAACCATTGACGAACCCTCTCCAGTCCGCCCAAGCTAAGCGGACAAGGCACCAGCCCGCAAAGCTCCAACTGCTTCAGGACAGCACCCTCTTCAATGGCAGTCCGCACCAACCCGAGGCAGTCCGCAAGACCCACACCTCAATCCGCCACAAGTCCACGACCAAAGGCAAACAGCAACAGTCCGCCCGGTCACAGCGGACTTGGCGGATACGACGGACACCATGAACTTGACACCAAGTGTGACCAAGTCCAAAACCATCAAGGGCCAGTGCGAGCATGGCGGACACAAAGTCCCGTCCGCCAAACACCCTAGCACAGACCGCAACCAGTCCGCGAGCTCCTCGCACTTGTCCAACGCAGTAGCACCAAGCCGGACTCCAAACATCAGTCCGCCAACCGGTCTCCACAGCAAGACCTGCTGTAACACCTGAGCTCGACAAGGCCTCAGCCAAGCTCAAGGCCCAGTCCGCAACAGCCCCCAACCGCGGACACACCAGTCCGCAAGGCTTCCCGCGAACTCGAACCAACCCGCCAACAGCGCAAACTTGCACCCGCGACCACTGAGCAAAGCACCAGTCCGCAAGCCTCTCTATCCGCAGATACCAGGCCGCACCAAACCGCGGACTCCATGCAACAACCCGCTCAGAACACAGCCGGCTTCCACCAGACTTCTCACCAGGCCGCAACCTCAGTCCGCCCAGTCCGCCCAGTCCGCCAAAGCTGTCCGCACAGGCCGCGCGGCCTGTCCCGTCACCCACTTCCACTTCACAAATTTCAACATACATCATGTAAACCACAAAGCTCCATTGAAAGTTTCAACCGATAGGCTGCTTCACCAACCCGCTCCAGAACCTCAAACGGCCCAAGATACCTCGGGCTTAGCTTTTTCAATCGCCGCACCCGCGAGACACCCTTGAACGACTTGATCTTTAAGTACACATAGTCGCCCACAGCGAACTCCACGTTCCTGTGCTTGGCATTATAGTACTTCGCTTGCCGGTCCTGAGCGATAAGCAACCTCTCCCGAATGGTACGCACCAACGAAGTAGCATCCTCCACTTCTAATCCCTTATATAACTTTGACTCACCCGTTTCTAGCCAAGACAACAGCGTGCGACATTTTCTACCATATATGGCCTCGAAGGGCGCCATTTGAATACTCGCTTGGTAGCTATTGTTGTACGCAAACTCCACCAAATAAAGATGGTCTTCCCATTGCTTTCCAAAATCCAAGACACACATGCGAAGCATGTCTTCCATAGTTCTATTGACCCTCTCGGTCTGCCCATCTTTTTGCGGATGGAAGGCTGTGCTGAATTTTAGCTTTGTTCCCAACATTTGCTGCACTAGCCTCAAATCATTGGATGTGAACCGTCCATCTCGGTCACTCACGATGCTGCGGGGCACACCGTGAAGCCGTACAATGTTATCCACATACAATTTTGCCAACTTCTCCACCGGATCATCCTTCCTATGCGGGATGAAATGCGACACCTTCGTTAACCGATCTACGACCACCCAAATGGCATCGTTCCCCTTTTGCGACCTTGGCAAACCGTGCACAAAGTCCATAGAGATGTCGTCGAATTTCCACTCCGGAATAGGCAATGACTTAAGAAATCCTCCCGGCTTTTGTCACTCCGACTTCACCAAGGCGCAAGTTTGGCACTTCGCTACGTAGAGTGCCACATCTTTCTTCAAACCCGGCCACCAAAACAGTTTCTTTACATCACGGTACATCTTCGTGCTCCCCGGGTGAATTGAGTACTTGGTGTGGTGTGCCTCGTACAACAATTCCGCCCGCAAATTGTCCACATTTGGGACGCACAGATGACCATCCTTCCAAAGTAATCCGTCCTCCACAACGAATTGGGAATTTGACCCATCCATAGCCTCTACCATGAACTGCTTCATAGGGACATCCATATCCAAAGCCTGCCGAATCCGATCAGCCAGGTCATATTGGACTTCAGTCCAATTCAGTACTGCTTCAGCACTTGATTGCTTATCCACACAAACAATCTCCAACGCCTCCAACTCTCGAACCAACCGCTCGTCATGGATCGACAGCCAATTGGCTTGAGCTGGGGCCCAACGACTCAATGCGTCCGCAATTGCATTACCCTTACTAGGCACATAGTGGATCTTGAATGTATAGTCCCATAGGAACTCCATCCATCTACGCTGCCGCATATTCAGATCTTTCTGATCAATCAGATACTTCAGGATCTTATGATCGGTGTAGATATCAATCTTCACACCGTACAAATAATGCCTCCACAGCTTCAAGGAAAATATCACGGCCGTTAACTCCAAGTCATGGACCGGATAGTTCCTCTCGTGCACTTTCAGCTGTCTCGAGCCATAAGCTATCACACTTCCGTGTTGCAGTAGCACGCAACCCAAACCGCTGCCTGAAGCATCACTATAGATCTCATATCCTTCGGTCCCACTCGGCGAACTCAGTACAGGCGCCGTGGTCAACCGACATTTCAACTTCTCAAAATCTCGCATGCACTCCGGCGTCCAAACGAACTTCTGCTCCTTCCTCGTCAAAGTGGTGAGAGGTAACGCTATCCGCGAGAAGTTCTCTACGAAGCGCCTATAATAGCCGGCAAGCCCCAGAAAGCTCCGGACTTCCGCTACCGTAGCAAGCTCAGGCCACTCTCGTATCGCAACAATCTTCGCCGGATCAACTGCAATACCCTCCCCACTCACTATATGACCGAGGAACGCCACTGAGGATAACCAAAACTCGCACTTCGAGAACTTGGCATACAACTGATTCCTCCTTAGCATTTCCAAAACCAAATGAAGATGCTTGAAGTGATCTTCCTCAATCTGCGAGTACACTAAAATATCGTCGATGAAGACGATCACAAAATGGTCCAAGTACTCCCTGAAGGTCCTGTTCATCAAATCCATGAACACTGATGGCGCATTAGTCAGCCCAAACGGCATGACCGTAAACTCGTAATGCCAGTATCTCGTACTGAACGCTATCTTCGGGATATAACTCTCGCTTATTCGCAGCTGATAGTACCCGGACTTGACATACAACTTCGAGTACACCGTCGACCCGACCAACTGATCAAAAAGATCATCGATCTGGGGGATCGGGTACTTGTTCTTCTCTGTCAACTTGTTGAGCTCCCGATAATCAATAAAAAGCCTCAAGCTTCCGTCCTTCTTCTTAACAAAGAGGACCGGCGCGCTCCAAGGCGAAGAACTTGGGCGCACATACCCTTGCTCCAACAACTCTTGCAGTTGAACCTTCAGCTCCGCCATTTCTTTAGGCGCTAGCCGATATGGAGAGCGTGACACAGGCTTTGCACCTGACACTAGCTCAATCGTAAAATCTATCTCCCGTTGAGGCGGGGCTCCAGGAAGATCTCTAGGGAACACATCAGGGTACTCCGATACCACTAATATACTATCCAATGCGGGCTTCAGCTTTGCAACCTCCACTAGTGTAAAGAACAGTTCTGCATCGGCACGAACCGCCTTCACCACCTGAAGAGCAGACATCAACGTCTTGCTCGACCCCTTTAAGCCCGTAAAAGTCATCTCACGACTTGCTCCCAGCTTGACTTCCTTTCGACCACAATCAATATAGGCCTGCTGCTCCGAGAGCCAGTCCATGCCAAATATGACGTCAAACTCCACCAACGGAAGTAACGACGCTTGCAGATCGAACTCCTGATTCCCAATATGAATCTTAACATCACAGATCCTATCCGCGTGCATCGAACACCCATTGGGCAACAACACATCCAACTTATCCTTCGCCATCGAAGAAGGGACTCCGATGCGTGATATAAATCCTTCGGACAAGAAGGAGTGTGAAGCTCCCCTATCGAAGAGTGCTCTTGCCGGATTTTCGCAAATCAAAACAAATCCTAAACAAGCAGTGGTAAGGGAGTAGGTGCATAACAAGTATTTAAAGAAATTAACTTGCTATAAATTAAACCGTACCTGTCACCACATCCGCCTGTTTAATGGCCTCCTGTTGGCCAAGATTATACACCCTTGGTTAGGCCAGAGCATAGTGGGACGCGGTTGACTCCATCGCCTTGCCCTTCTCTTCATAAGTCGCTCCCGGCCTCCTTTCGGACTTGGGACGTCCGCTCCAACAATCGCAGGTAAAGTGTCCCGACTTTCCACAAGTGAAACATGTGCCCGGGGTCCGACTCGTATTCACCCCAGAAGCACCAGAAGGAGCCGGACCCGAAGTCCTATGCTTCTTGAAGAACCTTCGATAGCCGAACTTTGAAGTAGTCGACACTTCGAACTTAGATTTCTTATCACCATTGCTCTTCTTTGCCTGAACATTCTTCATGTCCTTCTCCAAGGACCGGGCCGTGTTGACCAAGGTCAAGAAACCCTGCGTCATCGGCCCCGAGAGTAGTAACCTCAACTCATCTCTCAACCCTTCGTAGAAGCGATTAGTCTTGCGCTCCTCATCCACAATGGTGGAGCTAGCATATCGACTCAAACGGGTAAACTTGTGGAGATACTCATCCATGCCCTTCTCACCCTGAACAAACTTCAGGAATTCGTTCTCCAACGCTATCCTTTGCACCGAAGGGAGGTATCTAGCCAAGAATAGTCTCGAGAACTCCTCCATCGAGACATCAACAAGTTGTCTACCCCTCAGTAGATGCAGCTCCAATCCTTCCCACCACATTCTCGCTTCACTGTCCAAAAGGAACGTAGCAATGGTGGTTATTTGCCACTCCTCCATCTCCGTTGCTGTCATGACTCTCTTCAACCTGGAGAGCCGGTCTTCAGCTTGAGATGGGGTTCCCAACCCCGAGAATACCGGAGGATTAAAGCTCATTACATGCTTAAGCTGTCTCTCGGTTGCCCTCCTTGGCACCACCGGTTCCTCTGCCACCTGTTCCACTCTTCGCTGCTCAGCCGCTTGCAGCGGTACCTGTTCCATCGCAGGAGCGGGCTGCTGCGTTTTCCTTACAGGCTGCGCATTAATCATGCCCAACACTACTTCGGCCACCAATCGTATGGTCTCAGCCGATAGAGGTGTTGCAGGAGCTTCATTAGGTGCACTGATAGCCTCAGAAACTCGACGTTCCGACGGCCCAACACCACTTCTGGTCACCTATAGTGGTACAAAACACCGTTAAGCGACCAAATAAAATTGCAAATAACAATTATAGGAACACGCAGGTTCCTCAAACACGTGTATTTTCATTCCTAAGTGGACATTCATGGGTTCTTTTACTGTTATAACGATGACGCACACACATGTGCTCACCACCCCTTAAAAGAATTCATCCATGAATTCATTTTAGGCCCGACCAAAACCAGTAGTCTGATACTAAATTGTAACGCCCCCTATCCGTCGAATGGCATATAGCAGTAGGTCCAGCCGGGGCCCGGCGCCATATACCACAGACAGACCGGGTGGTTACTCATGGAAACCATCCAACCAATCCAACGTCCTACACAGAGCATTCTAGCGGAAGTGGTTTATATAAGTTGCAATAAAAAACCCAGCATTAAAGCATGAATGTCCACTAAACAACAAATAGGAATGTCGTACATACACGAGTACAAGCCTTAAGGCCTTACAAAATGGTTTACTTCAATATTACATGTTTTACAAACCACGGCACGCAGGCCGGTCATACATGAGTAAAAGCAGTAAACACTCCAATTAGGCCTTCGAGTGCCGGCTTCGTAATTTGGGCTTTAGCCCGCTATTGACCGCTTGGTCCAGCAGCACCTGCAAGCAACAAAACCACCGCACGGTGGTAAACAAAGCAACGGTCAGCAATGCTGACCAAATTATAATGATCCCGCCCCCAACTCGGGGCGGCGATGCTCATTCCCTGCATTTCATTAGCATAAGCGAGCAATATAGTATTGTCACAACGTCATAGACGTAGGCTCGCACGACCACACACCCCGTGCACTCAGGGCACATTCTCAGTGAACCGGCCCATGTCACGTCAATTCAAGCCATAGACATTCCGGACTCACCACCGCCACTTTGACGGCCAAACATATGAGCTATTTGTCTTCCCGGCATGGGTCACGACAATTTAAGCCATAGACCGCCGAAGACCCTCATCTATGCCAACGGCAAGTGCCACGTACCCTTAAGTCTCTTTAACCGAACGACATAGAACGAGTACGGTTCCATCTAACCCGTGCTCATAACACAACGACATTTTAAGCCATATGCACGGGTCAAACTTCTCCCGAGTCCCGTTTCCGTCACACATTTCACATAACCCAGTTATGTTCAAGTTGGCTCTCAGGCCTCAAAGTTGGCAAGATCACGCATCCGCCCAGTTTTCCGGGTGCACCATAGGGTTAATCTCCAAGGCTCCCTGTTGCAATCTACCGTGTAGAAAACTCGAAAAATAATCAATCACACGGAGTCTTCTCCGGCATTTATGCAATGCAACATCACCGATCCAGACCAACATCTCCGGGTAGGCTTCACACATCATGCGTATGCCCGTTCTCGCTTACGGACTCTACACAACGGGGACTTTACATATCTACCCGAAGAAACGCCTCCAACTCACCGCAAGCTCGCGAGAGCGGGCTTCCTATGCAAAGAAGGAGAGCTTCACTTGCTCAAGAAGAGAATCGTTACACTAGCGTTCCTCTTTGGCGCCATGGGAAAGTAAGCGGATGAAAAGCACCGCACTGTCTTTGCCTCCATAGATCTGAAGTCGGCTCACGATTTGGAGCTTCGAAGCTCCTCCAATGGCCGGATCTATCTTCTTCTTCCTCCTTTGGCTCTCCTCTCTCTCTCTATACTTTAGAAAGATAACCACTCAAGTAAAAGTGAGGGTTTCAAAGGCCCAATCCGGGGTATATCCCAGTGGGAGCAACCCCCAACCGTCGGATCCCAAATTAAAGAAACTAACGACCTTGATTCGTGCCTGAAAAGTCAGACCTGGGCCGAACACGGCCTGGCACACGCCCGTGTCCAGGGCCATGTCCCCTATTTGCTGTCAAAATCGATGCGCCTGGAACAACAAACGGTTATCCAACACGCCCGTGTTAGACCTAACACGCCCGTGTTCCAATTGATA
Organism: Platanthera guangdongensis; assembly: GCA_039583875.1. Lineage (NCBI taxonomy): Eukaryota > Viridiplantae > Streptophyta > Magnoliopsida > Asparagales > Orchidaceae > Platanthera > Platanthera guangdongensis. The sequence continues at coordinate 93,717,874 of CM077149.1, forward strand.
CGACCGTGTGGTCGGCCGTGTGCCCCCATCGACACAGCCCAAAAACAACCCGAGACTTACATGGGTTCTTGGACACGCCCGTGTCCTAACCCATGTCCACTCGAACAAGCCTGGGCTCCAGGCCGTGTTCACGGTATCGACACTTCGTCGAGTGAAGTTCGTCGACCACCCGACACGGCATTGGACACGCCCGTGTCCTAGGCCGTGTGCCTTGTCTCGACACTTCGTCGAGCGAAAATGTCGACACCACGGGCCGATTATCGACACGGGCTCGACACGCCCTGAGACACGCCCGTGTCTCAGGCCGTGTTCCCCGTCTCGACACTTCGTCGAGCAAAAATGTCGACACACCGAGATGATTGTCGACACGGGCTCGACACGCCCTGAGACACGCCCGTGTCTCAGGCCGTGTTCCCCGTCTCGACACTTCGTCGAGCGAAAATGTCGATACCCGGGCCGATTGTCGACACGGGCTCGACACGCCCGTTTCTCAGGCCGTGTGCCCCGTCTCGACACTTCGTCGAGTGAAAATGTCGACTTCGCGGCCAAGTCATCGACTCCAGCCTGACACGCCCTGGGACACGTCGGTGTCCCTGGCCGTGTGCCTCCTGCCAGATTTCAAATCTGGCCCAAAACGTCTCCCGTCGCTCTTTTGAGTTTCGGGGCTTTACAATTGGACCCTTAGAAACCCTCATTTCTTTTGAGTGGTTGTCTTTCTAAGTTCTAGAGAGAAGGGAGAGCAAGGAAGGAGGTGAAGTAGAGATCCGGTTGTTGGAGAGGCTTCGGTGTTCCAAATCGCGAGCCGAGTCAAGATCCATGGAGGTTAGACCGTTGCGAAGGTTTTCATCTGGCTATTTTGCCATGGCTAGGAAGAGGAGTCGGAAGGTAACGACACTTCTCCTCTCGGTTTTAGTATGCATGTTCTAGCATCTTTTCTTTTCTAGTTTTTGGGCACCAAACACTCAAATGAGAGGGGTTTGGGTCGCCAAGGTTCAAGAGGAACCTCCGGGTCGATTGAGACCGTCCCTGACATTTTTTTTGCATTACAGATCTGCTCCGTTAGTGGATTATGCTTGGTGTCTGAAGCCATAGTCATGACCGTTAGTCCGACTCGGTGATGTTGCATACGAGCTTTAAGGATTCGTAGAGATCCGTTGCGGCAAGATGTCGTTTGTGATGCGGTGATGTTTTCCCCTTTTTCTCGAGTGAGTACGTGTAGTCAGAACCGGACAAGGTTAGCTCCTCAATGGCGGTAGATGGTTTCCTTGGTGGACAAGGTTATCTCTGCATGAGTGGTAGATGGTTTCCTTGGTGCGCGGGAATGCTGCAGTACAAATATGGGACTAGGGTGGAATTATCTTGGATTGTGATGTGCCAAGGCATGGCTGTGTCTCCATGGTCAGCTGGCTATCCCGTGATGTACACATCATATGTGGAGACTGTCCCGGTGAGACTAGTCCCCTTCTGTGAGACTGACGAGAATGCCAAGCATGGGGGCAAGCTCGGGCAATGAGGCCATGAGAGGGTGGGGTCCAACAAGGCTTCTTAGAATCGGTCAGTTGTGTTTGTTGGAATCCAGACATGAGACGTCAGAGCTTGCAGGCAAGCCCGGGTCTAAGACCTTGATCGGGTGGGGCCTTGGCAAGAGTTCCATGTGGCGGCTTGTGTGCCGTTGGGGGGAATTATATTTCCCTTTTTGTTTGCGGCTTTATGCCAATGGGGAAATGATGAGTACCCAATTGATGTGTTGTTGTGCTAGATGCATACGCTATAGGGTGCCTTGGGTGAAACCCGGGTGTTACATTCATGTTGCACAGTAGACCCTAATATTATATGCTCAACATTAGAAAACATGTATGATGTTTGAGACATCCAAGCCAGTTTCTTTAGATGCTTTTCTTGCTTATGAATATTGCATACGAAGTGCTAACTTGCAGGTTGGAGGAGTACCCCAGGGTCCGTTAGGGGCGGCCGGGAGGAGATGTGTTTGTTACACAGTTTGAGGTCAGCCTTTGCTGACCCACGTTACTAATAATTTTTTTCAGGGCAAGGATCGCAAGCACGAGCTAGCTCGCCGGCCAGAAAGGCCTAAGCCTCATGAAGTGTTACCTTTTGTTGTAGATTTACGTTTATGGCATTGTATGTTTTATGCACTTTTTACCGGCTTGCATGCCGAGGTAGACAAGGTGTGTTTATGCACTTTCAGGACTGATGTATTATTTGAGTTTGGATTTACTCTTGTTGTAAGGCCTTAAGGCCATTTTGTTATTCTTGTAGGCATGGATAACTTCTAGTCTCTTTGGTTGTTTCTGCTTTGTTGTGTTTTGAGTTTTGAGTTTGGGTAGTTATATCATTTTATAATACTGAGCTGTGGCATCTGTATGTTGTGGGGCCCCGACCGGACCCATATTATATGGTCATTATAGGGGAGGTGTTACAGGTTCCCAGACCGCCAAGTTAGCAGGACAACGATTCCGCTCAGTTTTTCGGGTGCGCCTTGGAGCTAACCTCCAAAGATCCCTGCTGCAATCTACCTCGTAGAAACCCGAAAAACCCAAAGCACGGAGTCTTCTCCGGCAAAACATATCGAATGCAACATCACCGATCCAAACAATACACGTCCGGGTAGGCTTCACACATAATGCCTATGCCCAAACTTACGATTCCGGACTCTATATGCAACATAAGGGGGACTATTCACATCAACTCCAAGGAACACCACACACTCACCGCACACTCGCGGGAGAGGGATTCCCTATGCAGAAAGAAAGAGCTTCACATGCCAAAGTAGAGAATCGTTACCCTTGTAGTCCGCTTTGGCGCCATGGAAAAAACTACAAAGATGGAAGTCTTTGCAACGCACTTTCCTCCACGGATCCGCTCTCAGATTTCGAAACGGTGCTCCGATGCTCCGCCGGCGCCCAGAATCCCTTCCTTCTTCCTCCTTTTTCCAACTCCTTGAGAGAGAGAATGGTTGGAGAGAAATGAAGGATTAAATCCCCTATTCCCGGCCTTAACAGAGCAGGAAACCATCTGGGCCGTTGGATCTTAATTAAAGAAACGAACGGCTCAGATTCGCTCAAAAATCTCCAGACCTAGGCCGAACACGGCTTGGCACACGGCCGTGTCTCAGGCTATGTGCCTCGATCCAGGCACAATCGTCGAACACAGAAAAAGACACGGGTCAGAGACACGCCCGTGTCTCACCTGACACGCCCGTGTCGGGTTCCTCGACACTCCCGTGTCCGGGGGTGTGTTACGCATAACCGCCACGTCAACGGACACGACCCAAAAGAACACGGATAGGGACACGGGTAGGCACACGCCCGTGTCCAATGACACGCCCGTGTCCAATGACACGCCTGTGTCACTTAGCCGTGTTTCTAGCCGTGTCCTTCTCGGGATGAAAACGGCCAAAAACACCAGCCAGACACGGCCTTGGACACGCCCGTGTCCTAGGCTGTGTACCCCTATACTGGCACCAAAACCCCCTTTTTGACGCGACCGACTCAAATACAATTTTCGGGGCGTTACAAATCTCCCCCACTTAAGGAATTTCGTCGCAAAATTAAGCAAAGGTACACAAATCTAAATAATACCTGAGTGGAATAACTCGGGGTATTCCTCCAACATAACTTGCTCTCGCTCCCAAGAAAGCTCCTCACATCCGCAGTTATCCCAACAGACTTTAAACATACTGATATCCTTGTTGCGGAGTCGCTTGACTGCAACATCTTCAATATGTACTAGCTTGACCCTTGTGGTCAACTCATAATCAACTGGTACTTGATTATCCACAATGATCTGCGAAGGATCTTGCACCGCCTTACGCAACACTGACACATGGTACACATCATGCAGCCCAATCAACACCAGCGACAGCTTCAATCTATACGTCACCTCGCCAACACGCTCCAGGATTTCAAATGGTCCAAGGTATCTCAGACTCAGCTTCTTCAAGCGTCGAACCCGCGAGACACCCTTGAACGGCTTGATTTTTAGATACACCATATCACCATCAGCCGAACTCCATGTTCCTATGCTTGGCGTTGTAATACTTTGACTGTATATCCTGAGTGATCTTCAACCTTTCCTGAATTGTACGCACCATTGAAGTGGCGTCTTCCACCACTTGACGTTTATACAACTTCGATTCGCCTGCCTCCAACCAAGACAACGGCGTACGACACTTCCTCCCGTACAAGGCTTCGAAAGGCGCCATACCGATACTCGCATGAAAGTTGTTGTTGTACGCAAACTCCACCATATACAGGTGATCGTCCCAATGCTTTCCGAAATCTAGGACACACATGCGAAGAATGTCCTCCATAGTCCTGTTGACCCTCTCGGTCTGACCATCCGTCTGTAGGTGAAAGGATGTGCTGAAACTCAGCCTAGTTCTCAACATACTATGCACCAACCTCCAATCCTTCGACGTAAAGCGTCCATCTCGGTCACTAACTATACTGTGGGGTACACCATGCAATCATACAATATTCTCCACATAGAGTTTGACTAACTTTTCCACCGGATCCTCCTTCCTATACGAAATAAAGTGTGACACCTTTGTCAACCTATCCACGACCACCCAAATGGCGTCGTTTCACCTCTGCAACTTCGGCAAGCCATGCACAAAATCCATAGATATGTCGTCGAACTTCCATTCTGGGATAGGTAGGGATTTCGAGAAATCTCCGGGCTTCTGGCATTCCGCCTTCACCAATGCTCAAGTACGACACTTGACCACATAAAGTGCTACATCCTTCTTCAAACCTGGCCACCAGAATAATTTCTTCATATCTCTATACATCTTCGTGCTTCCCGGGTGGATTGAGTACTTGGTATGATGAGCCTCATACATCAATTCCTCCCGAAGATTATCCGCACTAGGAACGCATAGGCGGCCGTCCTTCCTTAGCAAACCATTCTCAATAGTAAACTGGGAATTTGACCCATCCAATGATTCATCCAAAATCTATTTCATGCTGTTATCCTGAACCATAGCCCGCCGAACTCTACTAGCTAGGTCACATTGTACCTCTGTCCAAAACAATTTCGCCTCAGCACTAGACTGCTTGTCGACGCAAGATATCTCCAAAGCCTCCAACTCATGGACCAAACTCTCATCATGTACCGACAACCAGTTGGCTTGTGCCGGAGTCCTGCGACTCAACGCATCCGCCACTGCATTTCCCTTCCCTGGCACATAATGAATCTTGAAGGTGTAGTCCCCTAAGAACTCCATCCACCTCCGCTGCCTCATGTTCAGATTCTTTTGGTCCAACAGGTACTTCAAGCTCTTATGATCGGTGTAAATATCGACCTTCACACAGTACAGGTAGTGCCTCCAAAGCTTTAGAGAAAATATCACGACCGCTAACTCTAAGTCGTGGACAAGATAATTTCCCTCATGAGCCTTCAATTGTCGTGAACCATAGGCTATCACTCTCCCATGTTGTAGAAAAACACATCCCAAACCACTGCCCGAAGCATCACTATAGATCTCGAACCCTTCGGTTCCATTTGGCGAACATAAAATAGGCGTTGTAGTCAACCGCCTCTTCAACTCTTCAAAAACCTGTTCGCACTCCGGAGACCACACAAACTTCTGATCCTTCCTAGTCAACGTCGTGAGTGGAAGTGCTATCCGTGAGAAGTTCTCTACGAAGCGCTTATAGTAGCCAGCAAGCCCTAGAAAACTCCGGACCTCTGCCACTGTTGTCAAAGCAGGCCACTCACGTATCGCCACTATCTTTGCCGGATCCACTACTATCCCCACTCCACTAACAACATGACCAAGGAACGCTATCGAGGATAATCAGAATTCACACTTTGAGAACTTAGCATACAACTGATTCCTCCTCAACGTCTCCAACACCATATGTAGATGATTGTAGTGATCCTCTTCACATTGCGAGTATAACAGGATATCATCGATAAATACTATCACGAAACGATCCAGGTACTCTCTGAACGTCCTGTTCATCAGATCCATAAATACGGATGGCGCATTCGTCAACCCAAACGGCATGACCGTGAACTCGTAATGACCAAACCGCGTACTGAATGTTGTCTTTGGGATATCTCTCTCCCTTATCCTCAATTGGTAGTAACCGGAATTCAGATCTAACTTCGAATATACCATTGACCCAAACAACTAATCAAATAGATCGTCAATCCTTGGAATCAGATACTTATTCTTTTCCGTAAGCTTGTTCAATTCCCGGTAGTCGATACAAAGCCGCAAGCTCCCATTTTCTTCTTAACAAAGAGAACTGGTGCGCTCCAAGGCGACGAATTTGGACGCACATAACCTTGCTCTAGCAACTCTTGCAGTTGCATCGTCAATTCCGCCATCTCTCGCGACGCTATCCGATACGGAGAGCGTGACACCGATTTGGCACTCGGTACCAACTGAATAGTAAAGTCAATCTCCCGCTGAGGAGTGGCTCCTGGGAGATCGTCTGGGAATACATCGAGATACTCAAACACAACTGGGATGCTGCCAAGACTTGGCTTAGGCGTCGAAGTCTGCATTAGAGAGACAAACAGTTCTGCCCCAGACCGAACAGCCTTGAACACCTGAAGGGCCGACATCAAAATTTTACCCGACCCCTTCATGCCCGCGAAAGTAATTTCCCGATCAGTGTTCAGACCCAACCTAACTTCCTTACAGTTGCAATCAATGCATACACCCTGCTCCGAGAGCCAATCCATACCGAATATTACATCGAACTCCACTAACGGTAGAACCAACGCTCACAAATCTAACTCCTGGTCTCCAATCCGAAACTTCACTACGTAGACCCTATCCGCGCGCATTGAGCACCTATTGGGCAACAACAGATCCAACCTGTCATTTGCCATCGAGGATGGAACCTCGAGGCGTGATATGAATTTTTCGGACAAGAAGGAATGCGATGCTCCCGTATCAAATAGGGCTCTCGCCGGAAACTCAAAGATAAACACAAGCCTAGCACCAACAAAAGTAAGCTAACAAAAACGAAGGTAACAACTATAAAAGTTAAACCACTGAAATTTAACTCATACCTGTCACCACGTCTGTTTGCTTTATGGCCTCTTTCAGACCAAGGTTGTAGACTCTGGGCTGGGCTGGGGCATGATGGGATGCGGTCGACTCCACCATCTTCCCTTTCTCCTCATAAGTCGCTCCAGACTTTCTCTTGGACTTTGAACGTCCGCTCCAACACTCACGAGCAAAATGCCCTGTCTTCCCGCATTTATAGCAAGCTCCTGGGACTCAACTTGTAGTTGCCCCCGACGCACCAGCCAAAGGGGCTGAGTTCGAAGTCCTCTGTTTCTTATTACACCTGCGAAAACTTGACTTATTATTTGGTACCTTGAACTCGGACTTCTTTTCTCCTGGGTCCCTCTTCTCTTGATCTTTCTTCGCAACCTTTTCCAAAGATCGGGCCGAGTTGACCAAGGCTAAGAAGCCCTGCGCCTTAGGCCCAGCAAGTAGTAGCTATAGATCGCCGCGTAGACCCTCATAAAACTGGTTGGTCTTCCGTTCTTCTTCCATAAACGTAGCATTAGTATAACGACCCAACTGTGTGAACTCATGTAGATACTCGTCCACACTTCTGGATCCCTGAGTCAGCCCGAGATACTGATTCTCCATCTCCAACTTCTGAGCAGAGAGTACAAATCTGGCTAGGAACAATCTTGAAAATTCCTCCATAGGCACATCAGCAAGCTGTCTACCCACTAAGAGATGAAACTCCAACTCATCCCACCACAGCCTCGCTTCACCCACCAAAAGAAAAGTCGCTATGGTGGTCTTTTGCCACTCTTCAGTTAACGTGGCTGTCAAGACCCTCTTTATCGAAGAGAGCCAGTTCTCAGCTTGAGCTGGCGTTCCAACCCCATCGAACCTCGGAGGACTAAAGCCTATTACATGCTTGAGCTGCTTCTCTGTAGCTCTCCTCGGCTCTACCAGATCAACTGCTACGCGCTCCACCACTCTCGGCTCTGCCTCCCTAACCGATTCTTGCTCATTCGCAGGAGGTGCGTGATGTATTGGCACTGCAGGTTGGGCATTTATCATTGCAAACACGGCTTCAACCAACATCCTAATGGTTTCCGCTGAAGGAGGCATTGTAGGCACGTCCCTTGGTGCACTACTTTCCGCTGATTGCGGACGTTCTGACTGACCAACACCGCTCCTAGCTGCCTATAGAAGCAAAGACACACGATTAGACGACAAATAGATTGTTAAAAGCAATCATTGGAACACTCAAATTCCACAAAACAAGTGTATTTTCATTCCTAAGTGGACATTCATGGGTTCTTTTTGATGTTATAACGATGACGCACACATGTGCTCACCACCCCTTAAAAGAATTCGACCACGAATTCATTTAAGCCTGACCGTAACCTCCCTCTGATACCAAATTGTAAGACCCCCCATCCGTCGCATGTCATATAACAGAAGGTCCAGCTAGAACCCGACGCCATATACCACAGACAGTCGGAAGGGTTACATAAGAATAATCAAACTATCCAATTAAGACTACTCGTCCTACACAGAGCATTCTAGCGGAAGCTTTTAAAGTTGAAAGAACCCAAAACTTAAATCCAATAAACATGAATGTCGACAACCACACTACAGGAATGAAACTAAAAATACACTGCAAGTGTACAGGGCCTTATGGCCTTATAATAGTTCACTTAATAAATAGTATTTTCCATACATCGGCTCGCAGGCCAGCCACACATGACAAAAGTAAAGTACAACTATCCTTTACGACCTTCTAGGGCCAGCACAAAAACATGGGCTCCAGCCCGCTATTTGGTACTCGCCTCTGCAGCACCTGCAAGCACATTCCACCGCACGGTGGCAAACAAAGCAACGGTCAGCCAAAAGCCGACCAAATTATAACGACCCCGCCCCTAACTCGGGACGACGGTGCTCTTTCCCTGCATTTCATTAGCCCAACTAAATAATAAAGTGCAACTATATATTTCGCCATAGGTGTAGGCTCGCACGACCAAACACCCCGTGCACTCAGGGCACATTAACGGTGAATCCTGACATATCAGCGTCTTCACCATCATCCCAAACATGACAACCAAGTCAGCATTTAGCCTTTTTGACCACCATTTAAGGCTCCCGACTATGCCAACGACCAGTCCCCTTTTCGGGACTCTCACACCAAACCACATATCCTAGGTCCAATTCCACTTGCCCGTTGCTCACGCCGCCTAGACAATTTAAGTACTACGCGCGGGCCAATATTCTCTCGGATCCCAAAAATTTCCCAAACAATCTCATAAGCCAGTTATGATCAAGGCCGGTTCCCAGACCGCCAAGTTAGCTGGACAACGATTCCGCTCAGTTTTCCGGGTGCGCCTCGGAGCTAACCTCCAAGGATCCCTGCTACAATCTAGGGCGTAGAAACCCAAAAAACCCAAAGCACGGAGTCTTCTTCGGCAAATATATCAAATGCAGCATCACCGATCCAGACAATACACGTCCGGGTAGGCTTCACACACAATGCTTATGCCCGTACTTACGATTCCAGACTCTATATGCAACACAAGGGGGACTATTCACATCAACCCCAAGGAACACCACGCACTCACCGCACACTCACAGGAGAGGGATTCCCTATGCAGAAAGAAAGAGCTTCACATGCTCAAGTAGAAAATCGTTACCCATGTAGTCCGATTTGGCGCCATGGAAAAACTACACGGATGGAAGTCTTCGCAACACACTTTCCTCCATGGATCCGCTCTCAGATTTTGAAACGGTGCTCCGATGCTCCGCTTGAGGTCGGAATCCCTTCCTTCTTCCTCCTCTTTCTAACTCCTTGAGAGAGAGAATGGTTGGAGAGAAATGAAGGATTCACTCCCCTATTCCCGGCCTTAACAGAGCAGGAAGCCACCAGGGCCGTTGGATCTTATTTAAAGAAAATGAACGACTCAGATTTGTATAAAAATCACCTGACCTGGGCCGAACACGGCTTGACACACGGCCGTGTCCCAGGCCGTGTGCCTCGATCCAGGCACAATCGTCGAACACAGAAAAAGACACGGGTCAGAGACACGCCCGTGTCTTATCTGACACGCCCGTGTCGGGTTTTCGACACGCCCGTGTCTGGGGGCGTGTCACGCATAACTGCCACAACAACGGACACGACCCAAAAGAATACGGGTAGGGACACGGGTAGGCACACGCCCGTGTACAATGACACGCCCGTGTCACTTAGCTGCGTTTCTAGCCGTGTCCTTCTCGGGATGAAAACGGCCAAAAACACCAGCCAGACACGGCCTTGGACACGCCCGTGTCCTAGGCCGTGTACCCCTATACTGGCACCAAAACTCCCGTTTGACGTGACCGACTCAAATATAATTTTCGGGGCGTTACACAATAGTTCACTTAATAAATAGTATTTTCCAAACATCGGCTCGCAGGCCAGCCACACATGACAAAAGTAAAGTACAACTATTCTTTACGGCCTTTTAGGGCCAGCACAGCAACGTGGGCTCCAGCCCGCTATTTGATACTCGGCTCCGCAACACCTGCAAGCACATTCCACCACACGGTGGCGAACAAAGCAACGGTCAGCCAAAAGCCGACCAAAGTATAACGACCCCGCCCCTTACTCGGGACGGCGGTGCTCTTTCCCTGCATAGCATTAGCCCAGCTAAAGAATAAAGTGCAACTATATATTTCGCCATAGGTGTAGGCTCACACGGCCAAACACCCCGTGCACTCAGGGCACATTAACGGTGAATCCTGACATTTCAGCGTCTTCACTACCACCCCCAGGATGGCAACAACATGTAAGCATTTAGCCTTTCTGACCACCGTCTAAGGCTCCCCACTATGCCAACGGCCAATCCCCTTTTCGGGTCTCTTGCAACGAACCACATAGCCTAGGTCAAATTCCACTTGCCCGTTGCTCACGCCGCCTAGACAATTTAAGTACTACGCGTGGGCCAAGCTTCTCTCGGATCCCAAAAATTTTCCAAACAATCTCATAACCCAGTTATGATCAAGGCCGGTTCCCAGACCGCCAAGTTAGCAGGACAATGATTCTGCTCAGTTTTTCGGCTGCACCTTGGAGCTAACCTCCAAGGATCCCTGCTGTAATCTACCACGTAGAAACCCGAAAAACACAAAGCACGGAGTCTTCTCCGGCAAAACATATCAAATGCAACATCACCGATCCACACAATACACGTCCGGGTAGGCTTCACACACAATGCCTATGCCCGTACTAACGATTCCGGACTCTATATGCAACACAATGAGGACTATTCACATCAACCCCAAGGAACACCACGCACTCACCGCACACTCGCGGGAGCAGGATTCCCTATGCAGAAAGAAAGAGCTTCACATGCCCAAGTAGAGAATCTTTACCCTTATTGTCCGCTTTGGCACCATGGAAAAAACTACACGGATGGAAGTCTTCGCAACGCAATTTCCTCCACGGATCCGCTCTCAGATTTTGAAACGGTGCTCCGATGCTCCGATGCTCCGCCGGCGGCCGGAATCCCTTCCTTCTTCCTCCTTGTTGGGGATCATATCCACACTAACCCAGATTTGATGAAGTTACCCTGGAACTAAGATGAATTAGGTTGTATTTGATGCTTGGTTTTAGTTATGTGCTTGCAGGACTCCAATGAGAAGTGTAGACCAATGTCAGTTTACAATAGGTCACCAAACACACAATGTAATCCCTCATTGTGTGATCCAAGGTGTTGACCCATGTGTAGCCTCTCTATTAGGATACACTTCATATACAAGCCCTTGGACTATGTGAAGAAAGTTGGAAGTTGACTACTCAAGAAGAAAGATTTTTTCCAACATCAAGATTTTTTCTAAGTCATTTACTCGAGTAGGTCGATAACTACTCGAGTAGATTAGATGTATTTTACTCGAGTCAGAAAGCCTTATACTCGAGTAACTCACTCTATCTCTCGTGTAGCTAAGTCAAAGTACTCGAGTAGACTATCGTATACTCGAGTAAGCATGCTTAACTACTCAAGTAGATCATTAATTTTACCCGAGTATTAAAGTTGTCTTCCTCCATATTTTTTTCTAAGTCTTTGACTCGAGTAAGTATACTCACATACTTGAGTAGTTCATCTTACCTACTCGAGTAGATCAAAGCTTCACTCATATATTCTGTAATTTCCCTACTCCAGAATTTTCCAAGTCATTTACTCGAGTACTTCATTCATATACTCGAGTAGATCTTTTCCTCTCGAGTAGTTTAGTTTAACTACTCGAGTAACTGCTTCTTGACATCTTCAGAATTCTTCCAAGTATTCTACTCGAGTAATCCTTCATGTACTCGAGTAGCTTATGCAACCTACTCGAGTAGTTCTTACCTGTACTCGAGTAGTTCCTTTATGTACTCGAGTAAGTCCCTATACCTACTCGAGTAGTTCTACTTGCTCACTCGAGTAGTTGTTTTCTATCTACTCGAGTAGACAATATATATATATATACCCGAGTTGACTTTCCTTCATGTACTCGAGTAGTTCCTCACGTACTCGAGTAGTCCCTCACTCACTCGTGTATATGGCTGAATCTTCTTGAAATTTTGTCCAAGTCCACATCTGACGGGAATTTCAAATCACATGACGTGATTGGTCCACATGTACATCATTGAGACCAATTATGACAGTTATTTTCATCCTATATAATGTCTTGTCAGAAAATGTCAAACCCTAAAAGAAGAAAGAGAATTTTCTAAGAATTTTTTGAGAATACGACTCCTCTCTCTGTTTTCACGGAACGGAAGCCGCCGCCGCCGCCATCTTCTCCGGCCACTGCTTCTATTTTCAGAGGATTCATTCTGAAGAAAGTTACAGATCGAGATCGACATCACTATTCGTCTTCTCTCTCTAATTCTGTAAAAGCAAAGAAGATCCAGATCTGGTCCGAGATTTTCTTCACCGATTTCTGAAAGTGCTGCAAAGTTCATAAGAAGAAGATTCTGGCCGTTTCATCAGATCTGATTGGATTTACTGTTTGTATAGCTTTCCAAAAACTTTATTAATCTTGTCGGAGAAAGTTTCTCCGAGTGTAGGAGTTTTTCACTCCGAGTTTGTAGGAAGTGTCATCTTCCGAGGTGTAGATCCCGTTGTTTGGATCGAGTTTGTAGGAACTTTGTTCCGAGGGTAGGATCGATTTTTCGATCCGAGATAGTGGAGTAGCCGAGTCTAGTTGATTGCTAGATCGGTGAGGGAAAGTGGATGTACCCAAGGTCGGGGAACCACTATAAATCTTGTGTCGTCTGTGATATTGGTAGATAGTTCTGTGTTGTGCTCTAATTATTTTTTATTCCGCAAAAGACGCACAACTCACCTATTCACCCCCCTCTAGGTGATTTTGGTTGACAGCCGTTTACTTTCAATTGGTATCAGAGGCAAGGTTAATCGTCAAAAGGTTAACACCTTGATCAGATCCAAATCTGTTGTCTGAAAGATTCTACCATAAAATGGACATGGGCAAAGATTTCGCCAAGCTTCCACTGTGCAACAAAAATAACTTTCCCATGTGGAAGGAAAGGATAAAATTTTTCATGAAGCTGTGGATCCAAGGATCTTCATGCTCATTGAAGAAGGTCCTTAAGTTCCCATGACTACGTCCACTATCAACCCTACCAAGAAAGTTCCCAAAAAGCTAATGGATCTCGACAAAGACGAGATTGCACTTGTCTCCCTCGACAAGAAAGCTAAGAATATTATAGCAAGTGCAGTCGATGACTCGATGCTGCAAAATTTGATTCACTGCCAATCAGCTAAGGAGATGTGGCATTCCTTAGTCACTTTGATGGAAGGAACTGAAGAAGTAAGGGATGATCGGAGATCCCTTCTCAACCAGAAATATGAAGCATTCCGACAAGGGAACAAGGAAACAATTGACGACACATTTGAAAACTTCTTCAAAATTGTGAATGAGCTAAGGGTGTATGGCCGTGTCTTTAACAACGGAGAACTGAGCGACAAATTCTTCAGATCCCTAACCAAGGAATGGGATAACAAGGTATGCGCCATCAGGGAGTTCGGGAAGCTAGCTGAAACAGACCCACAAAATCTCTTAGGAAAGCTTATGTCTTATGAACTCTAAATCAATACAAGAAAAGCTGAAGAAGAGAAAGCCAGGTCTGCACTCAAGGAGAAATCTGTCGCTTTGAAGGCAGACACCTAGAGAAAGACTAAGGCTGCCTCCCCCGCTCCAGCTCCAGAAGTTGATGAAGAAGAAGAAACTTCAGAGCCTATCACTTCAGGCTCTGAACTATCTGAAGGAGAGTTTTCCTTACTCTCAAGGCAATTCAAGAAGTTTCTTAATAAAAAGAAACAATGGAAAGGCAAGGATGCCTCATACAGAATATCGCGGCGCGATGGCGATCGATAAAGAAAAGGCTCAAGCAGCCACGAAAGGTACAATACTAAACAGAACAAATACGTTTCAACTAACATCATTTGCTATTGTTGTAATAAGCCAGGTCACGTCATTGCCGACTGCCCTCATAAGAAGAAGGAGGGTGGTAGAAGAGAAGAGATGAAATCCTCACACAACAAGAAGATGAAAGAGAAGAGCCTCATAGCCAAAAAGAGCAAGACTCTTAGCGACTCCGACTCATCTGAGTCAAGTGAAGAAGAAGAAGCCTATTTTGGGCTAATGGCTCAAACAGATGATAGGGTTCTGTCTTTGATTGTCGACACGCTTTCAAAGTTTCGAGACCAAAACTCTTGTGTCGACATTTCTCTTTTCTCAAGCCTAATTCTCCAAACCCTAATGGCTCCCAAGCTCGAGGAAAATGTCAACGAAGGCTACGAACTTGTGCGCGGCGCATTCGACGATGGCGATCAAGATATCAAATCAGTGGTTACCCTAGTCAGCGATTCAGGACTAGAATACTTGGTTTCAGAACCAACCAAGATATGGAAGAAGGAAGTGCTTGAATTCCTTACTGGAGCAACTGTGGATGACTCTGGATACAGAATCAAATCTAGAGTGCATGGAACCAAGGTCAAGGTATCACCCAAAAGTCTGAGAAAGGTACTTCAGCTACCTAAAACTCAAGAAGAAGAAGAAGTTTCTACATCCAAGACCAGGGAAGCTTTGGTCTGGTGTGGTCTTGATTCTAAGATGAAGATAGGTTCTGTGTTTACCAGAAAAGGCATGAATAGTAAAGGAAAATTTTTGTCAGAGATAGTGGGCAAGGTCATTCTCAGTAAACCTGGAGAGCATGACAGGGTGTCAGCCTCCATGTTCAATATCATGACGAGAATCATCTTCACCCTACAAACAGATTGGTCAATGGTCATCTATGAAAAGATCAAGGAAAGTCTGAAGAAGCCCAATCTGGGCAGAATTATAAGTCTCTACCTGGCTGGTACAATACCAGAGGTAATGAGCACTGCTGCAGGTAGCAAGATCAATCATATGAGAAAGATGGATTCTAGGATATTTTCTAGGTGGGAAAGGGTGTTGTCAAAGGACATGCCTACCCCTGAGAAGCCAGTTTCTGAGAAAGTTACTCCTCCCAGGAAGAAGAGAAAGACTGCTGCTGTGACACAAGAGTCCTCCAGCAGTTCTGATAGTGAAGAACAGGTTGTTTTCACACCTGATGACCATGAAGAAGTGGCTGCAGAGAAGACTCCTGCTCCTCAAGATGTAGCTGAGATCCAGGGGGAGCTGCCTCCAGCTAGCCCCATCCATAGGGATCACAGCCAGGGGGAGCTTCCAGTAGTAGAAGAAACATCTACTCTGGACAGTGAGCAAGCCACCCTCATTATCCAAGAGGTACTCACTGACTTAAAAACTTTAGACTATATTATAGAAGATGCTAATTTGTTTGATGTTCATCAGCAAACTCAGCTAGACAAACCAGTTCCAAATGTTGTTTTAGAAGACAAATCTGCTGAACAAGAAGTGGTACCTGAGTCAGTGGATGAAGAACAAAGACTATCTCCAGCTCCATCCCCTCATGAATATACTATGGATGATTTGTTTCTGAATTTAGATCAAGAGGAATTTGACATGGATAAGGTTGCTGCTGCTGAAGAGAAGGGTGCTGCTGCTGAGGGGGAGCACATGATAGTTCTGGAAGAGCCTTTAAGGCTAGACACTAAGAAGGCACTAGATGTGCAAGCTGAAAAACCACAAAGCCCTAAGGATAGGGTTGAGATTGCCAGCACCTCTGCCTCTGAAGATGAGGAGAGTGCTAGGGCTAAGAAGAAGAAATTGTTTGTATTCAAAAGAAGAAGTCAGAGCTACAAGAAAGCCCTTCAATCCATTGCCCCTCAGCCTATAGTTCAGCAAGCTCCAACTGCTGACTATAGTGCTTTACTGATTGCACTACAGATCAAGCTGGATGAGCAAAGGAAGGCTATAGAGACTTATGTTGATGAAGGGCACAAGTCCCTACAATTTGATCTGGCACAGGAAATCAAGTCAATAAGGTTTGAAATGAATCTTAATAAAAAGGAGATGACTGAATGTTTTTCAAAGGGTGGTAATGCAGTGGTCTATCTGGCAACCCACCAAGAGAAGATAAAGTTTCAAGTGGATGATATATCACTAAAGCAAGGCTATGTGTTGGAAAATCAATTAAGGATGAATGATAATTTGACTGCATCCCACAATGCTATAGTCACTGAATTGAAGAATAAGACTGCTGAATCTTCTACATCTGCTGATGTTAAGGCTGGATTTGACAAAGTTTTCCAAGAAGAAATCCAAGCTGTACAGACTGCAATACAGGATTCCCAGAAAGCCATCTCAGAACAGCTTACAAAGCTTAAACCCTACTTTAAGGATGGAATCAGGTATTTGGATAGTCAGATTAGATTCCAAAAGGATGATGTAAGAGACCATGTGGCCCAAGAAGTCATAAAGGGGGAGAGAGTGTTAGTCAAGGCAAGTTCTGAGCATGCAAAATGGATATCAAATTCAATCAGGGCTACACTTGGATATCCTCCCCTGTGTGATGACAATGAAGTTGCTGAATCTGGACTGAACCCTGCCTATTTTGGAGGTGAGCCACAAGAAGTAGCTCAAGTCATTTATCCACCTCCAGATTTTGAAATGATTCATGCAGAGGTGAGCACTATGTATAGCCCATCTGGGGGCAAGGACAATGTTCATTTAGAAAAGGTTGTTCAACCTATAACAGCAGCTATGCAAGAGGCCTTAGACAAAGAAGAAGAGGCAAGGTTGTCAAAGAAGAGGTTTAGGGAACAAGCTGAACTAAAACCAGATTTTGAACAATGGAGCCCTACCTCTAGAAACATAATTCTTACTGCCTGGAAAGCTACAAAGGACAATGCTCATTAAAGGAACAAATGGTTCTCTGAGGCTGAATGGAGAAAGCATGAGATTAGGCAGGAGGCTATAGTACAATATAGAAGGAAGGCTAAGATGGGAAAGCTACCTCCTACTGCTGTGGAGCCTAGCAAGTACTTCCCCAAGCCATACCACTATTTTGAGAGACAGAAAATCAAGGCTGAAGAACAAAAGAAGAAGGACTCAAAAGGCAAGAAGCCTGCTGATGCTGAGCCTACTGTTACTGCTGCTGTCAAAGCTCAAGTTAAAGCTGGAAAAGGAATTGTTATCAAAGAACCTGATCAGAAATAGATTAGGAATTAAACTTGAAGCTTGTTGTAATCTTTTAAATGAAAAACATTTTTGTACAACATTGAAAATGTATAAGGAACAATGTTAGAACAATATATGATAAATATATTATGATTGTTCTGAAATGTGTTTGTTTCTGATTTGTTCTGGAATGTTGAATGTGTATATGTGTGAAGTTTTACATGTTCATGTTAACCCTGCTGATTATAATCTGCTTTTCATCATTTTGTAATTTTTAATTATGAATGTTGTATATCATTGACTAAGGGTTATGACTTCTCCAAATAGGGGGAGATTGTTGGGTACATTGGTCAAATGTACCTGATTTGAAGAAGCCTCACCCAACTCAATGATATACATCATAATGTATTTGATGTATGTTTGAGTTACTTGTGCAGGTTAGGTATTCACTGGACTGAAGCTAAAACTTTCTAAGTCCATGTGTCGACACCCAGAGGGAAAGTGTCGACACTTGAGAAAGCTTGTGTCGACACCCAGACAAGCAGTGTCGACACTTGGAGTCATTGTGTCGACACCTGGGATGCAGAGTCGACACCAGACAGAAAGTGTCGACACAAGGAGCTGTGTCGACACTCAGTGAAGAAGAATGCAGAGAAGCAGTGTCGACACTTAGCAGAAGTGTCGACACCTAGAAGAGCTGTGTCTACACCAGAAAGTGTCGACACTTGGAGTTGTGTCGACACTCAGCAAAATTCTGCAAAGATTAAGTGCAAGTGTCGACACCTAGCACAATGTGTCGACACTTAACCAGAAGAGTCAACATATTAAGTATGTGTCGACACTCAGCACAATGTGTCGACACACAACCAAAAGAGTAAACACTTGAAGTATGTGTCGACACTCAGCACAATGTGTCGACACACAACCAAAAGAGTCAACACTTGAAGTATGTGTTGACACTCAGCACAATGTGTCGACACACAACCAGAAGAGTCAACACTTGAAGAAAGTGTCGACACTCAGCACAATGTGTCGACACTCAGTTGAAGACTCAAAGAAAGTGTCGACACAAGGAGCTGTGTCGACACTTAGCAAAGAACAGAAATATCTACAAAAATATTCTAAGTACAAGTGTCGACACTAAGGGAATGTGTCGACACTCAGCTGAAGAATCTATATTGAAGACATGTGTCGACACCAAGAAGCAGTGTCGACACTTGACAGTTTCAACACATGAAGATGTGTCGACACAAAGGAGATGTGTCGACACTTAGAAAAATTTAACAGGTTACAGAAGATCAAGTACTTGTGTCGACACTCAATTCCAAGTGTCGACACCTGAATAAGAATCTGTGTCGAGACATACAAGGAGTTGTGTCGACACCTTGTAGACTTGTGTCGACACTTACACAGCATGTGTCGACACTTGGTCTATAAGTGTCGACACTTAAGAATAGAAAGTCTCGACACTATCTGACAGTTAGAGAATTTCAAGAAGTGACTGGTTGACATGACAGCTGCCGATCCAGCCGGTCTACAGCAACTGTCAGGGAAGTCAGAAGTCTGTTATGAACCGGACCAGCCGGTTACCATGAAGAATGCCTATAAATAGGCACTCACAGTTTACAGAAACTGTTGTTGAAGCTATTTGAAGTAATTGATCAGATTATTCAAGTAATCAGAAAAGTGGTACACAGAGTATCAACACAAGAAGATCTGGCAGTCCAACTGCAGATCTAAGAAGTTGGAGAGAGAGAGCTCCAATCAAGAATTCAGTCTTTGGAACTAGGCTGAGAAGAAGGATTCAGAAGCATCTGGATCTTAAGAAGCAGAGGTCAAGGAACAACTGCAGAGGATTCATACTTATTCAGTTCTACTCAAGAAGCTTTGAAGGAAGCTAAGTCAGTTTGGATCTATCTGAGTTCTTCCAAGAACTCAGCAAGAAACTCTCAACTCCTCTCTTATTTTCTGAGTTGTTGAGTTATTTGTTGTAATACTATTTTATCTTGTAGGATCTTTGGATCTGAGTGCATTGTAAGCCTAAATTTATAAAGGCTGAGGGTAGGGCTTGATAGCCTGAGTGTAGGAGTTGAAGAACTCTGAGTGTAGGCCTTGATTGGCTGAGTGTAGGCCTGGGTGGCTGAGTGTAGGCCTTTGTGGCTGAGTGTAGGCTTTGGAGAAAGCTGAGGTGTAATGCTTTGGGCCTGAGGTGTAGGAACCTATTTGGGTTCTGAGACAGTAGAGAAGTTTGGCCGAATCTAGTACACTGCTAGATAGGCGAAGGGGGAAAGTGGATGTACCCAAAGATTGGGGAACACCTATAAATCATTGTGTGCTGTGCTGTGAATGTGCTGTGTATGTTTGATTTTTGCTGATTGCTATAATAGACTACTTAGAAATCTATGATATAACTGTTTGGCTGCCAACAAAGTTAGAAAAGGATTAGGTCACCTATTCACCCCCCCCCCCCTCTAGGTGTTTAGGTACCATATCTTTCAAAGTCATTGAGTATCATCGCGTATACTCATCTAATTCGTCGAGTGTATCTATCGATACTAGTCAAATTCGTCAAATATACATGTTGATACACGAGGAATTCATCGAGTCACCTCGACTTTATTTCACTGGATTTCTCATGTGATATTCGTCGAATATCACTTGGTTAGGCATAGAATACGTCGAGACAGCTAGTCGATACTCATTGAATACATCGAGTATATTAGCTGATACTCGTCGAATTTGTCGAGTATCTCTTCTGCCAAGCATTGGGTTACATGATCAATCTGGCTGAAATTGTCCGAAGTAAATTTTGTCGAGTTTTCAAGTGGTTTGACTAGTATACCTATAGATACTTGACGATACTCGACGAATTATACTTAGGGTTATTTCTTCTCCTTTCAAATTTTCAGCTCGGTTTATCCAGTTGCCATGTACAGTAAATTCTGGATCTCTCGATAAGGAAGGATATTTCTAGTCGTTATAGAAGAATATTTCCTATATATATGTAGGGTGGTTTTCCTTCAACCCTAATCGTATACATACGCTAAAATCGAGATTTTCCAAAAAATAGACCCGTCGGCTATCATTCTCGGATTTTCGCAATTCTCTCGCAGCTGACGTCAACGATGCATGATCTGATTGTCTTATACAAGTGTCGACTAGATATCCATTGTCAAAAGGTTGAAGATTCATTCAGATCTAGTAGACTCCTTATTTAGATCAAGTTTTCAAAGCCTTCGGTTTCTCTTGTTCTTCAAGATGTTCAATATCTACTTTTCAGAGAAACGAGGGATTAAAGATTTCAGATCAATTGAAGATTATTTTTAATCTTTTTTTGTGTAAATCTTTTTACTATTGTAGGAGGTTTTTCCCTTCGAGTTGTAGATCCTTATTTTAAGATCGTGTTGTAAGAGAGTTTGTTCTCCGAGTAGTAGGATCTTGTTTGCTATCTGAGTTAAAGGTGAAGTGACCGAATCTAACCCTTCGTGGCAGATAGCCCGAGTCGGGACAATGAATGTACCCAACTCGGCGAACCATAATAAATCTCTGTGTTTCTGTGTGTTTAATTTTTCAGTAATTTTTATTCCGCTAAAAGGCACAGAACCCGCCTATTCACCCCCTCTAGTTGATTTAGGTTGACACTAGATACTTTCAATTGGTATTAGAGGGGTGTTGTTCGATATAAGGTTAACACCTTGAACAAGATCTCTTATCTAGTTGTCAAGATATACCGCTTAGTTTCAATAGATAGAAGCATGGATATGTCTTTGATGAAGTTGCCAGTGTGCACTAAGGAGAAATTCCTCATGTGGAAGGAAAGAGTCAGATTCTACATAGAAGCTGCTGATCCTCACATATTTCAGATTGTAGAAGAAGGACCTTATATTCCTACGCAGCCCTCTGCTCTGAATCCAATGGTTATTATTCCAAAGAAAATGATGGATTTGACCAAGGATGAAATTACCCTAGTCTTCTTGGATAAAAGGCAAAGAATATCATAGCCAGTGCAGTGGATGACTCAATGCTACAAAACTTATTCCATTACAAATCTGCCATGGAGATGTGGGACTATCTTGTAGTTCTCATGGAAGGAACTAAAGAAGTTAGATATGGTCGTAGATCTCTGCTGAATCAAGAATACGAGGCATTCAAGCTAGGTGCTAATGATACTATTGCTGAAAATTTTGAAAAATTCTTCAAGATCGTTAACGGCCTTAGAAACTACGGTCGCACCTTCACTAATGGTAAGTTAAACGACAAATTCCTCAGATCCCTCACGAAGGACTGGGACACAAAGCGGTAACCATTAGGGAGTTTGGAAAGCTGCTATAGATTGATCCCCAAAATCGGTTCAGGAAGCTCCTCTTTTATGAACTGCAAATAAATACTTTAAAAAAACAGGAGCAAAGCAGCAGGACTTCCAGCAGAGAGAAGTCATTAGCTCTGAAAGCTGAAGGGTCAAGAAAATCTAAAGTTGTGTCACCAATATGGACACAAGCTCCAGATGCCCTAGAATACTTTGAGTCAAACATGTTAGGCTCTAAGTTGTCTGATGGAGAGTTCTCGCTAATCTCCAAGCAATTCAAAAGATTGCTTAGGAAGAGGAGGCAAATGAAAAATCATTCCTCCTCCTCAGACTTCACAAGATCACATCGTGATGGTGATTAGTCTAAGAAAATCTACAACCGAGAGGACAGGTATAAATCTAAATCGAACAAACATTTTCCTCTGACATGGTTTGTTATTGTTGCAACAAGCCAGGACACGTAATTGTGGAGTGTCCGTACAAGAAGAAGTAAAGATCCAAGAAAGAAGACCTGAGATCCTTCAAAGGTAAGAATACGGATGAGAAGAGCTTTGATGCAAAGAAGTAAAAGAATATTAGCGACAGTGACTCAAATGAGTCAAGCTTTGAGAATGAAGAAGCTTACTTTGGGCTCATGGCTCAATCAAATTAGGAAGTAGGCGACTCTTAATTCCATGGGAAGGTAAATTCTCACACGATGCTCTCTGAATCTGAGACCTTAACTAATGGTCATGAAGACTGCTCTTCTGAGGATTATAAATATGACTTGATGACTCAGCACCAAGACCTTTTGAGAGCTTTTGACAAATGCAGCAAGATAGTCAAAAAATAATCAAAAGAGATTGCTTCTCTTAAGGCAGTGGAATCAAGGCTGAAGTAGGAAATTGCTGAATTAACTCCTCTTAGAAATGAAGTGTACTCTTTCAAATAGGAACTAAAATGCTCTGCTAAACTGTTAAGTCAGAAGGAGAAGTACTTAGATGAGCTAGAAGAAAAGCTCTTCGTGGAAAGGAAACTTGTTGAAAGTTACTCTAAACCAAAGACCATTCTTCCTCTCATTGATGAATTCTTTGCTCCGAAGAAGGGTAGTGGTCTTGGCCATATGGTTGATAAAGGTAAGGATGCTAAGAAAGCTGATACTAAAGGAAAATGGAATGCAACTCAAAGTCAGCCTCTTCTAAGAAGGTGATATTCCCCACGAACAAATACGACTTTGAAACATCTTATGGTTGGCTAGGCCAACCTATGTGGAGCCTAAAAAGGACTACCAAGGATGGGCCCATCCTCGAGACTTTAGTGCTAGTGTTTTCAAAGCACCTTATGAAGAAATTACACTCAAAAGTTATGGTCCTTACGTTCATAGACCAAGGGGTAAGAAGGCTCCAAAAGCTAAAACTGTTCTTCCTAAGGCTAAGGAAACGATGAAGCCATGTGTGTTCTACAATTACGAGGCTTACACCTCCAAGTCAGTAGCCCCTGCTAGACCTCCCATTAAAAAAGTAAAGCAAGAGTACAAGATAATGTACAACAAGTTTGACTATTGATGTTGCTTCATGATTGGTCACTTTGTGGTAGATTGTTCGTTTCATCCTATTAAAATTAAAAATCCACGAGTTAATAGTGCGAGACCGACCACTCACAATGTTAATGTTCCTACTGGTGTTAAACTAACAAGAAACTAAGGACCCAAATCAGTTTGGGTTCCTAAGAGAAAATGATTTATGATTGCAGGTATGTCCAAAGGCCAACAAAACTCCAATCTGGTATTTGGACAGTGGATGCTCTCGGCATATGACTGGGACAAGAAACATACTGCTAGAATTTACCCCAGTCGAAGACGGTCCAAAAGTCATCTTTGGAGTGTCTGGTAGTGGAATCACTAGAGGCTACAACATGATTTCCAATGACATAGTATTCTTCACAGTCGTGGCTTATGTTGAAGGATTACAACATAATCTGATAAGCATAAGTTAATTATATGATAAAGGCTATACGTTGAGTTCTACAAGGACAAGTGTCCGATAAAATCATCTGCTAATTTGGAGACAGTCTTAACAGGCACTCAGAGTAGAAATATTTTCTGCTTAAATTTTTTATATTTAGATAATTCTACACAAGTGTGCTTTTTGACAAAAGATAGTGCGTCTCTATGTGACCAATGACACAAGAGATTAGCATATATTAATTTCAAAACTATAAATATGTTATTTTCTCACAACTTAGTGCGTGATGCCCCCAGTATTAAGTGCCTTAAAGACACTTCGTGTGACACATGCCAAATGGGTAAGTAGACAAGGGCTACCTTTAAGGATATTGCTGAAAAAAACTCCTATATAAGTTTGTACTTACTTCATATGGACTTATTCAGTCATATGCCAATTCACAGTTTAGGAATTAAAGTCTATACGTTGGTCATTATTGATGATCACTCTAGTTTTACTTGAGTGTTCTTTCTAAAACACAAGTCAGACACCTTTGAGGCTTTCACAAATTTTGTTAGGCAAATTTAAAACGAATTAAACTACTTAGTGGTAAAAATCAGAAGTGATCACGGAACAGAATTTGAGTCTAGTTCCATGACAGAATTTTGTGGAAGTCAAGGTATCTTTCATGAGTTTTCCTCTCTGCATACTCCACAATAAAATGGAGTTATAGAGAGAAGGAATTGAATCCTCATTGAAGCATGTACAACTATGTTGAATGACGCTTCAATACTAGAGTACTTCTAGGCCAATGCAGTCAACACAACTTGTCATGTGCAAAACAAAGCATTAATCAACAAGAGCCATCATAAGACTCCTTATAAAATGTTGAAGGGTAGAAAACCAACTGTCCTACTTTAGGATCTTTGGTAGTAAATGTTTCATACATATCAATGGGAAGTATTATCGCACAAAGTTTAGTTAAAAATGTTTTGAAGGTATTTTTGTAGGGTATAGTAGCTATAGTAAGGCTTATAAAATTTTTAACAAGAAAACCCTGGTGGTAGAAGAGTTTATCAATATTGTATTTGATGAGATAAGCATGCTTCATAGCTGCTCGTCTAGTGTTGTTGGTGTAGATGCGGGTACCATGTTAAAGCAACTAAGCTTGGAAGAAACGGTCAAGGAAGATGCTTCAAGCCCAGTCATAGTCGTCGATCCAAGTGTGGTGGATGAAGAACTACCTCAACCAACAGGAGATGCAATAAATATGGCAGAACTTGCTAGTGGGAGAGGAAGAAATATATTGTTCAGACAACTAAAAGATCACCTGGTTGATCTGATCATTGGAGAACTAGACAACAGTGTTTGAAGCAGAAGAGGTCCTGCTAACGAAGTTCTACATCTTAGTTTTTTGTCTCAGGTTAAGCCAAAGAAGTTTGAAGAAGCAAACAAGGATTATAACTAAATGGGTTTAGTCATAAAGAAGCTCAACCAGTTTGAAAGATGTGAGGTTTAGGAGTTGGTGCCCAGGACTAAAGGACAGAACATGATCAGTACCAAATGGTTATTCCGAAACAATCTAGATGAAAATGGAGTGATTATAAAGAATAAAGCCAGGCTTGTAGCTCAAGGGTACATTCAAGAAGAAGGGATAAAGTTGGATCAGACCTTTGCTCCAGTGGCCCGACTCGAATTTATCAGGTTGTTTCTTGCATATGCTGCTCACAAAGGCTTCAAGATCTATCAAACGGATGTGAAGTCAGCATTCCTCAACGGAGATATAAAAGAGGAAGTATACGTAGCACAACCCCCAGGTTTTTTCAACTCAACTTTCCCTTATTATGTATATTTTATTAATAAAGCTATATACGGCTTAAAATAAGCTCCCCAAGCTTGGTATGAGACGTTGTTTAGCTTTCTTCTTGAGAATAAGTTCACAAGAGGAAAGATAGACAATGCATTATTTCTTAGGGAAGTAAAATGCAAGATTTTGCTAGTGTAAATCTATGTAGATGATATTATTTTTGACTCCACAGAAGATAACCTTTGCAAGAAGTTTCTAAACTCATGCAAGGAAAGTTTGAAATGAGTAGTATGGTAGAGCTGAAGTATTTCTTATGACATCAGGTGAATCAATCTGAAGATGAGATCTTCATCACTCAAACGAAGTTAACTAAAGAATTACTTAAGAAATTTGGAATGGAGAACGCAACCTCGATGAGGATTCTAATGGGTTCAACTATGTATCTGGACAAGGATGAGAAAGGAAAATCTTTTGATGAAACCACGTACAAAAGCATAACTGGGTCCTTGCTATACCTTACGATTAGTAGATCGGACATAATGCTTTCAATATGCGTGTGTGCAAGATTTCAGGTGAACTCTAAAGAATCTCATTACGTCACTACAAAGAGGATCTTTAGATATCTTAAAGGTACAACAAATCTTGGCTTATGCTACCCAAGAAGTAATGATGTCGAGATAATTAGATTTTCAGATACAGACTTTGCAGGTAGCAGGGATGATAAGAAAAGCATTTTCGGGACGTACCAATTCCTCGGATGAAGGCTTATTTCCTATAGCAGCAAGATGCAAAATTATGTGGCAACTTCCACTACTGAGTCAGAGTATATCTCTGCTGGTAGTTATTGCGCACAACTTCTCTGGATCAAGAATCAGATAGAAGATTACAACCTAAAATTCAAGGAGATTCTAATGTTTTGCGAGTCCTCTAGTATGATAAAGATTGCTAATAATCCAGTCTCTCACAGCCAGACAAAGCACATCGAAGTCAGTCAGATATAATTTCATTTAGGAGCATGTGGAGAACATGGACATAACTCTCAATTATGTCACGACGGATAAGCTCACAGACATTTTCTTAAAGCCATTGTACGTGACCAAGTTTTTATTTTTCAAAATAGAATTGGGCATGCTAAACAAGGACTCTTGAAGACGGCTATGAAGACATAAATTCTCTCAGGAAGTACTTCTCTATGTAGAAAATTCTCAAGGCAAATTCGTCGAGATGAACTCGCCGGAACTAGACGATTCGTTGATATAATGCAAGTGTCCACGACGAAACTAGACGAATTCTGTTCGGCTTCCATGGAATTTCAACGAATCGTACTTGGGTCAATTTTTATTGGATCCGAAGAGTCACCAATTTCAGGTACGCGATGTTTTCTTGTCTTAAAAGTTTATATATATATATATATATATGTTAAAGTTCTTGGGCAAGCCATCTTCATTGCGTCGAACGAGAAGTCTAAATCCTGCCGATCTCCTCTTCCCGACGATTCTGATTTCGCGACAACAACATCGGTTCATCTTCCCCGACAATTCATCTCTGGCATTGATTCTTCTTCATTTCCTATAACAACAACACTTCTTTCAAGTTCTTGGCTCTCGATTTCAGTATCGGTCACTGAAGTTCTTCCGGAGCCGATTGTCTTGTTCCTCAAGGTCTCTTCTACTACTATTCATGGCTCCTAGAGGTACAAGTGGCTTGCTTGTAGGGGAGAACTTGTGCGAATGGGGTTTGCGTCGATCACTTACGAATTCCGAAATGGCATTCTAATGTTGGAATCGACCGAGCACTCATTCATTCTTGAGCACACGTGCAAGGTTCTGGAAAAGGATGTTCTCGAATTTTTCTCAAATGCAAAGCTCCACAGAGAAGACACAGTGATCAAAAGAAAAATTAGACAAATCAAAGTAAAAGTTAAAGCCTCTCTACTCACAAGGTACTTGCGGCTTTCTGAATGTGACGAAGCCGATCATCTGGAAGAGAATGATTTCTCCAGGGCTCTGCTCTTCTGTGGTCTGCCACGAGGATCAAAGGTAGTAAAGCACAAAGGGATGAATGAGGAAGGAAAACTCTTATCAGACAATATCAGAAAAGTTCTGTTATGTAAGATTGGATCCCACGACTACTTATCCTCCGAAATGTTCAAAATTCTGGTGGTCATCATATGCCGGAAGAAAATTGACTGGGGTGGAGTGTTGTTTGCAAGAATTAAGGATAGTCTCTACACACCGAATTTTGGTAGAATTCTCAATTTATATTTGACTCAGCTTGTCTGTGACACTTTTGATAGGACCAAAGGTGTACCTATCCATCACCTGAAGAAAAATGACTCGTCTATCTTTTCCAAGTGGGATAGAAGGATCCCTAGGCAGGGTGGAGCTAGAGTGCTGCCAGAGGATAAGGAGGTAGCTCCTAAAGATAGAATTCCTACTCCCACCCCTAGTGAAATTCCTGAAAGCTCGTGTGTAGGAATCAAGGGGGAGTCGGTTGAAACACAAGTGGATACTAAAGCTATATTGCCCTTCAGTGTTCTCACTACTACATTTTCATATGTTCTTGTCAGCTCTGAGCTAGAGGAACCAGTTCCAGCTACAAATATTTCATTCAAAGAGACAGGTGATATTCTTACTGATGTCATCAAAATAGGTCGTGCTGCAGGTACTGAGATTGCGCCTGATGATGTTGAGGTTGAGACACTTGATGATGATGTTCTGATTTCTGCTAATGAGATAGTTGATGCTAATTTTGAGTTGGATACTGCTGATCTTGAGTGGATACTGATGCTAACACTGACTTTGGGTTAGATGTTGATGATTATGACGTGGATGCTGATGATGATCTTCCAGCTGTTGGTGATGTAATTAAATCTTTTGAGATTATTTCTTCAGAGAATCTGATTGTTACTCTCCTAGATGTCCTACCTATACAGACTGGTGGGGGGGGGGGGGGGGCAGAGTCATCCTTCAATCATAATTCAAATGGAGTTGGATAAATTTGTGCAAAAACTTCAGAGGCGAATTACAGCCATTCCAGGTAGACCTCCGATGGAGGATATGGAAGTAATGGATATTTTTGATGAGGAAGGAGATTCATAGGTGCATCCTCCTATTCTAAAAGCCCCAGTTACAGGTCTGACATTAAAAGCTCACATTTATACCATGGAAGAGTCTCCCAGTGACTCAGAGGCAAGTGTAGATCTCCCCTCTCCCCCAGCATTCCTGTTGAAGACACTCCCAATACAAGTTCAGACATTCCTATCCTAAAGTCTATAGAAGTCATGATGACAAAGCAACAAACACGTTTTGATCACTCTCTGAAGAAGGTATTTAAGAAAGTCAAAGAGATAGAGAAAGATATGAATAACAACCTTGTAGAGATCAAGGTAAGTTTTGATAAGCTGGATTCAACACTAGATTCTTAGTTTGTGTACGGTGGTCAAGCCATTGTTCACACGATGGCTGGGCTGAAGTGCAACCTCACTGTCCTCCAAAATGTTGACAAGAATGCAAAGACAGTCATTAATGCTCAGAATGCAGGCATGGATCGCTTTGACAACCAAATGGTCTATTATAGCAATGTTATTGCAGCTAAAGTGCTTAAAGAAGTCAGAAAGGGGGAGGATGAATTAAAAACTAAGATTAATGAACTAGAAGCGTCAATGAAAGATCAGTTCAAAGCTACTAACATCTATTGCTATGATAACTTTTGTTGGTTACATAGGAGATATTTCCAGGGTCGGCTGAAGCCAGAATGACAGAACCTGGTCATGAATTTGTTCAGCCTGCTTCGGAGTATACTCAATATTGGTCAGAATCTTAAGATGTATCCGCTGCTGCTGCTGAACCAGAAAATCAAATAGTTGAAGACTTACCTGTACCAACTCTTAAAAGAAGAAGATATGGTGAAGGCCCTTCTACTGTAAGGTCTGAGCCCAACAAAGAAATGGTTGAAGTGTGGAGTTCAATCTCCAAAATCATCATCCTAGACACCTTCAAAATGGTAGACTTGGCCAATGAGAATAGATGAGATT
Source organism: Platanthera guangdongensis (assembly GCA_039583875.1). Classification (NCBI taxonomy): domain Eukaryota; kingdom Viridiplantae; phylum Streptophyta; class Magnoliopsida; order Asparagales; family Orchidaceae; genus Platanthera; species Platanthera guangdongensis. The sequence continues at coordinate 93,747,535 of CM077149.1, forward strand.
ACTATAACAGGGAGGAGTGGAAGAAGCATGAGGTGGCAAATGCTAAAAGAAGGCTACATTTCAGGAAGTACAAATTTGATGATCTAGATGCTCCTCCAGCATCACAAAAGTACTATACAACGCCAAAAGCCTATTTTAAAAAACAGCATCAAAAAAGCCAGGGCAAACATGCTTGATTTGTTTTTTAGTTGATGATTGTGGATATTGTTTGCACCATATAGAACTTTTATATTTACATATTTATATATAATTTAAATGTTTTAAATATGAATGCTATTATTTCTTAATTTTATATGTTCTTTCCTTTTTCATGTTTTAAGATGATTGTGTCTAATTCACCTTAGTTTGTAGGGTTCTGACTTCTTCAAATATGGTGAGATTGTTGGGTATTGTATCCAAAATAACTCTGATTTGAAGAAGTGTCCCTTGAACTAAGATGAATTGAGGTTGTATTTGATGTTGTTTTCTAGTTATGTGCTTGTAGGATGATATTGCTAAGTACAACCCAATGTCAGGTTACAATGGGTCTTGAAACACAGGACTATATAAGTAATCCTTCACTGAGTAGGCTAAGGTGTTTACACACATGTAATCTCTCTATTGGGGTGTACTTCTCTTAAAGTACATTAAAAGAATCCAAGAAGATCAAGTTGCGGCTTTCAGAAGGGTCGATTTTCTCTAAGTAAAATTTGTGGAGTATAGTAATGGATACTCGCCGAATTCGTTGAGTATACTTATGAATACTCGTCGAATTCGTCATGTATGCGTACTGGCACTCATCGAATTCATCGTATTTACTTAGGGAATAATCTCTGAATCCTTCGAAATTAGTTAAGTAAAATTTATTAAGTATCATAGTGTATACACATCGAATTCGTCGCGTGTATCTATCGATAGTCGTTGAATTCGTCGAATATACATGTCGATACACGACGAATTCGTCGAGTCACCTCAACTTTACTTCTCTAAATTTCTCAAGTGATATTCGTCTAATATTAATTGGTTAGGCGTCTAATGCATCGAGTCAGCTAGCCGATACTCATTGAATTTGTCGAGTATACTAGCTAATACTTATCGAATTCATCCAGTATCTCTTCTTCCAAGCTCTGGGTTACACGATCAATATAACTGAAATTGTCCAAGTAAATTTCGTCGAGTTTTCAAGTGGTTCGACGAGTATACCTGTAGCTATACGACGATACTCGACGAATTATACTTAGGGTTATTTCTTCTCCTTTCAAATTTTCAACTCGGTTTGTCCAGATTGCCATGTACAGTAAATTCTGGATCTCTTGATAAGGAAGGATATTTCTAGCTGTTACAGAAGAAGATTTCCAATATATATGTAGGGTGGTTTTCCAAAAAAAGACCCGTCGGCTATAATTCTCGAATTTTCACGATTCTCTCTCGGTCGATGTCAACGACGCACAATCCGATTGTCTTCTACAAGTGTCGACTATATCTTCATTGTCAAAAGGTTGAAGATTCATTTAGATCTAGTAGACTCCTTGTTCAGATCAAGTTTTCAAAGCCTTCAGTTTCTCTTGTTCTTCAAGAAGTTCAAGATCTACTTTTCAGAGAAACCAGGGATCGAAGATTTCAGATCTATTGAAGATTATTTTTAATTTTTTCTTGTGTAAATCTTTTTACTATTGTAGGAAGTTTTTACCTCAGAGTTATAGATCCTTATTTTAGGATCGCATTGTAGGAGAGTTTGTTCTCCGAGTTGTAGGAGAGGTTGGTCTTGGAGTGGTAGGAGCGCTGTCTATGAGTTGTAGGAGTTGAGGATCCAAGGTGTAAGATTATTTGCAATCTGAGTTAAAGGTGAAGTAGGCGAATCTAGCTCTTCTTGGTAGATAGGCGAGGCGGGACAATGTACGTACCCATCTCAGGGAACCACTATAAATCTCTGTGTTTATTTTTAGTAATTTTTATTCCGCTAAAAGACACAAAACTCACCTATTCACCCCTCTCTTGGTGATTTAGGTTGACATTAGATACTTTCATCATTGATCACAAATAGATGCACTATATTTTGCCAAAAAAACACAATGGTGCAGAAGACTCTAAGTAAAGAAAATTAAGACAAAAAATATTTCCACTCTTTGTGCTTGCTAAAATAGTTTCTTATTTAACAGACATCTTTATCAAACACTTGACCTTATAGAACTCAATCATATACCATTTGTCATAAAATTGACTTATACTTATTAGTAGAGCTGTCACTTAAAATCGAAAACCAAACCGGAACCGAACCGTAACCGCAAAGGACCGAACCGAACCGTTTGCGAATTATTTAGGTTCCAGTTTGAATTTTGGAACCGTGAACATGATTGGTTTGAGTGTGGTTCTTTCATTTTATTATCCGGATCAGAACTAGAACTGGAACTGCAACATACAAGTCTTAAGCGATTCCAAGGTTTTTAGACCCGATCCGAACCAGACCGAAGCAGAACCAAACCGTAACCCATTTATTATTATAATTTATTAATAATAATTTTATTATATTGTTATTTTTTATAATCTATCTATAATATCTATACTTACTAGTATGAGTAAAATTGTTGCGATTTGATCCAAAACGCAATCGCACTCAATGAGGTTGGTTTTGTACCAAACAAAATCGCATCACACCAAAACTGTGCAGTGTGGTTTGAAATTGGTGCGGTTTGGAGTCAGTTTTTGCGGTACAGTTTCGATTTTTACACTATTATATAATGTATTTTCAATTTTACTCATACATTTTCATAAAATAATTAAAGTAACTTATACTTATTGGGGATGATTGGCATATCATGCCCTCTTGAAGAAAATGATGCGACACGATTTTGTCAATTTTCACCGCCAAAAACAGCACTGCAAACTATGTTGTTTTGCAACCAATGAAGTCACTCTACAACCAAACCATTTAGTACGGTTTTAAATCGGCGCGGTTTAAAATCAGTCCGGTATGGTTCAATTTTGTGGTTTTGTGATTTCAGTTTTTAACTTTTATTGTTACTTACTATATTACACAAAAAAGTAATCTCACTTGGAGTAATGCAAAATTCCTGCGCTCGGGCCCCGGACTTCGAAGTCCTTGTAAAAAATCCGAATGGATTTACATTTCCCCTCCGGTTTTTTATTTTTGACCTCCCTAATTCATTTCCCCAAATTTAGTTTTGGTTATACTTTGAACCGATTGGAACCGGACCGAACCGTATAGAATTGGACTGAACCGTTAGTGGCTGGTTTGGTTTTGATTCTTATTTAACCTTAACCGGAATCGTAACCAGAACCGTTGACATGACGGTTCTAAAAATTATTCTGGAACCAGAACTAGAACCAGAACCGGTCAAACCAAATAAGGTTTTGGTTCTAGTTTAAAGAATAGTTATCTTTGCGGATCGGTTTACGGTTTTAGTAGAACCGAAACCATGATAGCTCTACTTATGAGATTTTGTTGTAATCCCTCAACATAAGCCACGTCTGTGAAAGAGACTATACCATTGGTAATCATATCGTAGCATTTCGTAATTCCTCTGTCGGATCTGCCAAAAATAACTTTTGGACCATCTTTGACTGTGGTATAATTTTGTAGAAGGCTTCTTATTCTGGTCATATGTTTGGAACATGCACAGTCCAAATACCAGATAAGATTTTTATTGGCCTTCATACATACCTGCATTCATAAACTAAATACCCTTAGGAACCCAAATGCATTTAGGTGCTTGGTTCCTTGTTAGATAAACACCGCTAGGAATGTTATCATTTCGAGGGGTCATTTTTGCATTGTTAACTTATGGAGTACTATAATTATTAGAATTGAACAACCAATCTATGGTGAAATGATCAATTTTGCCATAACACCAATAGTCAAATCTATTGCACCTTCCTTTTTTCTCCTGTCTCACCTTTGAATGGAAGGTCTGCCAGGAGCTACTAATCTAGAAGTAAAAGCCTTATGAGAACAACATACACTCGGCTGCTTTGTCTCATGTAGCTTTTTAGCAACAAGTCTGACCTTTAGTGCTTTCTTAGCACTCGATCTATGAACAAATGTACCATAATGCTGAAGTATGATCTCTTTATGAGATGCCATGAGAGCACTCGTTCCAAGATTTTTGTGACTGCTCCATCCTTGGTTATTCTTGTCAGAGACAACGTACATTAGTCTAGCAAAATGACGATAGGATATTTCAAGGTCATACATATTTGTCAGAATGATTACCTTCTTGAAGTAAGGTTGACTTTGAGGAGCCTTCCCTTTATCCTTAGTAGCATTATATCCAATTCCACTCTACTTAGAGGTTGAAAATCCTTCAATGAGAAGGACGGTCTTTGCTTTCGATAAACTTTCTATGAGCTTCCTTTCAATCAATAAATTTTCTTCCAATTCATTTATGAAATTCTCTTTCAGACTTACTAGCTCAATAGAGCATTTCAGTTCCTCTTTTAAGGATTAAATTCCATCTCTAAGAGGGGTCAATCTCTCAATTTCCTCCCTTAGTTCAGATTACAATGCATTGAGAGAGACAATCTCTTTTGCTTGAGATTTGAACACCTTACGACATTTGTCAAATCCCTTCAGTAATGCTTGATGCTGCACCATTAAGTCTGAATCCTCCTCAGATAAGTAGTCTTCATGACCATCACATGTATCTGTTTCAGACAGAGGAGTATGTAAATTTACCATTCCATTATATTGGGAGTCACAGTTATCCTTGTCGGTATGTGCCCTAAGCATAAAATAGGCTTCTTCATCCGCGCTGGAATCACTTGAGTTGCTATCATTGAAAGTCTTCGACTTTTTAGCCTAAAGCTTTTTTCTTCTTCTTTTTTGTCTTTGAAGGTTCTCTTTTCTTATTTTTGGGATCCTTCCCTCTTTTTGTGTAGGTAGTCTGAAAGATATAGTACCTAAACACCTAGAGGGGGATGAATAGGTGACTTAATTCTTTTTAAACTTTAATGGCAGCAATCAGTTTACAACACAGATTTTAATCTACTTTAGCACAGCAATCACACAGCATTCACAGCTAATCACAGCACACAGAAGACACACAGTTTTATAGTGGTTCCCCAAGCTTTGGGTACATCCAGTTTCCCCCTTCGCCTATCTAGCAGTGTACTAGATTCGGCCAAACTTCTCCACTATCTCAGAACCCAAACTGGTTCCTACACCTCAGGCCCAAGGCCCTACAACTCAGCTTTTCCACAAAGCCTACACTCAGCCACAAAGGCCTACACTCAGCCACCCAGGCCTACACTCAGCCACAAAAGGCCTACACTCAGAGATTCCAATCTCCTACACTCTGGCTCCCAAGCCCTACACTCAGCCTTTATAATTACAGGCTTACAAACACTCAAATCCAAAGGATCCTACAAGATAAAAATGAATTTACAAATGATAACTCAGCAACTCAGAAACAAGTGAGGGGAGTTGTGAGTTTCTTGATGAGTTCTTGGAAGAACTCAGCTGGATTCAATCTGACTTAGCTTTCTTCAAAGCTTCTTGAAAGTAGAACTCAATAAGATCGACTCCTTCTGTAGTTGATCCTTGACCTCTGCTTCTTAAGATCCAGACCAAACTGAATCCTTCTTCTCAGATGGGTTCCAACACCTGATTTCTTGGATGGAGCCCTCTCTCTCCAACTTCTTAGATCTACACTTGGACAGCTAGATCTTCTTATTTAGATACTTGATCAATAAATTGAACAACTCTGTGAACCACTTTTGAACAACTTTCAATCTGTCCAACAACTGATTTCTGTAGACTGTATGAGCCTATTTATAGGCTTTCTTCATGGTAACCAGCTGGTCCGGTCCATAACTAAATTCTGACATCTCTGACAGGTGCTGTAGATCGGCTGGAACGGCAGCTGTCAAGTCATCCAGTCAGTTCTTGAAAGTTCTCTAACTGTCTGAAAGTGTCGAGACTTTCTGTCTTTAAGTGTTGACACTTATAAACTAAGTGTCGACACAAGTTGTGTAAGTGTCGACACAAGTCTACAAGGTGTCGACACAACTCCTTGTGTTGTTGATTCTTTATCTCGACACTGCTTATCCTTCATGTGTCGACACTGAAATTGAGTGTCAACACAAGTACTTGTTCTTCAGAATTTTGTTGAATTCTTCTAAGTGTCGACACATCTCCTTTGTGTCGACACATCTTCATGTATTGAATCTCTCAAGTGTCGACACTGCTTCTTGGTGTCGACACATATCTTCAGTGTTGATACTTGCTGAGTGTCGACACAGCTCCTTGTGTCGACACTTGATTCTTCTGTTGAGAGTTCAGTTGAGTGTCGACACATTCCCATAGTGTCGACACTTGTACTTAGAATATTTTGTTGATCTTGCTGTTCTTTGCTAAGTGTCGACACAGCTCCATGTGTCGACACTTTCTTCAAGTGTTGAGTCTTCAGTTAAGTGTCGACACATTGTTCTGGGTGTCGACACTTACTTCAAGTGTTGACTCTTCTGCTAAGTGTCGACACATTATTCTGAGTGTTGACACTTGTACTTGGTCTCTGCTGACTTTTGCTGAGTGTCGACACAGCTCCAAGTGTCGACACTTTCTGGTGTAGACACAGTTCTTCTAGGTGTCGACACTGCTGTTAAGTGTCGACACTGCTTTACTGTACTTTCTTCATTGAGTGTCGACACAGCTCCTTGTGTCGACACTTTCTGTCTGGTGTCGACTCAGCATCCCTGGTGTCGACACAATGACTCCAAGTGTCGACACTGCTTGCCTGGGTGTCGACACAAGTCTTCTTAAGTGTCGACACTTTCCCTCTGGGTGTCGACACATGTACTTAGAAACTTTTTGCTTCAGTCCTGCAAATACTTAACCTGCACATGTAACTCAAAATACATCAAATACATTTTGATGTATATCATTGAGTTGGGTGAGGCTTCTTCAAATCAGGTACATTTAGACCAATGTACCCAACAATCTCCCCCTATTTGGAGAAGTCATAACCCTTAGTCAATGATATACACCATTCATAATAAAATTACAAAATGATGTAAAGCAGGATAATATACAGCAGGGTAAACATAAACATGTTTCAATTTCACATGTATACAAATACATCATCACAGAACAAATATAAAATAGACATAGACATCATCACAGAACAAATATGAAATAGATTTAACATATAATATATTGTTCTAATATCTGTCTTATATATTCTCAGAAGTTCACAAAATGTTTTTACATCAAAAAGATTACAAAGTAAACTTCAAGAAAATTTTAAATCTATTTCTGTTCAGGCTCCTTGATAACTATTCCTTTGCCAGCATGAACTTTAGCTTGGACAGGAGCATCAGCAGCTTCAGCATCAGCAGGCTTCTTGCCTTTCAAGTCTTTCTTCTTAAGCTCTTCTGCTTTAATCTTCTGCCTTTCAAAGTAATGGTATGGCTTTGGAAAGTACTTGCTAGGCTCCAGAGCAGTAGGAGGTAGCTTTCCCATCTTGGCCTTCCTTCTATGTTAAACTATGGCCTCCTGTCTAGTCTCATGTTTTCTCCATTCAGCCTCAGAGAACCATTTGTTCCTGTCTTGAATATTATCCTTGGCAGCTTTCCAGGCAGTCAAAATGATATTTCTTGAGGTAGGGCTCCACTATTCAAAGTCTGGCCTTTGTTCAGCTTGTTCCCTAAACCTCTTCTTAGACAATCTTGTCTCTTCTTCTTTCTGTAGTGCCTCTTGCATGGCTTCAGATATAGGCTGAACCACTTTCTCCAGAATGACATTAGACTTCCCTTCAGTTGGGCTATACATGCGATGAATATCAGCTTGCACCATTTCAAAATCTGGTGGAGGATAGATCACTTGAGCTACTTCTGGTTGCTCACCTCCAAGATATGCAGGCTGAATTCCAGATTCAACAACATTGTCATCATCACAAAGTGGAGGATAGCCCAGTGTAGCTCTGATGGAATTAGATATCCATTTGGCATGATCAGAGCTAGCTTTGACTAAAACTCTCTCCCCCTTTATGACTTCTCTAGCCATGTGATCTCTGACATCATCCTTCTGGAATCTGATTTGATTATCCAAGTATCTGACTCCATCTTTAAAGAAAGGTTTGAGCTTTTTAAGTTGTTCAGATATGGCCTTTTGGGAGTCTTGAATAGCAGTCTTAACCGCATTGATTTCTTCTTGAAATACCTTGTCAAATTCAGCTTTAACAGTATCAGTAGAGGTAGAAGGTCCAGCAGCCTGGTTCTTTAATTCTGTGACAATAACATTATGGGAAGCAGTAAGATTGTCATTCATCCTTAGCTGATTTTCAAGAACATACCCTTGCTTCAATGCTATGTCATCCACTTGTGCTTTTATCTTCTCTTGGTGTGTTGCCAAGTACACCACTGCATTTCCACCCTTGTGAAAACAGTCTGTCATTTCCTTTTTGTTAAGATTCATCTCGAATCTTATTGACTTGATATCTTGGGCCAGATCAAATTGCAAAGATTTCTGCCCTTCATCTACATACTTCTCAATTGCCTGCCTGTGCTCATCCAGTTTAATTTGCATTGCCACCATTAAAGCACTATAATCAACTGATGGTGTTTGCTGAACTATAGGCTGTGGAGCAAGAGATTGTAAGGCCTTCTTATAACTTTGGCTCCTTCTCTTGAATACATAAAGTTTCTTCTTCTTAGCCCTTGCAGCCTCCTCATCTTCAGATGCTGAGGAGCTGGCTATATCTACCCTCTCCTTAGGGCTTGGAGGCCTCTCAGTCTGCACAACTTGTGCTATCTCAGGTTCTTGCCTCACAGGCTCTTCCAGAATGTGCACTTGCTCCCCCTCTACTGGAGCATTCTTCTCTTCAGCAGCAGTTTCCTTATCAAAATCTTCTTGATCTAGATTTAAGAAAAGATCTTCCATGGTATACTCTTGTGGAGACTGAGCAGGAGAAATTCTGGTCTCTTCAACCACTGGATCAGATACCACTTGAATAGTAACATCTTGAACAGCAGCAGATGTGTCTTCTATAACAGCATCTGGAACTTGACTATCCAGCTGAGTTTGCTGATGAACATCAGACAAATCAGTATCTTCCATAGGAAAATCTATAGTGTTTAGTTCAGTGATTACCTCTAGTATGATTGTGGTTGCTTGTTCACTTTCCAGTGTAGTGGGTTCATCTACAACTGGAAGCTCCCCCTGGCTTTGATCCTTGTGGATGGGGCTTACTTGTGGTAGCTCCCCCTGGATCTCAGCATCATCTTGAGGAGCAGGAGTCTTTTCAACAGTCCCTTCCTCATTCTCATTTGGAGTGAAGACAACCTGTTCTTCACTGTCAGAGCTACTAGTGGAATCTTGTGCCACTGGAACAGTCTTCCTTTTCTTCTTTGGAGGAATTTCTTTCTCAGGAACTATCTTCACAGGGGTTGGCATCTCTTTAGATAACACCCTGTCCCATCTGGAGAACAACCTCATGTCCATTTTTCTCATGTGATTTATTTTGCTTCCAGCAGCTTGTTGCATTATCTCTGGTATGGTACCAGCTAGGTATAAACTTAAAATTCTGCCCAGGTTGGGCTTCTTCAAGCATTCTTTAATCTTCTCAAAGACTACCATAGACCAGTCAGTGTTTAGAGAGAAAATTATCCTTGTCATAATATTGAACATAGAGGCAGACACTCTGTCATGCCCTCCTGTCTTGCTGAGGATGACCTTTCCAACAATTTCAGAAAGAAACTTTCCTTGATTGTTCATTCCCTTCCTGTTAAACACAGATCCTATCTTCATTGTAGAATCTAGTCCACACCAGGTTAGAGCTTCCCTGTTCTTTGAAGCTGTAACCTCATCTTCCTCTTTAGTTCTTGGCAGTTGAAGAATCTTCCTCAAGCTCTTAGGGGATACCTTAACCTTTGCTCCATGAACTCCGGATTTGATTTTGTATCCAGATTCGTATACCTTGGCTCCATTGAGGAATTCTAGTACCTCTTTCTTCCAGATTTTTGTCGGTTTAGAAACTAGATATTCTAACCCTGAATCAGCTACTAGGGTTACGACAGACTTGATTTCTTGATCAGCATCTTCGAAAGCGCCGCGCACCAGCTCGTATCCTTCGTTGACGTTCTCCTCTTGCTTAGGCGCCATTAGGGTTTGTAGAATTTGTCTTGAGAGAAGAGAGGTGTCGACACTGAAGTTTTGTCTCGAAACTTTGAAAGCGTGTCGACAAACTAAGGCAAAATTCTATTTATACCTTTCTAATTTTGAAGATGAACAGGCGGGACAGCTAACTTAAATTGTGTCGACACTGACAATAAGTGTCGACACTGACTTATAATGTCTCGACACATATGTGTCGACACAAGTTTAGTCAACAGATTTTATGTGTCGACACTTGTTTATGTGTCGACACAACATAACTCGACACATAGTCGAGACTTTACTTAGAGAATTCTGAGTAAATACTAAGTGTCGACACCACATTGGATGTGTCGACACCTACTAGACATGTGTCGACACTAATATTCCGAAGTGTCGACACCAACTTCCTAGATGTGTCGACACCTATTCCCTGAAGTGTCGACACCACTATTCTGTGTCGACATAGACTTGTCTATGTGTCGACACCTTTTTACTTGGTCATTTTCAATTCTGTAAACTTACTCTAAGTTTATCATTCCTAGTTCAATTTTAAATCTATTGAACTTAGCTTCTTCTAGGGGCTTAGTATACATATCAGCTACTTGATTATCAGTTTTAACATATTCTAATAAAATATCTTCTCTTTCTACATGCTCCCTAAGAAAATGATATTTAATTTCAATATGTTTTTTTTACTATGGGATACAGGATTATTAGCTATTGAAATAGCACTAGTAGAATCACAAAAGAGTGGAGTTCTACTTACCTGAAATCCATAGTCCTCTAGCTGATGTTGTATCCACAGAAGTTGAGCACAGCAACTTCCTGCAGCCACATACTCTGACTCTGCAGTGGAGATAGCCACACTTGTTTGCTTTTTGCTACTCCATAAAATTAGTCTCCCACCTAGGAATTGACAGGTTCCAGTAGTGCTTTTTCTATCTTCTTTGCATCCTGCAAAGTCTGCATCTGAATAACTTGTTAGATCAAAATCCCCATTCCTAGGGTACCAGAGGCCTAGATAGGGAGTGCCCTTTAGATATCTCAATATTCTTTTGACTGCTGTCAAATGAGACTCTTTAGGGCAGGCTTGATACCTTGCACAGACACATGTAGCATACATGATATCTGGTCTACTAACAGTCAAGTATAATAGGGAGCCAACTATCCCTCTATACAAGGTTTCATCTACAGGTTTCCCGGCATCATCCTTGCTAAGAGACATATTTGACCCCATAGGAGTCTTCATGGTGCTGGATGAATCCATACCATACTTCCTTATGAGTTCTAGGGTGAACTTGGACTGACATATGGATAAACCACTCTCAGTCTGTTTAACTTGGAGACCCAAGAAATACTTCAGCTCTCCCATACTACTCATCTCAAATTGACCTTGCATAAGTTTTGCAAACTTTTTGCAAAGGCTGCTTTCAGTAGACCCAAATATAATATCATCTACATATATTTGGACAAGTATAACTTTGCCTCTAGATTCCCTAAGGAATAGAGTCTTATCTATTTTCCCCCTTGAGAACTTGTTCTCAATGAGGAAACTAGATAGGGTTTCATACCAAGCCCTAGGGGCTTGCTTTAACCCATATAAAGCTTTCCTAAGTCTATAGACATGATGAGGTAGAGTTGAATCAACAAAACCTGAAGGCTGTTCCACATAGACTTCTTCTTTAAGATTACCATTCAGAAATGCTGACTTGACATCCATTTGGTAAACTTTGAATCCTTCATAGGTTGCATAGGCCAAGAACATCCTTATGGCTTCTAGTCTGGCTACTGGAGCAAAGGTTTGATCAAAGTCAATACCTTCTTCTTGCCTATATCCTTTAGCAACCAGTCTTGCTTTATTCTTAATGATGTCCCCTTGTTCATCCATCTTATTCCTATAGATCCACTTGGTTCCTACTATATTGTGGTCTTTAGGTTTAGGAACAAGTTCCCAGACCTTGCACCTTTTGAACTGATTAAGCTCTTCTTGCATTGCTTCAGTCCATTGTGGATCTAGTATGGCTTCTTCAAACTTCTTAGGTTCAACTTGGGATAGAAAGCTGGAGTAGACTACTGTATTCAGGTTTCTGCTCCTTGTTTGTACCCCTTGTCTTGGATCTCCAATAATCTGCTCAACTGGATGATCTCTAAGATGCCTATTGGCTGGAGGCATCCTGACTTCTGGTTGAAGCTCTTCAGTTTCATCATCTTGTTGTACTCCTTGTACTTCTTCTGCATTTGGTACATGTAGTTCTCCCCCTGGACAACAGCCACTGTCTTCTACTTGCTGTCTTGCAGTAGATTCTTCTTCTAAAGTGAGCTTGTCCATCTTCTTTGTTAAACCTGTGGGGCTGCATACACTACTAGATAACTCGTTATTAATAAGTTTAGTCTCATCAAATACTACATGTACAGTTTCTTCTACAACTTGTGTAGACAAGTTGTAGACTCTATAAGCCTTACTGTTATTGCTGTACCCAACAAAAATTCCCTCTTGGGACTTGGCAGCAAACTTAGTTAAGTAAGACTTTCCATTGTTAAGTATGAAGCATTTGCAACCAAAGATCCTGAAGTAGGATAGGTTTGGTTTCCTGCCTTTCACAACTTCATAGGGGGTCTTGTTTAGGCTTTTAGTGATGGTAGCCCTATTTATAACATGACATGCAGTGTTAACTGCTTCAGCCCAGAAATATTCTGGCAGTGATGTATCACTTAATAGGGTCCTACCAGCCTCTATCAAGGTCCTATTCTTCCTCTCAGCAATGCCATTTTGCTGAGGTGTTCTAGGTGAAGAGAATTCTTGAAATATCCCAAAATCTTCAGACAGTTTTGTCATGCTATCAGACTGAAATTCAGTACCATGGTCACTTCTAATCTTGACCACTGTACTGTCTAGTTCATTCTGAATTTGCTTGACAAAGCTATGGAAGACACTAGGTGTTTCAGATTTTTGTCTTAAGAAGAACACCCAGGAAAACCTTGAGTAGCCATCTACAACTACAAAGGTATAGACCTTCCTACCTAAGCTGTGAACTGGCATTGGACCAAAGAGATCCATATGCAAGAGGTATAAACACCTCACAGCATCCTTGTTTTCTATGCTTCTAAAGATGGATCTAGTCTGCTTGCCCTTTTGACAAGCTGAGCAAATACCATCTTTAACACACTTAACTTGAGGACCATTCCTCACTAACTCTTTGCTAAAGAGTTTGCCAATTGTCTTGTAGTTAAGATGGGCAAGCCTCTTGTGCCATTTGACACAATGAGAGACTATCTCATCAGCTACAAGACACACTGGAGAACCATTGTTCTCAACCATAATGTCTAAGCAATAGACATTCCTTTTCCTATAACCAGTCAAAATGATCTCTTGATCACTTGACCTCTTGATATGACAACCATTCTTAACAAATGAGATGTCATACCCTACATCACTTAATTGACTTATACTTATTAGGTTGTGTTTCAACCCTTTAACATAAGCCACTTGAGTAATGGTAACTAAGTTACTAGAAATGTTACCAAACCCTTTGATGATTCCTTTTTCAGAACCACCAAAGGTTACTTTTGGACCATCTTTGATTGGAATGTAGTCCCTTAATAGTCCCCTAGTTCCAGTCATATGTCTGGAACATCCACTGTCCAAGTACCATGTTGGGGTATGGCCACTTGGACTCACCTGCAAAACAGATTAATGAACCTTAGAACCCAAAGTATTCTTGGGTCCTTGGTACTTGTTAGTTTGCAACTTGACAAAGCTACCTACTGGTTTTCCAATAGGCAGTTTGCTACACACTTTGGCACTAGCATTGTGCCAACAGTCCATTGCAAAGTGGCCAACCTTGCCACAGCACCAACATTCAAACTTATTGTACCTTTGCTTAGGTACTGTCTTTGCTGTCTTATCTACAGCTGACTTGTTGAATGTTGGGGCTTTGCCCTTGGACTTGGACTTGGACTGAACAGTCCTTGCAGGTCTTGTAAAACCCAGTCCAGCCTTGCCTTTTTGATGAACAAATTCATCAATTAAAGGCAGTACTGACTTAGGTTTAGAAAACCTAGCAACTAAGTCCTTCTCCTTCTGAAGATTAATCTCCAGACTCTTAATTTGATCATTCTTAAATGATATAGTTCCCATTTGAATCACAGTTATGTGTTTCAATCTGGCTATCTCATTAAGTTTTTGATCAAAAGACTTCTCAAACTCAGTTGCAGCAGCTTTAAGATCAGCAATTTCCTTTGCCTGACTTTTGGCTAGGGACTTGCTCTTCTTGTAAGCTTGCAACAGAACCTTGTATTCATCTATAAGCTGATGAATATCTTCCTCAGACTCAGATACACTCTCATCACTAGATGATGATGAATCTGATTCTGTACTGGCACAAGAAACTGAACTTAAAGTTGAACTTTGTACCTTACTGGGTCCTGGCTGTTCCAGGATTTTGTCATTCTCTGTCAAAGCCATTAGCCCTTGGCATTGACTGTCTTCTTGTTCATATATAGACTCCATAATCTGCATGAATTCTTCTTCTTCTTCTTCAGCAAACAGCCCTATGTATGCCTCAGCATCAGACTCAGTTTCTGAAGAAGAGATTTCTGACAGAGTCTTCTCCTTTTTGGCAAAAAAAGACTTTTCTTTCTTGCCTTTAAAATGAGTCTTCTTCCTGTTACTAGACTCCTTTCTCTTTTTTGGACAATCTGCAACAACATGGCCTTGTCTGTTGCAGCAATAACACACTATTTTTGAAACAGTTGCCTTGCTAGATTTAGTCCTCTTCCTGTCCTTCTTTGAAGCCTTTTTATTCTGATATAGGTCTTCTTTTCCCTGTGAAGTAGAAGGCCTTGACCTCCACTGTTTCTTCTTCAAGAACTTCTGAAAATGTCTAGTGAAGGCAGCAAAGTCTTCATCACTTTCACTGCTTTCAGACTTTGTACTAGCTGACTCATCTAACTCAGATTCAGCAATCTTAGGAGGTGGAGTTGGTGACTTATTCCTGTACTTTCTGGGGGCTTCTGTCTTGAAAGCTACAGTTCTTTCCTTATATTCATGTCTTGTTGATTTCTCCTCCTCTTTCCTCACTGTCAACTGCATCTCATATGACAATAATTTGCCAAACAGTGTAGGTGGAGGAATTTCTCCCAACTTAGCCATTTCTCTAATGGCACAAATCTTTGTGTCCCAATCTTTAGTTAGGGACCTTAGAAACTTGTCATTTAGTTCATAATTACTGAACTCTCTTCCATAAGACATGAGTTCATTCACTATTCTATAGAACTTCTTATAGCACTCAGTTATGCTATCACCCTTTCCTTGTCTAAAACTTTCATACTCTTGATTTAGCAAGGATTTTCTATCTTGCCTAACTTCTTCAGATCCTTCCATATACACAATAAGAGTGTCCCACATCTCTTTGGCTGTCTTACAGTGTATAAGATTCTGAAAAGTTGCATCATCTATGGCACTCACTATAATGTTTTGAGCCCTTTTGTCCATGGTGGCTAGGACAATCTCATCCTTAGTCATTTCAGAGAAATCCTTTGGTGTTCTCTGATTTGCATCTAGAACTGATATCTTCATGGGCACATATGGCCCCTCTTTGACTGTGATGTAAATCCTAGGGTCTGAGGCTTCCATAAACAGCCTTACCCTTTCCTTCCAGATCCCAAAGATTTCCTTTCTGCATATAGGTAATTTCATGGAACCCAATTCCTTGTGATTCTCAGAGGAACCCATGGTTCTTGATTTTCTTGAATCTGTAATTTACCTTAGACTGAATCTGCCAATCAGGATCTCCTCAGACTGTTAGTCCTTTTTGAGGAACCTCCCTCTGATACCACTTGAAAGATATAGTACCTAAACACCTAGAGGGGGGGGGTGAATAGGTGACTTAATTCTTTTTAAACTTTAATGGCAGCAATCAGTTTACAATACAGATTTTAATCTACTTTAGCACAACAATCACATAGCATTCACAGCTAATCATAGCACACAGAAGACATACAGTTTTATAGTGGTTCCCCAAGCTTTAGGTACATCCAGTTTCCCCCTCCGCCTATCTAGCAGTGTACTAGATTCGGCCAAACTTCTCCACTATCTCAGAACCCAAACTGGTTCCTACACCTCAGGCCCAAGGCCCTACAACTCAGCTTTTCCACAAAGACTACACTCAGCCACAAAGGCCTACACTCAGCCACCCAGGCCTACACTCAGCCACAAAAGGCCTACACTCAGAGATTCCAATCTCCTACACTCTGGCTCCCAAGCCCTACACTCAGCCTTTATAATTACAGGCTTACAAACACTCAGATCCAAAGGATCCTACAAGATAAAAATGAATTTACAAATGATAACTCAGCAACTCAGAAACAAGTGAGGGGAGTTGTGAGTTTCTTGATGAGTTCTTGGAAGAACTCAGCTGGATTCAATCTGACTTAGCTTTCTTCAAAGCTTCTTGAAAGTAGAACTCAATAAGATTGACTCCTTCTGCAGTTGATCCTTGACCTCTGCTTCTTAAGATCCAGACCAAAATGAATCCTTCTTCTCAGCTGGGTTCCAACAACTGATTTCTTGGATGGAGCCCTCTCTCTCCAACTTCTTAGATCTGCACTTGGACAGCTAGATCTTCTTATTTAGATACTTGATCAATAAATTGAACAACTCTGTGAACCACTTTTGAACAACTTTCAATCTGTCCAACAACTGATTTCTGTAGACTGTATGAGCCTATTTATAGGCTTTCTTCATGGTAACCGGCTGGTCCGGTCCATAACTGAATTCTGAAATCTCTGACAGGTGATGTAGACCGGCTGGAACGGCAGCTGTCAAGTCATCCAGTCAGTTCTTGAAAGTTCTCTAACTATCTGAAAGTGTCGAGACTTTCTGTCTTTAAGTGTCGACACTTATAGACTAAGTGTCGACACAAGTTGTGTAAGTGTCGACACAAGTCTACAGGATGTCGACACAACTCCTTGTGTTGTTGATTCTTTATCTCGACACTGCTTCTCCTTCATGTGTCGACACTGAAATTGAGTGTCGACACAAGTACTTGTTCTTCAGAATTTTGCTGAATTCTTCTAAGTATCGACACATCTCCTTTGTGTCGACACATCTTCATGTGTTGAATCTCTCAAGTGTCGACACTACTTCTTGGTGTCGACACATGTCTTCAGTGTTGATACTTGCTGAGTGTCGACACAGCTCCTTGTGTCGACACTTGATTCTTCTGTTGATACTTCAGCTGAGTGTCGACACATTCCCATAGTGTCAACACTTGTACTTAGAATATTTTGTTGATCTTACTGTTCTGTGCTAAGTGTCGACACAGCTCCATGTGTCGACACTTTCTTTAAGTGTTGAGTCTTCAGTTAAGTGTCGACACATTGTTCTGGGTGTCGACACTTACTTCAAGTGTTTACTATTCTGCTAAGTGTCGACACATTATTCTGAGTGTTGACACTTGTACTTGGTCTCTGCTGACTTTTGCTGAGTGTCGACACAGCTCCAAGTGTCGACAGTTTCTGGTGTAGACATAGTTCTTCTAGGTGTCGACACTGCTGTTAAGTGTCGACACTGCTTTAGTGTACTTTCTTCATTGAGTGTCGACACAGCTCCTTGTGTCGACACTTTCTGTCTGGTGTCGACTCAGCATCCCTGGTGTCGACACAATGACTCCAAGTGTCGACACTGCTTGCCTGGGTGTCGACACAAGTATTCTTAAGTGTCGACACTTTCCCTCTGGGTGTCGACACATGTACTTAGAAACTTTTTGCTTCAGTCCTGAAAATACTTAACCTGCACATGTAACTCAAAATACATCAAATACATTTTGATATATATCATTGAGTTGGGTGAGGCTTCTTCAAATCAGGTACATTTAGACCAATGTACCCAACATAGTCAGCAATCATGTGCCCTAACTTATTAAAACTATAACAAAGTATGTTAGAAGAAATGTGTTTGTTCCGTTTCGATTTATACCCGTCGTTGTTGTTGTAGCTATTCTTGTGATGATCACCATCATGATGAGATTTTCTATAATCAAAAGAGGAGGGCTAATTTTTCATTTGCCTCATTTTGCTGAGCATTCTCTTAAAATGTCTGTAGAGTAATGAAAACACTTCATCTGACATTTCAGAATTGGAGGTGCTTGGATCTAAATCTTCATATTCATTTGAAACATTTGTCCTTATTGGTGACACAACTCTGTCTTTACTTGACCCTTTAGCCTTCAGTTCTACAGACTTCTTCGTGACTAAAGCCCCGCTTCCCCTTTTTCTGCCTTTCTGGTGTTGAGTTGCAGCTCATGAGAAAGCAGCTTTCTGAATAATTTTTGTGGCTCTATTTTAGCCAGATTACCAAACTCCCTTATAGCACAAACCATAATGTCCCATTCTTTGGTCAGAGATCTCAAGAATTTGTCATTAAGTTCACTATTTGTAAACAAACGACCACAAATTCTTCGGTCATTGACGATTCTAAAGAACTTTTTGTAGCAATCAGAAATAGTGTCCTTCTTTTCTTGCTTAAAAGACTCGTATTCCTAATTGAGGAGGTTTTTCCTATCATCCCTGACTTCCTTCATTCCTTCCATAAAAACAATTAGAGATTAACACATCTTCTTAGTCGAGTTACAGTGGATTAATTTTTGCAGTATTGAATCATCCACCGCACTAGCAATGATACTCTTCACATTCTTATCCAGAGCGACGCGAGCAATCTCATCTTTGTTCAAGTCCATCAACTTTTTGGGAACCATCAGATTTAGATCAATTGTTGACGTAGTTATTGGAACATGTGGACCTTCTTCAACAATTGTGAATATTCTTGGATCACAAGCTTCCATGAATAATTTTACTCTTTCCTTCCACATAGAGAAATTTTCCTTGGAGCACACGGACAGCTTCATTGAGGATAAATCCTTTCACTTTCCCATTCCAGACATGCTTGTCTCTTTTGACAATTAGATTAGGATCTATTCAGGTGTTAACGTTTTAATGAACAACCTACCTCTGATACCAATTGAAAGTATCTAGTTGTCGACCTAAATCACCTAGAGGGGGTGAATATGTGAATCTTGCGACTTTTAGCGAATTTAAAATTTAACAAAATAATGCACACAAAACAAGAGAACACATCACAACACAAACACAAAGATTTATAGTCGTTCCCCGAAGATGGGTACATCCACTTTCCCACCTCGCCTATCTAGCACTTCGGGCTACACTCGGAGTATTCAACTCCGACAATCTCTGAGAACACCCTCTCCTATACTCGATCCTTTAACATGGATCTACAAAAACTCTAAAGAAATAACTTTCTACCAAGCAATACGAAAAAAATTGAATTGAAAATAATGTTCTTTCTCGGATCTGAAAACAGCCCTTCTTCGTTGCGTGAAAGCTTTGTCTGAAATCTTGAAGAAGAAGAAGAAGAATTTAAAATTTGAGAACACAGATCTGATCTTGAGAAAAGACTAATCTCTGAAAATATTTGAATCTGAAATCTTGAGATCGATCAAGTATTTTCTTTGTAGGACGAATCGTAAATCAGGAGTGATGTCGGCGACGGTGTTCTACGTAAAATCGAATTTGAATTCTTGATCATTTATGGCAATTGGCGATTCGAACAAAAATTAGGGTTTTTCTGAAATATCCCTTGACTATATATAGGTGATTCCTCACTAAAGGTTGAATTTCGAACTTAGTTCTACCGTCCTTATGTATTGTATATGGCAGAAATCCTAATTCTAGAAAGTCGTTAAAACGAGAACTAAAACTATTTAAGTCCAAATTCGTCGAGACCTTACGTGAAATCTCCAAGCCACTCGATGAACCAGTCAAAACTACTCGAGAAAGCTTGTGTGAGATGTCTGGACTTTGAGACCTTTCTACGAATTACATGAAAGCACTCAAGAGTACTCGATGAATTCTTTGAGTACATGACGAATTGACTTGAACTGGCTTAGTCTTCAAACTTTCTCTGGAACCTTAAGGCAGTTAACATGACCTCTCAAGAGTTCTCAACAAATTTCACGAGTACTCATAAAAGTACTCTATAAATTCGTCGAGTATATACGAGATCTCTAAGCTATTTTAAATTATTCGTTCTGTACTACAGTCCTTAGTGATCTCTCAAGTACTCCCGAGATCATTCGATAAATTTCGTGATTGCTTACATGAGTTCTTGACGAATTTCACAAGTACTCAAGAGATCACTCGACGAAATGACTTAGCAATTTCTGAACTTCTTGAATAACAACTTTCTTTGGGATGCTAGAGATAAAGTACACCCCATTAGAGAGATTACACATGAGTTAATATGATGTTCTATACAATGAGGAATTAGATTGCATAAAACAGTGTTTGGAGACCCATTGTAACCGGACAATGGTTTGTACTTTGTAATCAAGACCTGCACCACACATAACAAAAACCAACATCAAATACAAACTCAATTCAACTTAGTTCAAGGGACACTTCTTCAAATCAAAACTATTATGGATACAATACCCAACAAGGTTTATATAAGCAGGAAAACTTAAATAGTAATTAACAGAAATACAACTACATTGACAATGTTAACATACAAGTTAACCAATAATAAAATGTAATACTCCCCCTCAAGATGGGGAATAAACGTCTAGAATTCCCATCTTGGAGATCAAGAACTAAAAATTTGTTCTTGGCATAGGCATCGTCAATAAGTCCACCAGTTGGTAATGAGATTTGATGTGAATGACCTTCAAACATCATGATTGAATGAGTACATGCACAAAATGACAATCTATATCCATGTGTTTAGATATCTCATGTAAGCTAGGATCTGAACCTAAATGAAGAGTTGACTGGTTATCACAGAAAATCATTGTTGCCGAAGCAAAAGCATCAAAATGTTTTAACAGCCCTTGCAGCCAAACAATTTCACTGGCCCAAGCAGCAAGAGCCTGATATTCAGTCTCTGCAAAAGATTTTTGAAATTGTGGTTTGCTTCTTTAATTTCCATGAAATAAGAGAATCGACAAGGAAGATGCAAAAACCAGTTGTTGATCTTCTAATATCCAAACAGTTTCTCCAATCAGCATCAGAATAAGTTGTAATCTGCAAAAGAGTGTTGACAGGAAAAAACAGTCCTTGGTCGGAAGTTCCCTTGAGGTATTGAAGCAAATGGTGGGTAACATGTAGATGACTTTAGCAGGGTTAAAACTTAAATTGACTCAATTTTTGCATGGTGTATGAAATATCTTGATGAGAAATAGTTAAATACATTAATCGTCCAATCAACCGTCGATAAGACAAAGCATCTTTTAATACTTCTCCTTCCTTAGCACGAAGTTTCAAATTCAAATCCATTGACAAAGGAGCAGGATTACATTGTAGAAAACCGATATCAGCAAGCAAACTCAACATATATTTCTTCTGAGATAAAGAGATTCTGGAAGATGATCCATCAACCTCAATACCCCCAAAAATAGCGCAAATCTCCTAAAGTTTTTAATTTGAACAATTACTGTAACAATTCCTGAGTTTTATGGAGTGCAGTGCGACTTGGACTAGTGATGATTAAAAGTCTTTTCTAAGGGTAGCTAAACTCCTAGAGGGGGTGAATAAGATAGCTTTGACTCTTTTTAAAAATTTTAATTTATGAGCTTAATGTGTGTTAATGTTAGTTGTTAGCTTTCAAAAATACACAACACATTAGAGTTATAGTGGTTCCCCTATCTAGGGTACATCGACTTTCCCCTCTACCTATCTAGTAGTGTGCTAGATTCGACTAACTTCTCCTATTTTCTCAGCTCCTTGAGTTTACACCTCAGAGTAAGACTCACTCCTATATCTTAGACTAAAGATAGTCCTACCTCAGGCTCAGCAGTCCTAACTCAGAGATTTACCCAATCTCCTACCTCGGATCCTTCAGGATCCTACCTTAGATTCACCCTTAGATTCAACATACTCAAATCCACTCTTGGATCCTACCACTCAACATTTATAGCACAAGCATATAGCTCAAATCACTTAATGATGCTATAGTTGAATAATGTTTTGTTGAAATTGACTATAGAGAAGTATGTCGCTGAGTCAGCTTCCTGGACTGTGTATAACCAACCCTAACTCTTCACAGCAATAAGAATGTAGATCTTCAAGTTTGTTCTGCTTGTGTTGATAAGATTTGTTGCAGAGCTCTGTTCTTTCAAGCTTGAATATGTTTTGAGTTAAAAGCATCAACCTTGAAGAATAACAACAACTTTCTTGAGTGTTCTGCTAACTAACCCTTTACAAAGATTAGGGTTTCAATTCCTGCTGAAGACACCTTAGAGTTTTTTTATTTCAAAAACTTTTCTGCCAAGAATTGATGATTTGTCTGCAGAACTCCTTTTTTCAATTTCTATGCAAGGACATTTTATATCTTGTAGTTCAATGGCTATCTGTCCTGTATGGGCATGTTGAATAGGCAGCTGTAAAGTTACTTTTAGCTTTAACTGCTCTGCATAAAGTATACGACACCATTTGGCTTCTAGTATTCAAATCCCGATACATTTGAATTTGGATGACGTCAGCATGACTCGGTGCTTATGAACTTAGCAACTTTCACAAACAATCTGCACAAGCATTGAGTGAAGTCTTGTGAGTCAACACATAGAGGCGTTGAGTGTTGTCTTGAGACTCAATGCATCTGGACTTAACAGAATTCTTCCGGTATAAAGCATTAGTGAACCTCATTGACTCAACACCCCTAGACTTGGCAGTTATCTTGACTGAAAGCATTGAGTAAACTTTCTACACTCAATGCTTCTGGCCTTATGCAGAATTTTTGGATAAAGGCGTTAAGTGAATATTCTATACTCAATGCATCTGAACTTTGCGAAATTTTTGATAAGGCATTGATTGAGCCTTCTTCACTCAATGCTTCTACACTTATGCAACATTTTTGGATAAAGGCATTGCGTGAATCTTCTACACTCAACGCATCTAGACTTTGCTGAATTTTTGATAAGGCATTGAGTGATCCTTCTTCACTCAACGCTTCTGTACTTGTGCAGAATTTCTATTGAGTAGGCGTTGAGTGAACAGTCTTCACTCAACGCTTCTAAACTTAGCCATATTTGAGTCCAGCACTACTAAAGCTCTGAATGCCTGAGCTTCTGTCAACGCTTCTAGGTCTCTGACGTTGAGTGTAGTGTGCTCACTCAATGCTTGTGGACTTAGGCAATTTTCTGCCTCTTAATTGTGTCCTCTTGAGTTCAACCAAAGTTCATGGCTGAATCAATCTATCTAATCATGGAACAGTAGACAACCTGCATATATTGAACTTGAATATATATAAAATACAAATATATGTATGCTATTGACTTGTAGTCCTTCAAATCTATGATATTTTGATCAATGGACCCAATAATCTCTCCCTATTTGAAAAAGTTAGAACCTTAGTCAATGATATACACTAACTCACAGACAAGATATACCTCACAGAATTTATGAGCAAATAATAATACACAATTAAGTTTAGATTAACACAAAATGTGATAATTATAAACAAAATGTGTGTTAAATGATAATGTTCCATATTCCCAATACCTTAAGGAACCTATTACATAAAACAGTTTAGGTTTCTAGTTCCTTAATGACTATGCTCCTGCTAAGCCTCTTAGCTTATTTCACATCAGCTTCAATCTTCTGTTGCCTTTGCCTTTCAAAGTAGTTGTATGACTTTGGAAAATATTTGCTAGGCTCAGAAACATTTGATGGAACATTACCTTCTCTCTTGTCTTTCCTAAATTTCTTTCTGACCCCTTCATTTCTTTCTAGTTTGTCCCATTCCAAGGAGTTGTATAGCTTTCCTCTTTCAGTCTTATTTTCTTTTTTTGGTCCCAGGTTGAAAGAATGATAGTCCTTGATTGAGGACTCCATATCTCAAAGTTAGGCTTTGACTCCATTTATTTTATGTATCTCTTCTTACTCGGTCTGATCTCAGCTTCTTCCTCAGCAGCAAACTTGCCTTTACTCTTTGATATTTATTCAGTGGTGGGGATGAAGGAAGGACCAGCATTAATACTAGTTTCATCCCCATCACCATCAGTTTGTCCTTCAGGAGTAGGAACATCATCATATACATACTATTCTAGACCCAATGATCCCCTGATAACATTTGTGGTCCATATAACATTGTTTGTATCTACTTTGATCATTGATTTCTCCCCCTTTATTACTTATTCTATGATGATTATAGCCAAATAATTTACTCCTTTGGTGAAATGACTCTTGACTTCCAGCATGTGATCATCTAGGAACTTTGTGCAAGCATCCATCCTTCTTTCTAGAGTGATTTTGTTGGCTTCCATGATTTGCTTTTGGACATTGTGTTCCATTTTCATATTGCTTGAGGTGATGTTTTGAATTTCAATAATGTCATTTTGCTTTTGCCTGATCTCTTCAAGTTTGCTTTCAGTACAGGTTGTAACGACTCAATCCGTTCATATAATATATAATAGAAGGTCCGATCGGGGCCCCACACTATATGCTACAAAATAGGCGGGGAAGTCACGGGTTTCTAGCAGAGTTGCACATCCTAACTCATAACATTCTAGCGGAAGCTTTTAACATGAAAACTGAACTGCAACCATGAATGTCCACTAATATAAACACCCACATTTATATAGGAATGTACCAATTACAATGTCATGTGGCCTTAGGGCCTTACAGTTCATATTTACACTAGTGGCTTCCAAACATCGGCGCGCAGGCAGACTACACATGAACAAAACATAATATTTTCATTTTAGCCCTCAAGGTCTAGCAGCAGCAGCAGCAGGGACTTCAGCCTTTAAATGTCCCGCTCGGCTCTCCAGCACTTGTACAAGGACAACCTACCCAACGGTGTCAAACAAGGCAATGGTCAGCATTCAACTGACCAATTTATAATGACCCTACCCCTATCCCGGGGCAGTGGCATTCCTTCCCTTTAGGAATAACAATTCATATGCCGATATATAGACATCACATATTGTGAACTCATGCACAAACATTCCATCAAAACCGTCAGCCACGCGGACTGACGATCCGTGCACCCAGGGCACATTCTTGGTGTACCGGCAAACCAGGGTCCCACCACCGTATCAGGGCCGAAACTCAACGGCAAAAGTTGAGCATTTGCTCAATGGCGTGCAGCCGGAGGCTTTAGTATTAGTGGCATGCAGGCCTAAGACTCTCGCTATGCGCTCCAACAGACCGCACTTTCTGGTCTTCAAGTCAGACGGACATAACGCAGGTTGGATCAACCACCCCACGTTGCTCAAGTTGCCTTGCCATGTGATAGTACGGTTTGCCGTCAATTTTATTATGGTATTTTCAGGGTTTTAAAGCAAATCATGTCTTATAAAGTGCTTATTTTGATTCCCCTTTGTATATATTTTTGTCGCTAATGCGTTTTTCTGCTTTTTGCAGGTTTTCACGGCTTTCAGCCAAATTTTGCTGTGATACGCCCCAAGGTCACGCCCTACCCGGGCGTGTACCTAGGGCGTGTAACCCAGAGGAATGAAGCAATTGGTCTGAAACTGCATTCCGTGGAAACTTAGTGTACACACCCACTGTCACGCCCGGGTCACATCCGACACGGACATGGTCTAGAGGCGTGTCCCCAGGTTCCAAGGAATCGCCGAAATGCGCTCTTTTTTTCCTGCTCCACCATCGCACCGAATGTATCATACCCCCTGGTCACACCCGACCCGGGCGTGACATATGTGCATGTACTTCAACAACCACGCCCGTCAACTCCAGCAATTAATTTCAGCACGAAAAGTCGCACCGACTGTGTCACGCCCCAGGAACACGCCCGACCAGGGCGTGTCAGGGGGGCGTGACCCATCCCGAAAAAAATCTATAAATTGAGCCCTTCTCCAAGGGTTCAGGATCATCTTTGGCTGAGAAGGGGAGGTGTTGCCCCTCTATTTTCTTGCCCTTTTTCATGTTCTCTCTCTCTCTCTTTCTCTTTCTAGTTTAGTTTAATGCTAATGTAATTTTACTTTTGTAATAGATTTTATTATGCTTTAGTTGCTATTGTAGGGCTAGAATAGGATTTTATTATGCTTTAGTTGCTAATGATAGGGCCAGAACAGGATTTTCAATTCCATGCACTTGTACTTTTCGTTTCAAAGTTGTAGCTCTCCTTTTTCATTAATAAAGAAGTGCTTTTCTCTTTTTCTTGCTTCTACTTAGTGCTCTTTATGCTTAACTACTCATCCCCCCTCTTCCACCTCACCATGATTAACTAATCCTCCTTGTACTCGATCTTGATGATCCGAGGTTCGAGTGATTAGGTTATGATGTTTTGAATCTTACCTTTTCTTTTTAGGGTTTATCCTTGAATTACTCTTTATTTATCACGGGTTGGAGGTATATCATCGATATATACTCTCCACCTTTGCTTTCATTCCTGGCTAGCCGAGAGGCCGATGGTTTGAAGTGAGCACTCAAGAGTAAAGGGAGTTGTTCGCACCCCTCGAGAGAGGCCGACGTCCAAATCTCCCAGATTGGAGTAAAATCCAATAGTGGGGTTCACCGCGTAAAGCGAGTTTTAGGCCTCTGATTTAGGCGAAAGTCGGTCAGACCTTCCTAAACTCAGTTGGGCACGGCCTTCGAGAGAAGCGTGTCAATATTTATGGAACCTCCACGGTCAAGGACCTTTACCCTAATTAGCTTAGGTCTATTTATCGTATTTTTCTAATCGACTCTTGCCGAGGTGACTCTTGATCGAGTGCATTTTCCTCTCATCGTTACTAAGATTTAGTGTAATCGCTGCTCTCTTTATCTCTTCATGCAAGTAGCTCTCTTTCATTGCAAGTAGTTCTCTTCCTTTAGTACGCTTAGCTTTCTTTTAAACCCTAAGATCTTCGTCGATAAAATAATAGATTTCGTGTGAGTAAGCTTACTCAACCGTTCCCGGATTTTAATACGACACTTGTGTCCCCTTACTACAGTTCGATAGGTATACTTGCCTAGCCGGATTGCTAGTTCGGCTGTTCGCTTTTCGTAAGCGTTGGCCGGGCCATCAAGTTTTTGGCACCGTTGTCGGGGAGCAACGCTCGTTGATAAATTGAAAACACGAATCTATTAGTTTTATCATTTCTCTTTCTCATCCTCCTTCTTTAATTTTTTTTTTAAAAATAAAAATAAAAAAAAATTTATTACCGCTATTAATAGAAACTCACTCCACAATTTTTCTACGCACCCTAAATCTCTCGAAAAGGGCAAAGCGGTTTTAAATGCCGCTATCTTGTCTAGTACCTTGCGAACCCTTCACCGGGTAGCCCTTGGGAAGTTCGGGAGTTAAACTTAAAAAAAAAATTATTTTAAAAAAAAATTAATAACTCTCTTTTTCTAGTTTATTTTATTTCTCTTTCTTCTCTTCTCTTCTTTTAGTGCATGTCCCGTGGGAGTCCGTCGGTTATTTTAGACCTGGACCACGAAATTGAGCGTACTCTTCGGAGAAGATCGTGATTTCAAGGCCCTACTCTCCAAATACCGGTTGAGGATTCCGAGTCATTTTCCACTTTAAGAATGGAAGAACCCAACATAGAGGAAGCCGTGCAAAGGCCTATGTCTTATTATACACGACCGAATCTCGAGGGTACTGAATCTAGTATAGTTCGCCCTGCGATAGCAAATAACAACTTCGAATTGAAGCCTAGCATTATTCAAATGGTGCAACAATATGTGCAATTTGACGGACTTCAAGATGAAGATCCGAACGCACATATTGCAAGCTTTCTTGAGATTTGTGCCACGTTTAAGATTAATGGTGTCACAAATGATGCGATTAGGCTAAGATTATTTCCCTTCTCTCTTAGAACTAAGGCTAAGAAGTGGCTGAACACCCTTCCTAAAAATAGTATAACTACTTGGACGTAATTAACTGAAAAATTTTTGGCGAAGTATTTTCCGCCTGCTAAAACTGCAAAACTTAGGAATGACATTTCTGCCTTTGGACAAATAGACTCCGAGACCCTTTACGAAGCCTGGGAAAGATTTAAAGAATTATCAAGACAATGCCCACATCACGCTCTGCCTGTATGGTTTCAGGTGCAGACGTTTTATAACGAGCTAAATCAAAGCACGAAGCAAATGACAGATGCAGCTTCTGGCGGTACTTTAAATCATAAGTCCCCAGAAGCAGCTCTTGAGCTGTTTGAGGACATGGCCATTAACACTTACCAGTGGAATGTGCCTAGGTCCCGCCCGAGCAAGCCTGCAGGTATCTTTTAAGTGGACAACGTCTCCCAGCACACGCTGCAAGTTGAAATATTAAGCAAAAAAAATTACGGAGATGACTGCTGCCTCCGCCCCTCAGGTATGGGAATCTGCAACTCCTCCCCCCGAACATTTGGATTATGTAAATAATATGTCTAGAACTGCTTTTAATAATTTTTTTGTTGCAAATTTTCATCCTCCTGGTTTTAATTTTCTGAATAGTTATAATCCTGCGTTAAGAAATCATCCGAATTTTTCGTGGAGTAATCCATCGAATGATGTGCGCTCGCCACCACAAATTGATTTTTTTTGCACCACCACCACCTCCTCAAAGTTTTCCAAAACCTCCAAGTTTGGAGGAAATGTTTTCAAAATACATGAATGCTAATGACGCTACGATTAGAACCTTAATTGTAAGCGTTAAAAATTTAGAAAATCATGTAGGACAACTCGCTAAAATAATTTCTGAGCGACCCGTAGGGTCTCTTCCTTCCAATACCAATCCCAACCCGAGAGAGCAAGCGAAAGCTATAACTCTTCGGAGTGGGAAGAAAGTTCCCGATATGGTAAGTGAAGAGCCCGAGGCAAGCTCCACTCCCGCTTTAAAAAATCAAAGCTCTGCTCCTGTTTTAAAAATTCCACCCTATTCCGAAGAAGTTTTTACCCCTGTTTTGGAAAAAGAACTCACTCCACCACCCACCTTTTAAAAAAACTCCATCCCCGCCACACCCTTACGAACTTAATAAACAATGACAGGACGATCAATACACCCGTTTTTTAGAAATGTTTAAAAAAATCCACATAAATCTGCCTTTCCACGAAGCCATATCCCAGATGCCGAAGTACGCTAAGTACCTTAAGGACCTCCTGACCAACAAGAAGAAGTTAGAGAACCTTTCGCATGTCACGTTAAATGCCAAGTGCTCGGCGGTTTTGACAAATGGATTACCGAAGAAAATCAGTGACCCGGGTAGTTTCTCTATCCTGTGTGTCTTTAGTGATCTCTTTGTAAAACACACTTTAGCCGATGTAGGTGCGAGTATTAATCTTATGCCCCTCTTGTTGTTTAAAAAGTTAGGAATTGGTAGTCTCAACCCCACACACATGAGTATCCAGCTCGCCGACAGATCAGTCAAATACCCGTTAGGTATAGTGGAGGATGTCCTAGTCAAAGTCGGCAGGTTCATCTTCCCGGTGGACTTTGTCATTTTGGACATCGAAGAAGAGGTCGAGGTTCCCATGATCCTTGGCTGACCATTCCTTGCCACCTCCCGAGCTATCATTGACGTAAGCAATGGTAAGCTCTTCCTTTGAGTATGCGACAACGAAGTAACTTTCTCTATCACCCCCTCGATGAAGAACACACTAGCCAATGATGATTCTTGCTTTTTCATAGATACCATAATTGAAGAATCCTCCTCTCACACCTCAGATTTTGAAGAAGAATTTTCCAATTTTTGTTCCTCTCCTACTCCTCCAACTGAATCTCTACACCTAAGTGAAGAATCCTCCACCCGCCTTTCTGATTTTGAAAAAGAATTTTTTGATTTTTGTTCCTCTTCTACTCTTCCAACTGAATTGCTGCAAGAAGCCGCCATGGCCGCTAGCCCCACCCCTTTAAATTTTACATATAAAAAAGTCTACGAGGACATAGTTTTTGAAAAAGAACGGATTTCTAAAACCTCGTATGATGACCCCCCTACCCTGGAACTGAAAGAACTACCAGAGCACCTTAGATACGCTTTCTTAGAAAAGGACTCCAAGCTGCCTGTCATAGTTTCGGCCTACCTCACAGATGCACAAAAGGAAAAACTTCTTTTAATTTTACGAAAGCATCGCCAAGCTATTGCTTGGCAGATATATGATATCAAGGGCATAAGCCCATCTTTCTGCACTCATAAAATCTTAATGGAAGATAATTCACGTAACTCTATCCAACCTCAGAGCCATATAAACCCCAACATGAAAGAAGTAGTTAAGGGCGAGGTTATGAAATTGTTAGATGCGGGAATTATCTATCCTATATCAGACAGTAAGTGGGTTAGCCCAGTCCAGGTAGTACCAAAGAAGGGAGGGATAACGGTAGTAAGTAATGAGAATAATGAATTAATCCCGACTCGGACGGTGACCGGTTGGCGAATGTGTATAGATTACCGTAAGTTAAATGACGCCACCCACAAGGATCACTTCCCCTTGCCGTTCATTGATCGGATTTTAGAACGACTTTTCGGACATAGCTTTTATTGTTTTCTCGATGGCCTCTCGGGGTATTTTCAAATCCCCATCTCCCCCGAGGACTAGGAGAAAACTACGTTTACTTGTCCCTTCGGCACCTTCGCCTACCGAAGAATGCCGTTTGGATTATGCAATGCGCCAGCTACATTCCAACGATGTATGCTCGCTATCTTTGACAAGTACGTGGAAAGCATTATGGAAGTTTTCATGGATTATTTCTCCATTTTCAGGAATTCCTTCGATAATTGTTTAGAAAACCTCAAGAAAGTCTTAGAACGATGCGAAGAGACTAACCTATCCCTAAATTGGGAAAAATGCCATTTTATGGTGAGGTAAGGGTTAGTTTTGTGCCATAAGATTTCTGTAAGAGGTATTGAAGTAGACGTTGCTAAGATAGAAGTTATCGAGAAACTGCCGCCGCCTACGAACATAAAGACTATAAGAAGTTTCCTAGATCACGCAGGTTTCTATCGCTGCTTCATAAAGGACTTTTCCAAGATTACCAAGCACCTTACCCATCTCTTAGAAAAAGACGCCCCATTCATCTTTGATGACCTTTGCTTAGCTGCCTTTAATTTAATAAAAGAAAAATTAATTGATGCCCTAATCATGATAGCTCCGGTATGAGATCTTCCATTTAAGATAATGTGTGATGCGAGTTATTATGCGGTGGGAGCCGTATTAGGTCAACGTATATCTAAAAACTTCCACCCCATTTATTACGCTAGTAAAACACTCACATCTGCACAAGAAAATTACACCACAACCGAGAAGGAGCTCTTAGATGTAGTATTCGCTTTTGACAAATTCCGCCCTTATATTACTCTTTCGAAAATTATTGTTTTTACGGACCACTCGGCCCTCAAATATCTTCTTTCTAAAATGGATGCCAAGCCTCGCTTGATTTGCTGGGTCTTACTCCTCCAGGAGTTTGACTTAGAGATCCGTGATAAGCGAGGGCCGAGAACTTAGCCGCTGACCACCTTTCACGCCTAGATAATCCTTTTATAGAAAAATTAGATGAAAAATGTTTTAACGATTATTTTCCCGATGAGAAGCTATTTTCAATTAACGCATCTACTTCTCCTTGGTTTGCACACATCGCCAACTATCTAGTGGCTCGGGTGCTCCCAAAGGAGTTCTTGTCTCAGCAAAAGAAGAAATTCTTTTCTGAATTGAAGAACTACTTTGGGAGGACCCACATCTTTTTAAAGTCTGTGTAGACCAAGTGATCAAGAGGTGTGTTTCTTTTGATGAAGGTTTAAACATTATTAAACATTTGCATGAAGGACCGACAGGTGGGAACTATCAAGCTGCTCGAACAGCTCATAAAGTGCTAAGCGTGGGTTTTTACTGGCCTAGCCTGTTTAAAGACGCGCAAGCCTTTGTGAGTAGGTGTGATAGTTACCAACGGTCGGGTAATATATCTAATAAAAATGAAATGCCGCAGAATTATTTCCTAGAGTGCGAAGTTTTCGACCTCTGGGGAATTGATTTTGTTGGCCCTCTTCCTTCTAGTTTCAGAAATAAGTATATTTTAGTTGTCGTTGATTATGTTTCGTGATGGGCCGAAGCCCAAGCTCTTCCTACGAACGACGCCCGAGTCGTAGTTACATTTTTAAAAAAATTATTTTCTCGATTCGGTACGCCGTGTGCCATCGTTAGTGATCGGGGTTCTCATTTCTATAACGTGCCATTTTCTAAAATCCTTTCTAAATACGGCGTTACTCATAAACTTTCCACTGCCTACCACCCCACAACTAATGGACAAGTCAAAGTAGTGAATAGAGAAATAAAAAGAATTTTAGAAAAGACTGTTTCCACATCAAGAAAAGACTGGTCAGCCAAATTAGACGATGATCTATGGGCCTACCGAATAGCGTACAAAACTGCCCTCGGATGTACGCCATATCGGTTGGTTTAGGGAAAATCATGCCATTTACCCGTAGAGTTAGAACGCCGCGCTTTTTGGGCCTTAAGATTTTTAAACTTCGATCCCCACTCTGTCGGCGATTTTAGAAAATTTTAACTTAACGAACTCGACGAGTAGCGCTCTTACGCATATGAAAATAACAGACTTTATAAAGTGCGGACAAAGCGTTTGCACGATAAACATCTTAGGCACCCAAAAATCTTTAAGCCGGACGACCAACTTCTTCTTTATAATTCTCGTTTACGTTTATTTTCGGGGAAATTAAAATCACGTTGGTCTGGGCCTTTTACTGTTTTAGAAGTCTTTCCTTATGGTACTGTTTTAATTTCCCACCCTGATAAGTGTAATTTCAAAGTGAATGGTCAGCGTCTTAAACTGTATTTCTTTCTTGATCTAACATTTGGTTAATCAGGACTTTATTTTTCTTAAAAACTTTGAACTTTATTTGAACTTTATTTTTAAACAATATTTTGGACATTATTATTTTGATGCGTCGAGCTCAAACGACGCTTTAAACAAAGGGCGCTCTTGGGAGGCAACCCAAGTTATCTTTTTCTGTTTTCTTTACTTCACAATTTTTGCCTCGGATGGCTTCGACAAGCTGAAACTTCTGCGATCGCCTGCTCCAATGGTTATGATTCCATGACAAAGTCCAACAAAAGACGTTTCATGAAGATCCAAAGCACAAGCATGGGGGAGAGACATCACTCAGCTTTCGCTGCAAAATAAAACCGGGGAAGTACTATTTTTCCCTTCTATCTTTCATTTTTGTACTTTAATTTTCTCTCACTCTCTAACCTCCTTCTCCATTGAGGACAATGCAGATTTTAAGCTTGGGGGAGGACTTACTCCTTTTTGCTTTTTGTAAATATCTTTTACTTTTTGTAAATATTCTTCAAAAATCCAAAAAAAAGAAATATATATAGCATATTTCAAAATATAATATATATATATATATATATATATATATATATATATGCATTTTGATATTTCAATAGTACCCCATGTTTGTGTTTTGTTTTTCTCAAAATTCTTTATAAACAACGTAGTTAATTATAATTTTTCTAATCATTTTTTTAATCATATTTCACAAGTAAAATGTTGGCCATGCTATGTTTCTAATTCACGGTAGCATGTTAAGGTGAAATATTTCTCTAAAACGCGCATTTCTGTTATGGTTTTTCGTTCTTTATTTTCTTTACTTTCTCTAAAATTCATCATCCACTATTTTCCTTTTCGTTTTTAGATAATCTTTGTAATGACAACTTTTGAAGAACGTAGTAGATATGAACGATCCAAGTCACCTATTATTTCTATTTTCAAGATAATTTCATCAATCTTCTTTTATTATCTAGGACTTGCTTTTTGAAAATTTTCAAATCTATGTTTTAAATAAATTTAAAAAGCGTGAAAATGATTTAGGCCATTTTTGTTTACATTTGAGCTTTCCTGCCAACCTAAAATCTTTTACCACTAGTTAGCCTCTTTTGAGCCTTTTTCCCAATTTCGTTTGATAACTCCACATAGCATTTCATTTTCACCAAAGCCAAAATTCCTACCTATCCAATCACGCTAACTTTTTTTGAGTTTCATTCAAATATTTTCATAATCATGATAGGAAATTTTGTGTTATCTTTGGAGAAATTGTTGAAAAAAGTGTACTCAAAAGAAATGTTTGATTTTATTTGGCCAATTCAAAATGAAAAAATAAAAATATTCATGGCCTTTGTTTTGTAAAAAGAAAAGAAAAAAAATGAATAAAAAAAATATATAATAATAAAGAAGAAAAAGAAAGAAAAATATATATATTTTTTGTTTAAAATGAAATTTTTTGAAACTTTTTGTTTTGGTTTAGTGTGATTTTAAGCCTCCATGTTTATCTTTGAATTTCACTCCTATTCATGATTCTAAACCAAACCTTTTGGTCCTATTAAGTCCTTTTGATTCACGCCTTTTTAAATCTTATTTAACAACTACGAAAAGAAGAAAAGTAAATTAGTTTTAGTTTTGGATTTAAACTTAGATTTTTGTTATTTAATTGATATAATTATAATGTGTTGCTTGGATCTAGTAACAACTCAATGCGTTCTTTTCATTTTCGTTGTCTTGCTTAAATCTATTTAAAGAATTTCGTCAAAATTCTGGATGATTTATTTTCGTTAAGTAAAGTTTATAAAAGTTAAACCATATCAAAATAATTTTTTTAGATTTACGTTTTACATTCTCCCTACATGGAATTTCGCATAGTACTTGTGTAAGCATGATTAAAACTTTTTGAATTAGTCACTTTTTATGATTAGCTAGTTTTTATATCTTTGCTTGGGGACAAGCAAAACTTAAGCTTGGGGGAATTTGATAGTACGGTTTGCAGTCAATTTTATTAGGGTATTTTCAGCGTTTTAAAGCAAATCATGTCTTGTAAAGTGCTTATTTTGATTCCCCTTTGTATATGTTTTTGTCGCTAATGCGTTTTTCTGCTTTTTGCAGGTTTTCACGGCTTTCAGCCGAATTTTGCTGTGACACGCCCCAAGGTCACGCCCTACCCGGGCATGTACCTAGGTCGTGTAAACCAGAGGAATGAAGCAATTGGTCCGAAACTGCATTCCGTGGAAACTTAGTGTACACGCCCACTGTCACGCCCGGGTCACATCCGACACGGGCATGGTCTAGAGGCGTGTCCCCAGGTTCCGAGGAATCGCAACAACGCGCTCTTTTTTTCCCGCTCCACCGTCACACCGAATGTGTCACGCCCCTTGGTCACGCCCGACCCGGGCATGACATATGGGCGTGTACTTCAACAACTACTCCCATAAACTCCAGCAATTAATTTCAGCACGAAAAGTCGCACCGACTGTGTCACGCCCCAGGAACACACCCGACCAGGGCGTGTCAGGGGGCGTGACCCATCCCGAAAAAAATCTATAAATTGAGCCCTTCTCCAAAGGTTCAGGATCATCTTTGGCTGAGAAGGGGAGGAGCTGCCCCTCTATTTTCTTGCTCTTTTTCATGCTTTTCTCTCTCCCTCTCTCTCTCTCTCCCTCTTTCTAGTTTAGTTTAATGTTAATGTATTTTTACTTTTGTAATAGCATTTATTATGCTTTAGTTGCTATTGTAGGGCTAGAATAGGATTTTATTATGCTTTAGTTGCTAATGATAGGGACAGAATAGGATTTTCAATTCCATGCACTTGTACTTTTCATTTCAAAGTTGTAGCTCTCCTTTTTCATTAATAAAGAAGTGCTTTTCTCCTTTTCTTGCTTCTACTTAGTTCACTTTATACTTAACTACTCATCCCCCCTCTTCCACCTCACCATGATTAACTAATCCTCCTTGTACTCGATCTTGATGATCCGAGGTTCGAGTGATTAGGTTATGATGCTTTAAATCTTACCTTTTCTTTTTAGGGTTTAGCCTTGAATTACTCTTGATTTATCACGGGTTGGAGGTATATCATCGATATATACTCTCCACCTTTGCTTTCATTCCTGGCTAGCCGAGAGGCCGATGGTTTGAAGTGAGCACTCAAGAGTAAAGGGAGTTGTTCGCACCCCTCAAGAGAGGCAGACGTCCAAATCTCCCGGATTGGAGTAAAATCCAATAGTGGGGTTCACCGCTTAAATCGAGTTTTAGGCCTCCGATTTAGGCGAAAGTCGGTCGAACCTTCCTAAACTCAGTTGGGCATGACCTTCGAGAGAAGTGTTGGGTATTGTATCCACAACGTACCTGATTTGAAGAAGCCCCTGAAAAAGCTAAGGTAAATAGTCAATGTTTTTGACAAATTATTTCAAGTTGTGCTTGCAGTTACTCCACGCAAAGTGCACACCAATGTCAGGGTGCAGTAGGTCAATATACACGGGTCTGCACGACGTAATCCCTCGTTGAGCAGATCAGTGTGTTGGCCTACGTGTACTCTCTCTATTGGAGTGCACTTACTTTCAAGTACAGGGATGTAATCTTGCAAGAGCAGACAAGGAGCAAGGATGGGTCAAGGAGCTCATCATGGGTGGAAAGACGAAAATTCGTCTAAGTGAAAATCGACGAGAATGGCCAAGTGATTCTCGCCGATTCGGCGAGAATCACATGTGATTCTCGCCGAATCGTCGAGAATCAGTGGCTGATTCTCGCCGACTCGATCCAACTACACTTCAAAGCAAGAAACTCTGATTCTAAGTAAGAATCGACGAGAATCACCAAGTGATTCTCCCCGATTCGGCGAGAATCACTAGTGATTCTCGCCGAATCGTCGAGAATCACTGGCTGATTCTCGCCGTCTCGACCCGGGCTGAATCAGTGCGTGCAGCCAAGTCAACTTTGACGAGAATCATCCTTGATTCTCGCCGAATCGTCAAGAATCACCTTTGATTCTCGACGATTCGACGAGACTCACTTTTGATTCTCGCCGATTTTTACTTGGGCATTTTTCTGGAACTCCCTGAACCAGGATTCTGCCGCTGGCGTTATCTTGAACCGGATTTTGGGTTTCTATTTATGGGACCCACAACGGTCATATTGAGTTGTCTACAGTATAAATACAAGATCATTTTGAACAGTAGGATCACGAAAAAAATACATAGAAAGAAGCCGAGCACAAAAACCCTAAAATCACGAGTTCCGCTCCGCCGCCGCCGTCGTCGCTCGAGCAAGTTGGTCGCCGCTGTTGATCGCGTTTCTTCCCGATCTCTGGCGACAGAAGCTTAGCCAAGCTTAGGTCTCACGCGTCTATCCAGAGATCCCTTGTCTCTCGATTTGTTGATCGAGAAAAACTTCCCCGTCCGAATCGATCGAGACGACCGATCCTCGTGTGACCGTTGGTAGACCTAGCTAGCTTCGCTACGAAGTTTGGATCTCCAAAGTACAGCAGCCGCACATCGTCGTCGCCGCCGATCCCGTGAACCTAGCCGCCGCCCTTCTTGCCGCCGCCGGTTCCGGGGAGATCCTCTCCAAGAGAGTCTAGGGTTGTGGACTTTTCGTGGACTTCAAGAACACGTCGTCAACAAAGAGGGACACCTTGTCTCCAAACGTAGTTTGTATCTTTTGTACATTCTATTTTATTTTTGTTGTAAAGGAACGGTGGTTCCGTGTTGTAAGGGTTGGGTGCAACCCGTTTTGTGGGAGTGTTGACTCTCACATGTGGAAGGGTTCCTTCCGATAGTGCAAGGATTGGATTTCAATCCTGTTGGTGAAGAGACCGAGTCGTCCCTTGTTGGGAGATAGGTCGA
This sequence comes from Platanthera guangdongensis, assembly GCA_039583875.1. Classification (NCBI taxonomy): domain Eukaryota; kingdom Viridiplantae; phylum Streptophyta; class Magnoliopsida; order Asparagales; family Orchidaceae; genus Platanthera; species Platanthera guangdongensis. Next base: position 93,785,252 of record CM077149.1, read on the forward strand.
AGGGGGAAAGTGGATGTACCCAAATCGGGGAACCACTATAAATAACTTGTGTATTCTGTGTGCTGTGCTGTTTGTTTTTATTGTGCAGGTACCATTTTAAATTCCGCAAAAACGCTGCACGTCACCTATCCCCCCCCCCATAGGTGAAGATAGTGGACACTAGGTGAACTTTCAAGTGGTATCAGAGGGAGGTTTCTCATCAAAAAGGTTAACACCTTGAGTTGAATCCTGCCACTAGTGTCAAGAAGAAGACAAACATCCACTATGGATGGGCTCAAGTACACAGGCAAGATCCCAGTGTGCACCAGGCTCAACTTTCCTATTTGGAAGGAAAGGATCAGGTTCTACATGGAAGCAGTTGATCCTCGACTCTTCATGATCGTGGAGGAGGGACCTTATGTCCACACTAAGGCATCCACCATTGATCCTACCCAGAAAGTGCCAAAGAAACTTTATGAAATGGACAAGGATGAGATGGTGCTAGTAGGACTTGACAAGAAGGCGTGAAACATTCTGGTCAGCGCGGTTGATGACTTAATGATGCAAAACTTCAGCAACTGCAGGACAGCACAGGAGATCTGGCAGTGCCTGATCATCCTAATGGAGGGCACGGATGAAGTGAGGGATGATCGGAGATCCCTCCTGAACCAGAAATATGTGGCCTTCAGACAAGGGCCTAAGGAAGAGATCAGAGTCACCTACGAGAACTTCCTCAAGATTGTCAACGCCCTCAAAGGATACGGAAGAGTGTTCACTAATGGTGAACTCAATGATAAATTCCTTAGGTCCCTTACTAAGGAATGGGATACAAAGATCTGCGCCATCTGAGAGTTTGGCAGGCTAGCTAAAACTGACCCGCAAATTCTGTTTGGGAAGCTGATGTCCTATGAGCTTCAGCTGAACACCAGGAAAGCAGAAGAAGAAGCAGAGAAGGCTGCAGCCAAAGAAAAGACTGTGGCTCTAAAAGCCAGTCACTCCAGAAAAGGCAAGGGTGCGGTTTCATGCCGTGCCAGGAAAAAGGATGAGGAGGAGGACTCTGAGCCATGCTCCTCCAGCTTAGAGCTGTCGGAGGAGGATTTCTCCCTCATCACCAGAGAGTTCAAGAAGTTCCTCAAGATGAGGAATCAAAGAACGAGAGACGGCTCCTCCTACAGGCATCAGAAGAAAAATTATTATTCTGACAGGTATGATTCTAAATCGAACAAACATCGCTCCTCTGACATTATTTGCTTTGGATGCAATAAGCCAGGACACGTCGTGGCCGACTGCTATCAAGGCAAGAGAGAAAAAGGGAAAGAAGAGGAGCACAAATCTTCGAGAGATAAGAAGAAAGAGCTGAGCTACATCGCCAAAAGGCCAAAGACACCGAGCGAGTCTGATTCCTCAGACTCCAGTGATGATGAGGAAGCCTACTTCGGGCTGGTGGGTCGCTCCGACTCAGAAGGAGAATGTCCCCCATTAACTGGGAAGGTAAAAGCCCACACGCCTCTCTCCGACTCCGACTCTGATCCTGAGTCTCAGGATGATGAACCTGAGGATAGTCCTTCGGCTCGTGAAGCGGAGCTCCTCGAGAAGTATGAGCTTTTGCTCAACACTTTTGAGGAGTGCCGTAAGAGACTGAAGGCTGAGAAAAAGGAAGTGAAATTCCTTAAGGGTGAGTGTGTATCCCTAAGGGAAGAGGTCACTAGCTTGATTTCTCTCCGACAGGAGCACCTTGACCTGACTTCAAAGTATTCAGAGTCTCTTAAGCTCCTTGATCTTAAGCAGGAGGAAGTCGACAAGTTGGAAGAACAACTTGCGGCAGAAAGGAAGATCGTCAAGAGCTTCTCTATGCCAAAAACAGTTCTTCCAGTAGTTGATACCTTCTCTGCTCAGGCCAAAGGAGCTGGCTTGGGGCATGTAGGGGTATCCGGCTCCTCATCCAGGAGAAACATGAACCAGAGGAAGAATAAGGCCGCCAAGAAGGCCTCTGCTGATGAAAAGGGTAAGGCTCCTCTTAGTCCTGTTGCGTTCAGAAAGCCTAGCTTTCCTTGCAACCAACATGACTTTGAATCGACCTTTGGTCATCATTTTCGGCCCTCGGTTGCAAAGCCAAAGAGCCGATATGATGGTTGGACCTTTCCCCGGAACTTCGGTGAGAGTGCCTTCAAGGCACCTTATGAGGAAATCCACATGGGAAATTATGGTCAATTCTCTAGCGGCCATAATGGAAAGCAGGCACCAAAAGCCAAGCCTGTTATACAGAAGCTGACGAAGTCATGTGACTGCTGTCACCATGAGGCCTCCACCTCCAGATCCAAGGCCCCAGCTGTACCCACCGTTCCCATGGTAAGGCAGGAGCCTAGGAAAAGGTACAACAGATTCGACTGTTGGTGCTGTGGCAAAGTCGGTCACTTTGCCGTGGATTGTTGGTTTAATCCAAGGTATTACGAGACTCCCTATGTTAGCAATGCGAGGCCGACCACTCGTAGGGTTAACCAACCGAGGGGGAGTGTGCTAACCAGGAATCTAGGACCCAAGTTCGATTGGGTTCCTAAGGCATATTAATTTTGTTTTGCAGGAATGTCCAAAGGCCACCAAAACGCCGATCTGGTATTTGGACAGTGGATGCTCCCGGCATATGACTGGGACGAGAAGCCTGCTGCGTGATTACACTCCAGTCGAGAATGGACCCAAAGTCATCTTTGGAGGGTCAGATCGAGGAGTCGCCAAGGTTACGGTATGATTTCCAACGGTATAATCTCTATCACCGACGTGGCTTATGTTGAAGGGTTAAACCATAACCTGATCAGTGTAAGTCAGTTATGTGACAAAGGTTATGACGTTAAGTTCTGCAAGGATAAATGTCTGATAATTTCACGTACCTCTTCTGAGACGGTATTATCAGGCATTAGGAGCAGAAATATCTTCTGCTTAGATTTTCTCAGCTTAGATTCATCTACCCCCGTATGCCTTGTGGCAAGAGGCAGTGCATCTCTTTGTGATCAATGGCACAAGAGATTGGCTCATATTAATTTCAAGATAATTAGTATGCTATTTTCTAAGAACATAGTAAGGGACGCTCCCATTATCAAGTGCATCAAAGATAGCCCCTGTCCTGCATGCCAGATGGGCAAACAGACTTGGGCTACCTTTAAGAGCATCGCAGACAAAGACTCTTCACGATGTCTTTACCTTTTACATATGGACTTATTTGGTCCAATGCATGATCATAGCTTGGGAGGCAAGTCCTATACGCTAGTGATAGTTGATGATCATTCTCGGTTTACATGGGTGTTTTTTTTGAAACGAAAGTCAGATACGTTTGACATCTTCACTAGTTTCGTCAAGCAGGTTCAGAACGAATTTAACTGCTCAGTGGTCAAAATCAGAAGTGACCATGGAACAGAATTTGAATCTGGTGCTATGGCAGAATTTTGTGAAGAACAAGGTATCTTTCATGAGTTTTCCTCCCCACGCACTCCTCAGCAAAATGGAGCTGCGGAGAGGAGAAATAGAACTCTCATTGAAGCCTGTGCGACAATGTTGAAAGACGCTTCTCTCCCAGAATACTTCTGGGCAGAGGCTGTCAATACAACTTGTCATGTACAAAACCGAGCATTGATCAACAAGCATCATCGTAAGACGCCTTACGAGCTACTGAAAGGCAGGAAACCAACCATGTCCTACTTGAGGATTTTTTGTTGCAGATGCTATGTACTGAATAATGGGAAGTACCCACGTACTAAATTTGGTGAAAAATGCTTCGAAGGCATATTCATGGGCTATAGTTCCCACAGTCGGGCATATAGGGTCTTCAATAAGAAAACCCTAGTGGTAGAAGAATCAATAAATGTTGTATTTGATGAAGGAAGTTTGCTTAACAACAATTCTTCCAGTGGTATTCTTGAAGATGCAGGTGCACGACTTGAACAGCTGAGTCTGGATGAGACCGCTAAAGATGACACTCCTAAGTTCATCAAAGTTTCCACCTCCACGTCATCTGAAACTGTTGAAGATCAAAATGGAACAAATCTCTTAGAAGAAGGAGAAGCCCAAGAAGTAGTCGAAGCTCCAGACGCCAGACTTCTAGAGCTCCGGCACGTGAGGGATCATCCTAGAGATCAGATCATCGGAGATCCTCGTGTCGGTGTCAGAACTCGAAGAGGTACTATTAACGAAGTATTGCATCTTAGCTTCCTGTCACAGGTTGAGCCAAAGAAGTTCGACGAGGCGAACAAAGATGCGGCATGGATTCTGGCCATGCAAGATGAACTACATCAATTCGAACGTTGCAACGTTTGGACGCTAGTTCCCAGACCATACAAGCAGAATGTGATTGGCACCAAGTGGATCTTCAGAAACAAGCTGGATGAACATGGTGTCATCATAAAGAACAAGGCAAGGCTGGTGGCTCAAGGGTACAGACGGGAGGAGGGGATTGACTTCGACCAGACCTTCGCACCAGTAGCAAGGCTCGAGGCAATCAGATTGTTCCTGGTGTATGCTTCGCACAAAGGATTCACAGTTTATCAAATGGATGTGAAATCAGCATTCCTGAACGGAGACCTGAAAGAGGAAGTATACGTCGCTCAACCCCCAGGTTTTGTCGATCCTACTTATCCCAATCATGTCTATTTTCTTAATAAAGCTTTATATGGGTTAAAACAAGCTCCACGAGCTTGGTATGAGACTTTATCTAGTTTTCTTCTTGATAACAAGTTCTCTCGAGGTAAAATAGATAAAACATTGTTTCTCAGGGAAGTCAAAGGCAAGATTTTGTTGGTGCAAATCTATGTCGATGACATAATATTCGGCTCAACGGACAACAATCTTTGCAAACAGTTTTCTAAACTTATGCAAGGAAAGTTTGAAATGAGCAGTATGGGAGAGCTCAAGTATTTCTTGGGACTTCAAGTGAAACAGTCTGAGGATGGAATCTTCATCTCTCAGACGAAGTTCACAAATGAACTCCTTAAGAAATTCGGTATGGAGAGTGCAACCTCTATGAGGACTCCAATGGGATCCACTATGTCTCTGGATAAGGATGAGAAAGGTAAACCTTTCGATGAAACCAAATACAGAAGCATCATTGGATCCCTGCTCTATCTTACTGCCAGTAGACCGGATATCATGTTCTCCACATGTGTCTGTGCCAGATATCAGGTGAACACTAAGTAATCTCACTATGTCGCTGCAAAGCGAATTCTAAGATACCTTAAAGGTACTCCCAATCTTGGCTTGTGGTACCTGAGAAACAATGATGTCGAGCTAATAGGTTTTTCAGATGCTGATTTTGCAGGGAGTTGGGATGACAGGAAAAGCACATCCGGGACGTGTCAATTCCTCGGACGAAGGCTTGTCTCATGGAATAGCAAGAAACAGAATTGTGTTGCAACCTCCACAGCAGAGTCTGAGTACATCTCGGCGGGCAGCTGTTGCGCACAACTCCTATGGATCAGAAACCAGTTAGCCGACTACGACCTTCAGTTCAAGGAAGTTCCCATGTACTGTGACTCCTCCAGTGCGATTGCAATTGCCAACAACCCGGTATCGCACAGCAGAATGAAGCATATTGAAGTGCGATACCACTTCATTCGGGAGCACGTGGAGAACAAGGACATTTCTCTCTGTTATGTCCCCACGGACAAGCAGATTGCAGATATATTCACAAAGCCCTTAGACGAAGCCAAGTTCAGTCTCTTCAAAACTGAATTGGGAATGCTAAATTACGAGGAATGAAGACTATAGAAGCTCCAGGATCATGCATCTAGAGGGAGCCTCTGCAAGGTACTCAAGTTGAGCCCAGGAGCAAGAACTGAGGGGGAGCATAGTACTCAAGTATGAGCACAGGTGCAAGAACTGAGGGGGAGCAAGGGGACAAATGCTATAGACCCAGATTTGCAGAAGCCGAAAAGGGGGAGGTTACCCTCTCGGCTAAGGCTAAGGTGGCTCCAAGCTTGCTCCCAAGAAATTGGTATTGGTAATGAATAACTCACTCACCTCAATTTCAAGTTTATGATTTTCATTCCTATACACTTTATTCACCTTAGCTTGTAGGGTTTAGGCTTCTTCAAATAGGGGGAGATTGTTGGATATTGTATCCACAACGTACTTGATTTGAAGAAGCCCCTGAACAAGCTAAGTTAAATAGGCAATGTTTTTGACAAATTATTTCAAGTTGTGCTTGCAGTTACTCCACGCTAAGTGCACACCAATGTCAGGGTACAGTAGGTCAATATACACGGGTCTGCACGACGTAATCCCTCGTTGAGCAGATCAGTGTGTTGGCCTATGTGTACTCTCTCTATTGGAGTGCACTTACTTTCAAGTACAGGGATGTAATCTTGCAAGAGCAGACAAGGAGCAAGGATGGGTCAAGGAGCTCATCATGGGTGGAAAGACGAAAATTCGTCTAAGTGAAAATCGACGAGAATCGCCAAGTGATTCTCGTCGATTCGGCGAGAATCACAAGTGATTCTCGCCGAATCATCGAGAATCAGTGGCTGATTCTCGCCGACTCGATCCAACTACACTTCAAAGCAAGCAACTCTGATTCTAAGTAAGAATCGACGAGAATCACCAAGTGATTCTCACCGATTCGGCGAGAATCACTAGTGATTCTCGCCGAATCGTCGAGAATCACTGGCTGATTCTCGCCGTCTCGACCCGGGCTGAATCAGTGCGTGCAGCCAAGTCAACTTCGACGAGAATCATCCTTGATTCTCGCCGAATCGTCGAGAATCACCTTTGATTCTCGACGATTCGACGAGACTCACTTTTGATTCTCGCCGATTTTTACTTGGGCATTTTTCTGGAACTCCCTGAACCGGATTCTGCCGCTGGCGTTATCTTGAACCGGATTTTGGGTTTCTATTTATGGGACCCACAACGGTCATATTGAGTTGTCTACAGTATAAATACAAGATCATTTTGAACAGTAGGATCACGAAAAAAATACATAGAAAGAAGCCGAGCACAAAAACCCTAAAATCGTGAGTTCCGCTCCGCCGCCGCCGTCGTCGCTCGAGCAAGTTGGTCGCCGCTGTTGATCGCGTTTCTTCCCGATCTCCGGCGACAGAAGCTTAGCCAAGCTTAGGTCTCACGCGTCTATCCAGAGATCCCTTGTCTCTTGATTTATTGATCGGGAAAAACTTCCCCGTCCGAATCGATCGAGACGACCGATCCTCGTGTGACCGTTGGTAGACCTAGCTAGCTTCGCTACAAAGTTTGGATCTCCAAAGTACAGCAGCCGCACATCGTCATCGCCGCCGATCCCGTGAACCTAGCCGCCGCCCTTCTTGCCGCCGCCGGTTCCGGGGAGATCCTCTCCAAGAGAGTCTAGGGTTGTGGACTTTTCGTGGACTTCAAGAACACGTCGTCAACGAAGAGGGACACCTTGTCTCCAAATGTAGTTTGTATCTTTTGTACATTCTATTTTATTTTTGTTGTAAAGGAACGGTGGTTTCGTGTTGTAAGGGTTGGGTGCAACCCGTTTTGTGGGAGTGTTGACTCTCACGTGTGGAAGGGTTCCTTCCGATAGTGCAAGGATTGGATTTCAATCCTGTTGGTGAAGAGACCGAGTCGTCCCTTGTTGGGAGATAGGTCGAAGGGGGAAAGTGGATGTACCCAAATCAGGGAACCACTATAAATAGCTTGTGTATTCTGTGTGCTGTGCTATTTGTTTTTATTGTGCAGGTACCATTTTAAATTCCGCAAAAACGCTGCACGTCACCTATCCCCCCCATAGGTGAAGATAGTGGACACTAGGTGAACTTTCAAGAAGCGTGTCAATATTTATGGAACCTCCACAATCAAGGACCTTTACCCTAATTAGCTTAGGTGTATTTATCGTATTTTTCTAATCGACTCTTGCCGAGGTAATTCTTGATCGAGTGCATTTTCCTCTCATCATTACTAAGCTTTAGTGTAATCGCTCTTTTAGCTCTCTTTATCTCTTCAGGCAAGTAGCTCTCTTTCATTACAAGTAGTTCTCTTCCTTTAGTACGCTTAGCTTTCTTTTAAACCCTAAGATCTCCGTCGATAAAATAATAGATTTCGTGTGAGTAAGCTTACTCAACAGTTCCCGGATTTTAATACGACACTTGTGTCCCCTTACTACAGTTCGATAGGTATACTTGCCTAGCCGGATTGCTAGTTCGGCTGTTCGCTTTTTGTAAGCGTTGGCCGGGCCATCACCATCACCGAATATCAACGTATTCGTGGATAAGTAAAAGGCGCAGGTCGGTCTCACCTTATCTGTTTGGCATAAAGTCTGGGTGTTTTCCTGGGCTTCCACACCAGTACTTCCTGCTACTACCCTTCACAGACACAACCCAATATGTATCACAAGCATTAGAGGGTACTTTCCTGGACTCTCGTACCAGTACATCCTGCTACTACCCTTCACAGGCACAACCCAGTAAGTATCACAAGCATCAGAGGGTCTTTTCCTGGACTTCCGTACCAGTACTTCCTGCTACTACCCTTCACATACACAACCCAGTATCACAAGCATTAGAGGGTCTTTTCCTGGACTTCCGTACCAGTACTTCCTGCTACTAACCTTCATAGGCACAACCCAGTAAGTATCACAAGCATCACAAGGGTCTTTTCCTGGACTACCACTCCAGTACTTCCTGCTACTGCCCTTCACAGGTCCCACCCATCGACTCCTTAAACTACACGCTTCATCACAGAGTTTTCTCCAGTGTATATATGCAACATCACCAATTTAAACCAACCTGTCCAGATGGGCTTCACACATCATGCCTATTCCGTACTCCATTTCTGAATCTATATGCCAAACTATTAGGGATTCCAAGAATCAAACCAAGGGAATCCCTTAGCAATCCACCCTCTAGTGGGGAAAACCCATGCACATGCCAAAAAGGAAGCCTTCACATGGCTAAGAAGGAAGATCATTACCCTTTGACGATTGCTTTGGAGCCATGGACTTCTAGTCGGCTAGAAAGCACCGCAGCGTCCTTGCCTCCACAACGCTGGCCTTGGATCTCGAATTGGAACTCCGCATCTCCACCGGTGGCCGGCTCCCCTCCTCCTCCTCCTTTTTCTCTCTCTAGGTTCTTAGAAAGAGGATTGCCAAGATTAGAATGAGATTTTTCTTCTCATTCTCGACCTTAAAGAAGTAGGGAGAAGCTTGGGCCCTCAGATCCCAGCTGAAGAAAATGGACGGCCATGATTTTGCCATAAAAGTCTAAATTTTGGCTGACACGGCCTGTGACACGCCTGTGTCACAGGCCGTGTACCTTAAGCGGCACATAAACGACTCATCCAGACCAGTACACGGCCATGTGACACGCCCGTGTCACAGGTCGTGTGCCCTGACATGCCTTCAGACAAGCCCGTCTCTGTGGCCGTGTACCTCAGGTGGTACACACCCCTCTCAACCTGAGCAAGACATGGCCATGTGATATGCCTGTGTCACAGGCCATGTGCCCAGAGACACACTCGTATCCTACCCGTGTTCACCAGGCTGCACTGCCCTGGTCAAATCCAGAAAAGGACACGACCTGTGACACGCCCGTGTCACATGCCGTGTTCCCTTACACGGCAGTAGACACGCCTCCAGTGTGTGCTTCATCGAGAGAAGCTCGTCAAACAGAGGGGGACACGCCCTCTGTCACGCCCGTGTTGTAAGGCATGTCCCCTCTCGAGAACTTCATCGAGTGTAGTTCGTCGAGCACTCATCAGACTGCTCAGCCATACAAAGCATGACACGCCCTGGGACACGCCCGTGTCCCAGGCTGTGTCACCCAACTTGAACCCAATACTAGGATTTGAGGTGTTACAACCCTCCCCTTCTTACAATAAATTTCGTCCCAAAATTTGCACAGAGTAAGGAAACCAGAAATAAGATGTTATAACTTCATCAAAGTTTAATATACTTTGACACGCACTGCATAACAGTTTATACAAACAATTTGGGAAATTCTGCGTGCATGGTGTAACACCCCCATCCGTCACATGGCATATAACAGAAGGTCCAGCTGGAACACGACGCCATATACCAGAGACAGTTGGAACGGTTACATAAGAAAATTCAAACTATCCAATTAAGACTACTCGTCCTACATAGAGCATTCTAGAGGAAGCTTTTAAAGTTGAAAGAACCCAAAACTTGAATCCATTAAACATGAATGTCCACAACCACACTACTGGAATGAAAACCAAATACACTGAAAGGGTACATGGCCTTATGGCCTTACAATAGTTCACTTAATAAATAGTGTTTTCAATACATCGGCACGCAAGCCAGCCACACATGACAAAAGTAAAGTACAACTATTCGCTTTGGCCTTCAAGGGCCAGCACAGCAACATGGGCTCCAGCCCGCTATTTGGTTATCGGCTCCGCAGAACCTGTAAGCACAATTACACCGCACGGTGGAAAGCAAAGCAACGGTCAGCCAAAAGTCAACCAAATTATAACGACCCCGCCCCTTACTCGGGACGGCGGTGCTCTTTTCCTGCATAACATTAGTCCAGTAAAACAATAAAGCACAATTATACTACACCACAGGTGTAGGCTCGCACGGCCAAATGCCCCGTGCACTCAGGGCACATTAACGGTGAATCCTAACACTTCAGCATCTTCACCACCATCCCAAAGATGGCAACCACGTGAGCATTTAGCCTTTCTGACCACCGTCTAAGGCTCCCAACTATGCCAATGGCCAGTCCCCTTTTTGGGTCTCTCGCACCGAACCATATAGCCTAGGTCCGATTCCACTTGCCTGTTGCTCAGACCACGTAGTCACCTTAAGACGTACGCACGAGCCAAGCTTCTCTCGGATCCCAAAATTTTCCAAACAATCACATAACCCAGTTATGTTCAAGGCCCGTTCCCTGACCGCCAAGTTAGTAGAACAATGATTCCGCTCAGTTTTTCGGGTGCACCTTGGAGCTAACCTCCAAGGATCCCTGCTGCAATCTACCACGTAGAAACCCAAAAACCCAAAGCACGGAGTCTTCTCCGGCAAAACATATCAAATGCAACATCACCGATCCAGACAATACACATCCGGGTAGGCTTCACACACAATGCCTATGCCCGTACTTCGATTCCGGACTCTATATGCAAAACAAGGGGGACTATTCACATCAACCCCAAGCAACACCACGCACTCACCACACACTCGTGGGAGCAGGATTCCCTATGCAGAAAGGAAGAGCTTCACATGCTCAAGTAGAGAATCTTTACCCTTGTAGTCCGCTTTGGCGCCATAGAAAAACTACACGGATGGAAGTCTTCGCAACAAACTTTCCTCCACGCATCCGCTCTCAAATCTCTAAACGGTGCTCCGATGCTCCGCCGGCGGCCGGAATCCCTTCCTTCATCCTCCTCTTTCCAACTCCTTGAGAGAGAGAATGGTTGGATAGAAATGAAGGATTAACTCCCCTATTCCTGGCCTTAACAGAGCAGGAAACCATCTGGGCCGTTGGATCCTATTTAGAGAAAACGAACGGCTCAGATCCGCTCAAAAATCTCCAAACTTGGGCCGAACACGGCTCGGCACACGGCCGTGTCCCTGGCCGTATGCCTCGATCCAGGCACGATCGTAGAATGAAGGAAAGACACACGGGCTTAGACATGCCCGTGTCCCACCTGACACGCCCGTGTCGGGTCTCTCGACACGCCCGTGTCCGGTGGCGTGTCACGTATAACCACCACGCCAACTGATACGACCCAACTGAACACGGGTACTGACACGGGTAGGCACACGCCCATGTCAAATGACACACCCGTGTCATGCAGACGTGTTCCTGGTCGTGTCCTTCTCGGGATGAAAACGGCCAAAAATCACCAGCCAGACACGGTCTTGGACACGTCCGTGTCCTAGGCCGTGTACCCCGATACAGGCACCAAAAATCCCTTTTTATGCGACCGACTCAAATACAACTTTCGGGGCGTTACAAATCTCCCCCACTTAAGGAATTTCGTCCCGAAATTAAGTAAAGGTACACAAATCTAAAAGTTACCTGAGTGGAATAACTCGGGATATTCCTCCAACATAGCTTGCTCTCGCTCCCATGAAAGCTCCTCACGTCCACAATTATCCCAACGGACTTTAACCATTCGGACCTCCTTGTTTCGGAGTCACTTGACTGCAACATCTTCAATACGTACTGTCTTGACCCTTGTTGTCAACTCATAATCAACCAGTACTTGTTTGTCCGCAATGATCTGCGAAGGCTCTTGCATTGCCTTACGCAACACCGACACGTGGAACATGTCATGTAGCGCACTCAATTACACCGACAGCTTAAATCTATACGCCACCTCGCCAACACGCTCTAGGATTTCAAATGGTCCAAGGTATCTCGGACTCAACTTCTTCAAGCGTCGAACCCGCGAGACACCCTTGAACTGCTTAATACTTACACCCAGTCGCCAACATTGAACTCCACATTCCTATGTTTGGCGTTGTAATACTTTGACTGTCTGTCCTGAGCGATCTTCAACCGTTCTTGAATTGTCCGTATCACTGAGGTGGAATCTTCCACTGCTTGACGTTTGAAAAGCTTCGACTCGCCCGTCTCCAACCAAGACAACGACGTACGACACTTCCTCCCGTACAAGGCCTCGAAAGGCGTCATTCCAATACTCGCCTGAAAGCTGTTGTTGTACATAATCTCCACCATATACATGTGATCCTCCCAATGCTTTCTGAAATCTAGGACGCACATGCGAAGCATGTCCTCCATAGTCATGTTGACCCTCTCGGTTTGACCATTCGTCTGCGGGTGAAAGGATGTGCTGAACTTTAGCTTAGTACCCAACAAACTATGCACTAACCTCCAGTCATTCGATGTGAAGTGTCCATCTCGATCACTAACAATACTGCGGGGCATACCGTGCAATCGTACAATATTCTCCACATAGAGTTTAGCTAAATTTTCCACCGGATCTTCCTTCTTGACCGGAATAAAGTGCGACACCTTTGTCAACCTATCTACGACCACCCAAATGGCGTTGTTTCCCTTCTGCGATTTCGGCAAACCATGCACAAAATCCATAGATATGTCGTCGAATTTCCATTCTGGGATAGGTAGGGACTTCAAGAAACCTCAGGGCTTCTGGCATTCCGCCTTTACCAATGCGTAAGTACGACACTTGGACACATAAAGTGCTACATCCTTCTTCAATCCTGGCCACCAGAATAATTTCTTCTTGTCTCTATACATCTTCGTGCTTCTCGGGTGGATTGAGTACTTGGTATGATGAGCCTCATACATCAATTCCTCTCGAAGATTATCCGCACTAGGCAAGCATAGGCGGCCGTCCTTCCTTAGCAACCCATCTTCAACAACAAACTGGGAATTTGACCCATCCAAAGATTCATCCAAGATCTACTTCATGATGTTATCCTGAACCAAAGCCTGCCGAAATCTATCAGCTAGGTCACACTACACATCTGTCCAAAACATTTTCGCCTCAGCACTAAACTGCTTGTCGACGCAAGATATCTCCAAAGCCTCCAACTCATGGACCAATCTCTCATCATGTACCGATAACCAGTTGGCCTGCGCCGGAGTCCTGCGACTCAACGCATCTTCCACTGCATTTCCCTTCCCAGGAACATAATGTATCTTGAAGGTGTAGTCCCCTAAGAACTCCATCCACCTCCGCTGCCTCATGTTCAGATCCTTTTGATCCTACAGGTACTTCAAGCTCTTATGATCGGTGTAAATATCGACCTTCACACCGTACAGATAATGCCTCCAAAGCTTTAGAGCAAATATCACGGCCGCTAACTCTAAGTCGTGGACCAGATAATTTCTCTCGTGAGCCTTCAGTTGTCGTGAACCATAGGCTATCACTCTCCCATGCTATAGCAGGACACAACCCAAACCACTACCAGAAGCATCACTATAGATCTCGAACCCTTCAGTTCCACTTGGCGAACATAAAATAGGCACCGTGGTTAACCTCCTCTTTAATTCTTCAAAAGCCTGCTCGCACTCCAGCGACCACACAAACTTTTGATCCTTCCTTGTCAACATCGTGAGTGGAAGTGTTATCCGTGAAAAGTTCTCTACGAAGCGCCTATAGTAGCCGGCAAGCCCCAGAAAGCTCCGGACTTCCTCCACCGTAGTCAAAGTAGGCCACTCCCGTATTGCCACTATCTTTGCCGGATCCACAGCTATCCCTTCTCCACTGACAACATGACCAAGGAACGCTATCGAGGATAACCAGAATTCACACTTGTAGAACTTAGCATACAACTGATTCCTCCTCAACGTCTCCAACACCATGTGTAGATGTTTGTAGTGATCCTCCTCGCACTGCGACTACACCAGGACATCATCGATAAATACTATCACGAAACGATCCAGGTACTCTCTAAACGTCCTGTTCATCAGATCCATAAACACGGATGGCGCATTAGTCAAAGCAAATGACATGACCGTGAACTCGTAATGCCCAAACCGCGTACTGAATGCTGTCTTTGGGATGTCGCTCTCCCTTATCCTCAACTGGTAGTAACCGAATTTCAGATCTAACTTCAAATATACCATTGACCCAACCAACTGATCAAATAGATCGTCAATCCTGGGGATCAGATATTTGTTCTTCTCCGTAAGCTTGTTCAATTCCCGATAGTCAATGCAGAGTCGCAAGCTCCCATCCTTCTTCTTAACGAAAAGAACCGGTGCGCTCCAAGGAGACGAACTTGGATGCACACAACCTTGCTCTAGCAACTCCTGCAGTTGCACTTTCAACTCCGCCATCTCTCGCGGGGCTATCCGATATGGAGAGCGTGACACCGGTTTGGCACCCGGTACTAGCTCAATGGTAAAATCAATCTCCCGCTGAGGATGGGCTCCTGGGAGATCATCTGGGAACACATCAGGATACTCGGACACGACTGGAATACTGTCAAGACTTGGCTTAGGCATCGAAGTCTGCACTAATGTGACAAACAGCTCTGCCCAAGACCGAACCGCCTTAATCACCTGAAGGGCCGACATCAAAATCTTACCCGACCACTTCATGCCCGCAAAAGTAGTCTCCCGATCAGTGTTCATACCCAACTTAACTTCCATACGGTTGCAATCAATGCATGCACCCTACTCCGAGAGCCAATCCATGTCGAAGATTACGTCGAACTCCACTAACGGTAGAACCAACGCCCGCAAATCAAACTCCTGATCCCCAATCTGTATCTTCACAACGCAGACCATATCCACACGCATTGAGCACCCATTGGGCAACAACACATCCAATTTGTCTTTTGCCACCGAGGACGGAACCCCGATGCGTGATATGAATTTTTCAGACAAGGAGGAATGCAATGCTCCCGTATCAAACAGGGCTTTTGCCGGAAACTCAAAGATCAACACAAAGCCTAGCACCAACAAAAGTAAGCTAACAAATACGAAGGTAACAACCATAAAAGTTAAACCACTGTAATTTAACTCATACCTGTTGTAACACCCCCATCTGTCGCATGCCATATAACAGAAGGTCCAGCTGGAACCCGACGTCATATACCGCAGACAGTCGGAAGGATTATCAAATGAATAATCAAACTATCCAATTACGACTACTCGTCCTACACAGAGCATTCTAGCAGAAGTTTTTTAAGTTGAAAGAACCCAAACTTAAATCCATCAAATATGAATGTCCACAGCTACAACAACAGGAATGAAACCCCAAATACACTGAAACGGGTACATTGCCTTATGACCTTACAAATGTTCACTTAATATAACATGTTTTACATACATCGGCTCGCAGGCCGGACACACATGATAAATGTAAAAACAACTATTCTACGGCCTTCTAGGGCCAGCACAGCAACATTGGCTCCAGCCCGCTATTTGGCGCTCGGCTCTGCAGCACCTGCAAGCACATACCACCGCACGGTGGCAAACAAGGCAACGGTCAGCTAAAAGCCGACCAAATTATAACGACCCCGCCCCTTACTCGGGACGGCGGTGCTCTTTCCCTGCATAACATTAGTCCAATAAAATAGTATAGCGCAATTATATTTCGCCACAGGTGTAGGCTCTCACGGCCAAACACCCCGTGCACTCAGGGCACATTCATGGTGAACCCTGACAAATCAGTGCATTCACCACCACCCCCAGGATGGCAACAACATGTGAGCATTTAGCCTATCTGACCACCGTCTAAGGCTCCGACTATGCCTACGACCAGTGCCCATCTTCGGATTTCTCGCACCGTACCACATAGCCTAGGTCCAATTCCACTTGCCCGTTGCTCACGCCGCATATACAAATTAAGTCCTACGCGCGGGCCAAGCTTCTCTCGGATCCCAAATTTTTCCAAAACAATCTCATAACCCAGTTATGATCAAGGCCGGTTCCCAGACCGCCAAGTTAGCAGAACACGTTTCCGCTCAATTTTCCGGGTGTGCCTTGAAGCTAACCTCCAAGGATCCCTGCTGCAATCTACCGCATAGAAACCCGAAAAACCCAAAGAATAGAGTCTTCTCCGGCAAATCATAGCAAATGCAACTTCACCGATCCAGACAAAACACGTCTGGGTAGGCTTCACACACAATGCCTATGCCCGTACTTACGATTCCGGGCTCTATATGCAGCACAAGGGGGACTATTCACATCCACCCCAAGGAACACCACACACTCACTGTACACTCGTGGGAGCGGGATTCCCTATGCAAAAGAAAGAGCTTCAAACGCTCAAGTTGAGAATCGTTACCCTTGTAGTTCGTTTTGGCGCCATGGAAAAACTACGCGGACAGAACTCTTCGCAACGACCTTCCCTCCACGGATCCGCTCTCAAACTTCGAAACGGTGGTCCGGTGCTCCGCCGGCGGCCGAAAACCTCCTTCTTCTTCCTCTTCTCTCTCAACTTGGAAGGAGAAAGCTTTGGAGAGAAAATAAGGGATTAACCTCCTATTCCCGGCCTTAACAGAGCAGGATCTCATCTGGGCCGTCGGATCTTAATTAAAGAAAACGAACGGCTCAGATCTGCACAAAATTCTCCAGACCTGGGCCGAACACGGCTTGGCACACGGCCGTGTCCCAGGCCGTGTGCCTCGATCCAGGCACGATCGTCGAACTGAGAGACGCACACGGGCCAAGACGCGCCCGTGTCTCACCTAACACGCCCGTGTCTGGTTCCTCGACACGCCCGTGTTCGGGGGCGTATCACGCATAACCGCCACGATAACGGACACGACCCAACTGCACATGGGTAGGGACACGGGTTGGCACACGCCCGTGTCGGATGACACGCCCGTGTCATCCGGCCGTGTTCCTGGCCGTGTCCTTCTCGGGATGAAAACGGCCAAAAATCACCAGCCAAACACGGCCTTGGACACGCCCATGTCCAAGGCCGTGTACCCCTATACAGGCACCAAAAACCCTTTTTCGCGACTGACTCGCACACAATTTTCGGGGCGTTACAAATCTCCCCCACTTCAGGAATTTCGTCCCGAAATTAAACAAAGGTACACAAAATCTAACTGATACCTGAGTGGAACAACTCGGGGTATTCCTCACACATAGTTTGCTCTCTCTCCCAAGAAAGCACCTCACGTCCGCAATTATCCCAACAGACTTTAACCATTCGGACCTCCTTGTTGCGGAGTCGTTTGACTGCAACATCTTCAATTCGTACTGGCTTGACCCTTGTTGTTAACTCATAATCAACCGGTACCTGATTGTCCGCAACGATCTGCGAAGGCTCTTGCACTGACTTACGCAACACTGATACGTGGAACACGTCATGCAGCCCACTCAACTCCGTCGACAACTTCAACCTATACGCTGCCTCGCCAACACGCTCCATGATTTCAAATGGTCCAAGGTATCTCGGACTCAGCTTCTTCAAGCATCGAACCCGCGATACACCCTTGAACGGCTTGATTTTTAGATATACCATGTCGCTAACGTTGAACTCCACATTCCTATGTTTGGCGTTATAATACTTTGACTGTCTATCCTGAGCAATCTTCAGCCTTTCCTAAATTGTCCGTATCATTGAAGTGGCGTCTTCCACAGCTTGATGTTTATACAACTTCGATTCGCCTGCCTCCAACCAAGACAACGGCGTACTACACTTCCTCCCGTACAAGGCTTCGAAAGGCGCCATACCAATACTTGCCAGAAAACTGTTGTTGTACGCAAACTCCACCATATATAGGTGATCCTCCCAATGCTTTCCGAAATCTAGGACGCACATGCGAAGCATGTCCTCCATAGTACTGTTGACCCTCTCGGTCTGACCATCCGTCTGTGGATGAAAGGCTGTGCTGAAACTCAGCTTAGTTCCCAACATACTATGCATCAACCTCTAAACCTTCGACGTAAAGCGTCCATCCCGATCACTAACAATACTGCGGGGCAAAACATGCAATACTACTATATTATCCACGTAGAGTTTGGCTATCTTTTCCACCGGTTCTTCCTTCCTGTTCGGAACAAAGTGTGACATCTTTGTCAACCTATCTACGACCACCCATATGGCATCTTTTCCCTTCTGTGACTGCGGCAAACCATGCTCAAAGTCTATCGACATGTCATCGAATTTCCATTCTGGGATAGGTTAGGGATTTCAAGAAACCTCCGGGCTTCTGGCATTCCGCTTTCACCAATGCACAAGTATGACACTTGGCCACATAAAGTGCCACATCCTTCTTCAACCCGATCACCAGAATAATTTCTTCATGTCTCTATACATTTTCGTGCTTCCCGGGTGGATTGAGTACTTGGTATGATAAGCCTCATACATCAACTCCTCCGGAATATTATCCGCACTAGGAACGCATAGACGACCGTCCTTCTTTAGCAACCCATATTCAACCACAAACTGGGAATTTGACCCATCCAAAGGATCATCCAAGATCTGCTTCATGCTGTTATCCTGAGCCAAAGCCCGCCGAACTCTATCCGCTAGGTTATGCTGCAACTTTGTCCAAAATAGTTTCGCCTCAGCACTAGACTGCTTATCGACACAGGATATCTCCAATGCCTCCAACTCTTGGACCAATCTCTCATCATGTAACGATAACCAGTTGGCTTGTGCGGGAATCTTACGACTCAATGCATCCGCCACTGCATTTCCCTTCCCAGGCACATAATGTATCTTGAAGGTGTAGTCCCCTAAGAACTCCATCCACCTCCGCTGCCTCATGTTCAGATCCTTTTGGTCCAACAGGTACTTCAAACTCTTATGATCGGTGTAAATATCGACCTTCACACCATACAGATAGTGCCTCCAAAGCTTTAGAGCAAATATCACGGCCTCTAACTCTAAGTCGTAGACCGGACAATTCATCTCGTGAACCTTCAGTTGTCGTGAACCATAAGCTATCACTCTCCCATGCTGTAGCAGAACACAGCCCAAACCATTATCCGAAGCATCACTATAGATCTCGAACCCTTCGGTTCCAATTGGCGAACACAAAATAGGCGTTGTGGTCAACCGCCTATTCAACTCTTCAAAAGCCTGTTCGCACTCCGGAGACCACACAAACTTCTGATCCTTCCTTGTCAACGTCATGAGTGGTAGTGCTATCCGCGAGAAGTTCTCTACGAAGCGCCTGTAGTAGCCAGCAAGCCCCAGCAAATTCCGGAACTCTGCCACTGTAGTCAAAGTAGGCCACTCTCGTATCGCCACCATCTTCGCCGGATCCACAGCTATCACTTCTCCACTGACAACATGACCAAGGAACACTATCGAGGATAACCAGAATTCACACTTGGAGAACTTTACATACAACTGACTTTTCCTCAATGTCTCCAACAACATGTGCAAATTCTTGTAGTGATCTTCCTCGCACCGCGAATACACCAGGATATCATCGATAAATACTATCACGAAATGATCCAGGTACTCTCTGAACATCCTGTTCGTCAGATCCATAAACACGGATGGCGCATTCGTCAACCCAAACGGCATGACCGTGAACTCGTAATGCCCAAACCGCGTACTGAATGCTGTCTTTGGGATGTCGCTCTCCATTATCCTCAATTGGTAGTAACCGAATTTCAGATCTAACTTCGAATATACCGTTGACCCAACCAACTGATCAAATAGATCGTCAATCCTGGGGATCGAATATTTATTCTTTTCCGTAAGCTTGTTCAATTCTCGATAGTCATTGCAAAGCTGCAAGCTCTCATCTTTCGTCTTAACGAAAGGAACCGGTGCGCTCCAAGGCGATGAACTTGGACGCACATATCCTTGCTCCAACAACACTTGCAGTTGCACCTTTAACTCAGCCATCTCTTTTGGCTCTATACGATACGGAGAGCGTGACACCAGTTTGGCACTACACCAAACCACCTTAACCATATGAGGGACAAACATCAATGTCTTACACGACCCCTTTCACGCCCACAAATGTCGTCTCATGACTAGCTCTCAACTGAGCCCCTAGCAACTTCGATCAACGTATGCCTGCAGCTCTGAGAGCTTGACCATACTAAAGATCACGCTGAATTCTCCTAGCGGTATCAACAACGCTTGCAAATCAAACTATTGATTCACAATCCAGACCTAAACGCAACATATTCTATTTGCGCGCATTGCGTACCATAAGACAACAACATCTCCGAAACGTCTTTTGCCATCGAAAGAAGTATTCCGACGTGCAAAATAATTTCTTTGGGCAAACGGAGACGCGGAGCCCCCTTTAACGAACGGTGCTCTCGCCAAACAAACGAAAGTCATGACAAATCTCAACACAAACAGTTCTAAACTAATATGCACAAGGACGACATGTGGTTATAGTTAACTGTTATAACTTTAAACCATACCTGTCACCACGACAGCGTTCTTTCTGGCCTCTTGCTGACCCAGCCTGTACACTTTAGAATTCCTCTCGGACATAAAGCGTCCGTTCCAATAGCTACGGGCAAAGTGACCCACTTTTCCGCAGATATAGCAAGCTCCCGGGACTCGACTTGTGGTTGCCCCCAACGCACCAGACGAAGGGGCTGAGTTCGAAGTCTTCAGCTTCTTGTTCCAACTACGGACATCAGACTTTGAACTTGGCCCTTTGAATTGTGGTTTCTTAGTACTAAAGTCCTCACCTGCTCCTGACATAGCTTCCTTAATCTTCTGAGCACCATCCCAACATTCTCGGGCAAAGTGCCCATTCTTGCCACAAGTATGACAGTTGTAAGTAACCTTGCTAGTCGATGATCTAACCTTTTTCTTCAGCGTTCTGCAAGATGCACCCCTCATAGGACTTGCAGAGTTCGATACCCTACTCACTGGTATCTTGCGAATTTTTCCCATTTCCACTTCCAAAGATCTGGCCGACTCTACCAAGGCTCGGAATACCATTAATTTTGGTCCTAGAAGTAGAATTCGCAGTTCGTCACGTAGACCACTATAGAATCTATCAACTATAGACCTCTCGTTCTCCAACTCAAAGCATGGGTAGAGGCTTATCAAAAGGAACGCCTGCAAATACTCATCAACTGAGTGCGTACCCTGCACCAAGCACATATTCAACGGCTGACCTGATGGCCTCCTAAATGTCATTTGATCCAACACACCACCCGACATTGAAGTCATCTCGGGGACAAAAGGTTGCACATTGCTTCCCTGCTGTGCACTAGTCATAGCGAGCACCACTTCAACGATCCTTTTTATGGTTTCAAATGAAAGAGGGGTCTCAAGCGCGCCACTGGGTGCACTATAATCCTCAGAAACCAGATGTTCTGTCGGCTCTGCGTCACTCCCGGTCACCTATAGTCGTACAAAACACCAATAAGTGACCAAACAAAATTGCAAAAAGTAATTATAGGAACGCGCAGGTTCCTCAACCACGTGTATTTTTCATTCCTAAATGGACATTCATGGGTTATTTTTAATGTTATAATGATGACGCACACATGTGCTCACCACCCCTTAAAAGAATTCGCCCACGAATTCATTTAAGCCTTACCGTAACCAGAAGTCTGATACCAAATTGTAACACCCCCATCTGTCGCATGACATATAACAGAAGGTCCAGCTGGAACCCGATGCCATATACCACAGACAGTCGGAAGGATTACCAAATGAATAATCAAACCATCCAATTAAGACTACTCGTCCTACACAGAGCATTCTAGCGGAAGTTTTTAAAGTTGAAAGAACCCAAACTTAAATCCATCAAATATGAATGTCCACAGCTACAACAACAGGAATGAAACCCCAAATACACTGAAACGGGTACATGGCCTTATGGCCTTACAAATGTTCACTTAATATAACATGTCTTACATACATCGGCTCGCAGGTCGGCCACACATGATAAATGTAAAAACAACTATTCTACGGCCTTCTAGGGCCAGCACAGCAACATCAGCTCCAGCCCGCTATTTGGCGCTCGGCTCTGCAGCACCTGCAAGCACATACCACCGCACGGTGGCAAACAAGGCAACGGTTAGCTAAAAGCCGACCAAATTATAACGACCCCGCCCCTTACTCGGGACGGCGGTGCTCTTTCCCTGCATAGCATTAGTCCAATAAAATAGTATAGCGCAATTATATTTCACCACAAGTGTAGGCTCGCATGACCAAACACCCCGTGCACTCAGGGCACATTCATGGTGAACCCTGACAAATCAGTTCATTCACCACCACCCCCAGGATGGCAACAACATGTGAGCATTTAGCCTATCTGACCACCGTCTAAGGCTCCGACTATGCCTACGGCCAGTGCCCGTCTTCGGATTTCTCGCACCGTACCACATAGCCTAGGTCCAATTCCACTGGCCCTTTGCTCACGCCGCATATACAATTTAAGTCCTACGCGCGGGCCAAGCTTCTCTTGGATCCCAAATTTTTCCAAAACAATCTCATAACCCAGTTATGATCAAGGCCGGTTCCCAGACCGCCAAGTTAGCAGAACACGTTTCCGCTCAATTTTCCGGGTGCGCCTTGAAGCTAACCTCCAAGGATCCCTGCTGCAATCTACCACGTAGAAACCTGAAAAACCCAAAGCATAGAGTCTTCTCCGTCAAATCATAGCAAATGCAATATCACTGATCCAAACAAAATACGTCCGGGTAGGCTTCACACACAATGCATATGCCCGTACTTACGATTCCGGGCTCTATATGCAGCACAAGGGGGACTATTCACATCAACCCCAAGGAACACCACACATTCACCGCACACTCGCGGGAGCGGGATTCCCTATGCAAAAGAAAGAGCTTCAAATGCTCAAGTTGAGAATCGTTACCCTTGTAGTTCGTTTTGGCTCCATGGAAAAACTACGCGGACAGAACTCTTCGCAATGACCTTCCCTCCACGGATCCGCTCTCAGACTTCGAAACGGTGCTCCGGTGCTCCACCGGTGGCCGAAAACCTCCTTCTTCTTCCTCTTCTCTCTCACCTTGGAAGGAGAAAGCTTTGGAGAGAAAATAAGGGATTAACCTCCTATTCCCGCCCTTAACAGAGCAGGATCTCATCTGGGCCGTCAGATCTTAATTAAAGAAAACGAACGGCTCAGATCTACACAAAATTCTCCAGACCTGGGCCGAACACGGCTTGGCACACGGCCATGTCCCAGTCCGTGTGCCTCGATCCAGGGACATTCATCGAACTGAGAGACTCACATGGGCCAAGACGCGCCCGTATCTCACCTGACACGCCCGTGTCTGGTTCCTCGACACGCCCGTGTTCGGGGGCGTGTCACGCAAAACCGCCACGGCAACGGACACGACCCAACTGTACACGGGTAGGGACACGGGTTGGCACATGCCCATGTCAGATGACACGCCCGTGTCATCCGGCCGTGTTCCTAGCCGTGTCCTTCTCGGGATGAAAATAGCCAAAAATTACCAGCCAGACACGGCCTTGGACACGCCTGTGTCCTAGGCCGTGTACCCCTATACAGGCACCAAAAACTCTTTTTTGCGACCGACTCACACACAATTTTTGGGAAGTTACACCTGTCACCACGTCCGCTTGCTTTATGGCCTCTTGCAGGCCAAGGTTGTAGACTCTAGGCTGGGCTGGAGCATGGTGGGACGCGGTTGACTCCACCGCCTTCCCTTTCTCCTCATAAGTCGCTCCAAGCTTCCTCTCGGACTTTGCACGTCCGCTCCAACACTCACCAGCAAAATGCCCCGTCTTCCTGCAGTTGTAGCAAGCTCCTGGGACTCGACTTGTAGTTGCCCCCGACGCACCAGACTGAGGGGCTGAGTTCGAAGTCCTCTGTTTCTTGTTCCACCTGCGGAAACTTGACTTGGCATTTGGCACCTTGAACTCGGACTTCTTTTCTCCTGGGTCCTTCTTCTCTTGAACTTTCTTAACGACCTTCTCCAACGAACGGGCCGAATTGACCAAGGATAGGAAGCCTTGTGCCTTAGGCCCAGCAAGTAGTAACTGTAGGTCGCCACGTAGACCCTCATAGAATCGGTTGGTCTTCCTCTCTTCTTCCATAAACATAGCACCAGCATAATGACCCAACCGTGTGAACTCATGGAGATACTCGTCCACGCTTCTGGCTCCCTGAGTCAACCCAAGAAATTGGTTCTCCATCTCGAGCTTCTGAGCAAAGGGTACAAATCTGGCTAGGAACAATCTTGAAAATTCCTCCATAGGCACATCGGCAAGCTGCCTACCCACTAAGAGATGAAACTCCAATTCATCCCACCACAACCTCGCTTCACCCACCAAAAGAAAAGTCGTTATGGTAGTCTTCTGCCACTCCTCAGTTAACGTGGCTGTCAACACCCTCTTTATCGAAGAGAGCCAGTCTTCAGCTTGAGCTGGCGTTCCAACCCCATCGAAGCTAAAAGGATTAAAGCCCATTACATGCTTTATCTTCTTCTCTGTAGCTCTCCTCGGCTCTACTAGATCGACTGCTGCGCGCTCCACCACTCTCGGTTCTGCCGCCCTAACCGGTTCTTTCTCATTCGCAGGAGGTGCGCGATGTATTTGCCATGCAGGTTGGGCATTTATCATCGCAAATACGGCTTCAGCCACCATCCTGATGGTTTTTGCTGGAGGAGTAGGCATGTCACTCGGTGCACTACTTTCCGCCGATTGCGGATGCTCTGATTGACCAGCACCGCTCCTAGCTGCCTATAGTAGCAAAGACACACGATTAGACGACAAACAAATTGCTAAAAGAAATCATTGGAACACTCAGATTCCACAAAACAAGTGTATTTTTTCATTCCTAAGTGGACATTCATGGTTTCTTTTTGATGTTATAACGATGACGCACACATGTGCTCACCACCCCTTAAAAGAATTCGCCCACGAATTCATTTAAGCTTGACCATAACCAGAAGTCTGATACCAAATTGTAACACCCCCATCCGTCACATGACATATAACAGAAGGTCCAGCTGGAACCCGATGCCATATACCACAGACAGTCGGAAGGGTTACATAAGAATATTCAAACTATCCAATTAAGACTACTCGTGCTACACAGTGCATTCTGGCGGAAGCTTTTAAAGTTGAAAGAACCCAAAACTTGAATCCATTAAACATGAATATCCACAACCACACTACTAGAATGAAAACCAAATACACTGAAAGGGTACATGGCCTTATGAACTTACAATAGTTCACTTAATAAATAGTGTTTTCTATACATCGGCACGCAGGCCGGCCACACATGACAAAAGTAAAGTACAACTATTCGCTTTGGCCTTCAAGGGCCAGCACAACAACATGGGCTCCAGCCCGCTATTTGGTACTCGGCTCTGCAGCACCAGCAAGCATAATTCCACTGCACGGTGGCAAGCAAAGCAACGGTCAGCCAAAAGCCGACCAAATTATAACGACCCCGCCCCTTACTCGGTACGGCGGTGCTCTTTCCCTGTATAACATTAGTGCAATAAAACAATAAAGCGCAATTATACTACGCCACAGGTGTAGGCTCGCACGGCCAAACACCCCGTGCACTCAGGGCACATTAACGGTGAATCCTGACACTTCAGCGTCTTCACCACCATCCCAAAGATGGCAACCATGTGAGCATTTAGCCTTTCTGAGCACCGTCTAAGGCTCCCAACTATGCCAACGGCCAGTCCCCTTTTCGGGTCTCTTGCACGGAACCACATAGCCTAGGTCCGATTCCACTTGCCCGTTGCTCACACCACGTAGTCACCTTAAGACGTACGCACGAGCCAAGCTTCTCTCGGATCCCAAAATTTTCCAAACAATCACATAACCCAGTTATGTTCTAGGCCGGTTCCCTGACCGCCAAGTTAGCAGAACAACGATTCCGCTTAGTTTTCTGGGTGCGCCTTGGAGCTAACCTTCAAGGATCCCTGCTGCAATCTAGCGCGTAGAAACCCGAAAACCCAAAACACGGAGTCTTCTCCGGCAAAACATATCAAATTCAACATCACCGATCCAGACAATACTCGTCTGGGTAGGCTTCACACACAATGCCTATGCTCGTACTTCGATTCCGGACTCTATATGCAAAACAAGGGGGACTATTCACATCAACCCCAAGGAACACCACGCACTCACCGCACACTCGCGGGAGCGGGATTCCCTATGCAGAAAGGAAGAGCTTCACATGCTCAAGTAGAGAATCGTTACCCTTGTAGTCCGCTTTGGCGCCATGGAAAAACTACACGGATGGAAGTCTTTGCAATGAACTTTCCTCCATGGATCCGCTCTTTGATCTCTAAACGGTGCTCTGATGCTCCGCCAGCGGCCGGAATTCCTTCCTTCTTCCTCCTCTTTCCAACTCCTTGAGAGAGAGAATGGTTGGATAGAAATGAAGGATTAACTCCCCTATTCCCGGCCTTAACAGAGCAGGAAACCATATAGGTCGTTGGATCCTATTTAGAGAAAATGAACGGCTCAGATCCGCTCAAAAATCTCCAAACCTGGGCCGAACATGGCTTGGCACACAGCCGTGTCCCCGGCCGTGTGCCTCGATCCAGGCACGATCGTCGAACAAAGGAAAGACACACGGGCTCAGACACGCCCGTGTCCCACCTGACACGCCCGTGTCGGGTCTCTCGACATGCCCGTGTCTGGGGGCGTGTCACGCATAACTGCCACGCCAACCGACACGACCCAACTGAACACGGGTACTGACACGAGTAGGCACACGCCCGTGTCATGCAACCGTGTTCCTGGCCGTGTCCTTCTCGGGATGAAAACGACCAAAAATCCCCAGCCAGACATGGTCTTGGACACACCCGTGTCCTAGGCCGTGTACCCCTATACAGGCACAAAAAATCCCTTTTTAAGCGACCGACTCAAATACAACTTTCGGGGCGTTACACATGGTCTGCTCTCACTCCCATGTTAGCTCATCACGGCCACAATTGTTCCACCAGACTTTGACCATCCCAATTGTCTTGTTCCGCAACTGTTTATCAACACGATCCTCGATCTGAATGGGCCTAACCTTCGTTGTTAGCTCATACTCCACCGGCACACGATCATTCTCGATTACTTGAGCTAGAACTTTGACGGCTTTCTGAAACACAGAGATGTGAAACAAATCATGTAATTCACCCAAGTCTACCGAAAGAGCTAGCCGATAAGCAGCTTCCCCAATTTGCTCTACCACTTCAATCGGACCAAGATATCTCGGACTCAACTTTTTCATACGTCAAATCCTGGACACGCCTTTGAAGGGTTTGATCTTCAAATATACCCAAACGCCCACCACGAACTCCAAGTTTCAATGCTTGGCGTTGTAGTACTTTCCTTGCCGATCCTCGGCTATCAGTAGCCGCTCCCGAATAACGTGTATCATCAGGTAGCTTCATCAACTTCTTTACGCATATACACTTTGGATACGCCTGCTTTTGCCCAAGCTAATGATGTACGGCACTTCCGACTATACAGAGCTTCAAATGGTGTCATACCGATGCTCTCTTGGTAGCTATTGCTGTAGGCAAACTCCACCATATAGAGATGATCTTCCCATCTCTTACCGAAATCCAGGGCGCATATTCGGAGCAAATCCTCCATGGTTCTGTTGGTCCTCTCAGTTTGGCCATCCATTTGGGGATGAAAGGCCGTACTGAACGTAAATTTTGTGCCCAATAGTTTATGGACTAGCCTCCAATCATTTGATGTAAATCGCCCATCACGATCGCTCACGATGCTACGAGGAACACCATGTAGCCGTACGATCTGCTCCACATTGAGCTTTACCAAACTGTCCACTGCATCGTCCCATTTGTTCGGAAGGAAGTTTGCCACTTTCGTCAACCGGTCTACAATCACCCAGATTGAATCATTTCCTCGTTGAGATCTCGGCAACCTGTGCACGAAATCCATTGAAATATCATCGAACTTCCATTCCGGAATCGGCAACGACTTCAGGAAACCGCCAGGCTTTTGTCCCAGATCTTCTCCTCTTGGTGGAACGACGGATTTAGCACTAAAATCGCCGAAGGAAGTGGCTGGAAGAAGTCCCCCTGTAATGGCCGAAAATCTGCGTTTTAAATAGAAAAAGTCAGAAAATTTGTCGCACACGGTCTGGCGCACGACCGTGCGTGACCCATGTGATATTCGCATGCAGATAAGGCATGAGGAAGAAGAAGCGTTGACCCTTGTGATTTTACTCGCGCACGGGCGATTCCGGCCGTGCGTGAAGAAATTCGCACGGGTAAACACATAGCACAAGAATGCAGGAGAAAATAGTGGAATCGTGCGTCTTACTCGCGCATGGGCGATGTTGCTTGTGCGTGAAGGAAACACACGATTAACCACAGAGCACTGGAAAGCTAGAGAAAATGTGCAGGCCGTGCGATTCCATCTCGCACGGTTTGGTCTAAATCATGCGAGAACAAAGCACACGGTCAGAAATAGAAGTCCCCAGAAATGCTGTGTGAAATGCACGATTGCACTACAACCGTGCATGAAGAAATGCGCACGACCGTGCGTTTTACACAGAAACTGGAAAATGAATCTGGGACATCCCGACTACCTGCACGACAATGAAACCAACTGGAGCACCAGCTCCCAGCAATAAAATGCAAACAACAACAATAAAAAGAGCTACGGGGAGCACCAGGCGCTTAACCCCGACAATAGAATGTGCAAATGCACACCCTTGGGCCAAAAACAATGCACTAATGGTGAAGTGAGGTCCTAAACAAAAATATAACTTTTCCAATTAAAAAAGTAGTGCACATGCGAGAAAATAAGCCCAGATGAGTCCGAAAAACTATAAATATCGGACTCATCACATCCCCAGACTTACCTATATGCGCGTCCTGAGCAAACAAAATCTATGCAGATAAAGAAAATAAAATAGCTAACACGGAAATTGAGATATGGAGTACCATGCGAAGTCGCAAGCACGTACGCGTAAAAATATAATAGAAGAAATTTCTAAGTATACAAAATAGTTAATACTTTTCACAATGCGTATCAACATTTTATTATTACTCAAAAATGGAATCACGGTGAATCTTCTGGTCACGCATAGGAAGAAAGTAGGCTAATCGCTAGGCGAGCATTACCAAAGATCGGGGCTCAGGATAACCTCTAAAGGAATCCACCATTGTCGGTGACCATATGCTTGCCCGTTCGCACTCTCTCCACGGCACTGGTTTGGTTCACACACGAATCAGTAGTACTTTAGGTGACGAGATGGGGCTTTGGTGTCGGTGAGGTAAACAAAGATAAACAGAAAGGCTACACACCAAACCCAAATGAGCTAGAATAAAATGAATCTATCCGCTAACCAAAATACATGCGGGTACACCACACCCCCAGACTTAATTTTTAACATATATGTGCGTGCACCGCCTACTCCAAAAAAAATCACATCTCAAATAGGATTTTCAACTATATGTTTTCTTTTCACTTTTTTTTTTACTTTTCATATTCACATATATTTTTTTTATCATTTTTTTTTCTTTAAACAATTTCAGCAAATATAAGCTTTGGAGAACATCCACATAATCACATATAAAATCACCACATCCACAACCCAACATGAAAAATGTAAAACACTAAAGCTCGACTTGGGTGTGTGACTAGGATCGGCTTTGAGGCTTTAGTGAAATAATGGTGGAGCTGAATCAAAAGAATGGGTAGGCACAATGGGGCTAGCGAGGATATGACGTTAGGAACGGTACAAAGCTCAACTGGGCCAAAATGATGGCCTACATCACACTCATGCATGACTAACCATTACCTATGCTTCAAGAATAGCTTGGGGAAAGTTCTTAGCCAACGAGAAAGACTATCCTTCCTCCCGACTTGAGCAATACGAAACTAATAACCATATATACACATTCCTAAGCTACCGTCATATTCGCACCGGATTCACCATTTTTTGAGTAGAATAAAAAGTCTTTACACAAATAGAAAAAATATAAAACTATAAGCATACAGAAAAATTAAACCTACTCCAATTTCTACACGAGACGAGAGCACTCGACTAGGAGCACCGCAAGTTCAACATTTTACTCAGTCTCATAATCCTATGCCAGCACAAAAATTTTCCCAAATTGTACAACCTGGGGCTCGCGAGAGACGGTCCAGCGGGAGAAGGGATGACTGGCGAGATGATAGGATGCCCACCTACAGGAGGCGAGATGGTGGGATCCTCTGGAGTGGGCGAGACCTTCTAGTGGGCGAAATCATCCTAGAAGGCGAGAGAGCTCACATGCCGAAAAGGCAGCGAGACGGGCATGGCGGCCGTCTGGCCCGGCAGTACCTTCCCCACTCGCCGCAAGGGAAAAAAGATATCTTTACCTATTTTGACCCACAAGGGGGATTTTATCTTCGTGCCCCCGATAGTTTTACATCTTTAACCCTGGAGGCCTGTGTATAGCTCTCCAGAACAGCGGAGTTGGGCTATTAGCAGACCCGGTCCAGGGTGTTTTGGGCATTTCAAGATGGTTTGGAAGTGATATTTGCAGAACAGATTCAGAAATCTATAAATAGACCGATAAGGTGCCTGAGAAAAGGTTGTTGAACCTTCCCACTTTTTCCCTCTCAGGCACCTAGCTCAGCACTGGCTAGGGAGGGGAAGACTAACAGTTCTTCCGGGTAAGAGGCGGGACCTCCAAGCTGAGTCCCCTCGGTCTGTTTTCAGGTCGCTGACTCTCGTCAGGGCGGTAGCGCAAGGAGAGTACGTGTGGGCTGCATCCTGTTTCGAACTCTAGGAGGGACCGGAAAGCCGGTTCCAATATTTTGGTGCGGTGAGCGTGGATGCAGCCCTCAGAGAAGAACCTTGAGCAACAAATATGGCGGGAGATCATGGAGAAGGAGAAGGAGGGGAGTCAGATAATCAGGGGGGATTTGTAGGAAGAGCGGAGTTCCTGGCTTCGATCAAGGGGATCATGGATCTTTTGCAAGGGATCTCGCGGCAGGGAGACTGTTCAACTCCACTGCCCACAGTGCCAGCTCTCGCGACTCAGGAGGAACTTGTCTCGGCGCGAGTCGGAGAAGACGCCCCGGGGAGAAGGCCGGGAAAGGAGGTGATGTTGGAAGGGACCAGGAGGGACATGGCGGGAAGGGAGCTGTTCCCAAGTCCGGCGAGTACCATCGCGCCAGGGGAGGTCGTCACGCGAGTAGGGGTGGCGAGACCGGCAGCACGGGGGTCCCCTTTTTGCGAGTTAGTCCTGTCCGCTCCGGTCCCGGAGGGCTTCCGAGAGCCCGAGATGAATTACTATGTGGGGAAGGACGATCCCCTCCATCACTTGCAGTGGTTCGAAGACGCTGTCTCGATCAGGCCCATGACGGACGCGTTTATGTGCCGCCTCTTTGCGATCACTCTGAAAGACAAGGCTAGGGACTGGTTCCACCAACTCCCAGCAGGAATGATATATTGCTTCGAGGACTTGAGTAGGGGCTTCCAGCTCCGGTTCTCCACATCTAAGAAAAGGAAGAAGAACCCAGAATCGATCTTCTTGATTAAGCAGAAGGCGGATGAATCACTGGCTCAATACGTGGATAGGTTCCAAGAGGAAATTCTGGATATACAGGAGGTGCCGGGTTTTGCCCTCCAGATGGCTTTCACAGTGGGACTGCGAGAAGGGTTCTTCAAAATGAGCCTCACCCGGAAGGCGCCGCTTTCCTTTGAGGGCTTGATGGAGAAGGCAGCCAAGGAAATAGCAATGGAGGCAGCAAACCCGGCCTTCGCAAAGAAGCTGGCAAGGCTCACTGAGGTAGAGTCGAGGGAGACAGGAGGGAGGCAACATGAAGCGAGGAGAAGGGAAGAGTCGAGGGCTCCGGCATATCCAGAGCTGGGGTGGAGGCAGCAGGGGGGGGGGGGGCTGCCCCCGGACAAGGTAGAGGATTTCCCCAAGGGGGAAGGAATCAACAGGGAGGACCGGGAAGGTTCAATCAGATGGGGTGGGGGTATGGTCATAGGCCACCCCTACCTCCTCCGCAGCAGGCCATGGCCATCGGCCGAGGCAGAGGAAGGGGCCGGGAAAGAGGAAGAGGAGCGGGAGCAGGGAGAAGGAGGAACCCTCAGGAAGGGAGACCGAAAGGGGGGGTGGCGTTGCCATACTGTGACTTCCACGAGGAAGAAGGTCACGCAACGGCTACCTGCCCGGATTTCTTGGAGTTAAGGAGGACTCGAGGAGCTGGGGAACAGCCAAGGCCGGTGCGGATAGAGGAAGTAACAATTATAGGAGAAGAGGATCGGTGTGTGGATCGTGCGGATGAAGGGGATCGCGGGCTGGTTGGGGTGATCAATGGGGGGGGGGGGGATAGAGGCGGCCCGAAAGGCGAGCCTTCACACTATGTACCGCCGAAGTGTCGCCTCGACGTCACAATCCCCTCCTCCAGATGAAAAGATTACGTTTTCAAGAAAAGACATGTCCGACCATGAGGACCCCTTTTGTGACGCGCTGGTGATACGGACCGCCATCGAGAACTTCACGGTGTCGCGGATCCTAGTCGACAATGGGAGCTCGGTGAACGTGATTTTTAAGAAGGCATTCAATGCAATGAGGGTGGAGGCATGGAGGGTACTGGCAGCGGATGGACCATTGTTTGGATTCTCAGGAGAAAGAAAAGAGGTCGAGGGGGGTGTGGGACTCCAAGTAACTCTGGGAGGGCTATCCCGAAATTGCCGTTTTGTCATAGTGGATGCCCCCAGTAGCTACAACGCTATCTTTGGGTGCCCCTTGATCAGCGCTTTCAGATGCGTTCCGTCGTCGTTCCACCAGTGCTTGAAGCTGAATTCTGGAGGTACTCAAATCAGGGTACGAGGAGATCTGAAGGCAGCAAGGGAATGCTACGTGACGGCAGTAAACACAATCTCCTGGCAGGGGGACGCAGAGGAGTTGGAAAAGAGGATGGAGCGATTGCAACAAGAGCAGGGAGGCGAAGAAGAGCGAGGAGAGGAAGGTGCTGGAGGAGAGGGAGAAGTAGTAGCGGTTGGAGGCATTGCGGGGGAGCCAACGATGGCGGGAGAGAAGTTCGGGGAGATGGGGACGACAGAAGAAAGGGAGGAGGAAGGTGCTGGGGGAGAGGGAGAAGTAGTAGTAGTGGTTGGAGGCACTACGGAGGAGCAAGGAATGGCGGGAGAGGAGTTCGGGGAGACGGAGATGGTAGAAGAAAGGGAGAGGGGAAGAGCTGGAGGTGAGGGAGAGGTGGCAAGGAACAAGGGTATGAGGGAGGAGCTAGAAATGGCTGGAGCGGAGGGAGGAGAGACGGAAGCGGCAGGGGAAGTGGGGCAAAGAGAAGAGGAAGGGAGGAAGGAGAAGAGGAATACGGAAGAGGTGGGCGGATCACCCGGAGAGGGGACCCGTCCAGAAAAGAGAAGAGCCTCCGGGCAGGAAAAAGAGGGCGCGAGCAAGTGGGAGGCGGAGCAGCCGGGGGAAGAGAGAATGGTGGCCAACGTAGAAGACAAAGCCCGGCAGCAGGGTAAGCAGGCAAAACAGGAAGAAGAGGAGGAGCCATCCAGGCTGAAAGCTGTGGTGGAGGTCCTGGAGGTAGAAATACGCACCAAGGAAGGCCGAGTAGAAAGGATAAAAATCAGTGGCGAGCTCAACCCGGAGGACCGAGAGAAGGTCAGAACCTGCGTGCAAAACAATATCGACGTCTTCGCGTGGAGCGCCGCGGACATGCCGGGGGTCGATGCAGACGTCGCCTGTCACCGCCTCAATCTAGACCCCAACACCCGCCCCATACAACAGAAGAAGAGGGCCATCGCCTCCAAGATGGCCGGACCTATTAGAGAGGAGGTGGAAAAATTGCTTAAGGCGGGGTTTGTGTCCGCCTGTAAGTATCCGGGGTGGGTGAGTAATGTTGTAATGGTCAAAAAGGGGGGGGGTAAGTGGAGGATGTGCGTAGATTTTTCTCTTTTAAATAAAGCATGCCCCAAGGATTGTTATCCGCTGCCCCGAATCGACGCGCTGGTTGACTCAGCCATCGGTTTCCCTTTTATGAGTTTCTTGGATGCATTTTCTGGGTACCACCAAATACGCATGCATCCTCCGGACGTTAAGGACGTCACCTTCGTCACAGAGGATGGGTGCTTTTGCTTTAATATGATGCCCTTCGGTTTGAAAAATGCGGGCGCAACCTATCAAAGGATGATGGATCGAATTTTCCGAGAACAGAGAGGAAGGAATCTCGAGGTTTACGTAGACGACTTGATGATCAAAAGTAAGGACCTCGGGGCTCATGTCCTAGATCTGGAGGAAACCTTTAAGACCCTGAGGGAGTATAAAATGAGGCTCAACCCCTTGAAATGTGTTTTCGGCGCTAGCAGAGGAAAATTCCTGGGGCATCTACTCACTCCATCTGGAGTGGAGCCCAACCCCGAAAAAGTGAGAGCAATCCTGGAACTGGAGTCCCCCCGGAGTGTGAAGGAAGTCCAGCGTCTCACCGGAAAGTTGGCCGGGCTGAGCAGGTTCCTTTCCCGGGCGGGGGAGAGATGTTCGCCCTTCTTTCGAACGCTGCGAGGGGGTAAGGGCTTCGAGTGGACCGCGGAGTGCGAGACGGATTTTCAGGCCATAAAGCAGCAGCTTACCCAGGCGCTCTTACTCCAGGGACCAAGGGAAGCCGAAGACCTGTTCCTATATTTGGGGGTAGGGATGGAGGCGGTAAGCTCAGTCCTTGTGCGTGAAGAAGGAAAGAAACAATTCCCAATTTATTACGTAAGCAGGGTCCTGAAGAAGGCGGAACTCGGGTATCCCATCCTGGAAAAGTTAGCATTTGCGCTCATCATCTCGGCCCGAAAGCTCAGACCATATTTCCAGGCACACTCCATCCGAGTGGTGACCGATCACCCTCTCCGTAACATCTTGAGCGGGGTGGAGCATTCGGGGAGGCTGGCAAAATGGTCAATAGAACTCAGCGAATTTGATCTCGTCTTCGTTCCACGGCTCGCCATCAAGGCGCAGGCGGTGGCCGATTTCTTGGCAGACTATGTGGTTGAGGTCCGAGAAGCGGAGGCGTCCCCTCGAGTAACTTGGAAAATGTTAGTGGGTTGAGCGTCAGTGAGAAACTCTTTTGGGGGGGGGAGTGGTTTTGACCAGCCCGGAGGGGACCCAGATTGAGCAAGCCTTGAAGATTCATTTTTCAGTCACGAACAACCAGGCGGAATATGAGGCGGTCATTGCAGGGCTTAGGTTAGCCCGGGAGCTGGGCATACAAGACATTGAGGCCTCGACGGACTCCATGGTGGTGGCAGGTCAGATCAAAGGGGAGTTCGAGGCAAGGGAGCCCACCCTCCAGCTGTATTTGGGAAAGGTCAAGGACATCATAGGGCAGTTCCAAAGTTTCTCAATCCAGCACGTCCCGAGAGAGGAGAGCACTCAGGCTGACCAACTCGCCAAGCATGGCCCTCGAGCCGGGGGAACAGTGACGGAACTCTTCAGACCGTCCATAGAGGAAGGAGAACTTATGGAGGTATGCCAGCAAAGGTCGTGGATGGACCCCTTCGTCACCTTTTTGGCATCAGGACAGTTACCCGTGACGGAACTCGACAAGAAGCGTACCCGATACAAATCGGCATACTACCTGCTGAAGGATGGAGTTTTATATCGCAAGACCCTGACAGGTTTGCTGGCCAGGTGTGTGTCGGAGGAAGAGGTTCCCAGGGTTCTGCAAGAGATTCACTCCGGAGAATGTGGAAGCCACTCGGGGAGCCGGACTTTAGAAGGGAGGGTGCTGAGGCAGGGGTACTTTTGGCCTACCCTCAGGAGAGATGCGGAGGAATTCGCGAAAAAGTGTCAAAAGTGCCAGGAGTTCGCCCCTCTTCAGCTCCTTCCAACGCAGAGGTTGCGGACCATCACAGCTCCCTGGCCATTCGCTATATGGGGGCTAGATCTGGTGGGCCCCTTTCCCCAAGCAAGTGGCCAAAGGAAGTTCCTGATAGTCATGGTGGACTACTTTTCAAAGTGGCTGGAGGTGAAAGCATTGGCTAAGGTAACCTCGCAGGTGGTCAAGAACTTCGTTTGGGTGGAGATCGTCTGCCGACATGGGTTGCCCCTAGCCATTGTGATAGATAATGGACCCCAATTTGCAAGCAGAGAGTTCGTGGATTTCTGCATTCGTTTGGGGATAGATCTCCGCTTTGCCTCTGTTCATCATCCGCGGAGTAACGGACAGGTCGAAGCGGCTAATAAGGTCATTGTCAATCTGTTGAAGAAAAAGGTGGAGAATTTGAGAGGAAGCTGGGTGGAGCAACTACCTTCAGTACTGTGGGCCTTGAGAACTACACCAAACACAGCCACGGGAGAAACCCCGTTTAAGCTCTCTCATGGCTCAGAGGCCGTCATACCTGTCGAGTTCGAGGTCGCGTCGCCAAGAGTAGTGGTTGCAAGGGAAGGAGCCGAAGGATGGAGAACAGAGAACGAAGAAGAGCAGAGACTTTCGTTGGATCTCGTGGAGGAGCTCCGGGATTTAGCAGTGATCCGGCAGGAAGAAGTCAAGCGCTGGATGGCGAGGTACTTCGACAAGCATGTAAGGGTCAAACAGTTTGTGAAAGGAGACTTGGTCTTAAAAAAGGTTGACGCAGCGGGTCGAGGAGCCTCTGTAGGAAAACTTAACCCTAATTGGGAGGGTCCTTTTGTAATAAAAGAAGTCTTAAATTCAGGAGGGTACCACCTACAGAATGTGGACGGGGTATCTCTCGAGCGAGCCCGGAGTGGGGATGATTTGAAGAGATTTTACCCGTAGCACTCTACTTCACAGTATCTTTCTATTGTTATTTGGAAATGCTTATCATCCCGATGTGCTCTTTTGGTGGAAGTGTGGGTGACCCCTATGAGGCACCAGGGGCGAGGTGATTTGTAGAAGCAACCCCGAGCAGACCCGCTGACCAGGCTCCCATATAGCTGGCAGGGCTGTAGGCTCACTCGGTGGTTGGTGGTGTTTTGGAGAGGAGACCCCGAGCAGACCCGCTGACCAGGCTCCCATCTAGCTGGCAGGGCTGTAGGCTCACTCGGTGGTTGGAGGTGTTTTGGAGAGGAGACCCCGAGCAGACCCGCTGACCAGGCTCCCATCTAGCTGGCAGGGCTGTAGGCTCACTCGGTGGTTGGTGGTGTTTTGGAGAGGAGACCCCGAGCAGACCCGCTGACCAGGCTCCCATCTAGCTGGCAGGGCTGTAGGCTCACTCGGTGGTTGGTGGTGTGTTGGAGAGGAGACCCCGAGCAGACCCGCTGACCAGGCTCCCATCTAGCTGGCAGGGCTGTAGGCTCACTCGGTGGTTGGTGGTGTGTTGGAGAGGAGACCCCGAGCAGACCCGCTGACCAGGCTCCCATCTAGCTGGCAGGGCTGTAGGCTCACTCGGTGGTTGGTGGTGTTTTGGAGAGGAGACCCCGAGCAGACCCGCTGACCAGGCTCCCATCTAGCTGGCAGGGCTGTAGGCTCACTCGGTGGTTGGTGGTGTTTTGGAGAGGAGACCCCGAGCAGACCCGCTGACCAGGCTCCCATCTAGATGGCAGGGCTGTAGGCTCACTCGGTGGTTGGTGGTGTTTTGGAGAGGAGACCCCGAGCAGACCCGCTGACCAGGCTCCCATCTAGCTGGCAGGGCTGTAGGCTCACTCGGTGGTTGGTGGTGTTTTGGAGAGGAGACCCCGAGCAGACCCGCTGACCAGGCTCCCATCTAGCTGGCAGGGCTGTAGGCTCACTCGGTGGTTGGAGGTGTTTTGGAGAGGAGACCCCGAGCAGACCCGCTGACCAGGCTCCCATCTAGCTGGCAGGGCTGTAGGCTCACTCGGTGGTTGGTGGTGTTCTGGAGAGGAGACCCCGAGCAGACCCGCTGACCAGGCTCCCATCTAGCTGGCAGGGCTGTAGGCTCACTCGGTGGTTGGTGGTGTTTCGGAGAGGAGACCCCGAGTAGACCCGCTGACCAGGCTCCCATCTAGCTGGCAGGGCTGTAGGCTCACTCGGTGGTTGGAGGTGTTTTGGAGAGGAGACCCCGAGCAGACCCGCTGACCAGGCTCTCATCTAGCTGGCAGGGCTGTAGGCTCACTCGGTGGTTGAGGGTGTTTTGGGAGGACGGTACTCACTTGGGGGAACAAGTCTAAGGGTAAGAATTCGCGTGGAGAAAAATCCATGACTCATCAAGAGGGGGATAGTCCCTGAAACAGAGGGTGACCAGGAATAGGGCCAGGGAAGAAGGTCCCTGGCCGGCATTCGCCATAGGGGGTCTCGCCACTGGCGGAAGGGTTTTCCTCGTCCCAGGATCAAGTGAGCTGAAGTGGCCGACACCGACTGGCGAGACGACTGGACCCAGAACTTTTGTGGCGAGATGATCTCGCAGTGCAGCGCCGACGGAGGTAATCAGGATGGGTAAAAAGCGATAAAGGGGGGGCCTCGCGCCAGTTTTCAGCGAAATGGAAGGCAATAAAAGTAGTGATTAAACAGCGTCCCAAAAAATAGCCATACACCTTGGACTGGTAGCTAAGCGAGAAGGTGGAAAATCAAACTGGCAATTAAAATAAAGTAACTCCTAAATAACTATTGCACAGCACCCCAAAAGGGGAAGCGGCCGTCAGCATATAAAGAGTTTTAAACAAAAAATTAATGAGGCAGAGACACCTCGCTCTCCCTTTAAGAAAGGGAACCAGAA
This sequence comes from Platanthera guangdongensis, assembly GCA_039583875.1. Taxonomy (NCBI): domain Eukaryota; kingdom Viridiplantae; phylum Streptophyta; class Magnoliopsida; order Asparagales; family Orchidaceae; genus Platanthera; species Platanthera guangdongensis. The sequence goes on from CM077149.1 coordinate 93,824,196, forward strand.
TCATAAGTGTTAGACAAAAAGATGAGGGCGAGAGGAAAACATTGAGAGGGATGGTGCACTACTCATTGTCAGAGGAGGCGCTGCCGTCCGACTCGTCGAACAAACGCGGGACTAGGTCGCGGACGGTCACCGTCTCCGCATCAGCGCGCACCACTCCCAGCTCCTTCATCATCTTAAGGACGACCTCCGCTGTCTTGATGTTTGAATCCCGGCAGATGGCCTCCACCTCATCCACAGAATATCGGGAAGAAACGGGAAACTGATCCGTGGGGGGCGTCACGCTGCTCTGAAGGCGAAGGTTCTCGGCTTTCAGCTTCTTGTTTTCCCCCTCCAGCTCCTCGATACGCGAGCGCATCCTGTTCGCCGTCTCGGCATCCTGCGGGAGGGGTGAACGTAAGAGGCTATAAGGGGCAAGGGCGAGGCGGGCAAGGCAAAGATAAGGAAACTTACCACGCCGCCCTGGCTCTGTGCAAGGAGTTTGTCAGCGACATTCAACCGCTTCTCCAAGTCAATAGACTTCTCGCGCTCCGCGGCGAGACCGGTCTCCGCCTCTTTCCATTTCCTGTTGTTGAAGACAAGACGGCGCGAGACGCGATGCGCGAGCTCCAGGGAGCGAAACTGCGAGTGGTCGCTTTTCAGAATGAGGTCCCGCGAGGCCTCGTTGTCAGCAGGTTCGGAGCCAAGACCGCCATAAAGCCCAAAACCTAGGGAAAAGGCGTGGCTGGTGGGGTGGTCCTGTTCCTTCCAGGAAGGGAGAAGGGTGGACACCGACACTCGATTGGAATCCGGCTCCCATATTAGAACCGGCTCGCCGACGTCATCCTCCGTCGCGGGCCCCATATTGTAGTTAGGGTGCGAGGCAGGAGCCGGGCGGCTGGACAAGCCAGTTTCGCCAGGAGGAAGCTGAGGGGGCTGAGCACGACTGTGGGCGGCTGGTTCTGCAGAAACCGTCTCGCGGGTTGGCGAGACGGGCTGATGTGGAGGCGAGGGAGACGATAGGGTGATAGGGGAGAGAGACCCCGCGAGCTCTTCTCTTCTCTTGGCCGGCTTTTCCTTCTCGAAGGACACAGTCTTTTTCTTCTTCTTGGGGCTGAGGCGAGAGGTACCCTCGCCCGCAGGCCTCTTCTTGGCGACAGGGGTCAACGTATCTTTCGCAGCCTCCGCCGCCATATTCGCTAAAGCGAGAGCTCGATTGCTCTGGTAGGGGGGATTGATGGGAACGGTCCTTTCTCCTAGATAAGGTAACAGTTAGCGGGAGGAAAAAACTTTTACAGGGACAGAAGGGAATAGAGGATTACCTTCGCCCGGAAAAACGGCGGGCAGCGAGTCCATGTCTCGCCGTAGGTATTGGACTTCAAAATTCTTTCCCACGAAGAAGTCGCAGAGTTCTTTTTCGGCGCCCCCCACCTTGGGGGTATCATAATAGCACTCGGCGGGGGATACCGGGGCGAGGGGGATGCCTCCTAGATCCCCGCGTATGAAGACGAACCGTGTCAACCAATGGTGGTTCTTGTTCGGGGTCTCGCATACTTTGAGGCCTTGACCTGTGAAGTAAGAAATGCCGTCGTCCTTGGCGTGGTAGACAAACAGCTTGCGGAAGGCGGTTAGACTGAACTCGATGCGCTCTCGCCACAGGTAGCAGGCGAAGGCGACCAGCATGGAGATAGCATTGGGGTTGAACTGGGCCGGGACGACCCCAAATTACTTCAGCACCAATTTAACCTCCGGCCAGAGGGGGAGCCTCAGTCCCGCCTCAAAGTGCGAGACCGGGAAAGCCAGCTCATTGGAATAAAAGGTGTTGATGCACTCGCCCACCTTAGGCGGGCGAGACGGGTAGCAATCGGAGAGGTACTCGCGAGCGAAGCGGGCGTGGTCTTCCTCCGGCAGTCGGCCGAGAGGGAAGTCATGGTCGACGAAACGTTTCCCGCAACGGCTGCGGCCCTCGCCCTCTTCGATCTTCTTTTTCCCCATGATTCTTGAACCTTCCGGCAAAAGCAGAAAGGGATGGCCCAGAAAGAGAGGCGCGAGACGATGGAGGAGAAACGGGAGCCGGGGTCAAAAGAACAGTTTAGAATAGTGAGGGGCAGCGGTGGTGGTTGAAGGTATTTATAAGAGGTAGAGAAAAGGGCGGGAAAGTAAGGCGGCGGGAAATGAGGGGACGTCCCGGCGCCTCGTTCTCTCCCCCCCCCCCCCCCCCCCCCGCTCTCTCTCTCTTAATTTCACTTCCTCTCTCACTCTCTCTCTAGAACTCAAGAGACGGAGGCGCCGCAGACACCCTTTCGAGGCAAGCCATCATGACAGGGTTAATAAAATAAAATAAAATAATATCTAATGAAAAGACTGCAATAATGAAAAGACGGCACGATACGACCATTGCGTGACCCGGAGCCAGAAAATGAAACCGTCCCGCAGAAGGGGGCGTCTCGTCCGAATAAGTTTGTACAACATAGCAGTAATAAAACAGCGACATTAGTAAAAAATGAGATCCGGAGAAGGCGAGACGGGCTGAGACTGCTTAGTTCCGCACCCACCGCCAGCGGCCATCCTTACCTCAAGCGCATGGCGGGCGGCCAGGAAGATGAAAGGCGCGAGCGGCGATCACGCCGCGGCGCGCGAGACGGAGATGTTCATCCGTCTCGTTCAGTATAGCCTGAGGGTCAGTCCCGTCCAGCACCCCGTCCGCCTCCACCGTCGCGGAAAGACGGTGATGATCTGCTTCCATCCACTCCATGCGTCGGTCGGAGGCTTGCTTCTCGAGCTCCATCTCGCGGATTATGTGTGTATATTTGCGGAACATCCGGGCAGTCCTCCGTTTCAACTCCAGAGGGTCCATGGGATCACCTAGGTAGTCCTCGATCTCGCTCGGATGAGGAAGGGGCGAGAGGGGGGGAGATGCGGGAGCTTCCTCAATATCAGAATCAAAGTGGATGCCTGCGAAAATAGTGAAGGATTACAAACAAGGGTGAGCCCGCGCAAGCCGAATGGAAGAAGGCAAATCAACCGAGAGGCGAGAAGGAAAAAGATCTTACTTGGGATTCGAGGATTCCCCACCACTCGCGAGAGGTTTTCTCTCCGCGAGGGAGGTGGGGAGGCCATCTTGGGCGAGTCTGTGCGCTGAGGGACTTGACTTACATTGTCATGGGGATCGGCAGGCACCGGCGAATCAGCAGGACTTCCCTGAGAAAGCATAATCAGACAGGCGAGACAGGGGAAAGGAAAAATAACGTGATCACCTGTCTCCCCCCTGAGGAAGAGAACGGGGCGTCTATCGGAGCGGCCGAAGAGGTTGCGCCCTCCTAGAGAGGAGCGCAGACGGCTTTCGCTTTCTTGGTGCAAGAGGGCGGAGAGGCTGCGGGGGGAGTACGCCCCAGATCTGGGAAAAGGGCATCTGTGCCGGCTTTGTTCTGCCTTCGCACAATCGCAAGACGCTCACGGAAACTTTGACTATGAGACATTCCGGAAGAAAGGATGAAGGCAAAAAGAGTTCCAAATGAAGGCTTCCTCCTCATATTTATAGACAGTACGGGGGAGGAGGGGCCCACCCAAGATTCCCACAAAGGAACCTTAGCATCGCGAGCCACGGTTGGACTTATCTTTCCGAGGTTAGGTCAACCTCAAAAAGAGCGGGGATTGTGTACAACCTGGGGCTCGCGAGAGACGGTCCAGCAGGCGAAGGGATGACTGGCGAGATGATAGGATGCCCACCTACAGGAGGCGAGATCGGGGGATCCTCTGGAGTGGGCGAGACCTTCTAGTGGGCGAAATCATCCTAGAAGGCGAGAGAGCTCACATGCCGAAAAGGCGGCGAGACGGGCATGGCGGCCGTCTCGCCCGGCAGTACCTTCCCCACTCGCCGCAAGGGAAAAAAGATATCTTTACCTATTTTGACCCACAAGGGGGATTTTACCTTCGTGCCCCCGATAGTTTTACATCTTTAACCTTGGAGGCCTGCGTATAGCTCTCCAGAACAGCGGAGTTGGGCTATTAGCAGACCCGGTCCAAGGTGTTTTGGGCATTTCAAGATGGTTTGGAAGTGATATTTGCAGAACAGATTCAGAAATCTATAAATAGACCGATAAGGTGCCTGAGAAAAGGTTGTTGAACCTTCCCACTTTTTCCCTCTCAGGCACCTAGCTCAGCACTGGCTAGGGAGGGGAAGACTAACAGTTCTTCTGGGTAAGAGGCGGGACCTCCAAGCTGAGTCCCCTCGGTCTGTTTTCAGGTCGCTGACTCTCGTCAGGGCGGTAGCGCAAGGAGAGTACGTGTGGGATGCATCCTGTTTCGAACTCTAGGAGGGACCGGAAAGCCGGTTCCAACACAAATCATACAAAAGAAACGAGTTTAACAGCTAAGCACGCACTCATGTGGGTGCAGTGGTGTGCAATGCAATGAACTAATCAAAATAAAACAGTAAAAGCTTCTACTATGCACATGAAATGTGCGCGTGCAAAAGGCAACACACACTCACTCTCCCCCAGACTTAAACTAAGCTACCAACATATGATATAGAAATTTAAATCAAATAGAGACAAGGGAAGAGGTTACCCAATGCTCAGCTGGTGAGCATACCAGAAGACGCTTGAAAAACATAGGAACAGCTCTGCCATACAAAGAATCACGACCCCGCCAAAGCGAGTTGCCATGAATACCTGCAGGGGTGAGCTCCGCAAAAACAAAAGAAAAATATACAAAATACAAAGAAATATTAAACTAAGATAGACATGTAAAATAAAAATGCAGGAAATGAAAAATAAGTACTGGGGTTACTATCATCCCAACACGACTTATTCAGCTAAGGAAAAAGGTTCTAGCTAATGGGTCTATGAAATAAAAAATGCACAGGTAATTGTTCCAATATCCGTTTCGGTAACAGGTACCGATACGGCGATAGAGCAGTTACGCCTCTACCTAAATAAGAATACCTACCCAACACAGGTAGAGGAAATAGAAAATAAGAAAAGGAGGAGCGCTGGTCCTCGCTCATCTTATCACAAAACATATCCTCGCCTAGCAAGGCATCGTCAACCACAGACGTGTAGGAAGCGATGATAACAGCAAGAACACCAGGCTCATCATCATCCCATCATGCCCGTGGAGACTCAGCCTGCACAAGCTCAGATAGAGAAGGGGGATCCAGTAATAAAAGAGAAGAAGAACTAAAATAATCAGGAAAAAGGAGAGTGATCCCGGTATCACTCTCAGCGAGATCCAAGCAAAGATCATCGTCGGTATAATACGAGTCGTATCGTGGAGAATCCAAGAACTCAATGTCCACGGTAGTAAAGGGAACGACCTCATCCAATAAGGAAGTGCAAACCTCCACATCAGAAAGAGGATATTCCTCATCCCATCGGGGTGCGTAAAAGTGCTCTAAAGATCCACCTTCTCCATCAGAGATAGAAGAATCCTCATCCCACTTCGGCGCAACCTCAGGCACCGAATCATCCAAAAATACGGCATCATCAGCCAACTCACAAGAAAAAGGAGTAGCAAACTCAGGAAAACATTGTGGAGGGGCAGAACTGCTCTCAAAATCAAGTACTGAATGAGCAAGCCACATCGCAAACTCAGTCGCAGACGCCATCCCATCAACCGGAACAATCTCTACGTCCCATACAGGAGCTCCCGTGGATTTCGGATCCTCTTTTTGCTGGATACCACAAGAGTGATGATCATCACTCAAAGGAAGCTCGTAAAAAGGGAGCGAGGGACCCACGAAGGATCCGTATGCAACGAGAGATTCTTCCGTAATCTCAACGGGTAAAGAGCGAGCCAGATGAGTGATGTCAGTGTATGGGCCAGACAATACCCTGGTATGCCTGTCCACAACAGTCTTCCACGCACGGTAGGTTGTTGTGCACACGCCCTCAGAGGGAGAAGGCTCGCATAAGTGAGGGCAATCCTTCACCATGTGTCCTACACCTTGACATAGCAAACATCTAATGCACGACTCGGCTTTCAAATCAGCCATGACATCAATGCATCGGCGCAAAGCGTCATAAAGACGTCACTCGGCTGAATACATCACGAATAACAAAATTTACCACAGAGTGCTACGCAAATAAAATAAAAATAACACGGATCAGCTATCTAAAACCAAAAATCAGAAAATGGCAAAAAAGAAATGAGCACAATAAAAATTCTAACAACTAAAACAAGAGGAAAAATACAATTCACAAATGGAAAGGGGCTTCGATCTACTATCTCCCTCTCCAAAAACTCACACGATTGCGTTCCCCGGCAATGGCGCTAAAAACTTGATGCGTTGTAATAGCAAGTGTACCGGTCACACAAGTAATATAAAATGGGATGTCCCCAAGTATTGATCTCTTCAAGGAACACAGTAAGGGGGGAGTTAATATCGAGGAGGACTTGAGATTGAAGTCCTTAGGTCGGAGTTAACTAAGGGGGGTTTTGATGATTGTGGAAAAATAAAGTAAAAAGATAAAAACTACTCCTATATAACGCCGCTATGCGATGCTTCGCCAGGCGGGATGGAAGATTACACGGGCCGCTATGCATCGAATCACTAGGCAGATGGATGAGTAGGCAAGCGTAAGAACCAGGATTTGAGGGTCGTAAGCACCTCTTCGCTACGCACGCTTCTAGCAATTGCTAGAACGGCTAGAATGGATGGATGGCAGATAGAAAATAAGCGCAACTCAAGCAAATAACGAACACATGCAATCACATAGACATGATTTCACATAAACGTATATCAAAATAACACAACTTCATCATATACAAAGAGTTCAACTAAACTATCAACAACAAGAGAATAAAAGTGTGAGAAATCGACCGGATCCGAAGCCTTGCGAAGGATTCGCGGTAAGATTCGCTGGGTTGTCAATCCGCGTCCTAGCTCGATCCTCAACTGCATCCGGGGTAGAGGAGACTGTCACTCACTCCCAATGAACCCTTCCTCTTCGTGTCTCGAGCCGGTGGAAGATGGCACAAGCTTCTCCTAGCTAGATAAAATCCTTTCTTGAAGCACAAGGATGAAGGAGGAGGCCGAGGGGAGGCTCCGGCTTGGATTTGGCGTTGAATGCTTGCCCGGAACTTCTCCTCTTGGTGGAACGGCGGATTTCGCCATAAAATTGCCGAAGGAAGTGGCTGGAAGAAGTCCCCGTCTAATGGCCGAAGATCAACGTCTTAAATAGAAAAAGTCAGAAAATTGGTCACGCACAGTCTGGCGCACGACCGTGCGTTACCCGTGCGATATTTGCGCGTAGATAAAGCATGAGGAAGAAGAAGCGTTGACCCGTGCGATTTTACTCGCGCACGGGCGATTCTGCCCGTGCGTGAAGGAAATCGCACGGGTAAACACAGAGCACAAGAATGCAGGAGAAAACAGTGGAATCGTGCATCTTACTCGCGCACGGGCGATGTTGCCCGTGCATGAAGGAAACACACGATTAACCACAGAGCACTGGAAAGCTAGGCAAAATGCGCAGGCCGTGCGATTCCTTCTCGCACGGTTTGGTCGAAACCATGCGCAAACAAAGCGCACGAGCATAAATAGAAGTCCCCAGAACTGCTGTGTGAAACGCACGATTGCACTGCAACCGTGCGCGAAGAAATGTGCACGAAAGTGCGTTTTACACAGAAACTGGAAAATGAATCTGGGACATTCCAATTACCTGCACAATAATGAAACCAACTGGAGCACCAGCTCCCAGCAATAAAATGCAAACAACAATAATATAAAGAGCTACGGGGAGCACCAGGCGCTTACCCCCGGTAATAGAATGCGCAATTGCACACTCTTGGGACAAAAATAATGCACTAATGGTGAAGTGAGGTCCTAAACAAAAATATAACTTTTCCAATTGAAAAAGTAGTGTACATGCGAGAAAATAAGCCCAGACGAGTCCGAAAAACCCAATAAATATTAGACTCATCAACCATACAAAATTGCAAATATTAATTATAGGAACACGCAGGTTCCCCAAACACATGTAATTTCATTCATAAGTGGACATTCATGAATTCTTTTGATGTTATAACGATAAAGTATATGCATGTGCTCACCACCCCTTAAAAGAATTTGTCTACGAATTCATTTAAGTTTACTGAAACCAGTAGTCTGATACCAAATTATAACACCACCTATCCGTCGTATAGTATATAGCAGTAGGTCCGGCCGGGGCCCGACTCCATATACCACAGACAGACCGGGAGGTTACTCAATGGAAATGATCCAACTAAGAATCAACGTCCTACGCAAAGTACATTCTAGCGGAAGCAATTTAAAGTTTTCAAAACAAAGAACCCAGCATAAGCATGAATGTCCACTACAAAACCCAATAAGAATGAACGTACAATACACAAGTACAATGCCCTTAAGGCCTTACAATTGTTTACTCAAATTACAATGTTTTCCAAACCTCAGCACGCAGGCCGGTCACACATGAATAAAGCAAGTAAACACTCAAAATTAGGCCTTCAAGGGCAGGCTCAGCAACATGGGCTTTTGGCAGCTATTTACCACTTGGCTCCGCAGCACCTACAAGCAACAATCCATCACCCGGTGGCAAACAAAAGCAACGCTCAGCTATGCTGACAAACTTATAACGATCCCGCCCCCAAACTCAGGGCGGCGATGCTCCTTTCCCTGCAATTTGTTAGCATAACCAAGCAGTATAGTGTAAACACTTCATCACAGGCATGGGCACGCACGACCATACACCCCATGCTCTCAGGGCACATTCCCGGTGAACCGGTCCATGTCACGTCAATTTAAGCCATAGACATTGCAGTCTCCCCACCGCCACATGGACGACCAATCTCGTGAGCATTTAGGTCCTTCTGACCGATGTCACATCAATTTAAGCCATAGACAACCCGAGACCTACTATCTATGCCAATAGCAAGTCCCACGTAGCTTGAGGTCGCTTGTACCGAATGACATAGACCGGGCAAGGTTCCACTTAACCCGTTGCTCACACTGCAACGTCAATTTAAGCCATATGCACGGGTTAGCTCCCCGAGTCCCAAATCGTTTACACACATCACATAACCCAGTTATATTCAAGTTGGCTCCCAGGCCACCATGTTGGCAGAATCACGCATCTGCCCAGTTTTTCTGGTGCACGTTGGAGTTATTCCCTAAGGCTCCCTGTTGCAATCTACCACGTAGAAAAACCCGAAAAACAATCATTCGCGTGGAGCCTTCTCCGGCCATTCATGTAATGCAACATCACCGATCCAGACCAACTTGGCTGGGTAAGCTTCACACATCATGCATATATCCATTCTCGATTATGGACTCTACATGTACATAACGGGAACTATTCATGTCTACCCGAAGGAACGCCTCAAACTCACCAAAAACTCGCGAGAGCGGGCTTCCTATGCAAAGGAAAAGAGGACTACACATGTCCTAGGATGAGAATCATTACCCTAGCATTTTTCCTTGGCGCCATGGAAAGCTATGAAGATGAAAAGCACCGTGTTGTCCTCTCCTCCGTAGATCCGAAGTCGGCTTGCGATTTGGAGCTCCGAAGCTCCGCCGGTGACCGGATCTAGCCTCCTTCTTCTTCCTTGCTCTCCCCTCTCTCTAGGACTTTAAAAAGAGATTGAGTAAGAGAAATGAGGGCTTTGAAACCCTATTCCCGGTTATAACTCAGTAGGAAACACCCCCAGCCATCGGATCCCAAAATAAGGAAACGGACGGCCACGATCCGGACTTGAAATCCAAAATCTGGGCCGAACACGGCCTGTGACACGCCTGTGTCCAGGGCCGTGTTCCCCATTCGCCGTCGAAACTGACGCATCCCGAAAATGACACGGGCACCCGACACACCCGTATCAAACTTGATACGCCCGCGTCATATAATACACGACCATGTAGTGTACCGTGTTACGTCATAGACACAGGATCAAAAACAGCTGAAAGGGACACGGGTACTCGACACGCCCGTGTCGCATTTTGACACGCCCGTGTCTACCCGATACGGCCCGTGTGCTGACCCCATGTATCACCTCGCCACGGTCTGACTTCATCTCGAGAAGGACACCGCCTGGGACACGCCCGTGTCTCAGGCCGTGTTCGTTGCTCGACGATCGTAGACTCCAAATTCATCGACCTCTCGGCTAGATCGTCAACCCGAGCACGACATGCCCCGGGTACACGCCTGTGCCCCAGGACGTATGCCCCCTGCCATGTTCCAAACTTGGCTCAAAACGCCACCCGTCACTCTTTTGAGTTTCGAGGCGTTATAGGTGTAGTCCCCAAGGAACTCCAACCACCTTCGTTGTCGCATATTCAGGACCTTCTACTCCAACAAGTACTTTAGGCTCTTATGGTCCGTATAGATATCCACTTTCACGCTATATAGATAATACCTCCATAACTTCAGTGCAAAGATCACCGCCGCCCACTCTAAGTCGTGGACGGGATAATTTCGCTCATGCACTTTCAACTGGTGTGAGCCATAAGCAATCACTTTTCCGAATTGCAAAAGAGCGTAGCCGAAGCCGCTCCCTGAAGCATCACTATAGATCTCATATCCGTCGGTACCACATGGCGATGTCAACACAGGCCCTGTGGTCAACCGACTCTTTATCTCTTCAAATACTCGCGCGCACTCCGGCATCCAAACGAACTTTTGATCCTTCCTCGTCAGTTTGGTCATAGGTAAAGCGATCCGCGAGAAGTTTTCCACAAACCGTTTGTAGTAGCCTTCCAGTCCAAGGAAGCTCCTGAATTCGGCCGCCGAATACAACACCGGCCACTCCTAAATGACTCTTATCTTTGACGGATCCACTGTTATGCCCTCTCCACTCACCACATGGCCAAGAAAAGCCACCGACGACAGCCAAAACTCGCACTTCGAGAACTTGGCATAGAGCTTATTCCTTCGCAAGGTATACAACACCAACCGCAAGTGGTTTGCATGATCAGCTTCAGACTGAGAGTACACCAAAATATCATCAATGAACACGATCACAAACAAGTCCAAGTACTCTCGAAACGTTCGGTGCATCAGGTCCATGAACACCGATGTCGCATTGCATAGCCCAAGCGACATTACCGTGAACTCATAATGACCGTAACGTGTTCCAAATGCAGTCTTGGGAATGTCACCTTACCGAATCCTCAATTGGTAATATCCAGATTTCAAACCCAATTTAGAGTAGACTATTGATCCCACCATCTGATCGAACAATTCATCTATCTATGGAATCAGATACTTGTTCTTCTCTGCCAGCATATTCAGTTCACGGTAGTCAATACATAACCGCAAACCACCGTCCTTCTTTTTCACAAATAGAATAGGTGAGCTCCAAGGTGATATACTTGGGCGTATATATCCCTACTCCAGCAACTCTTGCAATTGGATTTTCAACTCAGCCATTTCCTTTGGCGCGATGCGATATGGCGAGCGGGCCACAGGTTTCGCACCTGACACCAACTCAATCGTGAAGTCGATCTCCCGCTAGGGTTGTAGCCCAGAAAGATCCTTAGGAAACACATATGCAAACTCCGAGACAACTAGAACATCACTCGCACTGGCCTTTGGCTCAGCAACCTAAATTACCATGAAGAATAACTCTGCGCCCTTCGGAATAGCCTTGATGACTTGGAGTGTAGACAGCAAGATCCTGTCCACTCCTCGCATACCAGCGAACTTAGTCTCATGCACGGTATTCTGGCCCAGTGTGACCTCTTTGGCATTACAATCAATAAAGGCATGCTGCTCTGCGAGCCAGTCCATACCAAAGATCACATCGAATTTCGATATCGGCAGTACAAATGCAGTCAAACAGAAATCCCGACTTCCAATTTGAACCTCCACATCGCAAGCCCTATCCAAAAGCATCAAACAACCATTCGATAATAACACCCTCTTGCTCTCTGTTTTCACATGGCTAGGTACTCTAATTCGAGCTATGAAGTTCTTAGACAGAAATGAATGGGAAGCACCCGTATCAAACAGTGCTCTCGCCAGCATGTTCCGAATCATAACAAAGCCAGTGGCAATCATATCACACACAAGCCACAAACAAAGCATGTGTAACGCCCCGAAACTCAAAAGAGCGACGGGGGACGTTTTGGGCAAGTTTTGGGTTCTGGCTGCAGGCACACGGCCTGGGACACGAGCGTGTCCAAGGGCGTGTCAAGCTTGTGTCGACACTCAGCCGGGAAGTCGACACTTTGCTCTCGACATTGTGTCGAGTTTGGGCACACGGCCTGCGACACGGGCGTGTCACAGGGCGTGTCGACCCTGTGTCGACACTTAGCCCGCGAAGTCGACACTCTGCGCTCGATGAAGTGTCGAGACATGGCACATGTCCTGCTACACGAGCGTGTCGCAGGGCGTGTCGACCCGTGTCGACACTCGTCCCGGGAAGTCGACATTTTGCTCTCGACATTGTGTCGAGACAAGGCACACGGCCTAGGACACAGGCGTGTCCAAGGCCGTGTCGTCAGGTCGACGATCTTCGATCGATGAAGTGTCGAGTGTCGAGACCGTGTATACAGCGTAGAGCCAGGCGTGTTGAGGTGAACGGGCAAGGACACGAGCGTGTCCTAGAACCAGTGCAGTGCTCGGGTTGTTTTCGGGGAAAAACGATGGGGGTACATGGCCGGCCACACGGCCGTGTTAGGAGGAACACGGGCGTGTCAGGTCGAACACGGGCGTGTTCGATACCCGTGTGTTGTTCCAGGCGAGCCAATTTTGACGGCGAATGAGGCACACGGCCCTGGATACGGGCGTGTGTCAGGCCGTGTGTGGTCCAGATTGAGCATTTCAGTCACGAATCAAAGCCGTTCGTTTTTTTAATAGGTGATCCAACGGCTGGGGGTTGTTCCTGATGGGATATACACGGGATTGGGCCTTAGAAACCCTCACTTTTCATGAGTGGTTGTCTTTCTAAAACTTAGAGAGAGAGGAGAGCTAAGGAAGGAAGAAGGAGCTAGATCCGGCCATTGGAGGAGCTTCGAAGCTCCAAATCGCGAGCCGACTCCGGATCCACGGAGGCAAAGCTAGTGCGGTGCTTTTCATCCGCTAACTTTACCATGGTGCCAAAGAAGAATGCAAGGGTAACGATTCTCTTCTTAAGCATGAGTAGCTCTCCTTCTTTGCATAGGAAGCCCGCTCTCGCGAGTTTGCGGTGAGTTGGAGGCGTTCCTTCGGGTAGATATGTAAAGTCCCCGTTGTTTAGAGTCTGTAAGCGAGAACGGACATAGGCATGATGTGTGAAGCCTATCCGGACATGTTGGTCTGGATCGGTGATGTTGCATTGCATAATGCCTGAGAAGACTCCGTGCTATTGGTTGTTTTTCGGGTTTTATACATGGTAGATTGCAACAGGGAGCCTTGGGGATTAACCCAAAGGTGCACTCGGAAAACTGGGCGGATGCGTGATCTTGCCAACTTGGTGGCCTGAGAGCCAACTTGAACATAACTGGGTTATGTGAAATGTGATGGAAACGGGACTCTGGAGAAGTTTGACCTGCGCATATGGTTTAAATTACCGTTGCGGGCGCATATGGTTTAAATTACCGTTGCATTATGAGCACTGGTTAGATGGAACCGTACCCGTTCTATGTCGTTCGGATTAGAGTCGTTGTCATAGATGAGAGTCTTTGGCGGTCTATGGTTTTAATTACCGTGACCCATGCCGGGAAGATAAACTGCTCATTGATTGGCCGTCCAAAGGGATGGCGGTGAGTCGGTAGACTTAGACTGCGTTCACCGAGAATGTGCCTTGAGTGCACGGGGTGTGTGGCCGTATGAGCCTACACCTGTGATGAATTGAATATTGTTATATTGCTCGCTTTTGCTAATGAAATGCAGGGAAGGAGCATCGCCGCCCCGAGTTGGGGGCGGGATCGTTATAATTTGGTCAGCATTGCTGACCGTTGCCTTGTTTTGCCACCGTGCGGTGGTTTGTTGCTTGCAAGTGCTGCTGGACCAAGCGGTCAATAGCGGGCTAAAGCCCAATTTTGCGAAGCCGGCCCTCGAAGGCCTAATTGGAGTGTTTACTGCTTTATTCATGTATGACCGGCCTGCGTGCCGAGGTTTGTAAAACATGTAATATCAAGTGAACTATTTTGTAAGGCCTTAAGGCTTGTACTGGTGTATGTATAACATTCCTATTTGGTATTAGTGGACATTCATGCTTTAGTGCTGGGTTCTTTGTTACAACTTATTAATCTGCTTCCGCTAGAATGCTCTGTGTAGGACGTTATGATTGGTTGGATGGTTTCCATGAGTAACCACCGGGTCTGTCTGTAGTATATGGCGTCGGGCCCCGGCCGGACCTACTGTTATATGCTATGCGACGGATAGGGGGTGTTACAATTTGGTATCAGACTACTGGTTTTGGTCGGGCTTAAGATGAATTCGTGGGTGAATTCTTTTTACGGGGTGGTGAGCACATTGTGTGCGTCATCGTTATAACGGTAAAAGTACTCATGAATGTCCACTTAGGAATGAAAATACACGTGTTTGAGGAACCTGCGTGTTCCTATAATTGCTGTTTGCAATTTTATTTGGTCGCTTAACGGTGTTTTGTACCACTATAGGTGACCATAAGTGGTGTTGAGCCGTCGGAACGCCGAGTTTCTAAGGCTAGCAGTGCACTAGATGTTGCTCCTGCAACACCTCTATTGGCTGAGAACATACGATTGGTGGCCGAAGCAGTGTTGGCCGTGATAAATACGCAGCCTGCAAGGCAAACACAGCAGCCTGCTCCTGCGATGGAGCAGGAACCTCTTCAAGAGGCTGAGCCGAGGAGAGTGGAGCAAGTGGTTGTGGAACCGTTGGTGCCAAGGAGGGCCACCGAGAGGCACCTTAAGCATGTAATGAGCTTTAACCCTCCGGTATTCTCGGGGTTAGGAACCCCATCTCAAGCTGAAGACTGGCTCTCCGGGGTGAAGAAAGTCATGACAGCAACAGAGACGGAGGAGTGGCAAATGACCACCATCGCTACGTTTCTTCTGGACGGCGAAGCGAGAATGTGGTGGGAAGGATTGGAGCTGCACTTACTGAGAGGTAGGCAACTTGGTGATGTCTCGATGGAGGAGTTCTCGAGATTGTTCTTCGCTAGATACCTTCCTTCGACGCAGAGGATAACGTTGGAGAACAAATTTCTGAAGTTGGTTCATGGTGATAAGAGCGTGGATGAATATCCCCACGAGTTTACTCGTTTGAGTCGATATGCTATCTCCACCATCGCGGATGAGGAGCGCAAAACGAATCGATTCTACGAAGGCTTGAGAGATGAGTTGAGATTACTACTCTTGGGGCCGATGACGCAGGGTTTCTTGACCTTGGTCAACACGGGCCGGTCCTTGGAAAAGGACAAGAAGAATGTTCAAGCAAAGAGGAACGTTGGTGAGAAGAAATCTGGGTTCAAAGTGCCGACTGCTTCAAAGTCTGGCAATCAAAGATTCTTCAAGAAGCATAAGACTTCAGGTCCAGCTCCTTCTGGTGCTTCTGGGGTGACTACGAGTCGGACCCCCGGGGCATGTTTTACTTGTGAAAAGACGGGGCACTTTGCCCGTTACTATTGGAGCGGACGTCCTAAGTCCGAGAGAAAGCCGGGAGCTGCTTATGAAGAGAAGGGCAAGGCGGTGGAGTCGACCGCGTCCCACTATGCTCCGGCCCAACCAAGGGTGTACAATCTTGGCCAACAGGAGGCCATCAAACAGGCTGATGTGGTGACAGGTATGATTTAATTTATAGCAAGTTAATTTCTTTAAATACTTGTTATGCACATGTTACCTTACCCGTGCTTGTTTAGGATTTGTTTTGATTTGTGAAAATCCGGCAAGAGCCCTCTTCGATACGGGAGCTTCACACTCCTTCTTGTCCGAGGGATTTATATCACGCATCGGAGTCCCTTCTTCGATGACGAAGGATAAATTGGATGTGTTGTTGCCCAATGGGTGTTCGATGCGCGCAGATAGGATCTGCGATGTTAAGATTCGTATTGGGAATCCGGAGTTCGATCTGCAGTCGTCGTTACTTCCGTTGGTGGAGTTCGACGTCATATTTGGCATGGACTGGCTCTCGGAGCAGCATGCCTATATAGATTTCGGTAGTAAGGAAGTCAAGCTGGGAGCTAGTCGTGAGACGACTTTTACAGGCTTAAAGGGGTCGGGCAAGACGTTGATGTCTGCTCTTCAGGTGGTGAAGGCGGTTCGTGCCAGTGCAGAACTGTTCTTTACACTAGTGGAGGTTGCGAAGCCGAAGCCCGTGTTGGATTGTATTTCAGTGGTATCGAAATACCCTGATGTGTTCCCCGCAGATCTTCCTGGAGCCCCGCCTCAACGAGAGATAGATTTTACAATTGAGCTAGTGTCAAGTGCAAAGCCTGTGTCACGATCTCCTTATCGGCTAGCGCCTAAGGAAATGGCGGAGCTGAAAGTTCAACTGCAAGAATTGTTGGAGCAAGGGTATGTGCGCCCGAGTTCTTTGCCTTGGAGCGCACCGGTCCTCTTCGTTAAGAAGAAGGACGGAAGTCTGAGGCTATGTATTGATTATCGGGAGATCAACAAGCTGACGGAGAAGAACAAGTACCCGATCCCCCGGATTGATGATCTTTTCGATCAGTTAGTCGGGTCGAAGGTGTACTCGAAGTTGGATCTCAAGGCTGGGTACTATCAGCTACGAATAAAGGAGAGTGATATCCCGAAGACAGCGTTTAGTACGAGATACGGGCATTATGATTTTACGGTGATGCCGTTTGGGCTGACTAATGCGCCGTTAGTGTTCATGGATTTGATGAACAGGACTTTCAGGGATTACTTGGACCATTTCGTGATCGTCTTCATCGACGATATTTTGGTGTACTCGCAAAGTGAGGAAGATCACTTCAAGCATCTTCATTTAGTTTTGGAGACTATAAGGAGGAATCAACTGTACGCCAAGTTCTCGAAGTGCGAGTTTTGGTTATCCTCAGTGGCGTTCCTCGGTTATATAGTGAGTGGAGAGGGTATTGCTGTGGATCCGGCGAAGATTATTGCGATACGGGAGTGGACTGAGCTTGCTACGGTAGCGGAAGTCCGGAGCTTTCTGGGGCTTGCCGGCTATTATAGGCGCTTCGTAGAGAACTTCTCACGGATAGCGTTACCTCTCACTACTTTGACGAGGAAGGAGCATAAGTTCGTTTGGACGCCGGAGTGCGCGCGAGCTTTTGAGGAGTTGAAGTGTCGGTTGACCACAGCGCCTGTGCTGAGTTCGCCATGTGGGACCGAAGGCTATGAGATTTACAGCGATGCTTCGGGCAGCGGTTTGGGGTGCGTGCTACTGCAACACGGAAGTGTAATAACTTATGGCTCGAGATAGCTGAAAGTGCATGAGAGGAATTATCCAGTCCATGACTTGGAGTTAGCGGCCGTGATTTTTGCCTTGAAGCTGTGGAGACACTATTTGTACGGTGTGAAGATTGATATCTACACCGATCATAAGAGCCTGAAATATCTGATTGATCAGAAGGATCTGAATATGCGGCAGCGTAGATGGATGGAGTTCCTGGGGGACTATACATTCAAGATCCACTACGTGTCTGGTAAGGGTAATGCGGTTACGGACGCGTTGAGTCGCCGAGCCCCAGCTCAAGCCAATTGGCTATCGATGCATGATGAGCGGTTGGTGTGGGAGTTGGAGGCGTTGGATATTGTTTGTGTGGATAGGCAATCAAGTGCTGAAGCAGTTCTGAATTGGACTGAAGTCCAATATGACCTGGCTGATCGTATTCGGCAGGCTTTGGATATGGATGCTCATATGAAGCAGTTCATGGTAGAGGCTCTGGATGGGTCAAATTCCCAATTCGTCGTGGAGGACGGATTACTTTGGAAGGACGGTCGTCTGTGCGTCCCAAGTGTGGGCAATTTGTGGGTGGAGTTGTTGTACGAGGCACACCATACCAAGTACTCGATTCACTCAGGGAGCACGAAGATGTGCCGTGATGTGAAGAAACTGTTTTGGTGGCTGGGTTTGAAAAGGGATGTGGCGCTATACGTAGCGAAGTGCCAAACTTGCGCCTTGGTGAAGGCGGAGTGCCAAAAGCCGGGAGGATTTCTTAAGTCCTTGCCTATTTCTGAGTGGAAATTTGACGACATCTCTATGGACTTTGTGCACGGTTTGCCAAGGTCGCAAAAGGGGAACGACGCCATTTGGGTGGTCGTGGATCAGTTAACGAAGGTGTCACATTTTATTCCGCATAGGAAGGACGATCCGGTGGAGAAGTTGGCAAAACGTTATGTGGATAACATAGTACGACTTCATGGTGTGCCCCGCATCATCATGAGTGACCGAGATGGGTGGTTCACGTCCAATTATTAGAGGCTAGTGTAACAAATGTTGGGGACAAAGTTGAAATTCAGCACAGCCTTCCATCCGCAAACAGATGGGCAGACCGGGAGGGTCAATAGAACTATGGAAGACATGCTCCGCATGTGTGTCTTGGATTTTGGGAAGCAATGGGAAGACCACCTTTATTTGGTGGAGTTCGCATACAACAACAGCTACCAAGCGAGTATTCAAATGGATCCCTTCGAGGCCTTATATGGTAGAAAATGTCGCACGCCGTTGTCTTGGTTAGAAATGGGTGAGTCAAAGTTGTATAAGCGATTGGAAGTGGAGGATGCTACTTCTTTGGTGAGAACCATTCGGGAAAGGTTGCTTATCACTCAGGACCGGCAAGCGAAGTACTATAATGCCAAGCACATGAACGTGGAGATCGCTGTGGGCGACTATGTGTACTTAAAGATCAAGCCGTTCAAGGGTGTCTCGCGGGTGCGGCGGTTGAAAAAGCTAAGCCCGAGGTACCTTGGGCCGTTTGAGGTTCTGGAGCGAGTTGGTGAAGCGGCCTATCGGTTGAAACTTTCAGTGGAGCTTTGTGGATTACACGATGTATTCCATATTTCAGTGCTTCGGAAGGCAGTGCAAGAGCCTACGCAAGTGATCGCGGTTGATCAAGTGCCGGTGGATAGAGGGTTGACGACAAAAGTCAAGCCTGTGCGGATTGAGGACTCGGAGGTCAAGCGGCAACGCAATAAAGAGATCAGGATGGTCAAGGTCCGGTGGGACAATTGCGGTTGTGAGGAGCTCTCTTGGGAACGAGAGCAAAATATGCTTGACGATTATCCGGAGTTGTTCTGCTCAGGTACAAATTTTGGTTTTGTGCATGTCTTTCCTTTATATAATTTCGTGGACGAAATTCTTTTAATAGGGGGAGAGTTGTAACGCCCTGAAACTCAAAAGAGCGACGGGGGATGTTTTGGGCAAGTTTTGGGTTCTGGCTGCAGGCACACGGCCTGGGACACGGGCGTGTCCTAGGGCGTGTCAAGCTTGTGTCGACACTCAGCCGGGAAGTCGACACTTTGCTCTCGACATTGTGTCGAGACTGGGCACACGGCCTGCGACACGGGCGTGTTGCAGGGCGTGTCTACCCGTGTCGACACTTAGCCCGCAAAGTCGACACTCTGTGCTCGACGAAGTGTCGAGACATGGCACACGGCCTGCGACACGGACGTGTCGCAGGGCGTGTCGACCCATGTCGACACTCGTCCCGGGAAGTCGACATTTTGCTCTCGACATTGTGTCGAGACAAGGCACACGGCCTAGGACACGGGCGTGTCCAAGGTCGTGTCGTCAGGTCGACGATCTTCGCTCGATGAAGTGTCGAGTGTCGAGACCGTGTACACGGCCTGGAGCCCAGGCGTGTTGAGGTGACACAGGCAAGGATACGGGCGTGTCCTAGAACCCGTGTAGTGCTCGGGTTGTTTTCGGGGAAAAACAGTGGGGGTACACGGCCGGCCACACGATCGTGTCAGGTGGAACATTGGCGTGTCAGGTCGAACACGGGCGTGTTCGATACCCGTGTATTGTTCCAAGCGAGCCGATTTTGACGGCGAATGAGGCACACGACCCTGGACACGGGCGTGTGCCAGGCCGTGTGCGGTCCAGATTGGGCATTTCAGTCACGAATCAAAGCCGTTCGTTTCTTTAATTGGTGATCCAACGGCTGGGGGTTGTTCCTGATGGGATATACCCGAGATTGGGCCGTAGAAACCCTCACGTTTCATGAGTGGTTGTCTTTCTAAAACTTAGAGAGAGAGGAGAGCCAAGGAAGGAAGGAGCTAGATCCGGCCATTGGAGGAGTTTCGAAGCTCCAAATCGCGTGCCGACTCCGGATCCATGGAGGCAAAGATAGTGCGGTGCTTTTCATCCGCTTACTTTTCTATGGCGCCAAAGAAGAATGAAAGGGTAACGATTCTCTTCTTAAGCATGAGTAGCTCTCCTTCTTTGCATAGGAAGCCCGCTCTCGCGAGTTTGCGGTGAGTTGGAGGCGTTCCTTTGGGTAGATATGTGAAGTCCCTGTTGTTTAGAGTCCGTAAGCGAGAACGGACATAGGCATGATGTGTGAAGCCTATTCGGATATGTTGGTCTGTATCGGTGATGTTGCATTGCATAATGCCGGAGAAGACTCCGTGCTATTGGTTGTTTTTCGGGTTTTCTACACGGTAGATTGCAACAGGGAGCCTTGGGGATTAACCCAAAGGTGCACCCGGAAAACTGGGCGGATGCGTGATCTTGCCAACTTGGTGGCCTGAGAGCCAACTTGAACATAACCGGGTTATGTGAAATGTGATGGAAACGGGACTCGGGAGAAGTTTGACCTGCGCATATGGTTTAAATTACCGCTGCGGGCGCATATGGTTTAAATTACCGGTGCGTTGTGAGCACGGGTTAGATGGAACCGTACCCGTTCTATGTCGTTCGGATTAGAGCCATTGGCATAGATGAGAGTCTTCGGCGGTCTATGGTTTTAATTACCATGACCCATGCCGGGAAGACAAACTGCTCATTGATTGGCCGTCGAAAGGGATGGCGGTGAGTCGGCAGACTTAGACTGCGTTCACCGAGAATGTGCCTTGAGTGCACGGGGTGTGTGGCAGTATGAGCCTACGCCTGTGATGAATTGAATATTGTTATATTGCTCGCTTATGCTAATGAAATGCAGGGAAGGAGCATCGTCGCCCCGAGTTGGGGGCGGGATCGTTATAATTTGGTCAGCATTGCTGACCGTTGCCTTGTTTTGCCACCGTGCGGTGGTTTGTTGCTTGCAGGTGCTGCTGTACCAAGCGGTCAATAGCGGGCTAAAGCCCAATTTTGCGAAGCCGACCCTCGAAGGCCTAATTGGAGTGTTTACTGCTTTATTCATGTATGACCGGCCTGCGTGCCGAGGTTTGTAAAACATGTAATATCAAGTGAACTATTTTGTAAGGCCTTAAGGCTTGTACTGGTGTATGTATAATATTCCTATTTGGTATTAGTGGACATTCATGCTTTAGTGCTGGGTTCTTTGTTACAACTTATTAATCTGCTTCCGCTAGAATGCTCTGTGTAGGACGTTATGATTGGTTCGATGGTTTCCATGAGTAACCACCCGGTCTGTCTGTAGTATATGGCGTCGGGCCCCGGCCGGACCTACTGCTATATGCTATGCGACGGATAGGGGGTGTTACAGCACGAAATAAGCAAAACAATACAATAACTTAAATCGTACCTGTGACGACGTCACTCTGCTTAATGGCCTCCTGCAGGCCAAGATTATAGACTCAGGGCTGCGCCTGGATGCAGAGGACTCCACCACTGTCTTTCCCTTCTCAGCATAAGACGATCCCACCTTCTCTTCTCCCTTCGGCGGAACAACCCGACAGTCACAGGCTATATGCCCCACTTGTCCACAAGTAAAGCAAGTACGAGTTTCTGGCCTTGACGTGGCCCCCGACATTGCACCCGATGCAACCATAGAAGGAGCTTGTCCAGATGACTTGGACCTCTTGCCCCATTTGTTCTTATAATATGATTTCCCAGGTCGGGCGCTTTGAATTCCTGCTTTGCCACAGCCAAGGCCCGCTTTCCTTGTACCCTCTTCATGTCCTTCTCCAGCGCGCACGCAGTGTCAACCAATGCTTGGAACCCTTGGTTCACTGAACTTGAAAGCAGGAATCACAAATCGTCCCGAAATCCTTCATCGAACCTATTGGTTTTCCGCTGCTCGTCGGTGAAGATCGAACTCGCATACCGTCCCAACCTCGTGAACTCATACAGGTAAGTTTCAACACTACCTTCTCCTTGCATCAGCCGTTGGAACTCATTTTCCATGGCAATACGTTGTGCCGCTGGTAGGTGATTTGCCAAGAATAGGCACGAGAATTTCTCAAATTACACTTGTGTTAACTGCCTGCCCGCTAAGTGGTGTAACTCCATCTCATCCCACCATAGACGGGCCTCTCCTTCCAGCAAGAAGGTGTCCAAGGTGACCTTCTGATCTTCCTCCGTCCTGATCGCCATAAAGATACGCTTGACACACGACAACCAGTCTTCTGCCTGTGTAGGGGATCCCACACCCGTGAACGTAGGGGGATTGAAGCTCATGAACTGCTTCAACTTCCTTTCAGTTGCTCGAGGATCCACAGCCGCAACAGGTTTTGGCCTTGCCGCAACCTGTTCTGGCCTTAATGATGGCTGTGCTTGCCCTTGCGCCTGCCCAGTAGGCTGTGTTTGAATCATCACAAACATGGCCTCAACAACTAAGCGGACAGTTTCCAAAGAAGGCGAAGGTGTAGGCACCTCAACTGGTATCATACTCTAATCAGAACGCTAGGGCTCCGACTGCCCAGCACCACTCCGAGTCACCTATAGGTGAACAAGACATATATTAGCGACCTCGCTCAAGCAATACCAACAACATAGGAAAGCACAGGTTCCTCAAACAAGTGTATTTGCATTCCTACGTGGACATTCAGGAGTTCATTAATATTAACGTGGTTCGCACTTACACGTGCTTGCCACCCCCACAAAAGAAGTCGACCACGAATTCAAAAGGGAAAGACCGAGACAACTGATACCAAAAATATAACGACTCCATCCGTTCATATAGCATATAATAGAAGGTCCGGCCGGGGCCCCACACCATATGCTACAAAACAGGTGGGGAAGTCACGGGTTGCTATCAGAGTTGCACATCCTAACTCATAGCATTCTAGTTGAAGCTTTTAACATGAAAATTGAACTCCAACCATGAATGTCCACTAATATAAACACCCACATTTATATAGGAATGTAACAATTACTGATGATGATTTTTCTTGCTAACAAGTAATAATTCAATGTGATTTCATTCTATATTCTAATACAATTATGTAGATGGACTTAACTAAATTGAATTAGCATTCAGGCAAGCGCACCTATCAATCGTAATATATGAGAAATCTACATCTCGTGTCGTATTCCACAGGGTCGTTTCAACTATTCGTACTCACCCTCCCTTTATTTTCATACCTCTAAACAAAAGTGATATTTAAGCTACATTAACCTAACTATGACCAATTGGATGATTCAGTATTGGAGAAATAAAACGATAACAACATGAAGCTTCTAAATAATTACATGAACAAATCCATTTATCAATTCAATTCTAAGCGATCATAACATGAAAAGAGTGTTACATTTGTGCAATGTAAAGGTTAATTTTTCATCAAAATTCTCTCTCGAGCAATTCCAAATATAAACCTAAGATAGTAAATTTTCTCTCGAACAATTCATAACACTCAAGTTCGCATTAAACAAAATACCTTTATTATTACATAAATTCATGAACTTTATCTCTAAATTAACATGAATCCTTTTATTCGTGTTCTAATTTTCCAAACAGAATATCTCTCGATCATAAAGTTTGAATTACAAAGGGGATTATCATCACAATATGAACATATCAAAAGCATTGCAAATAACCAATTTCTCAATCTAGCCAATTGCAAATTGTGTAAAACAAATAAGTAATTCAAATGGATGATTAAACTCTTTGTTTGATTGCATAAACACAAATAAAATACTACAAATATAACATAAACAAGGTGATACATGATTACTAGAATGTTCAAAGAGACATTCATGCAAATTAAAACATACATTGAAGATGGATCATCTAGAGAAAGAAAGGATTCAAAGGGTTAATGATTAAATAAAAAATACATATGAATACCCTTCAATCCTACTTGTCTTGAATGCTCCCCTTCGGCCTCCAGCAGTTCTCCAATCCAGAAATGATCCAAAAGTTCTCTACAAATTTTTCTACAGGAAATTTATAGTTCCCTTGCAAACAGGTCGGACACGGGGTCGCACACGGCCGTGTGGCAGGCCGTGTGGACGGTTCCTAAGCAGTTCCTGGGCGGTTCCCCACGAGAAGGCGTGTCTGGTCGTGGGCCGTGTCAGATGACACAGGTATGGACACGGCCGTGTGGTCGGCCGTGTTCCACAGACACGGGTTGGTCGGCAGCCGTGTGCAAAGATGACACGGGTATGCACACGGGCGTGTGCCATACCGTATGGGTTCCAGCGTCTGCGCCAAATTCTTCAGCTCCAGGTGCATAGGACACGGGTGGACACACGGCCGTGTGTTTGGCCATGTGCACCAAAGTTTTGTCCTGTCATTAGCCATGTAGACTCCGTGAACTCCTCTGTTTGCTCCGAAACTTTTAGGTCCATTGGTTGGCATTACCTGCAATAGAAAAATGATAGACTCAGTAAATGGTTTATTATAAGAACTGACAAGGACTTCTAAATACGCTCTTCTATCTATGATTAGACAATTTCTTTGATATTATCATGAAATCAACACCAAAAGGGGCAGGAAATGGTAGACATGATTACAATTATGATAGTAAAAAGCCTATCATAATCGTATTCATCAAATACCCCCAGACTTAGATGTTTGCTTGTCCCTAAGCAAACTAATTCAAACACCTGGGTTACCATTAAATAATTTTGCCTCCGCACACTGGTTGCTATGAATTTAAGAGAACTTTGGTGATGTAATCGCATAGAAAATAATTTAACAGACTTTTCTAAATATAAATTTATCTTAAAATTCCTCTAGTATATCATTTTAACTATCTTTCACTCGCTTTTAGAAATAAAAGTATAGTCATCTTTAACACAAATAAAATACTACAAATATAACATAAACAAGGTGATATATGATTACTAGAATGTTCAAAGAGACATTCATGCAAATTAAAACATACATTGAAGATGGATCATCAAGAGAAAGAAAGGATTCAAAGGGTTAATGATTAAATAAAAAATACATATGAATACCCTTCAATCCTCCTTGTCTTGAATGCTCCCCTTCGGCCTCCAGCAGTTCTCCAATCCAGAAATGATCCAAAAGTTCTCTACAAATTTTTCTACAGGAAATTTATAGTTCCCTTGCAAACAGGTCGGACACGGGGTCGCACACGGCCGTGTGGCAGGCCGTGTGGACGGTTCCTAAGCGGTTCCTGGGCGGTTCCCCACGAGAAGGCGTGTCTGGTCGTGGGCCGTGTCAGATGACACGGGTATGGACACGGCCGTGTGGTCGGCCGTGTTCCACAGACACGGGTTGGTCGGCAGCCGTGTGCAAAGATGACACGGGTATGCACACGGGCGTGTGCCATACCGTGTGGGTTCCAGCGTCTGCGCCAAATTCTTCAGCTCCAGGTGCATAGGACACGGGTGGACACACGGCCGTGTGTCTGGCCGTGTGCACCAAATTTTTGTCCTGTCATCAGCCATGTAGACTCCGTGAACTCCTCTGTTTGCTCCGAAAATTTTAGGTCCATTGGTTGGCATTACCTGCAATAGAAAAATGATAGACTCAGTAAATGGTTTATTATAAGAACTGACAAGGACTTCTAAATACGCTCTTCTATCTATGATACGACAATTTCTTTGATATTATCATGAAATCAACACCAAAAGGGGCAGGAAATGGTAGACATGATTATAATTATGATAGTAAAAAGCCTATCATAATCGTACTCATCAATTACAATGTCATGTGGCCTTAGGGCCTTATAGTTCATCTTTACACAAGTGGCTTCCAAACATCGACGCGCAGGCCGACCACACATGAACAAAACATAATATTTTCATTTTAGCCTTCAATGGCTAGTAGCAGCAGCAGCAGGGACTTCAGCCTTTAAATGTTCCGCTCGGCTCTCCAGCACCTGTACAAGGACAACCCACCCAACGGTGGCAAACAAGGCAACAGTCAGCATTCAACTGACCAATTTATAACGACCCTACCCCTTTCCTGGGGCAGTGTGATTCCTTCCCTGCAGGCATAGCAATTCATATGAAGATATATAGACATCACATATTGTGCACTCACGCACAAACATTCCATCACAACTGTTAGCCATGCGGCCCGACGATCCGTGCACTCAGGGCACATTCTTGGTGTACCGGCGATCCAGGGTGCCACAACCATATCAAGGCCAAAACCCAATGCTAAAAGTTAAGCATTTGCTCCATGACATGCAGCCGGAGACTTTAGTCTTAGTGGCGCACATGCCTAAGACTCTCGCTATGCACTCCAACAGACCGCACTTTCTGGTCTTCAAGTCGGACGAACATAATGCAGGTCGGATCAACCACCCCCCATTGCTCAAGTCGCCTTGCCATCATCGAATATCAACGTATTCGCGGCTAAGTAAAAGGCGCGGGTCGGTCGCACCTTACCTATTTGGTATAAAGCCTGGGTGTTTTCATGTGCTTCCACACCAATACTTCCTGCTACTACCCTTCACAGGCATAACCCAATAAGTATCACAAGCATCAGAGGGTCTTTTCCTGGACTCTCGTACCAGTACTTCCTGCTACGACCCTTCACAGGCACAACGCAGTAAGTATCAAAAGCATCAGAGGGTCTTTTCCTACACTTCCGTAGCAGTACTTTCTGCTACTACCCTTCACAGACACAGCCCAGTAAGTATCATAAGCATGAGAGGGTCTCTTCCTGGACTTCCGTACCAGTACTTCCTGCTACTACCCTTCACAGGCACAACCCAGTTAGTATCAAAAGCATCACAAGGGTCTTTTCCTGGACTACCACTCTAGTACTTCCTGCTACTGCCCTTCACAGGTCCCACTCATCGACTCCTTAAACTACATGCTTCATAGCGGAGTCTTCTCCGGTGTATATATGCAACATCACCAATCCAGATCAACCTGCCCAGATGGGCTTCACAGAGCATGCCTATTTCATACTCCATTTCTGGATCTATATGCCAAACTATTGGGGATTCAAAGAATCAACCCAAGGGAATCCCTTAGTAATCCACCCTTAGGTGGGGAAAACCCATGCACATGCCAAAAAGGAAGCCTTCACATGGCTAAGAAGGAAGATCGTTACCCTTGACGATCACTTTGGAGCCATGGACTTCTAGCCAGCTGGAAAGCACCGCAGCGGCCTTACCTCCAGAACGCTAGCATCGGATCTCAAATTGGAACTCCGCAGCTCCACCGGTGGTCGGCTCCCCTCCTCCTCCTCCTTTCTCTCTCTAGGTTCTTAGAAAGAGGATTTCCAAGATTAGAATGAGATTTTCTTTCTCATTCTCGACCTTAAAGAAGCATGGAGAAGCTTGGGCCCTAAGATCCTAGTTGAATAAAATGGATGGCCACGATTTTGCCACAAAAGTCTAAATTTTGGCTGACACGGCCTGTGACATGCCCGTTTCACAGGCCGTATACCTTAAGCGGCACACAACCAACTCATCCAGACCAGTACACGGCCATGTGATACGCTCATATCACAGGCCGTGTGCCCTGATATACCTTTAGACATGCCCGTATCTGTGTCCATGTACATTAGGTGGTACACCCCCCTCTCAACCCGAGCAAGACACGGCCATGTGACACACCCGTGTCACAGGCCGTGTGCCCAGAGACACACCTGTGTCCTGCCCGTGTTCACCATGCCGCACTGCCCTGGCCAAATCCAGAAAAGAACACGGCCTGTGACACACCCTTGTCACAGGCTGTGTGCCCTTACACGGCAGTAGACATGCCTCCAGTATGTGCTTCGTCGAGCGAAGCTGGTCGAACAGAGGGAGACACCCCCTCTAACACGCCCTTATTACAAGGCATGTTCCCTCTCGAGAACTTTGTCGAGTTCAGTTCGTCGAGCACTCTCCAGGCTGCTCAGCCACACAGAGCAGGACACGCCCTGGGACACGCCTGTGTCCCAGGCCGTGTCACCCAACTTGAACCCAATCCTGGGATTTGGGGTGTTACACAGGTTACAGCAGGAGCAACTCTATTTAAGAATGCAACAGTGTTGGCTTTCAGTAATTCTCCTCAAATCTAATAGATTTGCTCTCATTAGATATATCTTGTCTCAGTTTCTTGATGGAGTCATCTACATAGTGCTCAAGCTGCCTTCTCTAGTCATCTAGAAGCCCTTTCAATTGAGCCAGAAAGGTGGAAAATATAGCATCAACTTGTTTTATGAGATGCCCCTTGGAAGAAGATATCCTCATCCTCCCTCCTTATTTCTCCCCTACCTTTTGAGTCAGTCACTATATACTCAGATGAGTGATCATAAATTTCAGCATTAGGCACTTCATCCTCAAAAATCTCAATAATATGTTCAATCTCTTGATTAAGGAGCTCTGTTGGAATACCCCCTCAACCTCAGCACAATCTACATAGATTTGCTGATCTTCAGCAACTGAATTGGGAACATTTTCTCGCACAATCTCTAGAACTTGCTCCCCCTCAATATTAGCACTAGAGGGTAGTAGTTGAGATTCATCTGGATTCTGATTTATTCTTTCATATAGTTTATCCAGGAATAAGTCAATCTGTTCTTGTAGAGTCATAGAAGATTTACCTTGCTCCCCTTCAGTAGGAGCATCCACTCTGCTATTCTCTTCCTCAATCTCCTCAGTGATTCTGGTTACAACATCACCCACTAGTTTCTCAGTAGTTTTTGCTGGAGTGTCTTCAGACTGAGAAACACTAGCTGGTAGAGTCTTTGTTATAGGTTCTGATGATATAGAAACCTGAGCACTCACATCCCTTCTAGACAAAGCAGTAGATTCCGACAACTGTGGGGTCATGAGGTTCTTCACCTCTGCTGTCAAAAGAGCTTCTTTCTAAACTATCTTCAGTGATGGTGACTATTTTCTTTCTCTTTCTGTCAGCAGGATGTTGGTGTGGGAGTAATACTTTGTCCCACCTTTCAAGCATCCTAGAGTCCATCTTTCTTTTGTGATGAATCTTAGCTCCTAGCTTCATATTGAGGATCCCTAGAGTAGTGCGCAACAGGTATAAGGATAAAATTCTACCCAAGTTGGGTTTTGGAATGCACTTCACTATTCTCTCAAAAATAATCCTTACTCAGTCAGTCTTCTTAGACAGAATCACTCTTATCATTATCTCACACATCTTCCTGGAAATCTTGTCATGAGACCCTATTTTGCATATTAAGGCCTTGCCTATTACATTAGCCAAGAACTTCCCCTTCAGATTCATCTCTTTCCACAGTATAGAACCAGTAGTGTGCTTTGACAGGCCACACCATTTAGGAGCTGACTTTATATCCTCTAGGAAAAGTTCATCTTCCCCATCTGTTGGCCCAAACTAGTCAAGTGCAGAGCTTTGTTCAACCTCCTTGAGGAAATATTGATCATGTTTTCACCGATTGAAGTCTTAATCTTAATGGAGGAAGAGTCCACTTTGACATTAAGTATAGTTCTAATACTTCTCATTTCCAGATTGATCTTGGTTCTGACAGAACAAATTCTAGGCCAAAGGTAGTCAGAAGATGAAGAACTAGTTATATTTCTTCTGGAGCATCCTTGAAACCATTCCTAATAAGTTTATATCCCTCGAATAGGAAATCTACTCATTTAGGTGTGATTGAACCTTTGAAACTTTGTATAGTTGAAGAGCTTGCTCGTGAACACTTCGGTAGGGATGCATAAAGTCAAATAAGGCAAGGAACCATGTGTATTATTCTAGGCACACATTTTTATTTATAGTTGCTCATATTCGAGAATGTAGAAAGGCGCGTACCTATCTTGATTTACAAGATTTGATCAGCGGCTGAGATTAATCCCTAGAGTTAATCGAGATTTGAATAGACAGAATAAATGTGTTGAGTGCACTCGACACTTTTGACGCATTTGATGCTTTCAACGCCTAAAGTTATCTCAACACTCTTGACGCCTGGATAGTTAATCTATATCTTTCTTGATTACCTGCAAAAGGTTAATCCCTCCAAATGCACATATGCATGTAAAGATGACGATCCTATTACAAGTTCAATATACCCAACTCAAATTTGAAGGTGTTGAACTTGCCTTCATCTAGTGGCTTAGTGAAGATATCAGTCACTTGTTTGTCTATGGGGACAAAATCAAGACTGATGTCTTCATTCTCAACATGTTCTCTAATGAAATGATGTCTAATCTTAATGTGCTTGGTCCTGCTATGAGAGACAGGATTCTTAGCAATTGAGATAATACTAGATGAATCACAATACATTGGGGCTTTACTTAGCTGAAGATTATAATCCTAGAGTTGATGTTGAATTCATAGTAGTTGTGCACAACAACTTCGAGCTGTAATGTACTCTGATTCTGCAGTGGAAATGGCTACACTGGTCTGCTTTTCGCTACTCCAAGATAATAGTCTTCTCCCTAGAAACTTGAAGGTGGCAGAGGTGTTTTTCTTATCTTCTCTACAACCTACAAAATCTGCATTTGAATACCCAATTAGTTCAAAATCACTATTCCTAGGGTACCATAGACCAAGATTAGGTGTACCCTTGAGATATCTCAGAATTCTTTTAGCAGCAAAATTTTGAGACTCTTTAGGGCATGCCCGGTTGAAAGTATCTAGTGTCAACCTAAATCACCTAGAGGAGGGGGTGAATTGGTGAGTTCTGCGTATTTTTGAGGAATAAAAATAACTAGAAAGAAAACACACAAATACACAGAGATTTATAGTGGTTCCTTGAGTTGGGTATGTCCACCGTCCCGCCACGCCTATCTGCCACGAAGGGATGGATTCAGCTACTTCACCTTTTTCTCAGATTCTTCAAATCTTACACCTCAGAGCCTCAACTCGTACAACTCGGATATATTACTCCTACAACTCAGAGAATAACCTCTCCTACAACTCAGAGAACAACCTCTCCTACAACTTGATCCTAAAATAAGGATCTACAACTCGGAGGCAAAACCTCCTACAATGTCATAAAATGAATTACAATAATAGATTAAAACTAATGTTCTACAAATCTGAGCATTTTGATCTTCCTTTCCTCTGAAAAGTGAATTATTGAGGAGGAAGGAAATCTGAAATCGTTGAAGGCTTGATCTAAATAAATAAACCACTAGATCTGAATGGATGTTGAACCTTTTGATAAAAGAGATCTAGTCGACACTTTTGAAGATCGGATCGTGCGTCGTTGACATCAGCCGAGAGAGATTCGCGAAGTTCACACAACGGTAGCTGACGGGTCCTTTATGGAATTTCTCGATTTGAGCGTATATGCACGATTAGGGTTGAAAGAAATCCACCCGAAGTATTTATAGGGATCCTTCTTCTTCAACGGATAGAATCCCTTCCAAATAAAGAAATCGTGGAACACTGCACATGGCGGTCGGAATTAAGTTATGACAGTTTATGAAAATAGAAGAAATAGACCCTAAGTATAATTTGTCGAATATCATCGAGTATATAAGGGCATACTCATTGAATTACTTCGAAACTCGACAGAAAATACTTGGAAAATTCCAGCCAGATTGAACAGACAATTCAACGCCTTCCTGAAGAGAAGACTCGATGAATTTGACTAGTATCGACTAGTTCACTCGACGAATTCGACGAGTATCGACTAGTTCACTCGACGAATTCGACGAGTATCAACTAGATCACTCGATGCCTTCGACGCCTAGGCCAAGTGATATTCGACGAATATCACTTAGATAAATCCATAGAAGTAAATTCGAGAAGACTTGCCGAATTTGTCGTGTATCGACATATATATTCGACGAATTCTACGAGTATACATGAAGATACTTGACGATTTTTACTTAACTATTTTTCATGAACCCAGTGATTATTATCTAAGTAAATACAACTAATTTGACTAGTAATAGTAGGTATACACGCAAAATTTGACGAGTATTCATAAGTATACTTGATGAATTCGACGAGTATTCACCATTATACCCGACGACTTTTACTTAGAGGAAATCTGTTCTCTGAAAGCAACAACGTGACCATCTTGGTTTCTTCTAATATACTTGAAGTAGAAGTACACCCCAATAGAGAAATTATACGTGAGTCAACACATTGGCCTACACAATGAAGGATTACATTATATAGCCCCGTGTTTCAAGACCCACTGTAACCTGACATTGGGTTATACTTAGCAATATAGACCTGCAAGCACATAACTAGAAAATGATATCAAATATAATCTCAATTCATCTTAGTTCAAGGGACACTCCTTCAAATCATGGTTATTTCTGATACGATACCCAACAATCTCCCCCTATTTTAACAAGTCAAAACCTTACAAACTAAGGTGAATTGTACACACAATAATCTTAAATCAATTAAAGAGCATGAAAAATATGAAAATAATAGATTGCAGTCAAAACAATAACATATATAAATGAGTTCTATCGGGGCAAACAATGTTTTTCACAAACATCAAAAAAGTGAGAATACTCATGCTTGCTTCCCCTGGCTCTTCTGATATTGCCTGTTAAATTATGTTTTTGGCTTCGGATAGTACTTCTGCAGAGCTGGAGGAGCATTGGATCATCATATTTGTATTTCCTGAAATGTAACCTTCTTTTAACATCTGCAACCTCATGCTTCTGCAATTCCTACCTGCTATAATATTCTCATTTATTCTCATTGGCCAAGTCGAGTAGTTTAAAGGTGTCTAGGATGATGTTTTTTGGAAACAAGACTCCACTCTTCAACCATTTCTCCGTTTGGCTCAGACCTTATAGCATAAGGGCCTTCACCATATCTTATTCTTTTATGAGCTGGTGGAGGTGAGTCTTTAACTATCTGAATTTTTGGTTCAACAGCAGCAGTAGCAGATTAACCTAGAGATTCTGTCCAATATTTAGTGTACTCCTGAGCAGGCTGAACAAAGTCATGTACAGGATCTGGTATCACCTGTTTAGGCATTCTAACTTCAGCATATGCGGGAAACATCTCTCTATGAAGCCAGTTAAAGTATCATAACAATAGGTTTTTGCAATCTTAAACTGATCTTTCATTGAAGCTTCAAGTGCATCCATCTTAGTTTTCAATACAGTCTCCCACTTTTGACTTCTTTGAGTTTCTCTGAAGAAATATCATTACTATAGTAGACCATCTGCTTATCAAAATGATCCATCCCTACATTTTGGGCATGGATAACCATCTTTGCATTCTCATCAACATTTTGTAGAACCATTAGGTTACTCTTCAGTCCAGCCATTATATGGATAATGGCTTGACCACTTTGCACAAAGCAAGTGTAGAGCCTTGAATTAAACTTATCAAATCCCACCTTGATCTCTGCAAGGCCGTTATTCATATCTCTTACTATCTCTTTTACTTTCTTCAGGACAGCCTTCAGAGATAGATCACATTGAGCTTGTTTTCTGGACAACATGGCTTCAATAGACTTCAGGAGAGAAATATCTGAACATGTACTTTGAGTATCTTCAATAGGAATACTAGGGGAGAAGGGAGATCTGTATTTGCCTCTGAGTCACTAGGAGACTCTGCCATAGGAGAAATATGAGCTTTTGATATCAGTCTTGTAACTAGGGCCTCTAGGACCGGAGGGTGCACATCTACATCTCATTCCTCATCAGAAATGTCAACCACTTCCACATCCTCCACCGGATGTCCACCTTTAATTGCAGCAATTCGCCTCTATAGGTTTCTAACAAACTTATCAAGGTATGTCTGAACTGAGACCAAAGAATGAGTCAGCTCTCCCTCAGACACAACATATTGAAGCTCTAGGAGGCTTATAATAAGATTCTTTGTGGAAACAAGCGCAGTATAATCATTTACAATATTAGTAGCGTCAGTAATGTCTGTATCATTTACATTATCAGTAGCTGTAAGATTCTTATCATAATCAGCAATATCTAACTGAATATCAGCATCACCATCAACCTCAAGATTAGCAGTATCCAAAACATCATCAACAATTGTCTCATCCTCAACCTCATCTGGCATAATCTCAGCATTAGTAGCTCGACCTATATTATCAACCTCAGTAAGTGGATCATCTATCTCTTCCACTGAATCTGGTACAGAAGCTTCTGTTACTATAACTGGTACCTCTGGCTCAGAATTTATAGGAACAACCGACTCTACAACAAGGGAACACTCAAGGGCACTATAACCTCAGTAGCCACTAATGTTTCAACATACTCCCCCTCAATTCCTACACATGAGCTCTCAATAATCTCAGGAATCTCACAGGGGCTAGGAGAAGGGATACTATCCTCGGGAATATCCTCCTCCTCCTCAATATCAGGATGCACTCTGACTCCACCTGGTCTTGGGATCCTCCTATCCCACCTGGAGAAGATTGATGAGTTAATTTTCTTCAAGTGATGGGTGAGTACACCTTTGGTCATGTCAAAAGTGTCGCGATCTATCTGATTCAAATATAAACTGAGTATTCTCCCAAAGTTTGGCGCGCGGAGACTATCTTTAATCTTGGCAAATAGCACTACTCCCCAGTCAATTTTATTCTGACGTATGATGGCTACCAGAACTTTGAACATGTCTGAGGACAAGTAATCATGTGATCTAGACTTGCACAACCGAACTTTTCCAATTATGTTTGACATAAGTTTTCCTTTCTCGTTCATACCTTTCCTCTTAACTATTTTCGTTCCTCTGGGAAAACCACAAAACAACAGAGCCCTAAAGAATTCATCCTCTTCAAGATGATTGTCCTCTTCACATTCCGGAAGTCGAAAATACATTGTGATGAGGGAAGCTTTCACC
Organism: Platanthera guangdongensis; assembly: GCA_039583875.1. Classification (NCBI taxonomy): domain Eukaryota; kingdom Viridiplantae; phylum Streptophyta; class Magnoliopsida; order Asparagales; family Orchidaceae; genus Platanthera; species Platanthera guangdongensis. The sequence continues at coordinate 93,859,046 of CM077149.1, forward strand.
TTAACCCTGATCTGTCTGAATTTTCTCTTGATTACCATATCTTTACGACAAATCTTTGCATTATCGAAGAACTCAGGAACATCTTTGTCCAATACCTTGCAAAGGTTCTCAAGAACGACGGTGAGGCCGACCGATTCCAACATGAATATGACATTTCTGAATTCATCCACGGCCATAGCGAAACCTATTCGAACTAGCTCTCCCCCTACGAGCAATCCACAAGAACTTCGAGGAGCCATTGACGGAGAGTAGAGATCGAAAACGAAACACTGGTTCGGGAAGGGTTGCTGTGGGGAACCTCTGAAGCTGCGAGGAAGATGACTTAGTTGGAGCAAGCTACCAGTCAACTTGAGAGGAACTGCAAACGCGGAGCTTTGAAGTGGCGGAGAAGAAGATTGCAACTATCGCAGAATCCAAATCGGCAGAGAAGAACTCGTGGGGTTCGGGACAGAGATTCGACGAAGTGTTTCAAGTTTACCATGATAGCCCTATTTATATATATTTAAAGTTTTGAAGAGAGAGAACTAGGCGCATACCTTTAAACAGGGTGACTCTTCAGACCCAAAAAAATGTTTAAAGTGTAGTTCGTCAAAACCTCTCGGAAGCCAAATCAAATTCGTCGAATATTGCTGATATTCGTTGAGAAGAACTGATGAATTCGTCAAATATAGTTGTGTTGTCTTGACGAATTCGTAGAGTTTCCACAAGTGATTCTCAACGAATTTGCCTTGGACAATTTGACTTCTTTGAGATGTACTTCATCGAGAGAAAGTTTGATTTCTTAACCGCCTTCATGACTCCTTTTTCAGCGTACCCAGTTCCATTTTGAAGAATGAGAACTTGGCCTCGTCCTGTGGCTTCGTGAATATATCTGCGACTTTCTTATCTGTCGGGATATAGTGGAGAGTTATGCCCTTGTTCTCTACGTGCTCCTGGATGAAATGATATTTGATTTCAATGTGTTTTGTCCAGCTGTGAGAGACTGGATTATTTGCAATCGGTATGGCATTGGAGGAGTCGCAAAACATCAAAATCTCCTTGAATTTCAAGTTGTAATATTCAAGTTGATTCCTGATCTAGATAAGTCGTGCGCAACAACTACTAACAGAGATGTACTCTAACTCATCAGTGGAGGTTGCCACACAATTTTTCTTCTTGCTGCTCCATGAAATAAGCCGTCATTAGAGGAACTGGCAAGTCCCGAAAGCGCTTTTTATGTCATCCATACTACCTGCAAAATTTGCATCTGAAAATCTAATTAGCTCGACATCATTACTTCTCGGGTACCATAAGCATAGATTTGGGATACCCTTAAGGTATCTCAAGATCCTCTTTGCAGCGGCAAAATGAGATTCCTTAGAGTTCACCTGAAATCTAGTGCACACACATATTGAGAACATTATGTCGGGTCTACTGACAGTAAGGTAGAGCAAGGACCCAATTATGCTTTTGTACTTGGTTTCATCAAAAGGTTTCCCTTTCTCGTCCATGTTCAGAGAAATAGTTGAACCCATTGGACTCATCATCGTGGTTGCGTTCTCCATTCTGAATTTCTTAAGCAACTCTTTGCTGAACTTCGTTTGAGAGATGAAAATTTCATCTTCAAATTATTTCACTTGAAGTCCTAAAAAATACTTCAGCTCTCTCATACTGCTAATTTCAAACTTCCTTTGCACGAGCTTAGAGAACTTCCTACAAAGGTTGTCCTTTTTAGAGCCAAAGATAATGTAATCTGCATATATTTGTACTAGTAAAATCTTGCCTTTTACTTCCCTAAGAAATAATATCTTGTATATTTTTCTTCTTGCGAACTTGTTCTCAAGAAGAAAGCTAGATAACGTCTCATACCAAGCTCAAGGAGCTTGTTTCAAGGCATATAGGGATTTGTTAAGAAAATATACATAATCAGGGAAAGTTGGGTTGATAAAACCTGGCGGGTTTCTACGTATACTTCCTTTTTACATCTCCATTGAGGAATGCTGACTTCACATCCATTTGATAGACCTTGAAGCCACATATGTAAGAAACAACCTGATCTCTTTAAGTCTGGCCACTGGAGCAAAAGTCCAATCGAATTCGATCCCTTCTTCTTGTTTGTACCCTTGAGCTACAAGCCTCACTTTATTCTTTATAAGCACTCTATTTTCATCCAACTTATTTCTGAATACCCATTTGGTACCAATCACATTCTGTCCTTTGGGCCTAGGCACTAACTCTAAAATCTTGTATCTTTCAAACTGGTTGAGTTCCTCTTGCATGGCCATAATCCAAGAAGCATCCTTGTTTGCTTCTTCAAACTTCTTTGGCTCAACCTGAGATAAAAAACTAAGATTTAGAACTTCGTTAGCAGTACCTCTTCTGGTTCTAACATCGTCGTCTGGCTCTCGAATGATCAGATCAACTGGGTGATCTCTTAGGTGTCTAAATAATAGATTTCTTCTGTTGGAACCCTACTTGTGATTTGGGCTAGGTTCACTATTAGGTTTGATGACCCACCATGTATAGTCTAGGGTCATATGTTAGTTACAGGATTTAGGTCTATAACATTAGGTTTGATTACTGAGACCTACCTTCAGAAGACTTCAGAGAACATTAGACTTAAGAGACAAGGTAGTTTTGAAGATTACAGAAAATGTGTTTGACGATAGCTGAACTCAGATTGAAGATCGTCGAACTCAACTCGACAAACTCAGAGTTCCATCTCTGAGTTGAGCTCGATGCAAGTCTAGCTCCGGTCGACGAACTGTGAGCTTATATTAGAATCTCAGCTCGACGAAGTGCCTTCTCAGCTCGATGAACTTGGAGCTCATTTTAGCAAGTACATTTTTCTGTTCGACGATTTTGGAGCTCAGCTCGATGAAAAAGACTTGTTAGCTTGACGGATTTGGAGCTCAAGTTGACGAAAGCTTTAGTGAGGTCGACTAACTCCATCCAGGTTCTGCTCGACTAATCTTATCTGCAGATTATCAGATAGACTAAGTCAGTGTAATATCAGTAATTAAGAATGTAATACTCTGATAATTAATATCAGTAACCTCCTAAATTGTGAATTGGCATATGATCGAATAAGTCCATATGAAGTAAGTACAAACTTCTAGAGGAATCATTTTCAGTAATACCCTTAAAGGTAGCCCTTATCTGCTTACCCATTTGGCATGCATGACACAGACTCTCTTTAAGGCACCTAATGGTGGGGGCATCACACTCAAAGTTGTGAGACAATAACATATTTATAGTTTTGAAATTAATATGTGCTAATCTCTTGTGTCATTGGTCATAGGGAGACGAACTGCCTTTTGTCAAAAAGCACACTCGTGTAGAATTGTCTAAACATAGAAAGTTCAAGCAGAAAATATTTCTACTCCGATTGCCTGTTAAGATTTTCTCCAAATTAGCAGACGATTTTATCAGACACTTGTCCTTATAGAACTCAACAATATAGTCTTTATCACATAGTTGGCTTATGCTTATGAGATTATGTTGTAATCCTTTAATATAAGCCACGTCTGTGAAGGGACTATACCATTGGTAATCATACCGTAGCCTTTAGTGATTCCCCGGTCAGACCCTCCAAAGATGACTTTTGGACTGTCTTCGACCGGGGTATATTCTTGCAATAGGCTTCTTATCTCGGTCATGTGCCGAGAGCATCCACTGTCTAAATACCAGATTAGAGTTTTGTTGGCCTTTAGACATACCTGCAACCGTAAATAATTTCCCTTAGGAACTCAAACAAATTTGCGTCCTTGGTTCCTTGTTAGTTTAACACCACTTGGAACATTAACATTGCAATTGGTTGGTCTCGCACTATTAGCTCGTGGAGTTTCAAGTTTGACTGGATGAAACCAACAGTCTACGACAAAGTGACCAATCTTGTCGCAACACCAACAGTCAAACCTATTATACCTTCTCTTGTACTCCTGCTTTACCTTTTGAATGGGAGGTCTAGCAGGGGCAATAGAGTTGGAGGTGGAAGCCTCATAATTGAAGCAAACACAAGGCTTCATTGTCTCCTTAGCCTTGGGAACAACAGTCTTGGCTTTTGGTGCTTTCCTTAAGTTTGGTCCATGAACATAGGGACCATACTCTTTAAGCGTTACTTCTTAATAAGGTGCCTTGAATGCACTAGTACCAAAGTCTTGGGGATGAGTTCATCCTTGGTAGTGCTTTTTAGGCTCCACAAAAGTTGGTCTAGTAAAGTGACCATAGGATGTCTCAAAGTTGTATTTATTCATGGGGAAGATCACCTTCTTAAAAGAGGGTCAGCTTTGAGTTGCCTTCCCTTTGCCTTTATTGTCGGCTTTCTTAGTAGCCTTACCTTTCTCAACTAATGGCAAGGACCACTACCCTTCTTGGGAGCAGAGAATTCATCGATGAGTGGAAGAATGGTCTTTGACTTAGAATAACATTCCACAAAGAACTTTTCTTCTAGCTCATCTAAGTATTTCTACTTCTAAATTAACAGTTCAGCAGAGCAAGTTAATTTCTCTTTCAAGCAGTGAACTTCATCTTTGAAAGGAGATAGTTCAGCAATTTCCCCCTTTAGTCGTGATTCCACTGCCTTTAGAGAAACAATCTCTTTTGATTGTTTTTACTACCTTACGACATTTGTCAAAGACTTTCAAAAGTTCTTCATGTTGAGCCATCAAGTCAGAATCACCTTCTTCAGAAGAATAGCCTTCATGACCATTCAAAGAGGTCTCAGATTCAGAGAGCATAGCGTGAGAGTTTACCTTCCTATGTAATTAGGTGTCGCCTACTTACTCATCTGATTGAGCTATAAGCCCGAAGTAAGCTTTTTCATCTTCAGAGCGTGACTCACTTGAGTCACTGTCACTAAGAGTCTTTGACTTCTTTGCAATGAAGCTCTTCTCTTCCTTCGTCTTACCCTTGAAGCATCTCTTCTCTTCTTTCTTGGGTCCTTCTTTCTTTTTATATGGACACTCCGCAATCACGTGTCCTGGCTTATTGCGATAATAACAAACTATGTCAGAGGAAGAATGTTTGTTCGGTTTAGATTTATACTTGTACTCTAGATTGTAGCCTTTCTTAGGCCGATCACCATCATAATGTGATCTTCTGAAATGTGAGGAGGAGGACTGATTTTTTATTTGCCTCCTTTTGCTGAGCAGTCTTTTGAATTACTTGGAGATTAGCGATAATTCTCCATCAGATAATTCAGAACCTGACGTGCTTGACTCGGAATCTTCTTGGGCATCAGAAGCTCGTGTCCTTACCAGTGACACGGCTTTAGATTTTCTTATCCCATCAGCCTTTAGAGCTACCGACTTCTCTCTTCTTGAAGTCCCGCTGCTTTGATCCTCTTTATTTCGCGTATTCATTCGAGGTTCATAGAAGAGGAGCTTTCTGAATAGATTATGGGGATCAATCTATGGCAACTTTCTGAATTCCCTAATGACCACAACTTTAGTGTCCAAGTATTTTGTTAGGGATCTTAGGAACTTGTCGTTGAGCTCCTTATTAATAAACGTACGACCATAGTTTTTGAGGCCGTTGACGATCTTAAAGAATTTCTCGAAGCTGTCAGCAATTATATCATTTATCCCTTGCTTGAATGCCTCGTATTCTTGGTTAAGTAAAGATGTTTGATCATCTCTAACTTCTTCAGTTCCTTCCATGAGAACTACGAGACAATCCCACATCTCCTTGACAGATTTACATTGGAATAAATTTTGCAGCATTGAATCGTCCACTTCACTGGATATGATACACTTTACTTTTTTATTCAATGATACTAGAGAAATTTCATCCTTGGTCAAGTCCATCATTTTCTTCGGAATCATAACTGTAGGATTCAGAGCTGATGGCTGTATAGGAATGTAAGGTCCTTCTTCAAGAATCTGAAATATGTGTGGATCAACAACTTCCATGTAGAATCTGACTCTTTCTTTCCACATGGGGAAGTTCTCCTTAGTGCACACAAACAACTTCATCGAAGACATATCCTTGCTTTTATCCATTGTAACTGAGCGGTATCTCTTCACAACTAGATAGGAGATATTGTTCAAGAAGTTAACCTTATATCGAACAACCCACTTTGATACCAATTGAAAGTATCTAGTGTCAACCTAAATCACCTAGAGGGGGTGAATATGTGAGTTCTGCGTATTTTGAGGAATAAAAATAACTAGAAAGAAAACACACATAAATATATCGATTTATAGTGCTTCCCTGAGTTGGGTACGTCCAATGTCCTGCTTTGTCTATCTACCACGAAGGGCTAGATTGGGCTACTTCACCTTTATCTCAGATTCTTCAAATCTTACACCCCGGAGCCTCAACTCCTACAACTCGGTGACAACGCTCCTACAACTCGAAAAATAATCTCTCCTACAACACAGAGAACAACCTCTCCTATAACTCGATCGTAAAATAAGGATCTACAACTTGGAGGAAAAATCTCCTATAATATCATAAAATGAATTACAAAAATAAATTAAAACTAATCTTCTACAGATCTTAGCACTTCGATCTTCATTTCCTCCGAAAAGTGAAACTTAAAAACCTTGAGGAGAAAGGATATCTGAAATCGTTGAAGGCTTGATCTAAACAAAGAATCCACTAGATCTGAATGGAGCTTGAACCTTTTGAGAAAAGAGATCTAGTCTACACTTTTGAAGAAGATCGGATCGTGCGTCATTGACATCAGCCGAGAGATAATAACAAACTTCGTTGAACGGTTGCCGACGGGTCCTTTTTGGAATTTCTCGATTTGAGTGTATATGTATGATTAGGGTTAAAAGAAATCCACCCTACGTATTTATATGGATCCTTCTTCTTAAACGGCTAGAAATCCCTTCCAAATAGAGAAATCGCGGAACATTGTACATGGCGGTCAGGATTGAGCCATGATGGTTTTTGGAAACAGAAGAAATAAACCATAAGTATAATTTGTCGAATATCGTCTAGTATATAAGGGTATACTATTCAAATTACTTCGAAACTCGACGAAAAATACTTCAACAATTCCAGCCAGATCGAAAAGACAATTCAACACCTTCCTGGAGAGAAGACTCAACGAATTCGACGAGTATTGGCTAGTTCACTCGACAAATTCGACGAGTATCGGATAGATCACTTGATGCCTTCGATGCCTAGGCCAAGTGATATTCGACGAATATCACATAGAGAAATCCAAAGAAGTAAATTCGAGAAGACTAGACAAATGCGTCATGTATTGACAAATATATTCGACGAATTCGACCAGTATCAATAGATACACTCGACGAATTCGATGAGTATACATGAAGATACTCGATGATTTTTTACTTAACTATTTTTCATGAACCCAAAGATTATTCTCTAAGTAAATACAACAAATTCGATGAGTGATAATAGGTATACACGATGAATTCGATGAGTATTCATAAGTATACTCAACAAATTCGATGAGTATTCATTACTATACTCGACGAATTTTACTTGGAGGAAATATGTTATTCTAAAAGCAGTAACTTGACCTTCTTGGTTTCTTCTAATATACTTGAAGTAGTACATCCTAATAGAGAGATTACACGCGAGTCAACACATTGACCTACACAATGAAGGATTACATTGTATAGTTCGGTTTTTCAAGACCCACTGTAGCCTGACATTGTCTTGTACTTAGTAATACAGTCCTATAAGCACATAACTAGAAAACGACATCAAATACAATCTCAATTCATCTTAGTTAAAGGGACACTTCTTCAAATCATGGTTATTGCTTATACAATACCAAACACTGGTATCTAGAATAAACACATGTAACATATATATAATGTTTGGTCTACTAGAAGTCAAGTAAAGTAGGGATCCAATTATGTCACTATATAAGGTTTCATCAAAAGGTTTCCCAGTTTCATACTTGTCTATTGACACACTTGACCCTATAGGAGTTTTCACTATGGAGGCACTCTCCATTATAAACTTTTTGAATAACTCCTTGGTGAACTTACACTCAGAGATGAATAATCTATCCTCTGACTGTCTATCTTGGCGGCCCAAAAAATACTTGAGTTCACCCATGCTACTCATCTCAAACCCCCCTTGCATAAGTTTGGCAAACTTCTTACAAAGGCCATCATCAAACTACCCTTGCATAAGTTTTGAAAAATTATATCATCTACATAAATTTTGACTAGGATTATCTTACCCTTAACTTCCCTTAGGAAAAATATCTTATCTATCTTCCCCCTTGAGAATTTATTCTTAATGAGAATGCTAGACGGGGTCTTATACCTTACCCTAGGGGCCTATTTTAACCTATACAAAGCTTTTCTTAACTTAAAAACATGGTCAGGAAAATTAGAATTAACAAAGCCTGGGGGTTGCTCAACATAAACATCCTGTTTCAGCTCACCATTCAGGAAAGCTGACTTAACATTCATTTGTTAGAACTTAAATCCTTTGTATGTAACATATGCAAGGAATAGTCATATAGCCTCTAGTATAGCAACTAGTGCAATGGTTTAATCAAAATCAACAACTTCCTCTTGCTTGTATCCTTTGGCAACAAGTCTAGCTTTATTTTTTTTATTATAACACCATTTTCATCAAGCTTATTTCTATAAATCTATTTAGTTCCAATGATGTTATGTCGGTGAGGTCTAGGAACCAGCTTCCAGACACTGCATCTCTTGAACTAGTTCAGTTCTTCTGACATAGTCACAAACTAAATGGATCTATGTTGGCATCTTAAAACTTCTTTGGTTCAACTTGAGATAGAAAGCTTGAATACATTGAAACATTTAGATTTCTACTCCTTATTGTGACACCTTGGCTTGCATGCCCAAAGATCAAGTTTCTTGGATGATCTCTTAAATGCCTGACTTGTAATATATAACAGAGGGTCCGGTAGGGGCCCCATGACATATTCTACAAATAATTATTGGAGTTATGTATTGATACCATAATCCAAACACATATCCTTACTCAGAGTGCATTCTAATGGAAGATAATTTAAATTGTATTAAGAATCCAACCATATGAATGTCCAGATAAATACACAAATAGATATGGCCTTAAGGCCTTACAAAGGTTTCGTCAAATAGAAGTGTTTTTCATACTTCAGCACGCAGGCCGACCACACCTGAAACAGTAAAAGCAAATGCACTTTGCGTTAGCCTTTGAGGGTCGGCTTAGCTACCACGGGCTGCAACCCGCTATTTCTCGCTTGGCTGAGCTACATGTACAACCCCGTGTTCGCCGAGTGGGTCCACCAGGCAAGACAAGCAGACCAAGGTGACCTGTCCGTGCCAGAATAGTATGCGAGCGGGTTCAGAACAGCCAGCTCGACCTTGCCAAAGCTAGGCGAGCGAGCAGCACGAGTCGACCCAACCAGCCCCGTCTGCCCGGGGTTCGACGATCCAGATCTGGTTTTCATCGGACCGAGCTCGGGCAGAGCTCGGCACCCTTCTGGCTCTGGCGTTGAGTGACGTTGCTCCACTCAATGCTCTCGATGCCCTTCTGGCTTTGGCGTTGAGTGACGTCGCTCCACTCAATGCTTTCGGCGCCCTCCTGACTTTGGCGTTGAGTGACGTCGCTCCACTCAACACACTCGACGCCCTCCTGGCTTTAGCGTTGAGTGACGTCGCTCGACTCAACGCTCTCGGTGCCCTCCTGGCTTTGGCATTGAGTGATGTCACTCCACTCAACGATTTCGGCGCCCTCCTGGCTTTGGCGTTGAGTGACATCGCTCCACTCAATGCTCTCGGCACCCTACTGGCTTTGGCGTTGAGTGAAGACGATCCACACAATGCTCTCTACGCCCTTATGGCTTTGGCGTTGAGTGACATCGCTCCACTCAACGCTCTCGGTGCCCTCCTGGCTTTGGCGATGAGTGTCGTCACTCCACTCAACACTCTCGACCCCCTTCTGGCTTTGGCATCAAGTGATGCCGCTCCACTCAATGCTCTCGGCACCCTTTTGGATTTGTCATTGAGTAATGATGATCCCCTCACCAAGTTTCCTATGAGGTGTTTTTTCTTTACCATTCTACCCTTGCCATGGGTGCGAATAGCCTAATAGAACAGCGGAGTTACGCTATTATCAGGCCCAGTTGGGCTACACATAGCTATTCAAAATAGTGGAATTGGCTATTGGCAGGTCATTTTCAGAAATCTATAAATAGGACCCAAGGGACACCTTAGAAGGCATGATTATTAGTATCAGATCTTCTTGCGCTTTCTGAGGTAGCCTTAGCTCGGCCATTGGCTAAGGAGGGGAAGCGCTCTAAGATCTTCCGGGTGTGTAGTGGGACCTCCGCGCCGAGCCCTTGGGTCAGTTTCCATTTCTTTTCACTGTTTGGCTTGCAGGAGAGAAGTAGGTGTGCGATCACCCCTTCCCCACGGGTGAACTCCACAAGAGACCAAATTCTCGGTTTCAACATTCTGGTGCAGTGAGCGTGGAGAGTGGTCAGTATATAAAATCTTCAATAGGCTAGATGGTAAGAGGAGAAGGACAAGGCTCGAATAGGTCTGACTCGCCGCCCCCGCCACCTCTGGCCACGGTGGGGATGTTCGAAGACTCCAGGCAGGAGGTACTCAGCCTCATTAAGTTTGCACTCGGCGTGCGGGACGAGTGCTCTACTCCAGCTGTCTCAATCGCTGCCGACCTGTCTCCGGACGAGGATTCTCCCGGCAGGCGAGTTGGGAAGGAGGTCTCCGAAGAAGGAAGGGGATGCGACCTCCCCGGGCTCGTGCTCTTCCCCGTCTCGGCAAGCGCAGGCCGGTTCAGCAAGACGGGTGCGCGAGATCCTTCAGCTCACCAAGCAGGGGAGGAAGCTCATTCAACGAGCTGGTTTCCTCTACCCCAGTTACAGAAGGGTTTAGGGAACCCGAAATGTCTTACTACATCGGGAAGGAAGACCCAATTCAGCACGTCTAGTGGTTCGAGGATGTGGTTTCAATCCGACAGATATCGTATGGCTTCAAGTGTCGGCTCTTTGCCATCACCCTCAAAGAGAAGGCGAGGGAGTGGTTCCACCAGCTGCCGGCCAGCTTCATTTACTGCTTCGAAGACCTACGCTGAGGGTTCATGTTGAGGTTCACCACCTCCAAGAGGAGGAATAAGGAGTCAGAGTCCCTATTCCACATCAAGCAGGGGGTAAATGAGACTTTGGGGAGTTACGTTGACCGATTTCAGGAAAAAGTCACCCAAGTATAGGAGATGCCAGGCCATAGCCTGATGATGGTCTTCACCCTAGGGCTGTAATAGGGATTCTACAGAATGGAACTGAAGAGAATACCACCCCTCTCCTACGAAGAGGTGATGGAGAGGGCGGCAAGGGAGGTCGACGGGGAGGCGTCAAATCTGGAGTTTGCCCGAAAGCTGACCAGGTAGGCCACATAGGAGGAGGAGGAGCTGAGAGGCAGCAGGGGGCACGAGGAAAGGAGATCCGAACCCCGGAAGAGGTAACAATGGCAACTTCAGTGGCAGTAGTAGCCCAGGTGGGGGCATCAGGAGTTAGATCGTCGGTTTGGCTGGAGGCCCGAGTGGCAAGACCAGGGGCCACGAAGAGGTTACCAGGAAAGGGACCACCACCAGGGGGCCAGGATCAGTTCCACCCCCGGGTTGGAGACAAGCGCAAAGACCTCCTCTCCCAGATCAAAAGCAGGCTATGGATATAGCCATGATGGAGAGGAGGAGAGCGGCGTGAAGTAGGCGGATAGAAGTCAGGGTGGAGTTGCCCTATTACGACTTCCACCAAGAGGAAGGGCACGCCATAGACATGTGCCCGAAGTTCCTTGAGATGATAGGAAATATGGAGCAGTATCAGCAGCAGGTCCGCCAGGAGGTGAGGATTGAGGAGGTCCTACCTCGGGCGGAGGAGGATCGATGTGAAGACCGGGCAGACGTCGGGACCGTGGGAGGGATCAGAGTGATCCACGGGGGGGGGGGGGGGGGGGGGGGGGGGGTAGCTGAGGCCTCCCGGAAGGCGAGCCTCCACACCATGTATCGCCGGAGAGTTGGCTCCACATCCCAGACCCCATCCCTAGAGAAGAAGATTACCTTCTCAAGGAAGGATATGTGGGATCATGAGGATCCCTTCTGTGATGCGCTGGTCATCCAGACGACCATCAAGAATTTCACTGTCTCTAGGATCCTCATTGACAATGGAAGCTCCGTCAACGTAATCTTTAAAAAGGCATTCGATGTGATGAAGGAGGAGGTGAAGTGGGTGATGGCTTTAAATGGAGCCCTATTTTGGATTTTCATGGGAGAGGAAGGAGGTAGAAGGAGGAGTGGGGATCCAAATTACCCTGGGGGGCAGTCTCAAAACTGCAGGTTTGTCATCATGGATGCTCCCAGCAGCTACAACACCATCTTTGGGCGGCCCCTCATCAGCGCCTTCCGCTGCGTCCCCTCATCCTTCCACCAATGCCTGAAGTTCAACGCCGAGGGGATCTAGGTCTGGGTTCGGGGTGACCCCAAAGTGGCGAGGGAGTGCTACGTCACCGCCGTGAACTCTATCTCCTGGCAGGAAGGGGCCGAGGAGATGGAGCGGAGAATGGAGGAGATCCCGACGAGGTTGAATATGAGGCAGGAGGAGAGGAGATAGAGGTGGAGAGCTGCACCGAGGTAGAGGTGGAAGGAGGAGATCCCGACGAGTTGGCCGAGGTGATAGCCACAGAAGAAGAAGCAACAGCTGAGGAAGTTCTTGTCTTGAGGAGATGGACAGCGGAGAATGGGAGTAGCAGTTCAGGCTGGAGGCTACAGAATAGGTGGTGGAGATGGAGGTTCTCACCCTTGGAGGCAGGGTGGAGAAGATTCGCATCAGCGGAGGGCTGACCTCAGAGGCTCAGGGCAGGATGCTGGCATGTATCCAAAAGAATGGGGACATCTTCACATGGAGCACAGCGGAGATGTCGGTGATTGATGCAGAAGTGGCCTGTCATCGCCTCAACCTGGACCCGAGAGCTAGCCCCATCCAACAGAAGAAGAGGTCCACGACAGACAAGCTAGTCGAGCCCATCAGGGAGGATATGGCCAAACACCTCAAGGCCGACTTTGTATCCGAAATACAATACCCCGGCTGGGACTCCAATGTTGTAATGGTTAAAAAATGAGACGGTCAGTGGCGTATGTGTGTTTATTTTTCTTTGTTTTATAGATCATGTCGTAAGGACTGTTATCCCTTGCCTCGGATCGGCGCGCTGGTTGATTCAGCCGTTGGTTTTCCTGTAATGATCTTCTTAGATGCATTTTCAGGTTATCACAAGATTAGGATGAACGCCCCGGATATCAAAGATGTCTCGTTCATTATGGGGGATGGGTGCTACTGCTACAAAATGATTCCCTTTGGGTTAAAGAATGTAGGGGCGACTTACCAAAAAAATGATGGATAGGGTCTTCTGGGTACAGAGGGGGAGGAACTTGGAGGTGTACGTAGATGAGCTCATGATCAGGAGTCAAGATGCGGACTCTCACCTCTGGGACCTAGAGGAAACTTTCACCACCCTGAGCAAATATAAGATGCGGCTGAATCCCCTGAAGTGCATTTTCGGGGCCAGCAGGGGGAAGTTCTTGGGGTATCTCCTCACCCCTGCAGGGGTCGAGCCAAATCCTGTCAAGGTTAAAGCCATCATGGAGATGAGATCGCCATGGAATGATAAAAAGGTGCAGTGGTTGACAGGAAAGCTAGCAGGATTGAGCAGGTTCCTCTCCCGAGCCGGGGAGAAATGCTCCGCCTTCTTCAAGACGTTGAGGGGGGTCAGAAGTTTGAGTGGACAAAGGAGTGCAAGGAGGCGTTCCAGGCCCTGAAGAGGCAGTTGACCAAGGCTCCGCTGCTCCATGGGCCGAAGGAAGGGGAAGACCTGTATTTGTATCTCGGGGTTAGAGCGGAGGACTTGAGATCCGTCCTGGTTCGTTAAGAGGGGAAGAGGCAGCTCCTCATATACTATGTGAATCGGGTTCTGAGGAAGGCCGAGCTTCAATACCCCATCTTGGAAAAACTGGCATTTGCCCTGGTCATCTCGGCCCGGAGGCTCCGACCCTACTTCCAGGCACACTCTATCATAGTGGTGACTGACCATCCCCTCCGCAACATCTTCGAGGGGGTGGAGCATTCGGGCTGGCTAGCTAAGTGGTCGGGGGAACTGAGTGAGTTTGACATCTCCTTTGTCCCCCGCCTCTCGATCAAGGCCCAAGCATTGTCCGACTTTTTGGCTGACTAGGTGGTCGAGTTGTCGGAGGAGAACCTCACTCGGCCGACTGCATGGAAGGTGAAGGTAGACAGTGCTTCGGGGAGACATTCTCTAAGACCCCCCAACCTTCGCCCTGGGTTGGGCCGGAGGGGATCTTACTGCCCAAGGCGTCCACCCAATGCTCCTTAAGGGGTAACGACCCACTCTTCTAAGCACTAGTTGGCTTCCTTGCACGGCTTGAGTCACAACATTCACATCAAATCACGGAGTATTGCGGAAGCATTAACAGGAAACCACAATAAATATATATAACATTATATATTTAACAAAACCGCAAAAGGTCATACCCACTGTTTATACATAGAGCTCGTAGGCTATATAGTACTATAACTAACAACGCCTCTCACACTCAACTCTACTTGGTAGTGTTCGCGTCTCGAAACTCTAAAGATGACGGGGGTGCCTCTGCTCGAGTATTTCTATCAACTAGCGTATCGTCCTGCAGTAACTGGTCGCTGCGTTGCACCATCTCCTGTGAATGGTTATTTAAATAACCATTAGTCACAGAGCTAAGTGGAAACAAATCTCCTCCCTGGATCCATATCCTGGGGACAAGCTCACGCACCCAATAAAAGTAGATTGCCGAAGCTTGAGAGGGTTAGTACAACATTTCATGAATAAGGTAGGAGCAACCAAAAAGAGGCACAACACGATATAACTAGACTAGCAGCAGTAATATATGCCAGTTATAATTTAGGCTCCACTAGCATAACAGCATAACATATATTCATAACCCATATAAACAACACAGGCAATCACAGCCGCTTACACATCACAGACATTCACAGCCGAGCACATACCGCAGACATTCATAGTCACGCACACACCACAGGAATTCACATACACGCACACACTGCAAGCATTCACAGCCGCGCACACACCCTATGTTGACATAGTATGGACCGCTTCTGTTCCAGTTGGGCAGCGAGCCCCGCGGGCCTCACCGATGTGGTCGTCGGTGGCAGTGGTAAGTCCTGCCACTTCTAGTGGTGGTCGTACCGTACAGCCCAGGCCTTAACGTACATCCCCGGGTACTCTTGGATGTGTGTGACATCCGACAATTTATTTCGGCCGACTAGTGGAGGAAAATCAAATGAGGAAAAACATAACGGCTGGTCACCCGTGGTATACATCTCCCTGTCTTCTTGAGTCTTCAACCTTCCCGTACCGGTATGAATGGTCTGCGAAAGGGACTGACCCGCTACAATTTACCATAAGCAATTCACAAGCAATCAATCATACAATCATGCTAATACGCACCGGGTCTACGGCAACCTGCCCTACTATACGTTAACCTTCAGGGCGCGACGCCAGCTCAACTTTCGACAAGGAGCATAGGAGCGCTTTATTTGAGGCTAAACCTGGAGGAACACCTCAACTCCGATTATCCCCAATTAAGGATCAACCTTAACAAACAACTGCTCGTCAAAGAAGGACTTGTGCTTATAATAGTAAATTGCAATGACGAGAATGCAGTAATCTAAGCAGCTGATAATAAACGTTGTATAATGAGATGTGACCAGTACTAAACTGGAGTAGTACTGAATTGAAAGTACTGAACTGAAATGAACCTGAGCAGTACGGGACTGGAGTAGTACTGAATAGAACTTAACTGGAGCAGTACGAGACTGGAGTAGTACTGAATTGAAAGTACTGGACTGAAATGAACTTGATTAGTACAAGGCTGAAGTAGTACTGAATTGAAAATACTGAACTGAAATGAACTTGACCAGTACGAGACTGGAGTTGTACTGAAATAAAAGTACTGAAATGAATAAATAAACTAAATCAGTGCAAAACTGGAATAATCATAAAGAAAATAGTTAGTAGTTCAATCACTCAATTCATGAGGCTTCAGTTCCATCTCCGTTCTCAGGAGGTATTTTCAGTTCCTTCTCTGTTCTCATGAGGCATTCACAATTTTTTCTCTGTTCCCAGGAGGTGTATTCAGTCCCTTTTCAGTTTTCAAGATTTCATTGGGTTACACCCATTATTAAGATCTGAAAACAATTCAGTTGCACCCTTTTTAATTACGGCTTAATCGGATCAGGACAAGCTTATCATGAGTTATATATTTATTATTCATCCGAGAATAAATATCAATTCGATTTTTGCGTCGGATCGAATCCAAGATCTCGTCAGATGGCACATTCTTTCTCAAATTTCAACCTTGAAAATCGTTCCCAACACATGAGGAAAATTCTTTACCCGAAACGAGGTTGGGGAATATATTACTCGAAGCTCATACTTTCATCTTCCGAGTCTAGCCAAAATGCCCGAGAGTTATTTTAAGAACGAGACGCTAGATGGTTTTGGCAAAAACTTCAAAATACTCGGAGCTGGAAATCTTACCTCGATAACTCTCGTCGCTCAATAAATTGAATTTAACATCAAATATAAAGTGGTCGCGCGCTTCGATTTTCATTTTCAAAAAATTTGAGCGCGTAAATTTCCGAGCGCGACCCAAGCTCCAAAAATTGGAAAATCTTCAATTTTTATCCTAAGGTTTCCAAATTTTAATATAGCCTTTAAGAGAACCTAAAAAGAGCTTAGTAATTATTTCAAATTTTTTCGAGCTATTTTGGGCCACTAAATTGGCCAAATAATCGTTATTTAGGTTTTTAAAAATACCAAATCAAATCTAAAAATTCCCAAACTTTTTGTGTAGATTGACCTCATCAAGGAGAACAACTTTGATGTTCATAATATTTTTCCTAGGAGCCTAGATTACCCCTCAGAAAATATAACACTCATTTTAATTATAATATTATAATAATCAAATATATTATAAAATTATAATAAAAATTATAATGATAATCTTCTTCCCCCTCCGTTGCCTGTACAGCAACCGCCCATCACGGGCCTTCTCCACCGCCGGCCGGCCGCCGGCCAGACGTGACTCCGCCCCCGGCCGACTACCCGGGGGTGGGCGCTCCCTCCGGCGGTGGTCCGGTGGCCTGCCGCCGCCGGCCATCGCCGGAGCTATTTTTTTGAACAAAAGGGAGGGGGTGACGGCGGCGGCGCTCCGTCCACCAGAGCTTACATGCAACTCCTTGGAAAGATAGAGAGAAAGAAGAGGAGAAATTTTCCGCTTGATTTCGGGACCTTCGGGGCTTCCGACGAGATCCGCCATGGGAGGTGGTGGAGGTGGCGGTGGAGCTCGGGTGGGCGGATTTCCGGTGAGGCAGAGCTCTGAAAGGGGTGGTTTATGCTCATTTTGAGCTTGGAAGAGGGGTACAACCCTCTGGTGCCAAAGATCTCCATTTATAGGAGGGGGGCACGGCCCCTCCTTCCCTTCTCCCTCTTGGTTAAGCATGTAACGCCCCGAAACTCAAATGAGCAAAGGGGGACGTTTTGGGCCAGTTTGGGTTCTGGCTGCAGGCACACGGCCTGGGACACGGGCATGTCTCAGGGCGTGTCAAGCCCGTGTCGACACTAAGACGGGAAGTCGACACTTTGGTCTCGACATTGTGTCGAGACTGGGCACACGGCCTGCGACACGGGCGTGTCGCAGGGCGTGTCGACCCGTGTCGACACTTAGCCTCTAAGTCGACACTCTGCTTCGACGAAGTGTCGAGACATGGAACACGGCCTGCGACACGGGCGTGTCGCAGGGAGTGTCTGTAACATCCCGCCTTTTATTGGGCCACCAGAGCCTTAGTGGGCCCAATAAAAGTGGCACAAACCCTACCCATGACCCGGTGGGAAATAACCCTAAGCGGAAAATAGAGCTAGAGAACTCTGAATTGATTTCTGTCAGTTCCTGTGGCCTCGTATAGTCAATACGAGCGCATCGGAACTCGTTCAGTTGGACTCCGAGGTCTAACGACAATTTTACACATTTCGACCATTTTAGCGCGCTACGACGCGCAAATTTCGGACTTTCGTCAAACGGACTCCGATTCAACCCCAGTCAGTGGCGTTAGACTCGTGTGGTCAATACGAAGTCAACGGAAGTCGTCCCGGTAAATTTCGATGACGATTGGTCAACCCGTGGTCAAATCAAGCATAGTTGTGCACCGAAAAGCGTGCGCACACCAATTATGACACGACACCCGAACTTTGACCCGACCACGATGACTTGGACCCACTTTGACTTTGACCAGCAAGGGGGACCCAACCTAGGGTTGACTTGGTCAAACCCTCATAAAAATCCACTTTTTGGATTTTTCTCCAAGTGAGGGGCCCACCTCCTCTCCAAAGAAGGATGGCCCATGCCCCCCTCACTCTCCATGGGCCCCAACCAGCAAGCCTCCCAAAGCTCAAGTGGAGGCCCACCAACTTTTTCTTTTCTCCCACTCTCCCCCTCTCTTTCTTCACCATGAAGGCCCAAGCTTCAAGCCCATAAAGGGCCCATCCATTTTCCCCACATGGGGGAAAATGGGAGACTTCCAGCTGTCATTAGACAGCTGGAGGGTGGGGATTAATCCCTCCCTAAGGAGGGATTAGTCCCACACCACCCAAAGGGAGGGAACTCTCCCTCCCCCTCCATATAAAAGGACCTCCCCTCGCCTAATCCTCCACACACCTCTCAGAGAAGCTCTCTCCCCCTTCTCCCCCCCTCTGCCGGAGCTCAGGTGGCCGGAAAAAGCCAAGCCGGAGCTCCTCCTCCCCTCCTCCACCACCTTGAGCCATGTCCGACCAAGTCGGCCCCTCCTGAGCCCACCAAACTCAGGTGGAAGCTTTCTCCCTCCTCCTTCTCCATTTTGGACGTCTTGCATGGCGCTCCCGGGGGCCGTAGCGCCGCCTCCGTCATCCCCCTCCCCTCCCGTTCAAAAAAGAAGAAACAGATCCGGCGGCGGCCGGCGGCGGCAGGCCGCCGGACCACCGCCACAGGGACCGCCCACCACCGGCGGGTTGGCCGGTGGTGGAGCACGGCTGGCCGGTGGCCGGCCGGCGGCGGAGAAGCCCCGAAGGGTGCGTGTGAACGGTACAGGCGAAAGAGATAAACAGTGAAAATTTTATATATATACATATAATAATATATTATATATTAATATATTATTATAATATTATAAAAATGGGTTTGATTTTTAAGAGACTAAAATAGGCTCCTAGGGAGAAAGTTGTGAACATGAAAAATGTTCCCTTTGCTAAGGGTTTCCTTCACAAAAAGTTTGAGAATTTTTGGAGTTGATTTGGTATTTTTAAAAGCTCAAATAAAAATTATTTGGCCAAATTAAAGGCCCAAAACTCTTCAAAAAATTATAAAATGTTTCCAGTCTTATTTTAGACCCCTTATAGGTTGTATCAAAATTTGGGGTCATGGAGACAAGATTTGATATTTTTCCAAAATATGGAAGCCTAGGACCGCGCTCGATATTATTACGCTCGTTTTCTTCGAAAATGAAAATTGGAGCGCGCGACTATCCTCTCTAATTTGAATAAGTTTCATATCGACGAGAGTGGCCGAGGCAAGTGACCAAGCTCCGGGTGTTTCGAGATTTCATGAAAACTGTCGAGCGCCTCGACTCTCGGGCAATTTGGGCACGCTCGGAAGATGAGAGTACGAGTGGTGAGTTATGAATTATTCTTGACGAATAATGAAAGTATAACTCCTGATAAGCCCCAATCCGATTAAGCCGTGGTTAATAAGGCGCAACCAACTCATAATCGGATCTTAATAAAGGTGTAACCCAAGGAAACCTTATTAAAAACTGGGATGGAACTGAAAAATCTCTCCTGAGAACGGAGATGGAACTGAAGCCTCCTTTATGGAGTGATTGGACTACTAACCATTTTCTTTATGATTATTCCAGTTTTGCACTGTTCCAGTTCCTTTATTCTTTTCAGTTCAGTACTTTCAATTCAGTACTACGCCAGTTTCGTACTGGTCAAGATTATTTCATTACTTTCATTTCAGTACTACTCCAGTCTCGTACTGGTCAAGCTTATTTCAATACTACTCCAGTCTTGTACTGGTCACATTTCTTTATAGCACTTTAAATAAGCAGCATAACCACCGCACTTGATCTTATCGCAATTTACTTTTATATTCCCAGGTCCTGCTCTGACGAGCAGTTGTTGTTTAGGTTGAGCCTTAGTTGGGGATAACCGGAGTTGAGGTAGTCCTCCAGGTCTAGCCCCAAATAAAGCGCTCTCACGCTCCTTGTCGAAAGTAGAGCAAAGTGCCGATGCTCGAAGTGTAAGCCTAGTAAGGCAGGCCGTCGTAGACCCGATGTTATATTGTTTGCAATTGTTTGATTGATTGTAAATTGCTTGCGGTGAAATGGTGGCGGGTCAGTCCCTTCCGCAGACCGTTCGTACCGGTGCGGCAAGGTTGCCGACTCAAGGCGATAGGGAGATGAGTACCACGGGTGACCGGCCGTTATATTCCCCGTCGGGTTTTCCTCCGCTGGTCGGCCAAAATGATTCGCCGGATGTCGCTCACATCCAAGAGTACACAAGGTTGTACGTGAGGGCCTGGTGTTGTGCGGTACGATCACCCCCAGAAGTGGCAGGACTGGCCACTGTCACCGACGGCCACATCAGTGAGGCCCGCGGGGCTCGCTACCCTGCTGGAACAGAAGCGGTCCAAACTATGTCGACATAGGGTTTGTGTGCGCGACTATGAATGCCTGCGGTTTGTGTGCGCGGCTATGAATGCCTGCGGTTTGTGTGCGCGGCTATGAATTCCTGCGGTTTGTGTGCGCGGCTGTGAATGCCTGCGATAGAATTCAAGATATGAAAACCTGTTGTGCTGATGAGCTAGTAGAGCCTTGCTATAACCGTTTTATGTTATTGCTGCTTTTTCCGGTTATACTA
Source organism: Platanthera guangdongensis (assembly GCA_039583875.1). NCBI lineage: Eukaryota > Viridiplantae > Streptophyta > Magnoliopsida > Asparagales > Orchidaceae > Platanthera > Platanthera guangdongensis. The sequence continues at coordinate 93,880,018 of CM077149.1, forward strand.
CAGTCTTTTATAATTGCTCCTAGTTGTTCATATATGAAATATTGTGATAACCCTCTCTTGCTTTGGCTATTTACTTTTGTTGGGTGGGTGCGTGCTCGTCCCCAGGATGTGGATCCGGGGAGGAGATTTGTTTCCACTTAGCTCTGTGACTAACGGTTATTTGATTACCAATTCACAGGAGGTGGAGCACCGTAGTGACCCGCTGCCGCAGGAGATTACGCCAGCAGCTAGGTCTACTCGAGCAGATGCACCCCCGCCGTCTCCGGTGTTTAGAGACGTGAGTACCGCCGAGCAGTTTAGAAGAGAGAGTGTGTGAGAGACTTATGTAGTACATGTATAGCCCACGGGCTTTTATAAACGCATAAGGATTCGGCCCTAGAACCTCTGTATTAATATGATGTGTAGTGGTTTCCTGTTAATGCTTCCGCTATATTCTGATGGGTTGTGAATGTTATGATTCGAACCACTCAAGACGGCCATCTAGTGCTTGAATAGGGTGGATTGTTTCCCCTATGAGCCCTGGGTAGACGTCTTGGGCCAATAGTACCCCTCCGGCCCGACCCGGGCAAAAGGTTGGGGGGGGGGGGTACTACAAATGTATCAGAGCCAGGTCACGATTCGTCCTTGTGGAGCAGTCTCAGGATCCCTCCGTCCCTCGCTTCGTTCTAGGTTCGGGACGAACCTTGCAGTGGAAGCCTGGTGGACCCTAGTGTAGAGGCTTAGGGATTCTAGACTGTGCGTTAGTACGCCCATACACCATTGTTTTCCGCTTGGGTTGTCGCTTTTGCAAATTCCCTTACTTTTGCAAAATACTGACACTCTTTCATGTTACTTCTCCAGATACCGGAGTACAGTAACGGGGGATCCTCGTCCAGAGGATACGTTCCAGCCACCCCACCACCAGACCCGGTTGCTCCCGCAGCCGTACCGTTTGCTGAGTCAGATATAGGGCAGACACTGACAGCTATACTAGCGATCCGAGATGCCCTGACACAGCCACCGCGGGAGATGACCGCACCCACAGATTTGCTGACGAATTTTCGAGGACTGAGGCCTCCCCCTTTCAGGGGTACAGAGACGGCCATTCAGGTAGAGGAGTGGGTGGAGCGAGTGGAGGAGCTGTTGGTAGGGATGATGTGCCCAGCTGTGGCAGCAGTCTCTTTGTTGGTGACCCTCTTGGAGGGATATGCGAGGGATTGGTGGAGAGCGTCTAGTCACTCTACCTTCCGAGGTCGGCCAATGAGCACGATCCTTTGGGGGGAATTCTCCGTGGCTCTGCTAGAATTTTTCATCACAGATGCAGACCGAGCCGCGCTGCAAGAGAGGTTCCTGCTCGTTCGACAGGGCAACCGCACTGTGGCAGAGTATGAGAGAGAGTTCATACACCTGGCACGCTTCGCCGGGAACCTGGCTGCCTCTGACAGGGATAGGGCTTCTCGGTTCTACCGAGGACTACGAGACGACCTGAGGCAGTCCTTGATTATGCTCTCTCAGGCCACCTTCCACACCATAGCCACCCATGCGGCAGCTCTAGAGTTGGACCAGCAGATGGTGGCTCAGCGGCGCAGAGGTCAAGTAGAGCTTCCTCGAGACCAGAGGCGAGACGTTGGAGTCACTCCCCATAGACAGGATAGAGAGAGCAGACAGCGATGCCGCAGGCTGCCTTATAGGCGCCCACCAGTACCCCCAGCACCCCCAGCTGCACAGCAAGACAGTAGACCAGCTCCAGCTCCACAGCCCCCACTAGTGGCCCGACGAGATGTTCCCTTCGCAGGGAACTGCTTCTTGTGTCAGCAGTCGGGACATATGAGGGCCGTCTGCCCTCAGGCGATAGGGAGACCAGGACTAGGAGCAGTCCAGGGTGGACAGCCGGCACGGGGACTGGGTCAAAGAGGCCGTAGAGGCCGAGCTGGCAGGAGAGGCCAGCAGGGCCGAGCAGCTCCCCGGGAGGCCTATGCACTGGACCTGCAGCATGGACCAGCCCCTGACGTAGTCATAGGTATATATCTTAGGCAATAGAAGATATCAGATCTTCCACTATTGTTGTATATTTCATATATATATATATATATATATATATATATATATATATATATATATATATATATATATATATGTATATTAGTTGGATGATATATATCTATATGTTTTCCTATGACGTCAGGAATCCTGTTGGTAGAAGGTCACCCTGCCAAAACCCTTTTTGACACAGGAGCGACTCATTCTTTCGCCTCCCACGATTTCATCGCAACAAAGGGAAATGTTATTCGCTCAACCGAACTGTCTATACGAATCCGTTTACCAGACGGGTCGGATATGACATCCACCGAAAAGTGTTCGTTCCAGGCTACGCTGGGAGAGGTAGAGTTTTAAGTCTACGCAACCATCCTAGCTATAACTGGGTTTGACATAATTCTGGGAATGGACTGGCTGGCTGAGCACCAAGCCCAGATAAACTGTTCCACGCGAGAAGTCCGGCTACAGAATCCAAATGGCCAGAGCGTCGCGTTGACAGGTGTGCCATATGTCTCTCGTATTATCTTGACTTCTACACAGATGGTGAAGTCAGTCCATCAGAAGGATGAAGTATTCCTTATTTATTTCGAGATGGAAGATAAGACCCAGGCGCTCGCCAAGGTCCCAGTAGTCCGAGACTTTCCAGATATCTTCCCTGAGTCCCTCCCGGGATTGCCACCTCAGCGAGAGGTCGACTTCCAGATCGAGCTCGTGTCCGGAGCACGGCCAGTATCGCGAGCCCCCTACCGGATGGCCCCAAGGGAGCTGACTGAACTAAAGATCCATCTACAAGAACTAATAGATGCTGGATTCGTCCGTCCATGTTCCTCGCCCTGGGGAGCCCCGGTACTTTTCGTCAAGAAGAAGGACGGGACTCTGCGACTGTGCATCGACTATAGGGAGGTAAATAAGCTTACTGTACGCAACACGTATCCCCTTCCTAGGATCGACGAACTGTTCGATCAGTTACAAGGTGCTTCAGTATTCTCCAAAATGGTCCTAAGGTCCGGCTATTATCAGCTTCGGATCCGAGAGGAAGATATTCCTAAGACTGCCTTCAGCTCCCGATACGGTCTTTACGAGTTCCTAGTGATGCCCTTCGGGCTCACCAACGCTCCCTCCGCCTTCATGGCCCTGATGAATAGAGTCTTCGAACCCTTCTTGGATCACTTTGTCATCGTCTTTATAGACGATATCCTAATCTACTCGAAGACCAAGACGGACCATACCCGGCACCTGCAGATGGTCCTATTAAAGCTCCGGGAGCACTCTCTCTTCGCCAAATTCAGTAAGTGCGAATTTTGGCTAGAAGAAGTTGGATTCTTGGGCCACACGATAAACAAGGAAGGAGTGGCAGTGGACCAAGCCAAGATCCAGGCAGTACAAAATTGGCCGCCACTCAGGACGGCTGCGGATATCCGGAGTTTCCTCGGCCTTGCCGGATACTACAGGAAGTTTGTCGAGGGATTTTCCAAGATTGCCCTACCCCTAACTGCTCTCACCAAGAAGGACGCCGTATTTCGATGGACGCCGGAGTGCGAGGCTGCGTTCATCGAACTGAAGAAGCGTCTGACTTTCGCGCCAATCCTTACGTTTCCTTCAAGGACCGAGGGATTTCAAATCTACACTGATGCCTCCCTGAAAGGATTGGGAGCAGTCCTAATGCAGCATGGTAAGGTAGTGGCCTACGCTTCGCGGCAATTAAAGCCGCATGAATTAAACTACGTAGCACACGATTTAGAGTTGGGCGCCGTCGTCTTCGCCCTTAAAATCTGGAGGCATTATCTGTACGGAGTAAAATGTGAGATCTTCTCCGACCACAAGAGCCTCAAGTATATTTTCACGCAGAAAGAGCTGAATCTCCGGCAGCGCCGATGGTTGGAATTCTTATGCGATTACGACTTCACTCTCCAATATCACCCCGGGAAGGCTAATAGAGTCGCTGACGCCTTGAGCCGCCAGCCTGCGATAGTCGGGAGTTGGATGGAGCAGATCCCTAAGGAACATTTCCAGTCTTTGATAGACTTGGAGATTACCCTGGTTGCCCGAAGAGATCCGGAAGAGTACTATTCTCAGCTGTATTGGATGGAGATCCAATGCGATATCCGGGACCGGATACGAGAAGCCCAGAAGATCGACCCAGAGGTAATGTCGATCATCCGATCTCTGCAAGGAGGGGCACAGGAGGATTATAACTTGCATGATGGGATTCTACAATTCAAGCATCGCATATTTATTCCCGCTACTGGAGGGATTCGTGGGGAAATTCTGCAAGAGGCCCATCAGTTGAGGTACTCGATTCACCCTGGCGTAGTTAAGATGTACGTGGACTTGCGTAGGACCATTTACTGGCCCGGAATGAAGAGAGATGTCACCGACTTCGTGGCCCGGTGCCAGACCTGTCAGAAGGTCAAAGCTGAATGCCGCAGTCCAGGAGGCCTATTGCAGCCCCTGCCGATACCAGAATGGAAGTTCGAAGACATCTCCATGGACTTCGTCCACGGCCTACCTCGATCCCGTGCTGGGAATGACTCAATATGGGTGGTCGTAGATCGACTCACCAAGGTAGCGCGGTTAATTCCAAATCGACAGGGTGACTGAGTAGATATCCTGGCCAGGATGTTCCTAGAACAAGTGGTACGATTTCACGGAGTACCAAAGTCCATCGTGTCTGATCGTGACGGTCTTTTCACATCTAAGGAATGGAGGCGGGTGCAGGCATATTTGGGAACCAAGTTGGCCTTCAGCACTGCCTTCCACCCGCAGACAGACGGACAGACGGAGAGGACGAACCGGACGATGGAGGATCTTCTTCGACTGTGCATAGTGGAGCACAATGAGCCGTGGGAGCAGCTGTTGCCGTTAGTCGAATTTTCGTACAATAACAGCTACCAGGCTAGTATTAAGATGGCTCCGTACGAGGCATTGTATGGAAGGCGTTGCCGAACACCGTTGACTTGGGCTCAGGAAGATGACCCGGAAGCCTTGGGAGTGGCTTACATCGATGACGCTACGACAGCGATACGACTGATTCAGGAGCGAATGCGGGAAGCGCAGAGCCGGCAGGCTAAGTACTATGATGCGCGACACCGACCGGTGGAGTTCAGCATGGGGGAAATGGTGTTTCTGAAAATAAAACCCATGCATGATGTCTCCCGGTTGAGGAAGCAGAAAAAGTTAGATCCCCGCTTCTTGGGCCCCTATCCGGTGATAGAGCGTGTTGGCCCCGTCGCCTATCGTTTAGCCTTACCCCCAGAGTTGGGGAATCTTCATAATGTGTTTCATGTCTCTTCCTTGAGACGAGTCCTCCGGCAAGCAGAGCAGTACCTTCCTACCCCTCCGGCGCAACTACTGTCAGATAGATCCGTCCGGCTCGAACCCGTCAGAGTAATAGATTACAAGGTGAAGACACTACGGAACAAAACCATTTTTATGGTTAAGGTGCTGTGGTCAAACTGTGGACGAGAAGAGTTCACATGGGAACCTGAAGCACTCCTCCGAGAAAAGCACTCAGAGCTCTTTCCCCAGGTATGTTACTTTTTCCCCCTACTTCAAGCAAATTTTCGGGGATGAAAATCCTTTTATTTTTATTGGATTGTAACATCCCGCCTTTTATTGGGCCACCAGAGCCTTAGTGGGCCCAAAACAAGTGGCTCGAACCCTACCCAAGACCCGGTGGGAAATAACCCTAAGCGGGAAATAGAGCTAGAGAACTCTGAATTGAGTTCTGTTAGTTCCTGTGACCTCGTATAGTCAATACGAGCGCATCGGAACTCGTTCAGTTGGACTCCGAGGTCTAACGACAATTTTACACATTTCGACCATTTTAGCGCGCTGCGACGCGCAAATTTCGGACTTTCGTCAAACGGACTCCGATTCAACCCCAGTCAGTGGCGTTAGACTCGTGTGGTCAATACGAAGTCAACGGAAGTCGTCCCGGTCAATTTCGATGACGATTGGTCAACCCGTGGTCAAATCAAGCATAGTTGTGCACCGAAAAGCATGCGCACACCAATTATGACACGACACCCGAACTTTGACCCGACCCCGATGACTTGGACTCAGTTTGACTTTGACAAGCAAGGGAGACCCAACCTAGGGTTGACTTGGTCAAACCCTCATAAAAATCCACTTTTTGGATTTTTTTCTCCAAGTGAGGGGCCCACCTCCTCTCCAAAGAAGGATGGCCCATGCCCCCCTCACTCTCTATGGGCCCCAACCAGCAAGCCTCCCAAAGCTCAAGTGGAGGCCCACCCACTTTTTCTTTTCTCCCACTCTCCCCCTCTCTTTCTTCACCATGAAGGCCCAAGCTTCAAGCCCATAAAGGGCCCATACATTTTCCCCACATGGGGGAAAATGGGAGACTTCCAGCTGTCGTTAGACAGCTGGAGGGTGGGGATTAATCCCTCTGTAAGGAGGGATTAGTCCCACACCACCCAAAGGGAGGGAACTCTCCCTCCCCCTCCATATAAAAGGACCTCCCCTCCCCTAATCCTCCACACACCTCTCAGAGAAGCTCTCTCCCCCTTCCCCGCCCTCTGCCGGAGCTCAGGTGGCCGGAAAAAGACAAGCCGGAGCTCCTCCTCCCCTCCTCCACCACCTTGAGCCATGTCCGACCAAGCCGGCCCCTCCCGAGCCCACCAAACTCAGGTGGAAGCTTTCTCCCTCCTCCTTCTCCATTTTGGACGTCTTGCATGGCGCTCCCGGCGGCCGGAGCGCCGCCTCCGTCATCCCCCTCCCCTCCCGTTCAAAAAAGAAGAAACAGATCCGGCGGCGGCAGGCCGCCGGACCACCGCTAGAGGGACCGCCCACCACCGGCGGGTTGGCCGGTGGTGGAGCCACGGCTGGCCGGTGGCCGGCCTGCGGCGGAGAAGCCCCGAAGGGTGCGGGTGAACGGTACAGGCGAAAGAGATAAACAGTGAAAATTTTATATATATACATATAATAATATATTATATATTAATATATTATTATAATATTATAAAAGTGGGTTTGATTTTTAAGAGACTAAAATAGACTCCTAGGGAGAAAGTTGTGAACATGAAAAATGTTCCCTTTGCTAAGGGTTTCCTTCACAAAAAGTTTGAGAATTTTTGGAGTTGATTTGGTATTTTTAAAAGCTCAAATAAAAATTATTTGGCCAAATTAAAGGCCCAAAACTCTTCAAAAAATTATAAAAATGTTTCCAGTCTTATTTTAGACCCCTTATAGGTTGTATCAAAATTTGGGGTCATGGAGACAAGATTTGATATTTTTCCAAAATATGGAAGCCTAGGACCGCGCTCGATATTATTACGCTCGTTTTCTTCGAAAATGAAAATTGGAGCGAGCGACTATCCTCTCTAATTTGAATAAGTTTCATATCGACGAGAGTGGCCGAGCCAAGTGACCAAGCTCCGGGTGTTTCGAGATTTCATGAAAACTGTCGAGCGCCTCGACTCTCGGGCGATTTGGGCACGCTCGGAAGATGAGAGTACGAGTGGTGAGTTATGAATTATTCTTGACGAATAATGAAAGTATAACTCCTGATAAGCCCCAATCCGATTAAGCCGTGGTTAATAAGGCACAACCAACTCATAATCGGATCTTAATAAAGGTGTAACCCAAGGAAACCTTATTAAAAACTGGGATGGAACTGAAAAATCTCTCCTGAGAACGGAGATGGAACTGAACCCTCCTGTATGTAGTGATTGGACTACTAACCATTTTCTTTATGATTATTCCAGTTTTGCACTGGTCCAGTTCCTTTATTCTTTTCAGTTCAGTACTTTCAATTCAGTACTACTCCAGTCTCGTACTGGTCAAGCTTATTTCAATACTACTCCAGTCTTGTACTGGTCACGTTTCTTTCCAGCACTTTAAATAAGCAGCATAACCACCGCACTTGATCTTATCGCAATTTACTTTTATATTCCCGGGTCCTGCTCTGACGAGCAGTTGTTGTTTAGGTTGAGCCTTATTTGGGGATAACCGGAGTTGAGGTAGTCCTCCAGGTCTAGCCCCAAATAAAGCGCTCCCACGCTCCTTGTCGAAAGTAGAGCAAAGTGCCGATGCCCGAAGTGTAAGCCGAGTAAGGCAGGCCGTCGTAGACCCGATGTTATATTGTTTGCAATTGTTTGATTGATTGTAAATTGCTTGCGGTGAAATGGTGGCGGGTCAGTCCCTTCCGCAGACCGTTCATACCGGTGCAGCAAGGTTAACGACTCAAGTCGACAGGGAGATGAGTACCACGGGTGACCAGCCGTTATATTCCCCGTCGGGTTTTCCTCCGCTGGTCGGCCAAAATGATTCGCCGGATATCGCTCACATCCAAGAGTACACAAGGTTGTACGTGAGGGCCTGGGGTTGTGCGGTACGATCACCCCCAGAAGTGGCAGAACTGACCACTGTCACCGACGGCCACATCGGTGTGGCCCGCGGGGCTCGCTACCCTGCTGGAACAGAAGCGGTACAAACTATATCGACATAGGGTTTGTGTGCACGGCTATGAATGCCTGCGGTTTGTGTGCGCGGCTATGAATGCCTGCGGTTTGTGTGCGCGCCTATGAATGCCTGCGGTTTGTGTGCGCGGCTATGAATGCCTGCGATAGAATTCAAGATATGAAAACCTGTTGTGCTGATGAGCTAGTAGAGCCTTGCTATAACCGTTTTATGTTATTGCTGATTTTTCCGGTTATACTGCACTCTTTTATAATTGCTCCTAGTTGTTCATATATGAAATATTGTGATAACCCTCTCTTGCTTCGGCTATTTACTTTTGTTGGGTGGGTGCGTGCTCGTCCCCAGGATGTGGATCCGGGGAGGAGATTTGTTTCCACTTAGCTCTGTGACTAACGGTTATTTGATTAACCATTCACAGGAGGTGGAGCACCGTAGTGACCCACTGCCACAGGAGATTACGCCAGCAGCTAGGTCTACTCGAGCAGATGCACCCCCGCCGTCTCCGGTGTTTAGAGACGTGAGTACCGCCGAGCAGTTTAGAAGAGAGAGTGTGTGAGAGACTTATGTAGTACATGTATAGCCCACGGGCTTTTATAAACGCATAAGGCTTCGGCCCTAGAACCTCTGTATTAATATGATATGTAGTGGTTTCCTGTTAATGCTTCCGCTATATTCTGATGGGTTGTGAATGTTATGATTCGAACCACTCAAGACGGCCATCTAGTGCTTGAATAGGGTGGATTATTTCCCCTATGAGCCCTGGGTAGACGTCTTGGGCCAGTAGTACCCCTCTGGCCCGACCCGGGCAAAAGGTTGGGGGGGAGGTACTACAGTGTCGACCCGTGTCGACACTCGTCCCGGGAAGTCGACACTTTGGTGTCGACAATGTGTCGAGACAAGGCACACGGCCTAGGATACGGGCGTGTCCAAGGCCGTGTTAACAGGTCGACGATCTTCGCTCGACGAAGTGTCGAGTGTCGAGACCGTGTACACGGCCTGGGGTCCAGGAGTGTTGAGGTGACACGGGTAAGGACACGGGCGTGTCCTAGAACCCGTGCAGTGCTCGGGTTGATTTTGGGGAAAAATGATGGTGTACACGGCCGGCCACACGGCCGTGTCAGGTGGAACACGGGCGTGTCAGCTCGAACACGGGCGTGTTCGATACCCGTGTGAGGTTCTAGGTGATTCGATTTTGACGGCGAATGAGGCACACAACCCTAGACACGGGCGTGTGCCAGGCCGTGTTCGGTCCAGATTGGGCATTTCAGTCCCGAATCGAAGCCGTTCATTTCTTTAACTGAAGATCCAACGGCTGGGGGTTGTTCCTTAAGGGATATACCCGTGAATGGACTTGGAAAACCCTTACTTTTCATAACTTCTCATCTTTCTAAAACCTTAGAGAGAGAGGAGAGCCAAGGGAGGAAGAAGGAGCTAGATCCCGCCATTGGAGGAGCTTCGGAGCTCCGAATCGCGAGCCGACTCCGGATCCACGGAGGCAACGCTAGTGCGGTGGTTTTCATCCGATTACTTTTCCATGGCACCAAAGAGGAACACAAGGGTAACGATCCTCATCTTGAGCATGAGTAGCTCTCTTTCTTTGCATAGGAAGCCCGCTCTCGCGAGTTTGCGGAGAGTTGGAGGCGTTCCTTTGGGTAGATAGGTGAAGTCCCCGTTGTTTAGAGTCTGTAAGCGAGAACGGACATAGGCATGATGTGTGAAGCCTACCCAGACATGTTGGTCTGGATCGGTGATGTTGCATTGCATAAATGCCGGAGAAGACTCCGTGCTATGAATTGTTTTTCGGGTTTTCTACGCGGTAGATTGCAGTAGGGAGCCTTGGGGACTAACCCAAAGGTGCACCCGGAAAACTGGGCGGATACGAGATCTTGCCAACTTGGTGGCCTGAGAGCCAGCTTGAACATAATCAGGTTATGTGAAATGTGATGGAAATGGGACTCGGGAGAAGTTTGACCTGCGAATATGGTTTAAATTACCGTTGCGGGCGCATATGGTTTAAATTACCGTTGCGTTGTGAGCACGGGTTAGATGTAACCGTAACCGTTCTATGTCGTTCGGATTAGAGCCATTAGCATAGATGAGAGTCTTCGGCGGTCTATGGTTTTAATTACCGTGACCCATGTCGGGAAGACAAACTGCTCATTGTTTGGCCGTCCAAAGTGGATGGCGGTGAGTCGGCAGACTTAGACTGCGTTCACCGAGAATGTGCCCTGCATGCACGGGGTGTGTGGCCGTTGAGCCTCCTCCTGTGATGAAATGGCTATATGTATTGATCGCTTATGCTAATGAAATGCAGGGAAGGAGCATCGCCGCCCTGAGTTGGGGGCGGGATCGTTATAATTTGGTCAGCATTGCTGACCGTTGCCTTGTTTTGCCACCGTGCGGTGGTTTGTTGCTTGCAGGTGCAGCTGGACCAAGCGGTCAATAGCGGGCTAAAGCCCGAATGCGAAGCCGGCCCTTGAAGGCCTATTTGGAAGTGTTTACTGCTTTATTCATGTGTGACCGGCCTGCGTGCCGTGGTTTGTAAAACATATAATTTGAAGTGAAACATCTTGTAAAGCCTTAAGGCTTATTTTTGGGTATTTTGTACAACATTCCTATTTTGTATTAGTTGACATTCATGCTCTAATGCTGGGTTCTTTGTTACAACTTTTATAAACTGCTTCCGCTAGAATGCTCTGTGTAAGACGTTGAGATTGGTTGGATGGTTTCCATAAGTAACCACCCGGTCTGTCTGTGGCATACGGCGTCGGGCCCCGGCCGGACCTACTGCTATATGCTATGTGACGGATAGGGGGTGTTACAATTTGGTATCAGACTACTGGTTTTGGTTGGGCTTAACCTGAATTCGTGGACGAATTCTTTTTAAGGGGTGGTGAGCACATTGTGTGCGTCATCGTTATAATGGTAAAAGAACCCATGAATGTCCACTTAGGAATGAAAATACTCGTGTTTGAGGAACCTGCGTGTTCCTATAATTGCTATTTGCAATTTTATTTGGTCTCTTAACAGTGTTTTGTACCACTATAGGTGACCAGAAGTGGTGTTGGACCGTCAGAATGCCGAGTTTCTGAGGCTAGTAGTGCACCGGAAGTTGCTCCCGCAACACCTCTATCGGCTGAGAACATACGATTGGTGGCTGAAGCGGTGTTGGCCGTGATAAATGCGCAGCCTGCAAGGCAGACGCAGCAGCCCGCTCCTGTGTTGGAGCAAGAACCTCTTCAAGAGGCTGAGCCGAGGAGAGTGGAGCAAGTGGTTGTGGAACCGATAGTGCCACGGAGGGCAACTGAGAGGCAGCTTAAGCATGTTATGAGCTTTAACCCTCCGTTATTCTCGGGGTTGGGAACCCCATCTCAGGCTGAAGACTGTCTCTCCAGGGTGAAGAGAGTCATGACAGCGACGGAGACGGAGGAGTGGCAAATGACCACCATCGCTACGTTTCTTCTGGACGGTGAAGCGAGGATGTGGTGGGAAGGTTTGGAGCTGCACTTACTAAGAGGTAGGCAACTTGGTGATGTCTCGATAGAGGAGTTCTCGAGATTGTTCTTGGCTAGATACCTTCCTTCGACGCAGAAGATAGCGTTGGAGAATGAATTTCTGAAGTTGGTTCAGGGTGAGAGGAGCGTGGATGAATATCTCCACGAGTTCACTCGTTTGAGTCGATATGCTAGCTCCACCATCATGGATGAGGAGCGCAAGACTAATCGCTTCTACGAAGGCTTGAGAGATGAGTTGAGATTACTACTCTCGGGGCCAATGACGTAGGGTTTCTTAACCTTGGTCAATACTGCCCGGTCCTTAGAGAAGGACATGAAGAATGTGCAAGCAAAGAAAAGCTTGGGCGAGAAGAAATCTGGGTTCAAAGTGCCAAATACTTCAAAGTCTGGCTATCAAAGATTCTTTAAGAAGCATAGGACTTCGGGTCCAGCTCCTTCTGGTGCTTCTGTGGCGACTATGAGTCGGACCCCGGGTGCGTGTTTTACATGTGGAAAGACGGGGCATTTTGCCCGTGATTGTTGGAGCGGACGTCCTAAGTCCGAGAGGAAGCCGGGAGCTACCTATGAAGATAAGGGAAAGGCGGTGGAGTCGACCGCATCCCATTATGCTCCGGCCCAACCAAGGGTCTACAATCTTGGCCAACAGGAGGCCATCAAACAAGCTGATGTGGTGACAGGTACGGTTTAATTTATAGCAAGTCGATTTCTTTAAATACTTGTCATGTATATGTTACCTTACCACTGCTTGTTTACGATTTGTATTGATTTGTGAAAATCCGGCACGAGCACTCTTCGATACGGGAGATTCACACTCCTTTTTGTCCGAAGGATTTATATCACGCATCGGAGTCCCTTCTTCGATGTCGAATGATAAGTTGGATGTGTTGTTGCCCAACGGGTGTTCGATGCGAGCGGATAGGATCTGCGATGTTAAGATTCGTATTGGGGAGCAGGAGTTCGACCTACGGGCGTCTTTACTTCCGTTGGTGGAGTTCGACGTCATATTTGGCATGGACTGGCTCTCGGAGTAGCAGGCCCATATAGATTGCGGTAGCAAGGAAGTCAAGCTGGGAGCAAGTCGTGAAATGACTTTTACGGGCTTAAAGTGGTCGAGCAAGACGTTGATGTCTGCTCTTCAGGTGGTGAAGGCGGTTCGTGCTGGAGCAGAACTGTTCTTTACGCTAGTGGAGGTTGCAAAGCCGAAGCCCGCGTTGGATTGTATTTCGGTGGTATCGGAATACCCTGATCTGTTCCCCGCAGATCTTCCTGAAGCCCCGCCTCAGCGGGAGATAGATTTTACGATTGAGCTAGTGTCAGGTGCAAAGCCTGTGTCACGATCTCCCTATCGGCTGACGCCTAAGGAAATGGCGGAGCTGAAAGTTCAACTGCAAGAGTTGTTGGAGCAAGGGTATGTGCGCCAGAGTTCTTCGCCTTGGAGCGCACCGGTCCTCTTTGTTAAGAAGAAGGACGGAAACTTGAGGATATGTATTGATTATCGGGAGCTCAACAAGCTGACTGAGAAGAACAAGTACCCGATCCCTCGGATTGATGATCTCTTTGATCAGTTAGTCGGGTCGACGGTGTACTCGAAGTTAGATATCAAGTCTGGGTACTATCAGCTGCGAATAAGGGAGAGTAATATCCCGAAGACAGCGTTTAGTACGAGATACGGGCATTATGAGTTTACGGTCATGCCGTTTGGGCAGACTAATGCGCCGTCAGTGTTCATGGATTTGATGAACAGGACTTTCAGGGAGTACTTGGACCATTTCGTGATCGTCTTCATCGACGATATTTTGGTGTACTCGCAAAGTGAGGAAGATCACTTCAAGCATCTTCATTTGGTGTTGGAGACGCTAAGGAGAAATCAGTTGTATGCCAAGTTCTCGAAGTGCGAGTTTTGGCTATCCTCATTGGCGTTCCTCGGGCATATAGTAAGTGGAGAGGGTATTGCCGTGGATCCGGCGAAGATTGTTGCGATACGGGAGTGGCCTGAGCTTGTTACGGTAGTGGAAGTCTGGAGTTTTCTGGGGCTTGCCGGCTATTATAGGCGCTTCGTAGAGAACTTCTCGCGGATAGCGTTACCTCTCACTACATTGACGAGGAAGGAGCATAAGTTCGTTTGGACGCCGGAGTGGGCGCGAGCTTTTGAGGAGCTGAAGTGTCGGTTGACCACGGCTCCTGTGCTGAGTTTGCCATGTGGGACCGAAGGCTACGAGATTTATAGTGATGCTTCGGGCAGCGGTTTGGGTTGCGTGCTACTGCAACACGGATGTGTAATAGCTTATGGTTCGAGATAGCTAAAAGTGCATGAGAGGAATTATCCGGTCCATGACTTGAAGTTAGCGGCCGTGATTTTTGCCTTGAAGCTGTGGAGACACTATTTGTACGGTGTGAAGATTGATATCTACACCGATCACAAGAGCCCCAGCTCAAGCCAATTGGCTATCGGTGCATGATGAGCGGTTGGTGCGAGAGTTGGAGGCGTTGGAGATTGTTTGTGTGGATAGACAATCAAGAACTGAAGCGGTTTTGAATTGGACTGAAGTCCAATATGACCTGGCTGATCGTATTCTGCAGGCTTTGGATATGGATGCTCATATGAAGTAGTTCATGGTAGAGGCTCTGGATGGGTCAAATTCCCAATTCGTCGTGGAGGACGGATTACTTTGGAAAGACGGTCGTCTGTGCGTCCCAAGTGTGGGCAATTTACGGGCGGAGTTGATGTACGAGGCACACCATACCAAGTACTCGATTCACCCGGGGAGCACGAAGATGTACCGTGATGTGAAGAAACTGTTTTGGTGGCCGGGTTTGAAAAAGGATGTGGCGCTATACGTAGCCAAGTGCCAAACCTGCGCCTTGGTAAAGGCGGAGTGCCAAAAGCCGGGAGGATTTCTTAAGTCCTTGCCTATTCCGGAGTGGAAATTTGACGACATCTCTATGGACTTTGTGCATGGTTTGCCAAGGTCGCAGAAGGGAAACAACGCCATTTGGGTGGTTGTTGATCGATTTACGAAGGTGTCGCATTTTATTCCGCATAGGAAGGATGATCCGGTGAAGAAGTTGGCAAAACTCTATGTGGATAACATAGTACGGCTTCATGGTGTGCCCCGCAGTATCGTGAGTGACCGAGATGGGCGGTTCACGTCCAATGATTAGAGGCTGATGCAGCAAATATTGGGAACAAAGCTGAAATTCAGCACAGCCTTCCATCCGCAAACGGATGGGCAGACTGAGAGGGTCAATAGAACCATGGAAGACATGCTTCGCATGTGCGTCTTGGATTTTGGAAAGCAGTGGGAAGACCACCTTTATTTGGTGGAGTTCGCATACAACAATAGCTACCAAGCGAGTATTCAGATGGCGCCTTTCGAGGTCCTATATGGTAGAAAATGTCGCACGTCGTTGTCTTGGTTAGAAACGGGTGAGTCAAGGTTTTATAAGCGATCGGAAGTGGAGGGTGCTACTTCTTTGGTGCAAACCATTCGGGAGAGGTTGCTTATCGCTCATGACCGGCAAGCAAAGTACTATAATGCCAAACACAGGAACGTGGAGTTCGCTGTGTGCGATGATGTATACTTAAAGATCAAGCCGTTCAAGGGTGTCTCGCGGGTACGGCGATTGAAAAAGCTAAGCCCGAGGTACCTTGGACCGTTTGAGGTTCTGGAGCGAGTTGGTGAAGCGGCCTATCGGTTGAAGCTTTCAGTGGAGCTTAGTGGTTTACACGATGTATTCCATATTTCGGTACTTCGGAAGGCGGTGCAAGAGCCTATGCAAGTGATCGCGGTTGATCAAGTGCCGGTGGATAGTGGGCTAACGACAAAGGTCAAGCCCGTGCGGATCGAGGACTCAGAGGTCAAGCGGCTATGCAATAAAGAGATCAGGATGGTCAAGGTCCGGTGGGACAATTGCGGTCGTGAGGAGCTCTCTTGGGAGCGAGAGCAGACTATGCTTGACGAATATCCGGAGTTGTTCCGCTCAGGTACAAATTTTGGTTTTGTACATGTCTTTCCTTTATGTAATTTCGTGGAAGAAATTCTTTTAAGAGGGGGAGAGTTGTAATGCCCCGAAACTCAAAGGAGCAAAGGGGGACATTTTGGGCCAGTTTGGGTTCTGGCTGCAGGCACACGGCCTGGGACACGGGCGTGTCCCAGGGCGTGTCAAGCCTGTGTCGACACTAAGACGGGAAGTCGACACTTTGGTCTCGACATTGTGTCGAGACTGGGCACACGGCCTGCGACACGGGCGTGTCGCAGGGCGTGTCGACCCGTGTCGACACTTAGCCGCGAAGTCGACACTCTGCTTCGAAGAAGTGTCGAGACATGGAACACGGCCTGCGACACGGGCGTGTCGCAGGGCGTGTCGACCCGTGTCGACACTCGTCCCGGGAAGTCGACACTTTGGTGTCGACAATGTGTCGAGACAAGGCACACGGCCTAGGACACGGGCGTGTCCAAGGCCGTGTCAACAGGTCGACGATCTTCGCTCGACGAAGTGTCGAGTGTCAAGACCGTGTACACGGCCTGGGGTCCAGGCGTGTTGAGGTGACACGGGTAAGGACACGGGCGTGTCCTAGAACCCGTGCAGTGCTCGGGTTGATTTTGGGGAAAAATGATGGTGTACACGGCCGGCCACACGGCCGTGTCAGGTGGAACACGGGCGTGTCAGCTCGAACACGGGCGTGTTCGATACCCGTGTGAGGTTCCAGGTGATTCGATTTTGACGGCGAATGAGGCACACGGCCCTGGACACGGGCGTGTGCCAGGCCGTGTTCGGTCCAGATTGGGCATTTCAGTCCCGAATCGAAGCCGTTCATTTCTTTAACTGAAGATCCAACGGCTGGGGGTTGTTTCTGAAAGGATATACCCATGAATGGACTTGGAAAACCCTTACTTTTCATAACTTCTCATCTTTCTAAAACCTTAGAGAGAGAGGAGAGCCAAGGGAGGAAGAAGGAGCTAGATCCCGCCATTGGAGGAGCTTCGGAGCTCCGAATCGCGAGCCGACTCCGGATCCACGGAGGCAACGCTAGTGCGGTGGTTTTCATCCGATTACTTTTCCATGGCACCAAAGAGGAACACAAGGGTAACGATCCTCATCTTGAGCATGAGTAGCTCTCTTTCTTTGCATAGGAAGCCCGCTCTCGCGAGTTTGCGGAGAGTTGGAGGCGTTCCTTCGGGTAGATAGGTGAAGTCCCCGTTGTTTAGAGTCCGTAAGCGAGAACGGACATAGGCATGATGTGTGAAGCCTACCCGGACATGTTGGTCTGGATCGGTGATGTTGCATTGCATAAATGCCGGAGAAGACTCCGTGCTATGGATTGTTTTTTGGGTTTTCTACGCGGTAGTTTGCAGCAGGGAGCCTTGGGGACTAACCCAAAGGTGCACCCGGAAAACTGGGCGGATACGAGATCTTGCCAACTTGGTGGGCTGAGAGCCAGCTTGAACATAATCAGGTTATGTGAAATGTGATGGAAATGGGACTCGGGAGAAGTTTGACCTGCGCATATGGTTTAAATTACCGTTGCGGGCGCATATGGTTTAAATTACCGTTGTGTTGTGAGCACGGGTTAGATGGAACCGTACCCGTTCTATGTCGTTCGGATTAGAGCCGTTTGCATAGATTAGAGTCTTCGGCGGTCTATGGTTTTAATTACCGTGACCCATGCCGGGAAGACAAACTGCTCATTGTTTGGCCGTCCAAAGGGGATGGCGGTGAGTCGGCAGACTTAGACTGCGTTCACCGAGAATGTGCCCTGAGTGCACGGGGTGTGTGGCCGTTGAGCCTCCGCCTGTGATGAAATGGCTATATGTATTGCTCGCTTATGCTAATGAAATGCAGGGAAGGAGCATCGCCGCCCCGAGTTGGGGGCAGGATCGTTATAATTTGGTCAGCATTGCTGACCGTTGCCTTGTTTTGCCACCGTGCGGTGGTTTGTTGCTTGCAGGTGCAGCTGGACCAAGCGGTCAATAGCGGGCTAAAGCCCGAATGCGAAGCCGGCCCTTGAAGGCCTATTTGGAAGTGTTTACTACTTTTTTCATGTGTGACCGGCCTGCGTGCCGTGGTTTGTAAAACATGTAATTTGAAGTGAAACATCTTGTAAAGCCTTAAGGCTTATTTTTGGGTATTTTGTATAACATTCCTATTTTGTATTAGTGGACATTCGTGCTCTAATGCTGGGTTATTTGTTACAACTTTTATAAACTGCTTCTGCTAGAATGCTCTGTGTAAGACGTTGAGATTGGTTGGATGGTTTCCATAAGTAACCACCCGGTCTGTCTGTGGCATATGGCGTCGGGCCCCGGCCGGACCTACTGCTATATGCTATGTGACGGATAGGGGGTGTTACAAAGAAAACCATGGATAGGTTAGCCAACCCTTCTAGAGTCAACTACCCAGCTTTATGGGGCACCTGACAATAAGGAATTGGAGAGGTACAATCATGGTGTAAGCCTCTCATTGTTTGGAGCTTGGATTGGGTAGGTGGAGGCTTGTGATTGGAGCTTTTCATTTACCTTGGGTTAGATTAACCCAACCCATGTTAAGGGAAATAGGTGGCAGCCATCTAGAGGGGGAGGTACAACCATGTTGAAATTTGTGAAGTGGAAGTGGTTGACGGGACAGGCCGGGCGGCCTGGGCGGATAGCTTTGGAGGACTATGCGGACTGGGCGGACTGTGATGTGCGGACTGGTGGAAGGTCTAGTGGAAAACCGGCTGTCTTCTGAGCGGATTGTTTGCATGGAGTCCGCGGACTGTGCGGCCTGGTATCTGCGGATAGAGAGGCTTGCGGACTGATGCATTGCTCAGTGGCCGCGGGTGCAAGCTTGTGCTGATAGGCGGGTTGGCTCATGTTCGCGGGAAGATTGCGGACTGGCGTGTCCGCGGTTTGGGCAGTTGCGGACTGAGCTTAGAGCTTCGCTGAGGCCTTGTCGAGCTCTGGTGTTACAGCAGGTGCCTTGCTGTGAAGGTCGATTGGCGGACTGGCTTATGGAGTCCGGGAGATGGCTGCTGTGATGGGGCAGGAGTGCGAGGAGCTTGCGGACTGCTGGCGGTCTGTGCTTTGGTGTTTGGCGGACGGGTATTTGGGTCCGCCATGCTCGCACTAGCCTTTGATGGCTTTTGGACTTGGTCACACTCTGTGCCAAGTTCAAGGTGTCCGCCGTATCCGCCAAGTCCGCTGTGACCGGGCGGATTGTTGCTATCTGCCTTTGGTCGTGGACTTGTGGCGGATTGAGGTGTGAGTCTTGCGGACTGCCTCGGGTTGGTGTGGACAACCGTTGAAGGGGGTTGTTGTCCTACAGTGGTAGGAAGATTTACGGGCTGATGCCTTGTCCGCATAGCTTAGGCGGACTGGAGAGGGTTCGCCAATGTTTGCCTTGCTCCTGGCGGTTTTCCTTGGTATCCGGCTAAGTCCTTGCGGACTCGGCGGACGGTGTTTTGCTATCGCGCGGGCTGGGGTGGTGTCTCTATCTCTAGGGCGGTTACCACACTCCTCACCTTGCCTATAAATAGGACCCCCCTGGCAGGTATACAGTAACCTTAAAAACTTGAGTGAACAGTAAGTTGGGTTGGTCGAAGTGCTGCGGTCTCAGTTTGTCAGTCCGCGCGGATTGTTTCAGTGCTAACGTTTGCTGTGTGCAGGTCGCGCGGGTAGCTTCAAGGATCCAGGAGTTTGGCTGTGACTTCGGTCAAGTACTTGGAAGTGTGCGGTCTCTACGGACTCATCAGGAGGTCGCTCTGCGGCTTGTCAGCTCTGTTTCATCTTTTCCAGCTTCGATAACCTGTCCGTCGGCTTCAGGCGGGTAGGGGGTGTTCCTCAGTTCAGCTTCAGCAGGAGACGAATAACGGTGTGTCCGCGCGGCCTCGCGACTTCGGCGGACTCCATGGCTATTCGGCGGATTGCAGCTTAGCTTGGGCAATCTCAGCGGACTCGACGACCTCAGCGGTCTCGGCGGACTCCGGTGCTGTCCGCCCGACTTGTTTTTTGGTGCTCTCTGTTTACAGCTGTTATACTAGCGAAATCATGTCCCGTTATGTATGCCTCGTGGTGTAAAGAAGTGAATGAATAAAAGACCTTCTTGTGCTTCCATTGTTTGTTAGGATTAACCTTTGTTCCTTGGTTTTCCGCTGGTTCAACGTGCGAACTGGGTAGTTCCGAAGATATTAATTTGGCGTTTGGGCTATCTTGCTGACCACGTTGAGAAAATTTAACATGGTATCAGAGCCAGGTTCAGTTGCGTGAGCGGATGTCAGCCAGTGTTGTTACTCAGTGATTGAGTGGTGATCAACTTGTGTTGTTGCTCGGAGCTTATGAAAGGTTGCCAACAGGTGTTGCAATGGAAGGGAGTTTTGCAAGGGGTCTTGGCATTGAACTCTTAATGCCGAATAACTTTAAAAAGTGGAAGTTGTGCATGAAGAGTTATCTTCTTGGCGAGGAGCTGTGGGAAGTCGTCGGTGGTGACGACAGGCAGGAAGTCACTGCTGCTTTCGGTACTGCAGAGCAGGTTAGCCTCTAGAGAAGAACAAATGCTAAGGCGGAGTTCATTCTGAAGAGAGCCGTGTCTCCGGAATTATTTGATCACATCGTTGGATGTGAGTCAGCTGCTGATATTTGGACAACCATTGATAAGTTGTTCAATAGGAAGAATGTGGCGCGGCTTCATTTCCTGGATAATGAGTTGGCCAGGGCAACTCAGGGAGACCTTTCCATCTCCAAGTACTTCTTAAAGATGAAGAGCTTGTGTGCTAAGCTGTCGGCACTAGATCCTGATGAGCCTATCTCTAAGGCTAAGATGAAAAGTCACATTATCCGCGGCTTGCGGAAGGAGTATGTGGCCTTTGTCACATCTGTTCAAGGGTGGGCTACTCAGCCGTCTTTGCTGGAGCCGAAGAATCTGCTTGCCTCGCAGGAGAGCTTGGCAAGGCAGATGGCTGGAGTGAACCTGAATCAGTAAGGCAGCGAAGCTCTCTTCTCAGGCAAGAAGAAAGGATGGGAAGGGAAGAAGAAGAAGAAGGTGCAGGCCGCTGGTGAGAGGGAGACTTCAACTTCATATCAGCCGGAGAGGAGCAATGCTCCTAAGGACTGGAAGAAGAACTTGAAGTGCTACCGGTGTCATTAGCGAGGGCACTTCAAGCGGGACTGCAAGGTCAAACTGCAGCCTGGGCATGCTGCGGGAAAGGAGGAAGCTTGCTCGAGAAGTGAAGAAGCAGGATGGGGCAGAGCTTTTATGACAGGCACTTGTGTCCGGGCCTTGTCTGCTGAGGACTTCAACAGCGAGTGGATCGTGGACTCCGGGTGTGGTCATCACCTCACTGGAGACAAGTCGAAGTTCACCTCCATGCAGGCTTACTCAGGTAATGAAGCTATTATCACTGCTGATAATACTGTTTATGCAGTAGAGAAAGAGGGGGTCGTGTCTTTTGGTAGTGATCAGGGGCCACTCACGTTAAGGACTGTGTATCACGTGTCGGGCATGAAGAAGAACCTCTTCTTGGTGACCAATGCGGTGGACGCTGGGTATCACGTTCTGTTTGGGCCAACAGACGTGAGGTTCCTTCGCAACGTATTAGCGGTTAAGGCTGATGTTACTCATGTTGGGAGGAGGGTGAAGAACTTGTTTGTTCTTTCCACCAATGCTTATGTTGATAGAATGAGAGCCAATGATAGTGCTGCTATCTGGCATGAGAGGCTGGGGCATGTTGGCATGGACAAGCTGAAGGCGATGTCTAGTGGAAGTTTGGTGAGGGGGTTGCCTAAGTTGTCCTCCTTTGGTGACGAGCATGTTTGCACCGGCTGTCAATACGGTAAGGCACATCGCCTTCCGTTTGATAAATCACAAACAAGGAGCAAGAAACCATTGGAGTGTATTCATGGCGACCTGATCGGACCGACGGTTACTGCCAGCCTTGGTGGAAGCAGATATATGCTTGTCTTGGTTGATGACTACTCAAGGTATACTTGGGTGTACTTCTTAAAGGAGAAGTCGGAAGCCTTCCGTTTGTTTGTGGAGTTCAAGGAGTTGGTAGAAGGCCGGCTTGGCTTGCGGATTAAGAAGCTTAGAACTGATAACGAAGGTGAATTTGTTTCCTCCGAATTTTCTAACTTCTGCAGGAAGCACGAGATCCAACGGGAGCTTACTTGTGCTCACACTCCACAACAAAATGGGGTAGCGGAGCGGAAGATCCGTCATCTGACGGAGACCTGCAAATGCTGGCTTCATGCGAAAGAGATCCCAAGGTCCTTTTGGGCGGAGGGGATGTCATGTGCTGCTTATGTTATCAACCGGATGCCACTTAGCCCTATCAACATGAAGACTCCTGTTGAGCTGTTGCTGAAGGAGAAGCCAAGTGTGGGACACCTTAGGGTGTTCGATTCAACTTGCTATGTGCATGTCCCGGATGCTTCACGGACAAAGCTGGATGTGAAGGCAAGGAAGCTTGTCTTTGTTGGCTACGATGAGCGGAAGAAGGGATGGAAATGCATGGACCCTATGACGAAGAAGTTCGTGGTGTCAAGAGACGTTGTCTTTGACGAGCTGACGTCATATGGAGGTGGCTCGGTGGAGCTAACCTGAAGTAGCAAGGTTGATGAAGCACTGGTGGTGGCTGCTGAAGGCTTGGAAGAGGAGCTTGCTGTTTCACCAGTAGCTCCTATTGCTTCGAACTCCGAGGCCGAGCCTTCTGGCTGAGTAAGTAGGGGGATCACTGCTCAATGCTTGCCCCAGGTAGGAGTGGAGCCCGAAGAAGCAACGGAAGCCGTGAGCAAGGAGCCGTGTCTTCGGAGATCGAAGAGGGTTGTTAAGCCACCGGCTCGGTACTGTGATTAGAATGCAGTGAGTTTGTCTCCTGCTTCTTTGCAGGTCCTCTGGATGAGCGAGAGCCTGCAACCTTCAACGAGGCCACTGGAGTGAAGGAGTGAGAAGGTGCCATGAAAGAAGAGATTGATGCTCTGAAGAAGAATGAAACCTGGGACCTTGTGCCCAAGGTTGATGACATTACTTCGGTTACTTGCAAGTGGGTGTATAAGTTGAAGAAGAAGGCTGATGGGAGCATTGATCGTTTCAAAGCTCGCCTGGTCGCTAGAGGATTCTCACAGCAGTATGAAGAAGACTATGAGGAGACATTCAATCCAGTTGCGAAGATGACTTCAGTACGAGTGGTGATCGCCTTGGCTGCTAGCAAGGGATGTAGGTTGTGGCAACTCGATGTGAAGAATGCCTTTCTTTACGGAGAGATTGACAAGGACATCTTCATGGATCAGCCGCTTGGTTTTGTCTCTGAAAAGCATCCGGACTATGTCTGTAAACTCAGGAAGGCTCTCTATGGGTTGAAGCAGGCTCCTAGAGCGTGGTATGGGAAGATTGTAGAGTACTTGCAATTCTGTGGATACCTTGCTTCTAACTCGGATTCAAGCTTGTTCGTCAAGAAGAATGGAGAGCTACGAGTCTTGGTCCTGCTGTATGTGGATGACATGATCATCACAGGGAATTCGGAGGGGGAAGTAGCAAGGCTCAGGGCTTAGCTTGCTATACGCTTCGAGATGAAAGACTTGGGAGAGTTGCATCACTTTCTCGGTCTGGAAGTGGAGAGGAAGGAGTGCAGGGTTCTCATTAGCCAGAAAGGATATGCTGATCGCATTGTGAAGCGGTTTGGCATGGGCGAAGGGAAAAAGTGCTCTACTCTACTGGAATCTGGGCTGAAGCTTCGACGAGATGAGGGAAGGGTTCTTCATGATCCCTTGGTGTTCAGGGCTCTTGTTGGGAGCTTGATTTACCTGATGATTACAAGGCCAGACATTGCTTTTGCTGTTGGCCGAGTAAGTCGGTATATGGCTGAACCAAGGCAATCTCATCTAGTGGCGGCAAAGGGAATTATGAAGTATGTCAAGGCTTCTTCTGACATGGGACTCCTCTATAGAAGGGACTCGGAGTTTGCATTGCTCGGGTACACGGATGCTAACTATGGCGGTGATTCAGATGATCGGAGGTCTACTTCAGGTTATGTGTTCACTTGCGGTTCAGCTAGCATCTCGTGGTGTAGCAAGAAGCATGACTCGGTGTCGGTTTCAACCACGGAGGCGGAGTATAAGGCTTCGGCCTTGGCTGCTCGTGAAGCCGTTTGGTTGAGGAGGCTTATAGAGGATGTTCATGAAGAAGTGCAAGGGCCTACTTTACTCCTGGGTGACAATGAGAGTGCTCTCAAACTGGTTAACAATCCAGTGTGTCACGTGTTAGAAAGTAGAGACAAGAAGCGAAAAGTAGAGAACAAGCGAATAAACTTTTGAATAATTGAAATTTTATTATCCAAAAAAGGTATCTATTACAAAGGTATGCCCTCCTTTATATAGAATGGAGGAGAGATGAGAGAATACAAATAAGAGATGTGGGACTAAAATTTACAGGACAAGCGGACTATACAAAACAAACCGCACAAGCCGCGCGGTTAGACAGCAGGGCTAACCGCACGGCTACCACCAGAGAGGAAGAGAGACTGTCAGGGTAGACCGCCAGACCGCCCGGTCTCCAAGACGACTGAGACAAACCGCCAGACCGCGCGGTCTTCAACCCGCCAAGACAAACCGCCAGACCGCCCGGTCACCAACTTCAACACTCCCCCTCAAGCTGGAGCATATATATCGATCATGCCCAGCTTGTCACAGATGTGGAAAAAGGAAGCGGACACTGGCTTGGTGAAGACGTCTGCCAACTCGTTGTCGGATGTGACAAATGGAGTGCAAATCTGTTTCTTCAATATTTCTTCTCGAATAAAATGACAGTCGACTTCTATGTGTTTTGTTCTCTCATGAAAGACCGGATTTTTGGAAATGTGTATCGCGGCCTTATTGTCACAGAACATAGGAAGAGGATAGTTGTAAACCTCTCCTAAGTCAAGCATGAGAGCCCGCAACCACTTCAACTCACATGTAGTCGATGCCATGCTACGATATTCAGCCTCTGCACTAGACCTGGAAACGACGGACTGTTTCTTGCTCTTCCAACTCACAAGATTGCCTCCAACAAATGTGCAGAAACCTGAAGTCGATTTGCGGTCCCCTTTGTCATCCGCATAGCTTGAATCAGAGTAAGCTTCAACCCTTAGGTGACCATTCTTCTGAAATAGGAGTCCTTTCCCTGGAGCAGCTTTAATATACTCTAATATCCTCAGAGCAGATTGTAGATGACACTCCCTCGGAGCTTGCATGAACTGGCTCACCTTGCCAACAGCATAGGAGATGTCGGGTCTGGTTACCGTGAGATATATGAGCTTGCCCACCAGACGCCGGTATCTCGTAAGATCAGAGAGAAGAGGTGAGTCATCTGTCCAAGTTTTGTCTTCTCCAGCAGCCATAGGACAACGTGCAGGTTTAGCACCAGTGAGTCCTGCATCCTTTAAAAGATCAAGAGCATACTTCCGTTGTGAAAGGACCATGGAGTTGGGCTTTCTAGAGATTTCAATCCCCAGAAAGTATTTCGGGGAGCCCATATCCTTTGTAACCAGATGTTGACGAAGGTGTTTCTTGGTCATCAGTATCCCATCCTGGTCATCGCCAGTAAGAAGAATGTCATCAACATAAACCGCAAGAACAACAAGACCAGAGGCGGTTTTCCGAACAAACAAGGAGTGATCTGCTGAGCTTCGTGTAAAACCAATGGCCGCAACAATGCCACTGAACTTGTCAAACCAGGCACGAGGACTCTGCTTGAGGCCATAGATAGCCTTCTTTAGCCGGCATACCCGTGTCTCCCCCTGAGCAACATACCCAGGAGGTTGCTCCATGTAAACAGCTTCCTGCAGATCTCCATAGAGGAAGGCATTCTTAACATCTAGCTACGAGATGGGCCAATCCATGTTGACAGCTACAGAGAGAAGAACCCGAATAGTGCTGA
This sequence comes from Platanthera guangdongensis, assembly GCA_039583875.1. Classification (NCBI taxonomy): domain Eukaryota; kingdom Viridiplantae; phylum Streptophyta; class Magnoliopsida; order Asparagales; family Orchidaceae; genus Platanthera; species Platanthera guangdongensis. Next base: position 93,905,880 of record CM077149.1, read on the forward strand.
GGCGAGCCATGGGCGAGAAAGTGTCAAAGTAATCAACCCCATAAGTTTGGGTAAAACCCTTGGCAACCAGGCGAGCCTTATAACGATCCACACTACCATCTGGGAGAAACTTCACCACGAAGACCCAGCGACAACCAACAACATCGGTGCCGAAAGGAGGCGGAACAAGGGTCCAGGTACCCCGTTCAGTGAGAGTAGCAATCTCCTCATCCATGGCAACTTTCCAGTGAGGAATAGTAAGGGCCTCCTGGTAGGAACGGGGGGTGGTAGTGGCCGAGAGAGCCAGGGCAAAGGCTCGGCGAGCAGGGGTAAGGCGATCGTAGGAAACAACCGCAGCAAGAGGATGGTGGGTACAAGCCCGAACCCCTTTGCGAAGAGCAATCGGGAGATCCAGGTCAGCAGGAGCCTCAGTTTCCGGAGTATCCGTGGTGGAGAGAGCTGGCCCGGGATTAGAGAGAGATGGCAGCGGAGTGGAGGGAGAAAGCGGAGTAGAGGGTGGAGATGAGGAGGATGGGGAAGGCGGTGGAGTGGGTGGAGAGGGCGGAACCTCAGTGGGAGCAGAGGGAAGGGATGAGTTGGTATGAGAAGGAGGAGCAGGAGGAGGAGAAGAGGAAGCGGGAGAGAAGTAAGATGCATTGGCAAAGAAGGTGACATCCGCAGAGACAAATTGCTTGCGGGTAACAGGGTCAAAGCAACAATAGCCTTTCTGAGTGGGAGAGTAGCCCAGAAAGACACATTTGGTGGCACGGGGTGAGAGTTTATCACGAGTGGCAGCGGGAGAGTGCACAAAAGCGGTGCACCCAAAGATGTGTAGAGGAAGAGGAAAGGGATCCTTGTCCGGATAAAGAATGGAGAAGGGGGTAGCACCGTGGAGAACGGTGGAGGGAAGGCGATTGATGAGATAGCAGGAGAGAAGGACAGCATAGCCCCAATAGGAGCGAGGAACATGCATTTGATTCATCATAGTGCGAGCGACATCAAGGAGGTGACGGTTTTTGCGTTCCGCCACCCCATTTTGTTGGGAAGTGTAGACACAGCTGGTTTGACGAATAACACCATGGTGAGTGCAAAAGGAGGAGAAGTCGTGGCTAAGATACTCCTTAGCATTGTCAGAACGAAGGATTTTAATAGACGTATCAAACTGAGTTTTAACCATCGAATAAAAGGAGGTCCAAACAGAGAACAACTCGGAGCGATCTTTAAGAAGATAGACCCACGTAGACCGAGAGAAATCATCAATGAAGGTGACAAAATAGGAACTGCCCCGACCGATGGTGAGGGTAGGAGCGGGACCCCATATGTCAGAGTGAACGAGGTCGAACGGTTGGGAAGAGCCCCGACTTTGCGTTGGTGGGAAGGAGGAGCGGTGATGTTTGCCAAGTTGACATGCATCACAGTTTAGAGGAGGATGATGAGGAGGGAGGTGCGGCAGGAGCTGACGTAGAATGCGGGGAGGAGCATGTCCAAGGCGAAGATGCCATTGGAGAAGATCTGTAGAGGAGGAGGAGAAGACGGATAGAGCAGAAACGTTGTCGAGGAAGTAGAGGCCACCACTCTCAGTCCCGGTAGCAATCGTCCGTTGGGAGTCCGGATCCTGAAAAACACAAGAGGTAGGGGTGAATGTGACAGAACACCGTAGTTGCTTGCATTAAGAAGTAACCGATAATAAATTGCACGGAAACTTGGGCACATAGAGGGTATCAGCCAAGCAGAGAGATGGAGTGACTTGAACCATGCCCGTCCCATGGACCGGGGAGGGAGATCCATCAGCGACAATGACCGGGGGCAACTGAGCCTGTGTGTCAAGTAGAGAGAAACATTGAGAGTTGCCGGTCATATGACTTGTTGCACCAGAGTCGATGAGCCATCCTCCACGAGTCACAACATGAGCACTACCAGAAGAGGTGACCACGGAGGCGGACAGGCTGGAGGAGAAAGCCATGGAAGCAAGAGAGTAGCAAACCGCGACGAGAAGAACAAGCCGCGAGAAGAGAATAGAGCACCAAGCCGGGCGACCAGAAAATAGGTCGGGCGGCTAGAAAGGCCGCTTCCAAGAAGCCGAGCAAAGCAGAGGGGAAGAAGTCGCACGACCTGAAAAAGTCGGGCGAACAGAGGAGAACAAGTCGCACAGCCAAAGATGAGGCCGAGGCGACTAGCAAGCAGGAGCGGGTAGAAGGCAACAAGAAGAAAGCGGCGAAAAAGCAGGCAAAGGTCCAGCGGGGAAGAGGTCGCGCGGACTGAGAAGACCGAGCGAACAGAAGAGAAGAGAAGAGCAGGTGACCGCGACCAAGATGCGGGTGAAAAAGGAACAACCCGCACGGTCAGGCAGATCACAGCAGCAAACCGCGAGTATAGAGACAAGACACGCGGACAGAGACAGACCGCAACGACTAGGAAGTCGGAGAGGCAAGAAAGAACAAGGAGCGCGGCGACAACGAAACAGGTCGCGGTGACAAAGAGTAGTAGGAGAAGAGAATCAAGAGGAAGCAAGCCGCGCGAACTGGGCGGCGGACAGAAACAAGCCGCGCGGATAGAAACAAGCCGCGCGGATAGAAGAGAGGGCAAGCCGCGAACCAAGTCGCAGAACGCGGAAAACAAGTCGCGAACAACAGAGGGCGCACAGAATCAGGAGGAAATGACCGTGTCCTCTGATACCATGTTAGAAAGTAGAGACAAGAAGCGAAAAGTAGAGAACAAGCGAATAAACTTTTGAATAATTGAAATTTTATTATCCAAAAAAGGTATTTATTACAAAGGTATGCCCTCCTTTATATAGAATGGAGGAGAGATGAGAGAATACAAATAAGAGATGTGGGACTAAAATTTACAGGACAAGCGGACTATACAAAACAAACCGCACAAGCCGCGCGGTTAGACAGCAGGGCTAACCGCACGGCTACCACCAGAGAGGAAGAGAGACTGTCAGGGTAGACCGCCAGACCGCCCGGTCTCCAAGCCGACTGAGACAAACCGCCAGACCGCGCGGTCTTCAACCCGCCAAGACAAACTGCCAGACCGCCCGGTCACCAACTTCAACATCACGCTAGGACCAAGCATATAGAGATTGATCACCATTTCATCAGGAAGAAGGTGTTGGAAGGATCTCTGCTGGTCGGGCATGTTCGGAGTGAAGATAATCTTGGTGACATCTTCACGAAGCCACTGTCGAAGGGGCCCTTTGAACGCTTGCACAGCTTGTTGGGCTTGGTCACCACTTCCCACTTCAAGGGGGAGTGTTGAAAATTGTGAAGTGGAAGTGGTTGACGGGACAGGACGGGCGGTCTGGGCGGACAGCTTTGGCGGACTAGGCAGACTGGGCAGATTGTGATGTGTGGCCTGGTGGAAGGTCTAGTGGAAAGCCGGCTGTCTTCTGAGCAGATTGTTTGCATGGAGTCCGCGGACTGTGCGGCCTGGTATCTGCGGATAGAGAGGCTTGCGGACTGATGCATTGTTCAGTGGCCGCGGGTGCAAGCTTGTGCTGATAGGCGGGTTGGCTCATGTTCGCGGGAAGCTTGCGGACTGCCGTGTCCGCGGTTTGGGCTGTTGCGGATTGAGCTTAGAGCTTGGCTGCTGCATTGTCGAGCTATGGTGTTACAGCAGTTGCCTTGGTGTGAAGGTCGATTGGCGGACTGGCTTATAGAGTCCGGGAGATGGCTGCTGTGATGGGGCAGGAGTGCGAGGAGCTTGCGGACTGCTGGCGGTCTGTACTTTGGTGTTTGGCGGATGGGTATTTGGGTCCGCCATGCTCGCACTGGCCTTTGATGGCTTTTGGACTTGGTCACACTCTGTGCCAAGTTCAAGGTGTCCGCCGTATCCGCCAAGTCCACTATGACCGGGCGGACTGTTGATATCTGCCTTTGGTCGTGGACTTGTGGCGGATTGAGGTGTGAGTCTTGCGGACTGCCTCGGGTTGGTGCGGACAGCCATTGAAGGGGGTTGCTGTCCTGCAGTGGTAGGAAGCTTTGCGGGCTGATGCCTTGTCCACATAGCTTAGGCGGACTGGAGAGGGTTCGACAATGTTTGCCTTGCTCCTGGCGGTTTTCCTTGGTATCCGGCTAAGTCCTTGCGGACTCGGCGGACGGTGTTTTGCTATCGCGCGGGCTGGGGTGGTGTCTCTATCTCTAGGGCGGTGACCACACTCCTCACCTCGCCTATAAATAGGACCCCTCTGGCAGGTCTATAGTAACCTGAAAAACTTGAGCGAATAGTAAGTTGGGTTGGGTGAAGTGCTGCGGTCTCAGTTTGTCAGTCCGCGCAGATTGTTTCAGTGCTGACGTTTGCTGTGTGCAGGTCGCGCGGGTAGATTCAAGGAGCCAGGAGTTTGGCTGTGACTTCGGTCAAGTACTTGGAAGTGTGCGGTCTCTGCGGACTCAGCAGGAGGTCGCTTTGCGGCTTGTCAGCTCTGTTTCATCTTTGCCAGCTTCAATAACCTGTCCGCCGGCTTCAGGCGGGTAGGGGGTGTTCCTCAGTTCAGCTTCAGCAGGAGACGAATAACGCTGTGTCCGCGCGGCCTCGCGGCTTCGGCGGACTCCGTGGCTATTCGGCGGATTGCAGCTTAGCTTGGGCGATCTTAGCGGACTCGGCGACCTCGGCGACCTCGGCGGTCTCGGTGGACTCCGGTGCTGTCCGCCCGACTTGTTTTTTGGTGCTTTCTGTTTACAACTGTTATACTAGCGAAATCATGTCTCGCTATGTATGCCTCGTGGTGTAAAGAAGTGAATGAATAAAAGACCTGCTTGTGCTTCTATTGTTTGTTGGGATTAACCTTTGTTCCTTGGTTTTCCGCTGGTTCAACGTGCGAACTGGGTAGTTCCGAAGATATTAATTTGGCGTTTGAGCTATCTTGCTGACCACGTTGAGAAAATTTAACAAACCAAGTGTCATCATATTGGTGGCTTGGAGAAAGGTTTAAGTGGGTTTGGGCTTGGAAAGGGAAAAAGAGAGAGAAAGAGAGAGACTCTTTCTTGGCTTGGCCCATGGGCCATCCTCCTTGCTGGAATCCAAAGCCCATATGAGGTTTAGATTGGGCCCAAAGGTGGCCTACATGAGTGGCCACAAGTGGGGGTAACTTGGAATTAAATTTCCTTAAGAAAATGGATTTTTAGGAAGTTTGACCAAAGTCAACCATGTGGTGGGTCAACCCATGAGGGTCAAAGTCAAAATTGGTCCAAGTCATCGGGGGTCGGGCAAAGTTGGGGTGTCATGTTACAATTGGTATGCGCATGCTTTTTGGTCCACAACTGAGCTTGATTTGACCATGGTTTGACCACTCGTCATCGAAACTGACCGGGACCAACTTCGTTGACTTTGTATTGACCATACGAATCCAATGCCACTGACCGGGGTCGAATCGGAGTTTGTTTGCTAAGTATTCAAAAATTCGAGCGTCACAGCGCGCTAAAACGGTCAAAACAATCATAATCATCATTAGGCTATGAATCGCAACGCAACGTGTTCTGATGCGTTCGTATTGACTATATGAAGTCATAGGAACTGACAGAACTCGAATCGGAGTTCTCTAGATCAATATTCAAAAATCTCGTTTTCGCGACGTTCTGCGAGCAACGACCATATCCACCATATGACCTCAGAATTCAATGGAATGAGTTCCAACGCACTCGTATTTACTATACAAGGCCACAGGAACTTACATAACTCAAATCGAAGTTCTCCAGCTCGATATTCAAAAATCTTGTTTTCACGACATTTTCCGAGAAACAGCCATATCCGTCATATGACCTCGAAATTCAATGAAACGAGTTCCGACGCGCTCGTATTTACTATACGAGGCCACAGGAACTGACAGAACTCAAATTTGAGTTTCCTAGCTCGATACCTTGCATAGGGTTGCCACCTATCGGTCACGGGTAGAGGTTCGGGTCACTTTTATTGGGCCCACTAGGGTTCTGGTGGCCCAATAAATGTCTGGATGTTACACATTCCCTGGGGGTAGGAGTAATCTTGGAAAGCCCACAAGGGATGAGAATTGAGCAAACACTAGTGGTGCACTTTCCCATCACTAACAACCAGGCCGAGTATGAGGCCGTAATAGCAGGGATGTGCCTGGCCAGGGAGCTGGGGGTGCTCGACATGGAGGTCTTCACTGACTCCATGGTGGTAGCTTCCCAGATCAATGGGAAGTTCGAGGCGAGAGTGTCTACCCTCAGGCTATACTTAACAAAATTGAAAGGGGTCATCGACACATTTCAGACCTTCTCCATCTGACACGTGCCCAGAGAGGAGAACGAGCAGGTCGATCAGCTGACAAAGCATGTTCCCCGGGTGCGGGGTACCATCACTGATCTCTTTTGCCCTTACATTCGAAGAGGGGGGGGGGGTGCTGATGGAAGTGGATGAACACCCCTCATGGATGGACCCATTCATGACTTTCCTATCCACTGGGGAGTATCCAGAGGGGATGGACAAGAAGAAGTTTAGGTACAAGTCGGCATAATATCTCCTCCTGGACGGGCAGTTGTATCGGAAAACTCTCTCAGGGATGCTAGACCATTGCATGGCTGAAGGGTAAGTGTAGAGGATCTTGGAAGAAGTCCACTCCGGGGAGTGTGGGAGCCACTCTGGGAGCCGGACCCTGGAGGGGGAGGAATGTCAGACAGGGATACTTTTGGCCTACCCTGGGCAACGACGCTGCAGAATTCACAAAGAGGTGCGACAAATGCCAATTATTTGCCCCCTCCAACTACAACCTGTCCAGCGCCTTAAGAGCATCGCGGCCCCCTGGCCCTTTACAATTTGGGGAATAGATTTGGTCAGACCGTTCCCCCATGCCAGTGGGCAGAGGAGGTTCCTGTTGGTGATAATAGATTATTTTTCTAAATGGCTAGAGGTGAAGGCGCTGGATAATGTGACCTCCCAAGTCATCAGGAATTTTGTTTGGGGGGAGATTATCTGCCACCATAGCCTCCCCCAGGCCGTTGTCACAGACAATGTGCCTCAGTTTGCCAGCATAGAATTCATCAGCTTCTACAAACAGCTCGGAATTGACTTCAGATTTGCGCCGGTCCACCACCCCAGAAGCAACGAGCAGGTGGAGGTGGCGAAAAATATTATTATGAACCTCTTGAAGAAGGTTGAAAACCTGAAGGGGAGCTGGGTGGAGCAGCTCACCTTGGTCCTCTAGGCCCTGAGAACTGCCCCCAACACATCCACAGGGGAGACCCCTTTCAAGCTCTCCCACGGATGTGAGGCGGTACTCCACATAGAATTTGAAGTCCAGACGCCCCGGGTGGTCACGTCGCAGGAAAGCAGGGAGGAATGGTCTACTGAAAATGGGGAGGAGCTGCGGCTCTCCCTTGACATCGTGGAGGAGCTGCGTGACCTCTCTGCTATCCAGTAGGAGGAGGTGAAGAGGAGGATGGCCAAATACTTTGACAAGCGTGTCAGAATCAAGCAATATCCGGAAGGTGACTTGGTTTTGAATAAGGTAGATGCCGCAAGAAAATTAGCAGTCGTGGTAAAGCTTAAACCCAACCGGGAGGGTCCATATATTGTAAAAGAGGCCTTGAAATTAGGAGGATAGGGTGATTACTTGAAGCAATTGGTGGGCCAAAACCCGAACAGGCAAGCGTACCTGTCGAATTGTAGTACCAAGGTCGTATTTAAACACGGGGTTGTCAAGTACTTCTACTCGCGCTCTAACTATTATCCTACCGGAAAATTAAAGGGATTTGAGAATTTTTTAAGAAGCAAAAGGAACGATAAATTCGAGACGAAAACTTATATAAAAAAGGCTAGCATTCGATCATTGATTCACCATGAAATGAAATGAGAAAATAAAAGGGCATAGTTTTAAATTTGCAAATCCAACTCGGCCGTGACGGATCCGAAAATAAGACAAAATCTCGCTAGAGCATTAGGTCTCCTAACTTATAGACTCTTCGATCGAAATCTCTTTCAAACCAAAGAAGCCTAAAGTTGCATTATCGAGGTGATCCGCACTATTGGATTTGACTCCAATCCGGAGGATTTACGTCGTCCTATCTCTAGGGTTGCGTTCAACTCCTTCCTTCTTTGAGTGATCTTTCACATCCACGAGCCTCTCGGCTACTCGAATATGAGATCATAAGCCTACTACCGTATACCGGAAATACGGAGTCGACGCAAAATAAATCAAAGAAGGACCGAGTAGAATTACGCAAAAATAAAACTATGAAATAAAAATAATTCTCATTTCAAATCATGGATCCTCATGATCAAATGCTAAAAGAAGATTAGCTACGCATATTGCAAAAAGAAACAACGAAACAAATAGAAGAGAATTTCATTACTTGCAAATAAAAGAGTGTACAAAATAAAAAAGGACAAGATTAGGCTATAAAGAAAACTTGCACTAATTGAAAAGAAAAGATTACACTAATAAAGACTTAATCAACATGTAAGCAACAAGAAAGCACTCTCTTGAACTAGAACTTCACTTGCTCTCCAAAATCCAACTCTCCAAAGCATGAGACCATGATGCCTTTTTATAGATGAGGAGGGAAGATTCTAGAATGGAAAGAAGAAGAGGGGGCAAGGGGGGTGGCCGGCCATGTAGGATGGAGAAGATGCATGCATTGTATTAAATGAGGTGTGAAGAAAGAGGTGGTTCAATGCATGGATTTAAAGGGAATGAGTTGGAAAATGTAAAATAGCAAAGGGGGAATGAATAAGAATTAAAGAAAGGGAGAGAAAATATTATGATGCATGCATGGATTGAAAGGTGGCAAGAGAATAAAGGAAAGAGAGGGGGATGCATGAGGAATAAATGGAAGATAAAATAATAAAAGGGGGAGAGAGGGGAGGGGCCGGCCAAGCATGAAGAAAATGAATGCATGCATGCAATAAATGGAAGGGAGAGAGAGAGAGAACATGCATGTATTCATTAAAAGGTGGCCGGCCATGTAGGATGAAAATTCATGCATGGTAAAATATGAAAGAGGGGGGGGGGGGCTACATGGGCTCGGGTAGAGGCTAGGTGGGCTGCTTGGGCTGCATAGGGGGCTCGGGTAGAGGCTAGGTGGGCTGCTCTTGAGGGAGGGGCTGCATGGGGCTGCTTTGGGGGCTCGGGTTGGCTAGGAGAGCTGCTCTTGAGGGAGGGGCTGCACCATATGTGGCCGGGCTGCACCAATGTGGGTTGCACCTTGAAGTTGGGAAGAGGTCGGCCATGCCAATTGTGGGCTGGTCCATGCTTGGACTTTAGACCTAAAAATAAAACAAAACAAGACATGAATTAGTCGTAACAAAATTAAAACAAAGTTAAAACATAGCATAACATAACACTATATAGATTTTAAAACATAACATAACAAAGTTAAAGTTAAAACAAGATTTTAAACACGATAAAAATATTACAACCTTAAAATTAAAACGTATCATAACATAACATAATATATAATAACATAACACATATAGTAAGACTATATAGGATTTTATATCAAAACTTTAATAACACTAGGAATTAAAATATTTTAAAGAAACATTAAAACATGAAATAACAACATAAAATATAAATAAAATTAGGCATTTTGAAAACTAAATTACCCCCAAAAAGGATGACTAAAACTAGTCATCAAATTCCCCCATGCTTAGACATTTGCTTGCCCTCAAGCAAATAGAAATAAAAACTAGGGTAGGAAATAGAAAATAAACAAAGCTAATTTAGGTTTCATAATTAAGAAAAACAAAACATGAAAAATTAAACTATCCTAATTCCTATGTTAACAACTAGTGGGGTGAGAAGTGCACAGTAGAAAACTTGAAAGTGGAGACCTAAAAATATCATTAGAACATAAGAAAAGTCTACACATTTCTAACTCTTAAAAACAAGGCATCCAAAATAAATGAAAATAAGGACAACAAAAAGTAGAGGTTCTAAATAAACGGCGCATTAACAAACTACTAGGTTGCTAGATAAACATTAACCCTAAGACATTCCAAGATAACCTCCAAAGAAATCCATCAATGATGGTGGCCATAGGCTTGTACGTTCACACTTTCTCCACTACGCGAAATTAAGTTCTAAGATCATTAGGACTTCTACTAGGCATTAAAACTTGGCTTAGGTAAATGATTAGGAAGTGGAATCAAAGATAAACATGAAGGTTTTAGGCACTAAACCAAGGTGAGCTCAAAAATAAATAAAGCATAATGAAAAATGAGAAATAACAAGTATATCATTTTTCCAATATGAAACTACAAAAACAAGGCCATGAAAATTTTTCTTTATAAACTTGGCCAACATAAACTTTTTGCATACATTTTTTTTTTTTTGATTCTGTAATGATATATTTTTTTCATTTTCTCAATTTTTTCCTTTTGAATAACATTTGATAAGAAAGCTCCAAAAAATGAGCTTGAGAATTTCCTAATCATTTCAAAAATAATATCCTTCCCACAAAAATAATTTTTAAGCTCAAATTTATAGTGCAAAAATAGGAAAGATATTTGGCTTTGGTGAACATAATGAAATGAAAGGTGGAGCTAAAAACAAAAAAAATAAGGAAAAGGCCCAAAATTGTTTTGCAAGGGTTTTGTTTTTGGTGGGCAAGAAAAGCTCAAACTATTCAAATGGTGGCCTAAATCATTTCTAAAGAACGTAAAAACGGCGCAAATGCTTCGAGAGTAGCTTGGTACAAGTTCTAGACACCAAGAAAGACTACCTCGCAAATGAAAAAGAGCTAACATTACCTAGCAACCATTCGTAAGCAACTAACCGAATAAAAAGACATAACTACAAATTGCTAACTTAAAACGTAAAAATTGGATGCAAATATTTAAGAAAAAGAAACTAGTAAACTAAGCTATGTTAAACTGATAAATTTAGAAAATCAATTCAAAGAAATCTAAATAGAACTAAGAAACCGCACGGGCCTACACATCACTAGAAGAAACATAAAAATAAAGATAAAAATAATTTTAGGTTTTGTTTTTCAAATAGATTTTAGCACAAATTTTTTTTGATTTTTGTTTTTCTAAATTTTTTTGGGTTTTATATTTTATAAATTTTTTTGGATTTTGATGACATAACATACTATACTATACTAATATAAAACATAATATTTTTTTTCTTTTTGAGAGAAGAAGAACAGAAAAGAAAAGACCAAAAGAAACTAGACCCCCCCCCATGCTTAAATTCTTCATTGCCCTCAATGAAGAAAACATAAAGAAAAAGAGAAGGGGACCGAGAAGAAGAGAAAAAGAAAAATGCAGGAAAGTAAATAAATAAGAACAGGACTTCCCCGGGTTCGTGAGATGAAGGCGGATGTCGCTCCCCCATGCTTGCTTTTTAGCGTACTTGATCATCAGCAGGTATGACTTGATCCATCTGATATCAGCAACGGCGGAGCGGTGACCACGATCATGGACTTGATTGGCCTCCGGTAGAAAGAGCAAAATAAAAGAAAAATAGAGAGAGAGTCCATGGGCAGATGCCCGATAATGGTTTTTTATTACAACATTTAAAGTCCGAAAAAGAGTCTCAGAATAATAATAAGTCCAAAAATTAAATGTCCAAAATAAAAACTAAGAATCAAAAAGAAGATTCTCCTTTGCAGGAGTCACAGAATCATTAGAGAAATAGAGTTTAAGTCTATGACCATTAACTTTAAAGTCCCCCTTATCGGGGTGTGAAAGTAGCACAGTGCCGTAAGGAAAAACATCCTTGACCGTGAACGGTCCGGACCATCTAGATTTAAGCTTTCCCGGGAAGAGTCGTAAACGTGAATTAAAAAGAAGAACGTGATCGCCTGGTTTAAAAATTTTAGGGTGGCGGAGGTTCTTATCGTGATATAATTTCGTTCGTTCTTTATAAATTTTATTATTTTCATATGCGTACGCTCGCCACTCGTCAAGCTCATTTAGTTGGTTTTTTCTATGCTCGCCGACCGAGTGCGGATCGAAATTGAAAAACTTTAACGCCCAGTACGCACGGTGTTCTACTTCTACCGGAAGATGACACGATTTTCCATAGACTAATCGGAAAGGAGTACAACCGATGGCGGTCTTGTACGCTGTCCGATAGGCCCACAGAGCATCGTCCAATTTTAAAGACCAATCCTTACGAGAAGTAGAAACGTTTTTTTCCAAAATTCGTTTAAGTTCGCGATTGACTACCTCGACCTGACCGTTAGTTTGGGGGTGATAAGCAGTGGATAATTTATGCATAACGCCATATTTGGCTAAAGCCTTAGTGAGTTGAGCGTTGCAAAAATGACTTCCCCTATCACTAACGATCGCTCGAGGAAAACCAAAGCGAGAAAATAATTTTTTTAAAAATTTGACAACAACGCGAGCATCATTATTTGGTAGAGCTTGGGCCTCTGCCCACCTAGAAACATAATCGACTGCGACTAGAATATATTTATTTCCTAAGCTGGAGGGAAATGGGCCGACAAAGTCTATGCCCCATAGATCAAAAACTTCGCATTCGAGAAAGTAGTTTTGTTCCATTTCATTTTTATTTGAGAGATTTCCAGTCCGCTGGCATCGATCGCACCCGCCCACAAAGATTTGTGCATCTTTAAATATGCTTGGCCAATAGAAGCCAGCACTAAGTACTTTGTGTGCGGTGCGGTTAGCTTGATAGTGCCCGCCAGTCGGACCTTCATGAACATGTTTTAAAATTAAGTGACCCTCTTCCCGTGAAACACATCTCCTAACCACCTGGTCCGCACAAATGCGAAATAGAAATGGATCTTCCCAAAAATAATACTTCAACTCCGAAAAGAATTTCTTCTTTTGGTGAGTGGAGTATTCTTTTGGGAGGACCCGGGCCACAAGATAATTGGCCAGATCGGCAAACCGGGGGGTAGGAGATGAAGAAATAGTAAAAAGACGCTCATCCGGAAAAGAATCATTAATAAAAGTTTCATTTAAAAGATCTAGATTGGGATTTTCAAGACGAGAGAGATGATCAGCTGCTAAGTTTTCCGCTCCTTTCTTATCCCGAATCTCTAAGTCGAATTCTTGAAGTAAGAGGATCCAACGGATAAGACGCGGCTTGGCATCCGGTTTAGAAAGGAGGTACTTCAGAGCGGAATGATCCGTGAAAACAATAACCTTGGAAAGAGTAACATACGGTCGGAATTTATCAAAAGCAAAAATAACCGCTAAGAGCTCTTTCTCCGTCGTGGTGTAGTTTTCTTGCGCAGAAGTGAGAGTTTTACTAGCGTAGAAAATCGGATGAAAGTTCTTAGCGATTCGTTGACCTAAAACCGCACCTACCGCATGATTACTCGCATCACACATGATTTCGAAAGGTAAATCCCAAACTGGGGCGATCAAAATGGGGGCATTTATAAGTTTAGATTTAATTAATTCAAATGCCGCGAGACATGATTCATCAAAAACGAAAGGAGTGTCTTTTTCGAGAAGGTGGGTGAGAGGCTTAGTAATTTTTGAAAAGTTTTTAATGAATCGTCGATAAAAACCCGCATGCCCTAAAAAACTTCTAATTGCTTTAATATTTGTAGGCGGCGGTAACTTTTCAATTACTTCAATTTTTGCCTTGTCCACTTCAATTCCCCTAGCGGAAATGTTGTGGCCAAGGACTAAACCTTCACGTACCATAAAGTGGCACTTCTCCCAATTTAAAACTAGATTCGTTTCTTCGCAGCGTTGTAAAACTTTTTCCAAATTTTCTAAACATAAATTAAAGGAGTCGCCAAAAACAGAAAAATCGTCCATAAAGATTTCCATAATATTCTCTACATATTTATCAAAAATGGCAAGCATACACCGCTGAAAGGTGGCGGGTGCGTTGCATAGTCCGAAAGGCATTCTACGATAAGCAAAAGTTCCGAAGGGGCAGGTGAATGTCGTCTTCTCTTGGTCCTCGGGTGCGATAGGGATTTGAAAGTATCCCGAGAGACCGTCGAGGAAGCAATAAAAATTGTGCCCGGACAACCGTTCTAGAATTTGATCGATAAAGGGGAGGGGGAAGTGATCTTTTCGAGTGGCATCGTTTAGCTTACGGTAATCGATGCACATCCTCCATCCCGTTATCGTCCTAGTTGGAATTAAGTCGTTATTTTCATTTGGTACTACTGTAATCCCTCCCTTCTTAGGAACAACCTGTACCGGACTCACCCACTGACTATCGGAAATCGGATAAATTATCCCCGCATCTAATAACTTAAGCACCTCTTCCTTCACAACCTCTTTCATATTTGGATTAAGACGACGTTATGGTTGAACTACACCCTTAGGATTATTGTCAAAAAATATTTTGTGTGTGCAGAAGGAGGGGCTTATGCCAGGAATATCACAGATTTGCCACGCTATAGCTCGGCGATGCTTTTGTAGTACCTCGATCAACTGATCGTTTTCGGATTGAGATAAATAGGCCGAGATTATAACGGGCAACTTAGAATTTTTTTCAAGAAAGGCATATTTGAGATGATCAGGGAGTGGTTTTAAATCAAGATGGGGTGGCTCATTATAAGAGTTTTTCAAATTCTTTTCTTTTTCAAAAACAAGACTTTCATACTTACTTCTACCAAAGACAGAATCATTTTCAAAAGTTGTTTTTGCGGACATAACCGTGTTTTCAAAATCATGTGAAGAAATTTCAGAAAAAGAAGAGGAAAATTCATTTGAAGAGATGTTGGAAAGGGAAAGGGAAGAATCTTCATTTAAAACATCAATAAAGAAGCATGAGTCATCATTTTGTAAGGAATTTTTCATGGATTGATTAATTGAAAATGTGACCTCATCATCTCCCACACGCAAAAACAACTTTCCGTTACTAACGTCTATAACCGCTCGAGAGGTGGCTAGAAATGGTCATCCAAGGATAAGAGGAACCTCGACGTCCTCTTCAATATCAAGAATGACAAAATCCACCGGGAAGATGAATTTGTCGACCTTTACTAGCACGTCCTCAACGATACCTAGTGGATACTTGATAGACCTATCGGCTAACTGGATACTCATTCTCGTAGGGCTAAGAGTGCCTAATCCTAGTTTTTTGAATAAAGAAAAGGGCATCAAATTTATGCTCGCCCCTAGATCCGCTAACGCATGTTTAACGAACAGATCGCCAAAAACGCATGGAATGGAAAAACTACCCGGATCGTTTATCTTTTTAGGAAGATTAGAGTTTTTAACGACCGCCGAGCATTCTTCATTTAACGTTACATGCGATAAATTTTCTAATTTCGTTTTGTTCGTTAATAAATCTTTGAGATATTTGGCGTACTTAGGCATTTGACTAATCGCTTCATGAAATGGTAAATTAATATGAATTTGTTTGAACATTTCAAGGAAGCATTGGTATTGATCATCTAGTTTTTCTTTCCTAAGTCGGGCCGGATAAGGGGGTGGCGGAAATTCCTTTATGATAAGCGGAGCATCATTTTGAACATCATCATTAGAAAAAATAGAAACATCTTTTTCTTTATCTAAAGTAGATTTTTCATTTTCAAAATTTGTTTTATCATTTTCCGTAGGGGTAATTGCTTCACAACAGGAGGGACAATCACCTTTTGCTCTTCCCTTGTGGTGGGCTCGTTAACAACTTTACCGCTCCGAAGGAAAATTGCATTTGCGTGTTCCCTTGGGTTAGGCTCAGTGTTCGAGGGAAGAGTTCCAGGTGGTCTCTCGGAAAAGGCCTTAGCGAGTTGGCCGACTTGATTTTCTAAGTTTTTCATTGATCCTGTTAAACTTCTAATAGTGGCATCGTTCGAGCTTATATATTTAGCGAGGATCTCTTCCAAAGGGGAAGGTTTTTGAAAATTTTGTTGCGGAGGTGGTGGTGGTGTAAAATCGTGCGGTGGGCGTATGGCGTTAGCGTTATTACTCCACGAGAAATTTGGATGGTTACGCCATCCGGGGTGATAAGAATTAGAAGAAGAAGAAAAACCAGGCGGAGAAGAAAAATTCGGAAAAACAGAAAAATTGTTTGCAGAATTATTTTGAGCAGGCCTGGGTATGTTCCCCAGATAATCCACCTGCTCGGCAGCAGCAGCATTCACATTTTCATATACCTTAGCGGCGGAGGAAGCAGTCATCTCCGAAATCTTCTTGTTTAACATTTCCACTTGTAGCGCCAGCTGCGAAACCGAATCCACTTCATAGATACCTGCAGGTTTAGATGGGCGAGACCTTGACGAATTCCACTGATAAGTGTTCATCGCCATGTCCTCGATAAGCTCAAGAGCGGCTTCCGGAGTTTTGCGGTCTAAAGAACCAGCGGAAGCGGCATCTATCATTTGCTTTGTTTCTTGATTTAGCCCATTGTAGAATGTCTGAACCTGTAACCATACAGGCAGAGCATGATGAGGGCATCTTCTCAAAAGTTCTTTGAACCTCTCCCAAGTGTCATAGAGGGTCTCAGAAGCAATTTGAGAATAAGAAGTGATATCATTTCTTAACTTAGCAGTTTTGGCGGGAGGGAAATATCTAGCAAGAAATTTTTCAATTAAAATGTTCCAAGTAGTGATTGAGCCTCTTGGAAGAGAACTCAACCACTGTTTGGCTTTAGTTCTTAAGGAGAAGGGGAAGAGTCTTAGCCTTATAGCATCATCTGAGACACCATTAATTTTAAAGGTGTCACAGATTTCAAGAAAATTAGCAATATGCAAGTTCGGATCTTCATCTTGTAATCCGTCGAACTGTACATATTGCTGCACCATTTGTATGATGCTAGGCTTAAGCTCGAAGTTATTGTTCGCAATGGCAGGTCGAACAATACTTGTTTCAGTCCCCTCCAGGTTGGGTCGAGCATAATCGGACATAGTCCTTTGCTGAGCCATTCCTGGGTTGGGATCTCCCATTTCAGAATAATTACAATCCCCAAAGGAATCCTCAACCGCTGTTTGAGAAGTGGAAGCCCCGAATCGTAGTTGTCTCCGAAAGGAGCGTTCGATTTCTGGGTCCAAATCAACAAGTAGCGACGGATTCGCTCGGGTCATGCACTAGTAAAGAAAACGAGGGAAGATGAGAATGAAAGCTTGGAAAAGAAAGAAAAAGAGGAAAAGAAAGGAAAATTTTTTTTTTTGTTTTGTTTTTTGAAAAAAAAGATTTTTTTTTTTTAGACGGCTTGGCTCTCGAACTTCCCGAGGACTACCCGGTGAAGGGTTCGCCCGGTACTAGGTAAAATGGTGGCGCTTAAAGCCCCTTACCCTTTTCGAGAGATTTTAGGTGGGGTAGAAATTAAAATGAGGTGGGTTGATTATAAAAAATTTAAATATATAAATTATAATTTTTTTTTTGATTTTTTGGAGAAGTAATAGCGCAAGCGTTTTCAAAATATTGACGAAGAAAGTTCCCCGGCAACGGCGCCAAAAACTTGGTGGGCCAAAACCCGAACAGGCAAGCGTACCTGTCGAATTGTAGTACCAAGGTCGTATTTAAACACGGGGTTGTCAAGTACTTCTACTCGCGCTCTAACTATTATCCTACCGGAAAATTAAAGGGATTTGAGAATTTTTTAAGAAGCAAAAGGAACGATAAATTCGAGACGAAAACTTATATAAAAAAGGCTAGCATTCGATCATTGATTCACCATGAAATGAAATGAGAAAATAAAAGGGCATAGTTTTAAATTTGCAAATCCAACTCGGCCGTGACGGATCCGAAAATAAGACAAAATCTCGCTAGAGCATTAGGTCTCCTAACTTATAGACTCTTCGATCGAAATCTCTTTCAAACCAAAGAAGCCTAAAGTTGCATTATCGAGGTGATCCGCACTATTGGATTTGACTCCAATCCGGAGGATTTACGTCGTCCTATCTCTAGGGTTGCGTTCAACTCCTTCCTTCTTTGAGTGATCTTTCACATCCACGAGCCTCTCGGCTACTCGAATATGAGATCATAAGCCTACTACCGTATACCGGAAATACGGAGTCGACGCAAAATAAATCAAAGAAGGACCGAGTAGAATTACGCAAAAATAAAACTATGAAATAAAAATAATTCTCATTTCAAATCATGGATCCTCATGATCAAATGCTAAAAGAAGATTAGCTACGCATATTGCAAAAAGAAACAACGAAACAAATAGAAGAGAATTTCATTACTTGCAAATAAAAAGAGTGTACAAAATAAAAAAGGACAAGATTAGGCTATAAAGAAAACTTGCACTAATTGAAAAGAAAAGATTACACTAATAAAGACTTAATCAACATGTAAGCAACAAGAAAGCACTCTCTTGAACTAGAACTTCACTTGCTCTCCAAAATCCAACTCTCCAAAGCATGAGACCATGATGCCTTTTTATAGATGAGGAGGGAAGATTCTAGAATGGAAAGAAGAAGAGGGGGCAAGGGGGGTGGCCGGCCATGTAGGATGGAGAAGATGCATGCATTGTATTAAATGAGGTGTGAAGAAAGAGGTGGTTCAATGCATGGATTTAAAGGGAATGAGTTGGAAAATGTAAAATAGCAAAGGGGGAATGAATAAGAATTAAAGAAAGGGAGAGAAAATATTATGATGCATGCATGGATTGAAAGGTGGCAAGAGAATAAAGGAAAGAGAGGGGGATGCATGAGGAATAAATGGAAGATAAAATAATAAAAGGGGGAGAGAGGGGAGGGGCCGGCCAAGCATGAAGAAAATGAATGCATGCATGCAATAAATGGAAGGGAGAGAGAGAGAGAACATGCATGTATTCATTAAAAGGTGGCCGGCCATGTAGGATGAAAATTCATGCATGGTAAAATATGAAAGAGGGGGGGGGGGCTACATGGGCTCGGGTAGAGGCTAGGTGGGCTGCTTGGGCTGCATAGGGGGCTCGGGTAGAGGCTAGGTGGGCTGCTCTTGAGGGAGGGGCTGCATGGGGCTGCTTTGGGGGCTCGGGTTGGCTAGGAGAGCTGCTCTTGAGGGAGGGGCTGCACCATATGTGGCCGGGCTGCACCAATGTGGGTTGCACCTTGAAGTTGGGAAGAGGCCGGCCATGCCAATTGTGGGCTGCTCCATGCTTGGACTTTAGACCTAAAAATAAAACAAAACAAGACATGAATTAGTCGTAACAAAATTAAAACAAAGTTAAAACATAACATAACATAACACTATATAGATTTTAAAACATAACATAACAAAGTTAAAGTTAAAACAAGATTTTAAACACGATAAAAATATTACAACCTTAAAATTAAAACGTATCATAACATAACATAATATATAATAACATAACACATATAGTAAGACTATATAGGATTTTATATCAAAACTTTAATAACACTAGGAATTAAAATATTTTAAAGAAACATTAAAACATGAAATAACAACATAAAATATAAATAAAATTAGGCATTTTGAAAACTAAATTACCCCCAAAAAGGATGACTAAAACTAGTCATCAGCAATTTTATCCGTAAAACATGTAAGAGGTGCCCTTTTTCGTAATAAAGATTTCTCATATGCTGAGTCTTGCAATGATCCGCATGAGTAGCTAATGATCCCACTCAGCAGACCCCGAGCAGATCCTGCTGCCAGGCTTTCACCTAGCTGGCAGGGCTGGATGTCACTCAATGACGTCTACCCAGACCCCAAGCAGATCCTGTTGTTAAGCTCTCACCTAGGTGGTAGGGCTGGATGTCACTCATGTGTGTCGACCCGGACCCCGAGCAGATCCTGCTTTCAGGCTCTCACCTAGCTGGCAGGGCTGTATATCACTCGTTTATGTCGACCCGAACCCCGAGAAGATCGCACTATTAAGCTCTCACCTAGCTGGCAGGGCTGGATGTCACTCGTGTGTGTGTCAACTCAGACCCCGAGCAGATCTAGCTGTCAGGCTCTCACCTAGCTGGCAGGGCTGGATGTCACACGTGCGTGTCAACCCAGACACCGAGCAGATCCCACATCCAGGCTCTCACCTAGCTGGCAGTGCTGGATGTCACACGATGGTGTCTACCCAGACCCCTAGCAGATCCCGCTGCCAGGATCTCACCAAGCTGGAAGTGCTGGATGTCACTCGATGGTGTCTACCTGGACCCCGAGCAGATCCTGCTGACAGGGCTAGATGTCACTCGATGGTGTCTACTCGGACCCCGAGCAGATCCCACTGTTAGGCCCTCACCTAACTGGCAGGGCTGAATGTCACTCGTGTATGTCAACTCAGACCCCGAGCAGATCCCGCTGTCAGGCTCTCACCTAGCTGGCAGGGCTGGATGTCACTCGATGGTGTCTACTCAGACCCTAAGCAGATCCAGCTGCTAGGCTCTCACCTACCTAGCAGGGCTGGATGTCACTCGTGTGTCTCAACCTAGAACCCGAGCAGATCCCGCTGTCAGGCTCTCACCTAGCTGGCAGGGCTGGATGTCACTCGATGGTGTCTACCCAGACCCCAAGAAGATCCCACTGCCAGGCTCTCACCAAGCTGGTAGGACTGGATGTCACTCGATGGTGTCTACTCGGACCCCGAATAGATCCCCCTGCCAGGCTCTTACCTAGCTAGCAGGGCTGGATATCACTCGATGGTGTCTACCCGGACCCCGAGCAGATCCTACTATCAGGCTCTCACCTAGCTGGCAGGGCTGGATGTCACTCGTGTGTGTCAACCCGGATCCCGAGCTGATCCCGCTGCCAGGCTCTCACCTAGCTGGCAGGGATGGATGTCAATCATAGGAGTCTACTCCGGCCCCCCACTGGCTGACAGGGTAGGACTTAATGAACAAAGCATGATAGAAGTTGGGGGACCCAGTGATCCGAATGGCTGAGGAAAAAGTCGCAAAATTAACAAAATGAGTCCAGCACAATCGACCAGCACCCTAGATGACAGCCAAGGTGGCGAGAACCCAGGACGTGTCGCATGAGCGTAAGCTCACACGGAACTCGGTGGTCAGGGTGCGAGCCGAGCAAGCCCGCACCTTCTAGCGAGCAAAGGACATGGAAGATCTGGGCCAAGGAGACGGGTCACCACTCACGGATCGGTTAACTAAGCCCCCTACGCTACCTAAGCTAAGTCCTTGAGGGAAGCAAGATCTCACTGGCAAAACGCGGAATGAGGAACCGCGAGCGGGAGAATAAAAACAAGCCGCGAGTGCGAAAAAGAAAAAATCTGCATTACAGAGAAGCATTACAAGCAGCGGTAATATATAAATATGAAAGAAGGGAGTAGAAAACAGTTCGTTGATGAACAAAAATACATTAACAGGACTCAGCCCACGTTTACATTTGTAATAGGGGCACACACTAGAGGCGAGGCGCGGGAATTCGACGAGGCGGGCTCCCGGGAGACGCCCTAGAGAGGCTGATAGGACTTTTCTCCCTACTTAGGTACCGATAAGAACAATGCTGGTACCACATCACTCGTAGAAAGGCCCACACCCTCGCTCTTGATGAGATCGACCCGTCGTAGAGTCTAGAGGCTATTCTTTGCCGCACACGTAGCGTTCTTCTGCATCAATTCCTCCAGATCGTACTCGGTGTAGTGCACAAGCTGGCAGCCACTGTTGGAGGGCGGCGGGAGAGACGTTGCGGCTTCCAGCTCTTGCACTGGCGCATGTAATGCTTCCTTCTCTTCCTCCAAGATGGTGACAGCGGCATCGACAGCGTCCGCTCTCTCTCTATCGCTCCACCTCCTCCATGGCGAGGCGGCGAGCCTCCTCCTTCTCATCCACTAGCCTCTTGAGCGAGGGGGCATTCTTGTCCATTTAAGTGCACCGCCGGCCGACCATGTGGGCTAGCTCTAGGCTGCGGAGCTGGGCCCGCGTGCTCTCGTGGACCCGCACCCGCGTAGCCTCCTCGTCGTAGATGGCGGCATCCTCATGCGAGTAGAGGAAGAAGGAGAAGTTGTAGGCCTCCCCGCTGATGGTTTCTGAAGGGGAAGTTGTAGTGCATAACCAACTGTTCCAAAAGCCCGAACTGTTGGAAAGGGTGCTACTTAATTTCTTAAATAAGTAGAAGAGCGCCACGGGTTAAGTGAAGGAACGCCGGACCCAACAATCCCCCCCGGCGTCCAGCACAACCCGTCGGCATAGAGGTGGAGTTACCACATGGCCCACATGGCTCAGAGGTGGGGTTACCACATGGCCCACACGGCTCAGAGGTGGGGTTACCACATGTCCACAGTTGTACGGCTCAGAGGTGGGGTTACCACATGTCCATGGTTGCCTGACCCGCCGGACCCACACAGGTAGAAGGGAAAAATCAGGATTTAATAGCGCTCCCCCGGTCTTGAACCCGTGAGTTGGCTCTGATACCAATTGAAGGATCAAGCGCATAACCAACTGTTCCAAAAGCCCGGACTGTTGGAAAGGGTGCTACTTAATTTCTTAAATAAGTAGAAGAGCGCCACGGGTCAAGTGAAGGAACGCCGGACCCAACAGTTTCCTGCTCCATCCAGCTCGGCAACAGAGTGGAAATGATCGCCTAGTTCGACTCCTTCTCCCACAGCAGGAGGGGAATGCCGAGCTCGTCTAGGCACCACTCGCCAAGGCCAAAGTTACGGTGCCCCCGTAGCACCAGCTTTGGGGTAGGTGGCTCTTTGACCTGCATCCTGGAGGTGTCGGCCGCCTCGCTAGAGGTGCACCTGGCCGTAGCAGTTGCGGGGGCGGGTCTCTTGGTCGGCTGGGCCACGGGGGCCTTGCCTTTTCTTTGGGCCGCGGTAGATGAATCGCCCATAGCCTTCACCATCTAGGGCTGCGGCAGTGGAGGTTGTTCGCGGCTGGGCCGCTTCTAGACGGCAGATGCTGGGATCTCGCGTCGAGCGGCGGATATTTATGCAGCTTCAGCGCAGGCAAGCTTACCTGGGGCGACTCGCGCACTCTCGTAAGGGGGTGTAGGGGGATGTCCCGCTTTCCTGCGAGGAAGGAAAAGTTAAAACAGAAATTATCAAAGTTGAAAGGAGAAGAACAAGTAGCTTACTCCCCCGAGCGGGACGGGGGCGAGGTTGTCCAGATTCCGGGGCAGGAATGTGACCTTAAAGTTCTTCCTGACGAAGAACCTGCACAGCTCCACTTCATGGACCCCCAGGATAGGGGTGGTAGATCACCTCGCTGAGCTGTACCCGCTAGAAGGGGACGTTGTCGAAGTCCCCCTTGATGAACATGAATTTCTTGAGCCAATTATAGCTCTTATTGACGGTCTCCCGCACCTTGACGTGGCCGCTAGAGAAATATGCGGTCCCGTCCTTATTTTCACAGAAAGAGAACAGCTTGCGGAAGACCACGAGGCTGAACTCAACCCGCTCTTCCCGTATGAAGCAAGCGAATCCGACCATGACAGCTATGGAATTCGGGGTCATCTAGCCTGGGATAACCTCGAAGTATTTCAGTATTTGGAGAACCTCCGACCATAGGGGATGCCGAAGGCCCGCCTCAAAGTGCGCCAAGGGGATGGCGAGCTCCCCTCCAGAGAGGTAATTTATCTTTTCCTCATCCCCAGTGTAACTCCCCGAAACTCAAAAGAGCGACGGGAGGCGTTTTGGGCCGAATCTGGTATCTAGCAGGGGGCACATGGCCTGGGACACAGGCGTGTCCCAGGGCGTGTCAGGCTCTAGTCGACGATTTGGCCGCAAGGTTGACGAAATTTGGAGTCGACGATCGTCGAGCAGCGAACACGGCCGGAGACACGGGCGTGTCGAGCCTGTGTCGACGATCGGCCCGGGAGTCCACATTTTCGCTCGACGGTGTGTCGAGACAAGGCACACGGCCTAGGACATGGGCGTGTCCAAGGCCGTGTCGGGTGGTCGACGAACTTCGCTCGACGAAGTGTCGAGACTGTGAACACGGCCTGGAGCCCAGGCGTGTTCGGGTTTGACATGGGCGTGTCAAATAGGACACGGGCGTGTCCAAGACCCGTGTGAGTCTCGGATTGTTTTCGGGGTTGTGTCGATGGGGGCACACAGCCAACCACACGACCGTGTCAGTTGGAACACGGGCGTATCAGGTCGAACACGGGCATGTCAGATGCCCGTGTGTTTTTCGAGACGAGTCGATTTTGACAGCGAATGAGGGACACGACCCTAGACACGGGCTTGTCACAGGCCGTGTTTGGCCCAGATTCTGCATTTTAGATCTGGATCGTGGCCGTTCGTTTCTTTAATTCGGGATCCGATGGCTGGGGGCTGTTAGTGCTTGGATATACACAGGATTGGACCCTTAAAACCCTCATTTCACTTGAGAGGTTCTCTTTCTAAAGTATAGAGAGAGAGGAGAGCAAAGGAGGAAGAAGAAGCCTAGATCCGGTCACCGGCGGAGCTTCGGAGCTCCAAATCGTGAACCGACTTTGGATCTATGGAGGCAAAGAGAGTGCGGTGCTTTTCATTTGCTTATATTTCCATGGTGCCAAGAAAGAACGCTAGGGTAACGATTCTCTACTTAAGCATGTCAAGCTCTCCTTCTTTTGCATAGGAAGCCCGCTATCGCGAGTTTGCGGTGAGTTGGAGGCGTTCCTTCGGGTAGATATGTGAAGTCCCCATTGTGTAGAGTCCGTAATCGAGAACGGACATAGACATGGTGTGTGAAGCCTATGCGGACATGTTGGTATGGATCGGTGATGTTGCATTGCATAAATGTCGGAGAAGACTCCGTGCGAATGTTTGTTTTTCGGGTTTTCTACGTGGTAGATTGCAATAGGGAGCCTTGGGGATTAACCCTAAGGTGCACCCAAAAAACTGGGCGGATGCGTGATCTTGCCAACTTGGTGGCCTGGCAGCCAACTTGAACATAACCGGGTTATGTGAAGTATGTAATGGAAATGGGACTCAGGAGAAGTTTGACCCACGCATATGGCTTAAATTGTCGTTGCGATGTGGGCACGAGTTAGACGGAACTGTACCCGTTCTATGTCGTTCGGTTAGAGTCGTTGGCATAGATGAGGGTCTTCGGCGCTCTATGGCTTAAATTGACGTGACCCATGCCAAGAAGACAAAATGCTCATATGTTTGGCCGTCGATGTGGCGGTGGTGAGTCCGAAATGTCTATGGCTTAAACTGACGTGACATTGGCCGGTTCACCGAGAATGTACCCTGAGTGCACGGGATGTGTGGTCGTGCGAGCCAATGACTGTGATGCAATGTATATTTATATTCTGCTTGGTTTTGCTAATAAGTGCAGGGAAGGATCATCGCCGCCCCGAATTGGGGGCGGGATCGTTATAATTTGGTCAGCATTGCTGACTGTTGCTTTTGTTTGCCACCATGCGGTGGTTTGTTGCTTGCAGGTGCTGCTGGTCCAAGTGGTCAATAGCAGGGTAAAGGCCAAATTGTGAAGCCGACCCTTGAAGGCCTAATTGAAGTGTTTACTTGCTTTTGTTCATGTATGACCGGCCTGCGTGCCGTGGTATTTAAAACATGTATTAAGAGTAAACCATTTGTAAGGCCTTAAGGCCAGTACTTGTGTATGTAATACATTCCTATTCGGTGTTTAGTGGACATTCATGCTTGGTGCTGGGTTCTTTTATTAGCAACTTATAAAACTGCTTCCGCTAGAATGCTCTGTGTAGGACATTATGATTGGTTGAAAGGTTTCCATTGAGTAACCACCCAGTCTGTCTGTGGTATATGGCGTCGGGCCCCGGCCGGACCTACTGCTATATGCTATGCGACGGATAAGGAGTGTTACAATTTGGTATCAGAGTACTAGTTTTGGTCAGGCTTAAGATGAATTCGTGGACGAATTCTTTTTAAGGGGTGGTGAGCACATGTGTGTGCGTCATCGTTATAACAGTAAAAGAACCCATGAATGTCCACTTAGGAATGAAAATACACGTGTTTGTGGAACCTGTGTGTTCATATAATTGCTGTTTGCAATTTTATTTGGTCGCTTAACGGTGTTTTGTACCACTATAGGTGACCAGAAGTGGTGATGGGCCGTCGGAACGTCGAGTTTCTGAGGATAGCAGTGCACCTAATGAAGCTCCAGCAACACCTCCATCGGCTGAGACCATACGATTGGTGGCCGAAGCAGTGTTTGCCATGATTAATGTGCAGCCTGCAAGGTAAATGCAGCAGCCCGCTCCTGCGATGGAGCAGGTATCGCTGCAAGCGACTGAGCAGAGAAGAGTGGAGCAGGTAGTAGATGAACTGTTGGTGCCAAGGAGGGCAACCGAGAGACAGCTCAAACATATCATGAGCTTTAATCCTCTGGTATTCTCAGGGTTGGGAACCCCATCTCAAGCTGAAGACTTGCTCTCCAGGGTGAAGAGAGTCATGACAGCAACGCAGACGGAAGAATGGCAAATGACCACCATTGCTACGTTCCTTCTAGACGGTGAAGCAAGATTATGGTGAGAAGGCTTGGAGCTGCATCTATTGAGAGGTAGGCAACTTACAGATGTCTCGATGGAGGAGTTCTCGAGACTGTTCCTGGCTAGGTACCTCCCTTCAACGCAGAGGATAGCGTTGGAGAACGAGTTCCTGGAGTTGGTTCAAGGAAACAGTAGCGTGGATGACTATCTCCACGAGTTTACTCGACTGAGTCGATATGCTAGCTCCACCATCGCGGATGAGGAGCGCATGACAAATCAATTCTACAAAGGGTTGAGAGATGATTTGAGGCTACTACTCTCGGGGTCGATGACGCAGGGTTTCTTGACCTTGGTCAACACGACCCGGTCCTTGGAGAAGGACATGAAGAATGTTCAGGCAAAGAAAGGTTTGGGTGATAAGAGATCTGAGTTCAAGGTGTCGACTAGCTCAAAGTCTGGTTACCGTAAATTCTCTAAGAAGGCTAGGACTTCGGGTCCAGCTCCCTCTTCTAGTGCTTCTGGGGCGACTACGGGTCGAACCCCGGGTGCATGTTTTACTTGTGGAAAGTCGGGGCACTTTGCCCGTGATTGCTGGAGCGGACGTCCCAAGTCCGAAAGGAAGCCGGGAGCAACTTATGAAGAGAAGGGCAAAGCGATGGAGTCAACCGCGTCCCATTATGCTCCGGCCCAACCAAGGGTGTATATTCTTGGCCAACAGGAGGCCATCAAACAGGCGGATGTGGTGACAGGTACGGTTTAATTTATAGAAAGTTAATTTCTTTAAATACTTGTTATGCACATGTTACCTTACCACTGCTTGTTTAGGATTTGTCTTGATTTGTGAAAATCCGGCAAGAGCACTCTTCGATACAGCAGCTTCACACTCCTTTTTGTTCGAAGAATTTATATCGCGCATCAGAGTACCTTCTTCGATAGCGAAGGACATGTTGGATGTGTTGTTGCCCAATGGGTGTTCCATGCGCGCGGATAAAATCTGCGGTGTTAAGATTCGTAATGGGAATCAGGAGTTCTATCTGCAAGCGTCGTTACTTCTGTTGGTGGAGTTCAACGTTATATATGGCATGGACTGGATCTCGGAGCAGTAAGCCTATATTGATTGCGGTCGCAAGGAAGTCAAACTGGGAGCAAGTCGTGGGATGACTTTTACGGGCTTAAAAGGGTCGAGCAAGACGTTGATGTCTGCTCTTCAGGTGGTGAAGGCGGTTCTTGCTGGTGCAGAGCTGTTCTTTACACTAGTGGAGGTTGCAAAGCCAAAGACTACGTTGGATAGTATATCAGTGGTAGCTGAGTACCCTGATGTGTTCCCCGCAGATCTTCCTGGAGCCCCGCCGCAGCGGGAGATAGATTTTACGATAGAGCTCGTACCAGGTGCAAAGCCTGTGTCATGCTCTCCATATCGGCTAGCGCCTAAAGAAATGGCAGAGCTGAAGGTTCAATTGAAAGAGTTGTTGGAACAAGGGTATGTGCGTCCAAGTTCTTCTCCTTGGAGCGCGCCGGTCCTCTTTGTTAAGAAGAAGGACGGAAGCTTGAGGCTATGTATTGATTATCGGGAGCTCAACAAGTTGACGGAAAAGAACAAGTACCCGATCCCCCGGATCGATGATCTTTTTGATCAGTTGGTCGGGTGGACAGTGTACTCAAAGTTGGACCTCAAGTCCGGGTACTATCAGCTGTGAATAATGGAGAGTGATATCCCGAAGACAGCATTCAGTACGAGATACGGGCATTACGAGTTTACGGTCATGCCGTTTGGGCTGACTAATGCTCCGTCAGTGTTCATGGATTTGATGAACATGACCTTCAGGGAGAACTTGCACCATTTTGTGATCGTCTTCATCGATGATATTTTGGTGTACTCGCAGAGTGAGGAAGATCACTTCAAGCATCTTCATTTGGTTTTGGAGACGCTAAGGAGGAATCAATTGTACGCCAAGTTCTCGAAGTGCGAGTTTTGGTTGTCCTCAGTGGCGTTCCTCGGTCATATATTGAGTGGGGAAGGTATTGCAGGGGATCCGGCGAAGATTGTTGCTATACAGGAGTGGCCTGAGCTTTCTACGGTAGCGGAAGTCCGGAGCTTTCTGGGGCTTGCCGGCTATTATAGGCGCTTCGTAGAGAACTTCTTGCGGATAGCGTTACCTCTCAATACTTTGACGAGGAAGGAGCAGAAGTTCGTTTGTACGCCGGAGTGCGCGCGAGCTTTTGAGAAGTTGAAATGTTGGTTGACCACGGCGTCTGTGCTGAGTTCGCTGAGTGGGACCGAAGGTTATGAGATTTATAGTGATTCTTCGGGCAGTGGTTTGGGTTGCGTACTACAGCAACATGGAAGTGTGATAGCTTATGGCTCGAGACAGCTGAAAGTGCACGAGAGGAATTATCCGGTCCATGACTTGGAGTTAGCGGCCATGATTTTTGCCTTGAAGCTGTGGAGACATTATTTGTACGGTGTGAAGATTGATATCTACACCGATCACAAGAGCCTGAAGTATTTGATTGATCAGAAAGATCTGAATATGCGGCAGTGTAAATGGATGGAGTTCTTGGGGGACTATACATTCAAGATCCACTGCGTGCCTGGTAAAGGTAATGCGGTTGCGGACGCGTTGAGTCGTCGGGCCCCAGCTCAAGCCAATTGGCTGTCCATCCATGACGAGCGGTTGGTCCGGGAGTTGGAGGCGTTGGAGATTGTTTGTGTAGATAAGAAATCAAGTGCTAAAGCAGTACTGAATTGGACTGAAGTCCAATATGACCTGGTTGATCGAATTCGGCAGGCATTGGATTTGGATGACCATATGAAGCAGTTCATGGTAGAGGCTCTAGATGGGTCAAATTCCCAATTCGTTGTGGAGGACGGATTGCTTTAGAAAGACGGTCATCTGTGCATCCCAAGTGTGGGCAATTTACGGGTGGAATTGTTGTACGAGGCACATCATACCAAGTACTCGATTTACCCGGGGAGCATGAAGATGTACCGCGATGTAAAGAAACTGTTTTGGTGACCGGGTTTAAAGAAGGATGTGGCACTCTATGTGGCAAAGTGACAAACTTGCGCCTTGGTGAAGGCGGAATGCCAAAAGCAGGGAGGATTTCTGAAGTCCTTGCCTATTTCGGAGTGGAAATTCGACGACATCACTATGGACTTTGTGACGGTTTGCCATCTGGGTGGTCGTAGATCGGCTAACGAAGGTGTCGCATTTCATTCTGCAGAGGAAGGATGATCTGATGGAGAAGTTGGCAAAACTATTTGTGGATAATATAATACGGCTTCACGGTGTGCCCCGCAGTATCGTGAGTGACCGAGATGGGCGGTTCACGTCCAATGATTGGAGGCTAGTGTAGCAAATGTTGGGAACAAAGTTAAAATTCAGCACATCCTTCCATCCACAATCAGATGGGCAAATCGAGAGGGTCAATAGGACTATGGAAGACATGCTCCGCATGTGTGTCTTGGACTTTGGAAAGCAATGGGAAGACCATCTTTATTTGGTGGAATTTGCGTACAACAATAGCTACCAGGCGAGTATTCAAATGGTGCCCTTCGAGACCCTTTATGGTAGAAAATGTCGCACGCCGTTGTCTTTGTTAGAAACGGGTGAGTCAAAGTTATACAAGCGCCAAGAGGTGGAAGATGCTACGTCTTTGGTTCGTACCATTCGGGAAAGGTTGCTAATCGCTCAGGACCGTCAGCCGAAGTACTATAATGCCAAGCACAGGAACGTGGCATTCGCTGTGGGCAATAGGGTGTACTTAAAGATCAAGTCGTTCAAGGGTGTCTCGCGGGTGTGGCGATTGAAAAAGCTAAGCCCGAGGTACCTTGGGCCGTTTGAGGTTCTGGAGCGGGTTGGTGAAGCAGCGTACTGGTTGAAGATGTCTGTGGAGCTTAGTGGTCTACATGATGTATTCCATATATCAGTGCTACGGAAGGCGGTGCAAGAGCCTACGCAAGTGATCGCAGTTGATCAAGTGCCGGTTGATAGTGGGTTGACGATGAGGTCAAACCCGTGCGGATTGAGGACTCGGAGATCAAGCGGCTATGCAATAAAGAGATCAGGATGGTCAAGGTCCATTGGGACAATTGCGGTCGAGAGGAGTTCTCTTGGGAGCGAGAGCAGACTATGCTTGACGAGTACCCGGAGTTGTTCCGCTCAGGTACAATTTTAGTTTTGTGCTTGTCTTTCATTTATGAAATTTCGTGGACGAAATTCTTTTAAGAGGGAGAGAGTTGTAACGCCCCGAAACTCAAAAGAGTGACGGGAGGCGTTTTGGGCCGAATCTAGTATCTGGCAAGGGGCACACGGCCTGGGACACGGGCGTGTCCCAGGGCGTGTCAGGCTCGAGTCGACGATTTGGCCGCGAGGTCGACGAAATTTGGAGTCGACGATCATCGAGCAGTGAACACGGCCGGAGACAAGGGAATGTCTTAGGGCGTGTCGAGCCCGTGTCGACGATCGGCCCGGGAGTCGAGATTTTCGCTCGATGATGTGTCGAGACAAGGTAGACGGCCTAGGACACGGGCATGTCCAAGGTCATGTCGGGTGGTCGACGAACTTCGCTCGACGAAGTGTCGAGACCGTGAACACGGCCTGGAGCCCAGGCATGTTCGGGTTTGACACGGGCGTGTCAAATAGGACACGAGCGTGTCCAAGACCCGTGTGAGTCTCGGGTTGTTTTCGGTGCTGTGTTGATGGGGGCACACAGCCAACCACACGGGCGTGTCAGTTGGAACACGGGCGTGTCAGGTCGAACACGGGCGTGTCGGATGCCCGTGTGTTTTTTGAGACGAGTCGATTTTGACTGCGAATGAGGGACACGACCATGAACACGAGCGTGTCACATGTCGTGTTCGGCCCAGATTCTGCATTTTAGATCTGGATCATGGCCGTTCGTTTCTTTAATTCGGGATCCGACGGCTGGTGGCTGTTAGTGCTTGGATATACACGGGATTGGACCCTTGAAACCCTCATTTCACTTGAGAGGTTCTCTTTATAAAGTATAGAGAGAGATGAGAGCAAAGGAGGAAGAAGAAGTCTAGATCCGGTCATCGGCGGAGCTTCAGAGCTCCAAATCGCGAACTTACTTCGGATCTACGGAGGCAAGGAGAGTGCGGTGCTTTTCATCCGCTTATATTTCCATGGCGCCAAGGAAGAACATTAGGGTAACGATTCTCTACTTGAGCATGTGAAGCTCTCCTTCTTTTGCATAGGAAGCCCGCTCTCGCGAGTTTGCGGTGAGTTGGAGGCGTTCCTTCGGGTAGATATGTGAAGTCCCCGTTGTGTAGAGTCCGTAATCGAGAACGGACATAGGCATGGTGTGTGAAGCCTATCCGGACATGTTGGTCTGGATCGGTGATGTTGCATTGCATAAATTCCGGAGAAGACTCCGTGCAAATGTTTGTTTTTCGGGTTTTCTACGTGATAGATTGTAACAGGGAGCCTTGGGGATTAACCCTAAGGTGCACCCGGAAAACTGGGCGGATGCGTGATCTTGCCAACTTGGTGGTCTGGGGGCCAACTTGAACATAACCGGGTTCTGTGAAGTATGTAATGGAAATGGGACTCGGGAGAAGTTTGACCCGCGCATATGGCTTAAATTGTCGTTGCGATGCGAGCACGGGTTAGACGGAACCGTACCCGTTCTATGTCATTCGGTTAGATCCATTGGCATAGATGAGGGTCTTCGGCGGTCTATGGCTTAAATTGACGTGACCCATGCCAAGAAGACAAAATGCTCATATGTTTGGCCGTCGATGTGGCGGTGGTGAGTCCGGAATGTCTATGGCTTAAACTGACGTGACATTGGCCGGTTCACCGAGAATGTGCCCTAAGTGCACGGGGTGTATGGCCGTGCGAGCCAACGCCTGTGATGCAATGTATATTTATATACTGCTTGGTTTTGCTAATAAGTGCTGGGAAGGAGCATCGCTGCCCCGAATTGGGGGCGGGATCGTTATAATTTGGTCAGCATTGCTGACCGTTGCTTTTGTTTGCCACCGTGCGGTGGTTTTTTGCTTGCAGGTGCTGCTGGACCAAGCGGTCAATAGCGGGCTAAAGCCCAAATTGCGAAGCCGACCCTTGAAGGCCTAATTAAAGTGTTTACTTGCTTTTGTTCATGTATGACCGGCCTGCGTGTCGTGGTATGGAAAACATGTCTTAAGAGTAAACCATTTGTAAGGCCTTAAGGCCAGTACTTGTGTATGTACTACATTCCTATTCGGTGTTTAGTGGACATTCATGGTTGGTGCTGGGTTCTTTTATTAGCAACTTATAAAACTGCTTCCGCTAGAATGCTCTGTGTAGGACGTTATGATTGGTTGAATGGTTTCCATTGAGTAACTATTGGGTACATTGGAAAATGTGTACCAGATTTGAAGAAGCCTCACCCTACTCAATGACATGCATCAAGGTGTATTTGATGTATTTTGAGTTTATATGTGCAGGTTAAGTAAATACAGGAATGCAGAAAAATTTCTAAGTCCATGTGTCGACACCTAGAGAAGCTGTGTTGACACTTATAAAAGTCAGTGTCGACACTAGAGAAAAGCTGTGTCGACACTTGGAGTAGATTGTGTCGACACTTGGAAAGGATGTGTCGACACCAGAAGCATTTGTGTCGACACCAAGAGGCAGTGTCGACACACATAGAAGTAAAGTCGACATCAACTGTGTCGACACCAAAAGTTAGTGTCGACACACAAGAATACTTAGTCGACATCAAATGTGTCAACACCAAGAGGCAGTGTCGACACACACAGAAGTATTTGTCAACATCAACTATGTCGACACACAGGACTTGTGTCGACACACATCACAACTTCAACAAAGTTAAAGTAAAGAAGTATTTGTGTCGACACAAAGGAGATGTGTCGACACACAGCAAGTTTCAATAAAGTTAAAGTAAAGAAGTACTTGTGTCGACACAAAGGAGATGTGTCGACACACAGCAAGTTTCAACAAAGTTAAAGAAAAGAAGGCTTGTGTCGACACACAGAATCAGTGTCGACACATTCTAAAGAAGCTGTGTCGAGAAGCTGTTACAACAACAAAAGGAGTTGTGTCGACACCACCAAGGCATGTGTCGACAATTGGTCTACTTGTGTCGACACATGATGAAGATCAGTCTCGACACTTTCAGACAGAGACAGTATTTCAAGAAGTGACTGGATGACTTGACAACTGCCATTTCTAATCGGTCTACTGCAACTGTCAAAGCTGTCAGAAGTTTGTTAGAAACCGGATCAACCGGTTACCATGGAGGAAGACTATATAAAGCCTTGCTCCTTCAACAGAAGAAGTATCATTAAAATTACAGAAGATTGAAGATCTACACAGATATCTAACAAAACAAAAAGAAGAAGACGTTCGACAGAAGATCTAAGAAGTTGGAGAGAGAGAGCTCCATCTAAGAAGGGCAATTACTGAACCAGGCTGCCAAGAAAGATTCAGATTGAGATCTGAATCTCAAGTCAGAAGCTGATTGAAGATCAACTTCCCAGGAGATTCAACACTACTAAGTTCAGATTCAAGAAGCTTTGAATAAAACTAAGAGAGGTTGATCTCTGCCATCAAGTTCTTCTAAGAACTGATCAAGAAGCCATCCATCCATTCTCTCTCTATCAGGGTGGTGGTAAAACACTTTGTAAACACTATTTTCTGTAGGATCTATTCTACATCTTAGTTGTAAGCCTATTTTTGTAAATGATGAGTGTAGAAGAACATATTCTCTGAGTGGTAGGCCTTGTTGAAGGCCGAGGTAGGGCTGTGAGCCTGAGTTGTAGGAGATTGATATCTCTGAGTTGTAGGCTTTGTGTAGGCTGAGGTAGGGCAGATTGCCTGAGTTGTAGGAGCCTTGTTTGGGGTTCTGAGTTGTAAGATCTGAGGATCTAAGGTGAAGTGAAGAAGTTAGGCCGAATCTAGCACACTGCTAGATAGGCGAAGGGGGAAAGTGGATGTACCCAGACCTTGGGGAACACTATAAAAATCTGTGTGCAATCTGTGTTGTGATATTTTTGTGAATATGTGTTGTGTTAGCAGTAACATTTACTGCTGCTAAGTAAACAACTGAATTGATTTGTTGCCTTAAAAGAAAAATAGGAATTACACCTATTCACCTCCCTCTAGGTGGTTAGACACTAATTCTTTCAAGTGGTATCAAAGCGAGGTTACTCAAAGAAGGACTTAACAGTCTGAGTGAGATCCATAAGACAGATACAAGAATCAAGAAAATGAGTTCAGGGGAAAATCATAAGGAACTAGGGTCTATGAAATTACCCATATGCAAAAAGGAGATATTTGACATTTGGAAAGAAAGGGTCAGACTGTTTATGGAGGCTTCTGATCCAAGGATCTATATTACAGTCAATGAAGGTCCTTATATTCCAATGAAGATTTCAATTCTGGATGCAAACCAAAGAATTCCCAAGGATTTCTCAGAAATGACTAAGGATGAGCTCATCCTGACAACTATGGATAAGAGAGTCCAAAATATCATAGTTAGTGCCATAGATGATGCAACCTTTCAAAATTTGATTCACTGCAAGACCTCCAAGGAAATGTGTGATACTTTAATAGTCTACATGGAGGGTTCGGAAGAAGTAAGACAAGATAGAAAATCTATGCTAAACCAAGAATATGAAAGTTTCAGACAAGGAAAGTCTGACAGTATAACTGAGTGTTATAAAAAGTTCTATAGAATAGTTAATAAGCTGATGTCATATGGAAGAATCTTCAGTACCTATGAACTGAATGATAAATTCCTAAGATCATTGACAAAGGATTGGGATATTAAGATATGTTCCATTAGGGAAGTGGCCAAACTTGCAGATATCTCTCCACCAACCTTATTTGGAAAGTTGTTGTCATATGAGATGCAACTAATGGCTAGGAAAGAGGAAGAGAAAAGTGCAAAAGGTGAGCATAGAGAAAAGTCTGTGGCCTTCAAGGTTGAAGCCAATAAGAAAAATCGGAGGATGTCTCCATCACCTCCTAAGATTGTTGCTGAAACTGCTTCAGATAATTCAGACAACCAGAATTCAGACAGCAGTGACTCAGATGAAGATTTTGCAGTATTTACAAGATAGTTTCAGAGATTCCTGAAGAAGAAGCAGTGGAAGTCTAAGACTTCCACATCTCAGCCTAAGGATGAGTATTATCAAAAGAGGAAGTCATCCAGGAAGAAAAGGAGCAGGTCAAAGCCAAGCAAATCTAGAACATCAATGATAGTTTGCTACTGTTGTAATAAGCCTGGACATGCTGTGGCTGAGTGTCCAGATAAAATAAAAGAGACTGCAGATAAAAAGAAGAGTCAACACCAGAGCAAGAAGGAGAAATCCTTTGTTGCTAAGAAGGAGAAGAGCTTGACAGACCAATCTACTTCAGAGTCAGAATCTGAAGCTGAGGCCTACATTGGTCTATATGCATCAGATGAAGAAGAAGAGTTTTTCCAGGTGCTGAACTCTATATATGAACAAGAAGACCATCAGTGCAAGGGACTGATGGCTGTGTCAAAAGAAGACAAGTGTCAGGAGCAGCCTGGTCCTAGTAAGGTACAATGTCTTTCTAGAAATTCAGATTGCAGTACTGAGTCAGAGTCAGCAACATCTACATTAAGTGATGTGGATGGGTCTGAGTCTGAAGGTGATATTCATCAGCTGATAGATGAATATGGAGATTTATTACATGCACTTAAGAAGAGCAAAAACCTGACCAAATCTCAGGCTAAGGAAATGCGGATCTTAAGATGGCTGCATTAGATTCAAAGAAGTTGTTGGATCAAAAACTGAATGAGATAGCCAGACTGAAAAACATTATTGTTATTCAGATGAGTACTATCACATTTAAGAATGATCAGATTAAAAATCTGGAGAATAGACTTCAGAAAGAAAAGGAGATAGTAGCTAGTTTTTCTAAACCTAAATCTATATTACCCTTGATTGATGAGTTTGTACCTCAAAAGGGTAAGGCTGGGTTAGAGTTTAAGAAAACTGCATGGACTGCTAAGTCCAAATCTAAAGGCAAAGCCCCAACACAAAACAAGATGCCTGATGTAGACAATTCAGCTAGGGTTGTACCTAAACAAAGGTACAACAAGTTTGAGTCCTGGTGTTGTGGCAAGGTAAGCCACTTTACCTTAGATTGTTGGCATAATTCCAATGTCAAGGAGAGTAGCAATCTGCCTACTAGAAGAGCTACAAGCAGATTTGTTAAAGTTCAGACTAACTTGCACCAAGGACCCAAAAGTTATTTGGGTTCTAAGGTTAAGTAATATATGTTGCAGGTGAGTCCAAGTTGCCATGCGGATAGTGGATGTTCCAGGCACATGACTGGAACAAGGGGGTTGCTGAAGGACTACACACCTATCATGGATGGCCCTAAAGTAACTTTTGGTGGTTCTGAAAAAGGAATCATTAAAGGATTTGGTAACATTTCTAGTAACCTGATTACTATCACTCAAGTGGCTTATGTGAAAGGTTTGAAACACAACATTATATGCATAAGTCAGTTGAGTGATTTAGGATATGACATTTCATTTATTAAGAATGGATGTCATATCAAAAGGTCAAGTGATCAAAAGGTCATATTGACAGGACATAGAAAGAGAAATGTTTATTGTCATAACTTTGTGTGTGAGAACAATATTTCTCCTATTTGTCTTGAAGCTGATGAGAGAATCTCACATTGTGTTAAATGGCACAAGAGGCCGACCCATCTTAACTACAAGATAATTGGCCAACTCTTTAGAAAAGAGTTAGTGAGGAATGGTCCTCAAGTTAAGTGTATAAAGTATGGGATATGCTCAGCTTGTCAAAAAGGCAAGCAGACCAAATCCTCCTTTCATAGCCTTGAAAGCAAGGATTCAGTGAGGTGTCTATACCTCTTGCATATGGATCTATTTGGTCTTATACCAGTTCATAGTCTAGTTAAGAAGGTCTACACTTTTGTGGTTGTAGATGACTATTCTAGATATTCCTGGGTGTTCTTTCTAAGACAAAAATCTGAAATCCCAAGTGTCTTATATAGTTTTGTTAAACAAATTCAGAATGAGTTGGACAGTACAGTGGTCAAAATCAAAAGTGACCATGACACTGAATTTCAATCTGAAAGTATGACAAGACTGTGTGAAGAATTTGGGATTTTTCAAGAATTTTCCTCACCTAGAACACCACAGCAAAATGGTATTGCTGAAAGGAAGAATAGAACACTGATAGAGGCTGGTAGAACTATATTGAGTGACACTTCTCTCCCAGAATATTTCTGGGCTGAGGCAGTAAACACTGCATGTCATGTGATCAATAGGGCTACCATCACCAAGAGCCACAAAAAGACTCCCTATGAGATTGTGAAGGGCAGAAAACCAAACTTATCCTATTTTAGGATCTTTGGTTGCAAGTGCTATATACTTAACAATGGAAAGTCTTATCTAACTAGATTTGCTGCCAAATCCCAGGATGGGATCTTTGTTGGGTACATCAACAATAGGAAGGCTTATAGGGTCTACAAGTTGATTACTCAAGTTGTAGAAGAGTCTGTACATGTAGTCTTTGATGAAACAAGACTGATTAACTGTGAGTTGCCAAGTAGTGCTTGCAGTTCTACAGGTTTAAATGAGAGAATGTACAAGCTTACCATTGCAGAAGATTCTACTGCAAATCAGCAAGTGGAAAATGGCGGCTGCTGTCCAGGGGGAGTACAAGACTCTCCAGATGCTGATAAAAACCAAGAGGTGCAGCATAATGAAGAGGCTGGAGGTGTACAACCTGAAGATAGACTACCTCCAGCTAATAGACACTTAAAGGATCATCCAGCAAATCAGATAATTGGTGATACTAGACAAGGAGTGCAAACAAGAAGCAAGAATCTGAGCACAGTTCTTTGCTCCAGCTTCCTATCTCAAGTGGAACCAAAGAAATTTGAAGAAGTTGTACTAGACCCACATTGGATTGATGACATGCAAGAGGAGCTGAATCAGTTCATAAGATACAAGGTCTGGAAGTTAGTTGCTAAACTAAAAGACCACAACATCATTGGAACAAAGTGGATCTTTAGGAACAAATTGGATGAGAATGGGATCATTATGAAGAATAAAGCAATACTTGTTGCAAAAGGATATAGACAGGAAGAAGGTATTGACTTTGATCAAACCTTTGCCCCAGTAGCAAGACTGGAAGCAATTAGGATGTTCCTTGCTTATGCAACATATCAAGGTTTCAAGGTATTCCAAATGGATGTAAAATCAGCATTCCTAAATGGAAATCTAAAGGAAGAAGTCTATGTAGAGCAGCCCTTAGGTTTTGTTGATCCTCTCAAACCTGATTATGTTTATAGACTTAGGAAAGCTTTTTATGGGTTGAAACAAGCCCCAAGGGCTTGGTATGAAACCCTGCCTAGTTTCCTCATTGAGAACAAATTATCAAGGGGGAAAATAGATAAGACTCTATTCCTAAGGGAATCCAAAGGAAAGATTATCCTAGTCCAAATATATGTTGATG
This sequence comes from Platanthera guangdongensis, assembly GCA_039583875.1. NCBI lineage: Eukaryota > Viridiplantae > Streptophyta > Magnoliopsida > Asparagales > Orchidaceae > Platanthera > Platanthera guangdongensis. The sequence goes on from CM077149.1 coordinate 93,944,512, forward strand.
ACATAATATTTGGGTCTACTGAAAGTAATCTTTGCAGTAAGTTTGCAAAACTTATGCAAGGAAAATTTGAAATGAGCAGTATGGGGAAACTTAAGTTCTTCTTGGGTCTCCAAGTAAGACAGACTGAAGATGGTTTGTCTATATCCTAGTCTAAGTTCACCCTGGAGTTAATAAAGAATTATGGTATGGAATCATCCACTACCATGAGAACTCCTATGGGGTCAAGTGTGTCTCTTAGCAAATATGATGCAGGGAAACCTGTAGATGAAACTTTGTATAGAGGGATAGTTGGCTCCCTCCTATATCTGACTGTTAGTGGACCAGATATCATGTATGTTACATGTGTCTGTGCTAGGTACCAATCATGTCCTAAAGAATCTCATCTGACTACAGTCAAAAGGATTTTGAGATATCTTAAGGGCACACCTTATCTAGGCCTTTGGTACCCTAGGAATGGAGATTTTCTACTGACAGGCTATTCAGATGCAGATTTTGCAGGTTGCAAGGAAGATAGAAAAAGTACTACATGCACCTGTCAATTTCTAGGTGGAAGACTAGTGTCTTGGAGCAGTAAGAAGCAGACCAGTTTGGCAATCTCCACAGCTGAGTCAGAATATGTTGATGCAGGAAGCTGCTGTGCATAACTTTTGTGGATTCAGCACCAGCTAGAAGACTATGGTATTCAATTAAGTAGAACACCTTTGCTTTATGATTCTACAAGTGTAATTTCTATTGCTAATAATCCTGTTTCACATAGTAGGACTAAGCACATAAAAATTAGATACCATTTTCTTAGAGAACATGTAGAGAAAGAGGACATCTTACTAGAATATGTCAAAACAGATTCTCAAATTACTGATATGTTTACTAAGCCTCTAGATGAAATTAAATTCAATAAGTTTAAAATTGAATTAGGAATGTTAAACTTAGAATAGTTTAATAAAAATGGCTAAGTAAAATAGTGTCGACACAAGGAGTTGTCTGTGTCAACACATAGAAGTGGTGTCGACATTCCAGAGAAATGATGTCAACACATCTAGAAAATTGGTGTCGACACTACAGAGAAGTAGTGTCGACACATCCAGAGTAGGTGTCGACACATCCAGAGTTGGTGTCGACACTTAGGTTCAACACAGATTTCGTCGAGTGGAGTATCGACTAATCGTCGAACACAGATGTATAAGTGTCGACACATAAGTTCTGTCGACTATATTGGTGTCGACACATAGTAGTCAACACTGTTGTCGATACTTAAGTAGTCAGTGTCGACACTTTTCAACAGTGTCGACACATTTAGAGGATTATAACATGCCTTTCAATTTTGTTTTTAGAAAGGTATAAATAGGTTCACAACATTGTCTGTCGACACGCTCTCTATAGTTTCGAGACAAAAACTTTGTGTCGACAATTTCTCTCACCTAAATTCAAGATTTCTCTAAACCCTAATGGCGCCAAAGATTGAGGATAATGTCAATGAAGGATATGAGCTAGTACGCAACGCATTTGACCAAGCAGAACCAGAAATTCAAGCTGTAGTAACCCTAGTTGCTGAGAATGGGTTAGAGTTTCTAGTCTCTGAACCAACAAAGATTTGGAAAAAGGAAATCCTAGAATTTTATGGCACTGAAACTTTAGATTCAACTGGATTAAAGATCAAATCAATAGTTCAGGGAGCTAAAGTCAAACTTACTTTGAAAAGCTTGAGAAGAACTCTTCAACTACCATGAACTCAAGAAGAGGAAGATGTACCTGCATCTAAGACAAGGGAAGCACTTCAATGGTGTGGATTGGATCCCACCTTGAAGATTGGAGCTACCATGAATAGAAAAGGAACGAATCATCAAGGCAAATTTCTTTCAGAAATAGTTGGCAAAGTCATCCTCTGCAAGCCAGGGGGACATGATAGGATTTCTGCCTACATGTTCAGCCCGATGACAAGGATCATCTTCAAACTAAACACTGACTGGTCAGCAGTGATGTTTGAAAAGATTAAGGAGAGTATTCAGAAGCCCAATCTAGGAAGGATAATGAGTCTGTACTTGGCTGGAACCATTCCTGAAGTAATGGAACAAAGTGCTGGTTCCAAGATTAATCATATGAGAAGGATGGACATCAGGATTATCTCAAGATGGGATAAAGTGTTAACTAAGGACATGCCTACTCCAGAGAAGGAAACACCTCCATAGAGGAAGCAGAAGAAAGCCAAAAAGGCTCCTCCACCTTCCAGTAGTTCAGAGGAGCAAGCAGCTTCCAGTTCTCATGAGGAAGAAGCAGATAATGCTGGAAGGTCACCAGTAAGAAATGAAGATGCATAGAGGCAGGGGGAGCAACCATCTGCTAGCCACATTCACCTGGATCCACTCCACGGGGAGCCTCAATATGAGGAAGTGCCAACTCACTTGGACAGTGAAATGGCAACACAAACTATACTTGAGGTAATACATGAAGTAAATGAAACAAATTTCAATAATGAAGATGAACTGCTAACTGAATATTTGATTGATGTTGACGAGCCAACTCAATTAAACAGTCAAGCTCAAGATGTTATCTTGGAAGATACATCTGTTGCAGCTGATGCTCCTGAGATAAGAGAATCTCCAGTTCCTTCCCAACAAGAGTTTACCCTAGATGAGTTATTCACTGCTATGGAGCAAGAGACTCATGGGGAGATAGAAAGATTTGAGGGGGAGAAGGTAGATTTTGAGGGGGATAAAATTAACCTGGAAGAGTAGCAAATACCAACTAAGAAGGAGCAGCAAGGGTCTCAAGGGGAGAATACAATGACTGAGGAGGATCAAAGGACTCAGGGGGAGCTACCTAAGACTGTACAGGACTTGCCTCCTAGTACTAAAGATACCTCTGATTCTGAGGATGCAGCTGAGGTTCAAGCTAAGAAATGGAAGCTCATGGTCTTCAAGAGAAGGAGTCAAAGCTACAAGAAGGCACTACAAACAGTTGCTCCACAGCCTGCCCCAACACCAGATTATAGTTCTTTGTTAGTATCCATGCAAGTGAAGTTGGATGAGCAAAGGATTGCAATGGAGAAGTATATAGATGAAACTCACAAAGATCTCCAATTCTCCTTGGCACAAGACATCAAATCCATAAGATTTGAGGTGAATCAAAATAAGAAGGAGATGACTGATTGTTTCCACAAAGGTGGAAATGCTGTGGTTTACCTAGCCACACATCAAGAGAAAATCAAGACACAAGTGGATGATATATCAGTTAAGCAAGGCTATGTCTTAGAAAATCAGATTATGATGAATGATAATCTAACTGCATCACATAATGCAATTGTAACAGAGATGAAGAATATTGCTACTGCACAGCCTGCAGCAAGGGATACAGACAAGGCAGAATTTGCCAAGAAATTACAAGAAGGAATAGCTGCTGTTCAAACTGCTATTATAGATTCTCAAAACACTATCTATGCCCAGCTACTGAAGTTGAAGTCTTTTTATAAAGATGTAGTCAATTTTCTAGATGCACAAATAAGATTTCAAAAGGATGACCTTAGAGATCATGTGTCCAGAGAAGTCATAAAGTGGGAGAGAGTATTAGTCAAAGTTAGATCTGATCATGCTAAATGGATTTCTAACGGCATCAGAGCCAGCTTTTACTAATACTCTCTCCCCCTTTATGACTTCTTTGGCCACATGATCTTTAAGGTCATCCTTTTGAAATCTTATTTGTGCATCCAGAAAATTGACTCCATCTTTATAAAAAGACTTCAACTTGGATATCCACCCCTTTGTGATAATGCTAAATGGATTTCTAACAGCATCAGAGCCACACTTGGATATCCACCCCTTTGTGATGATGACAATGTGGCTGAATCTGGAATAAACCCTGCTATTTTTGGAGGTGAGCAAGCTGAAGTTGCTCAAGTAATCTATCCTCCAGCAGATTTTGAGATGATACATCATGAAGTACAATCTATGTACAGTCCTCCTGAAGGTAATAAAAATATTATCTTTGAGAAAGTAGACAAGCCAGTGCCTGAGGAAGTTTTGACCAAAGAGCAAGAAACTCTTTTGTCCAAGAAGAGATTCAGAGAACAAGCAGAGTTAAAGCCAGATTTTGAGTAGTGGAGCCCAACATCTAGGAATATCATCCTGACTGCTTGGAAAGCAGTGAAGGACCAGACCCATGATAGGGGTAAATGGTATTCTGAATAAGAATGGAGAAAGCATGAAGCCAGGCAAGAAGCTATGGTTTAGTATAGAAGAAAGGCAAAACTTGGGAAGCTACCTCCTAATGCACAGGAGCCAAGCAAATATTTCCCAAAGCCTTTTCATTACTTTGAGAGACAAAGAATAAGGGCTGAAGAGCTGAAAAGAAAGATCTAAAGGGCAAGAAGCCTGCTGATGACACTGATGTTCCTGTACAAGCCAAAGTCCAATCAGGCAAGGGCATTGTCATCAAGGAGACAGAGCTGCCTTAGATTAGTTTTACTAGATTTTATAACATTGTAAACTTTTGTGTTAAAATCTATGTAAACTTTTGTTAAAGAAAGTATTGGAAGTTGAAACAAAATTATAATGAATGCTCATTGTGTTAGCATACTTATTCTGTGATGAAATATCTTTTATGTTTTGTTTTAAGTATTTACCCTGTCATTTAATACTGTTATACATCATAATGTGTTTTTGTTATGAATGGTGTATATCATTGACTAAGGGTTATGACTTCTCCAAATAGGGGGAGATTGTTGGGTACATTGTAAAATGTGTACCAGATTATCAATGATATGCATCAAGGTGTATTTGATGTATTTTGAGTTTATATGTGCAGGTTAAGTAAATACAAGAATGCAGAAAAAATTCTAAGTCCATGTGTCGACACCTAGATAAGCCGTGTCAACACTTATAAAAGTCAGTGTCGACACTGGAGAAAAGCTGTGTCGACACTTGGAGTAGATTGTGTCGACACTTGGAAAGGCTGTGTCGACACCAGAAGCATTTGTGTCGACACCAAGAGGCAGTGTCGACACACAGAGAAGTAAAGTCAACATCAACTGTGTCGACACCAAAAGTTAGTGTCGACACACAGGAATACTTAGTCGACATCAAATGTGTCAACACCAAGAGGCAGTGTCGACACACACAGAAGTATTTGTCAACATCAACTATGTCGACACACAGCACAACTTCAACAAAGTTAAAGTAAAGAAGTACTTGTGTCGATACAAAGGAGATGTGTCGACACATAGCAAGTTTCAATAAAGTTAAAGTAAAGAAGTACTTGTGTCGACACAAAGGAGATGTGTTGACACACAACACGTTTCAATAAAGTTAAAGAAAATAAGGCTTATGTCGACACACAGAATCAGTGTCGACACATTCTAAAGAAGCTGTGTCGAGAAGCTGTTACAACAATAAAAGGAGTTGTGTCGACACCACCAAGGCATGTGTCGACACTTAGTCCACTTATGTCGACACTTGGTCTACTTGTGTCGACACATGATGAAGATCAGTCTCGACACTTTCAGACAGAGACAGTATTTCAAGAAGTGACTGGATGACTTGATAACTGCCATTTCTAACCGGTCGACTGCAACTATTAAAGCTATCAGAAGTTTGTTAGAAACCGGATCAGCCGGTTACCATGGAGGAAGACTATATAAAGCCTTGCTCCTTCAACAGAAGAAGTATCAGTACAATTACAGAAGATTGAAGATCTACACAGATATCTAACAACACAAAAAGAAGAAGACCTTCGACAGAAGATCTAAGAAGTTGGAGAGAGAGAGAGCTCCATCTAAGAAGGGCAGTTGCTGAACTAGGATGCCAAGAAAGATTCAGATTGAGATCTGAATATCAAGTCAGAAGCTGATTGAAGATCAACTTCCCAGGAGATTCAACCCTACTGAGTTCAGATTCAAGAAGCTTTGAAGAAAGCTAAGAGAGGTTGATCTCTGCCATCAAGTTCTTCCAAGAACTGATCAAGAAGCCATCCATCCATTCTCTCTCTGTTAGGGTGGTGGTAAAACACTTTGTAAACACTATTTTCTATAGGATCTATTCTAGATTTGAGCTGTAAGCCTATTTTATAAAGGCTGAGTGTAGGAGAACATATTCTCTGAGTGGTAGGCCTTGTTGAAGGCCGAGGTAGGGCTGTGAGCCTGAGTTGTAGGAGATTGATATCTCTAAGTTGTAGGCCTTGTGTAGGCTGAGGTAGGATAGATTGCCTGAGTTGTAGGAGCCTTGTTTGGGGTTCTGAGTTGTAATATCTGAGGATCTGAGGTGAAGTGAAGAAGTTAGGCCGAATCTAGCACACTGCTAGATAGGCGAAGGGGGAAAGTGGATGTACCCAGACCTTGGGGAACCACTATAAAAATCTGTGTGCAATCTGTGTTGTGATATTTTTGTGAATCTGTGCTGTGTTAGCTGTAACATTTACTGCTGCTAAGTAAACAACTGAACTGATTTGCTGCCTTAAAAGAAAAATAAGAATTATACCTATTCACCCCCCTCTAGGTGGTTAGACACTAATTCTTTCAGTAACCACCCGGTCTGTCTGTGTTATATGGCGTAGGGCCCCGGCTGGACCTACTGCTATATGCTATGCGATGGATAGGGGGTGTTACACCCAGGTCGCCTCTCCATGAAACCTGGTGGGATATAGTCGCCTATGGCGTTGAAGAGTTCGCCTTCAGAAATGGCGGCGAGGGGAAAGTCGTGCTCGGAAAAGGTGCAAGCACACTTACCCCGCCCATCCGCATCGCCGCTGGCACCACCTACTTTGCACATTTTGCTAAGCGAGGTGAGAAAGTTCTCGCAGGAGGAGGGCGAGTCGCAGGTCGCAGAAAGTAAGGGAGAAGGAGAAATCTTAAATGCAGTGGTTGCGAAAGAGCCGACAGAGACTATTTATAGAAAGAAAAAGGGCGGGAAAAGTGTAGATAGCAAAAAGTGTCCGGACGTTTCAACTTCCCGGCTCGCAACCGCGCTACGAAGACCGTTCGACAGCAGGTCTCGCCTGACCCCCGCCCGTGTAAGAGGCGGGCGGGCTGCGGATCGCACTCGCCTGAAGCAATATGTGAATCGCACGGGTTCGCAATCGTCGGGCTCCCGGCCCGCTCCTGCCGAGATCAAATGGGAGGATTATGCAAGCCGACTCAATGACCTCGCACCTGCTCAAAAAAGCAAAAGGCGAGTAGGACCACCTCGTTGATAAGTAACTATTTATAGTACTTTTTACATAGTTTTCATTTAATAAAAAGTTATGTTTTATCTAGTTTTTATTAATTTATTGAATTAATCTCTTTGTTTTCTCATTTCAGGTTTATTTGGGCTGCTAATAACAAATTGGAGCATGCTAGGCTAATCAGAAGATCAGACATAACAATCCTGGAAAAATGAACTTTTTATGGCCATGTCACGGACGTGACACATGCCCGTGACCTATAGCGGAGCTCCAGAGAACAGATCACGACAGTTTAAATCTACACGCCCAGGACACGGGCGTGACCTATTGGTCACGGGCGTGACACCCAGGCGTGACCACCAGGCGTGTCATGAATGTGCTCAAAATCGTCGAACGCAAAACGAAGATTGACGACCGAAGAATTTCTAACAGCCAATTACACGCCCGTGACCCATAGGTTACGGGCGTGGCCAGGGCGTGTAGAGTGCGTCTCCAGCCATTAAATCAAGTCGTTCCTGCCGTTGCTTCCATATTGCCGTTTCAGCCTGACCAGGGGGCGTGACCCCTCCAACAACAACGATTTACTCCCGCCATTTTCAGCTTCCCGCGGTTTTCCAGAAATAGAAGTGACACGCCCTAGGTCACGGGCGTGACCTAGGTGCGTGACCCGCCATTTAACAGATTTTGGTCGTTTCTCCTCCAACGTTCCCAAGCTTTCAAGACGGCGGTTCCGAGCCTGACACGCCCTAGGTCACGAGCGTGACTTAGGGAGTGACCTTGTAGAAATGTTTCCTATACATTGCAGATGAGTCCAGAGGCTTGGGGGGGACGAGGAGCCAATTTTAGGAATATTATGTAGTTTAGTTTACTGTTTTAGCTTTTCTTTCTTGTAATAGTTTAGTTCTACTTTGCAATTTCAATTCAAGCACTTTTATTTTCCATCATGTCTCCCTTTTATGTATTTCTTTTATGATAATGAATAGTTAATTTTAGTAGCACTTGATTTTGACAAGTTTTAGAATAAAATAATCTTCTTTTGTCAACCTCTTTATTTAGCGCTTACGATTTATCTTTGATTTATATTTTGTCGAATTCATATTTCGCGGATATGTTTTTCGATCCCAGATCCGCATCTTAAATGACCGAGAGGTTGCGGATTCGAGTAGATCACTTAAAGATAAAAGGAGTTGCATGCACTTCTCGAGAGAGGACGACATAAATCTTCTGTATTAGAGTTAAATCCAATAGAGGGGTTCACCGCCTAAAGCAAGCTTAGGGGTTTCGACTGGCCGAGAGGTCTTAATCGATCAACCTAAGGTTAGTCAAAAGCATGAGCTCGAGAGAGACGCTTTTGTACTTAAGGAACCTCCACGGTCGAAGTTGTTAATTTAGAGCTTGGTTTTCATAAAGAGTTTATTTTAATTCAAGGCGAGTTCAGATTAAGTGCTAGTTTTCAGATTAGTTTCTTGATTTTATTTTAATTTAATCTCCTTTTAAATTTAGATAAAATAATATTAATTTGCATGAGTAGGAGTACTCAACAGGCCCCGAGTCTAATACGACATTTCCTATACTATATTTCGATATGTACGCTTGCCTATTTGAGGTTATAGTTTGGATACATTTTAAAACTATAAAATTCCTTATCAAGTTTTTGGCGCCGTTGTTGGGGATATTTTGTTGATATTTTGAAAGCGCGAATTTTATTACTTTTATCACTCTCTTTCTCTTTCCCCAATTCTTTTTTTATTTTCTTTTTCAAATTCATTTCTATTAGGTAACGGTTGTTTTATTTTCCTTTTATAAGAAAATGTTATCGCAATTGGATGCCAAAATTGCAGAGCTTCAAAATCAACTAGATATTTTGAAAGCCGCAAGACAGTGCCGAATTTCTTGTTCTTATTGTGGTGCTCCTCATCATCGTGATAATTGTTATTATGATTATTATAAATACTTTTGTTATGAAAATAATTTCGAAATTAACAATTATCCCCACTTTGATACTGATTCTGCTTCAAATTTTCATGAATCTAATTTTTACAATTCACATATTTTTCATGAAAATAATTTTTCAAATGCGAATAATTATTTTGATTTAAATAGTTTTTCCTCTAACTCTGTTTTTGGTTTTTCTTGTTCGCAAGATGCACCGGAAAATTTTCTGAGTTATGAGAACAATTGTTCAGATCCTAATTTTTGTTCTTCTTTTACCACACCACAACCGTCTTCTTCTAATTTTGGGGATTTTACGCAAATCATAGTTGATCCTCCCCAAAAATTAGAAAACATTATTCCTTGTTCTAATGATTCTTCACCCTCTTCAAATTGTTCACCTAATGCGGATCATGAATTTTCATGTGCCCCCTTGGTGACTTATTTGGAAGAGGAGGAAGAATTATTATATTTTACAGTCATTGGCACACCGGGTGAAATAGAAAAAAAACATGTTTCTTCTCCTATTTCTCCCGATTTTCCTTATCCTCATGAATTCTCTAACTCCGCTTATGAATTTTTAGCCAGTGACATTCATGAAACAATAGTGCCCAGTAATTTTTTTCCGATAAAAACTCTATTTTAGAAAATAAACAACCTATACCTAATCATATAACTTCGCAAGAGCCTCCTCCTTGCGAAGAATTTTCTGACGCGCTTCTCCTTGATTTGTCTTTCACTAATGATTTTCATGTAGTAAATGAGCTGTTGCAATATAATGTCGTCCCCGACCCATTTGCCCCTCATCTAGAAAGATTCAAATAACCTCAGGTATGGATAGGTGATTTCAATCTAAATTTTCAAGTCAACTGCAAGACGGAAAATCAAGAAACAAGCGGAGGAGTAGCCGGGCGTCCGACTTTGGCATCTTCGCCAAAGCGAGAATTAAGAGAGTTACCCGTTCATTTCAATTTTTATTTTTCTTTCTCCTAACCCGAACCGTCTAGCTTAAAGACGGGAAAAAGAAAAGCGCTCTTGAGAGACACCCCTTGCTTATCTTTTAATTTCTATGCATTTTTCTTTTTCTAAATTTTCACAAACTGTTTTTCTTTCCCCCCTCCTACTTGACTTATAAACATTGAGGACAATGTTTATTTTTAAGTATGAGGGTGGATTGTTATTTATTGTTTTTATTTAAAAATCCAAAAAAAAATGAAAAATTTTTAAAATTTTTTTAAAAAATTCTCTTTTTATTATCAAAAATACAACAAAAATATAGAAAAAACAAAAAAAAACAAAAATAATAAACTCCTACTCAATTTTTGTGCTTTTTAGAAATTTACTTTGAGTTTGTTTATAAGAATTTTATAATTTTTTATTTTCCAATGTTTTATTTTATCAAAGTTAGTTAAAATTAATTTTTAGGTGATTTTATTTTAAGAAATAAATTTATGAAGTAAATTTGTTTAGAGAAATCTATTGAGCCCTTTTTATCTTTTATTATAATTAGTTTTAATTTCATTGTGTATTAGTTTAACAATTTTTGGATTCCAATTATCTCCACTTTAAACTTTAAGATTCTTAGAAAATTTTAATTTACTATAGTTTCTCTCTAATAATTTTAATTTAATCAAAATATTGTTTAGCCTTCCCTTGTTTTAATTTTTCTTGTTAGATCATATGTCACGGGGACAAGAGGATAAAATTCATTATCCCCTATTACACATATGCATTTTTTTGGTTAGATCATATGTCATGGAAATCAAGTATTCCTTGGTACACATATGCAACCCCCAAAAAAAGGAGTAAGAGGATAAAATTCATTACTCCTAAGCAATTTTGTTTGAAGAGAATAAAAAAGAAGAAAAAAAATATCAAAAAAGAAAAAAATTGTGCAGGGTGAGAGGATAAAATTCATCACCCCAATCTAAGATCTCTTCAATTTCCTTTTTCCAAACCCAGAACCCGATATAATTGCTTTAGTTTTAAATTAAAATTATAAGAGAGCATAAGTAGTAGTTTGAATTTTCCTCGAAGTCTTTTTTTAGTGAAAAAAGTGTTTATATTTCTTAATCTAACTTTGTTTACTAACTACTTAATTTTGAGATCTAATTATTTTATTAGAGAAAATTTGCTAAATATTTATCTTTTCTCATTTTATTTTCATATTTTAAGACTTAAAATTTTGAATCCCTTAAGTTAATTTTTAACTTTCTTTTGATTTAATAAATTTTTAGTTTAATTTAAAAAAATTATATTAATTTCTTATAAGTACTCTGATAGTTTTGCTCTGGAATAGCAAAAGATTAAGTGTGGGGGTATTTGATAAGTAACTATTTATAGTACTTTTTATATAGTTTTCATTTAATAAAAAGTTATGTTTTATCTAGTTTTTATTAATTTATTGAATTAATCTCTTTGTTTTCTCATTTCAGGTTTATTTGGGCTGCTAATAACAAATTGGAGCATGGTAGGCTAATTAGAAGATCAGACAGAGCAATCCTGGAAAAATGAACTTTTCACGGCCATGTCACGGGCGTGACCTACAGGTCACGGGCGTGACACGTGCCCGTGACCTATAGCGGAGCTCCAGAGAACAGATCACGGCAGTTTAAATCTACATGCCAAGGACACGGGCGTGACCTATTAATCACGGGCGTGACACCTAGGAGTGACCACCAGACGTGACCACCATGCGTGTCACGAATGTGCTCAAAATCATCGAACACAAAACAAAGATCGATGATCGAAGAACGTCGAACAGCCAATTACACGCCCGTGACCCATAGGTCACGGGCATGGCCAGGCCGTGTCGAGTGCGTCTCCAGCCATTAAATCAAGTCATTCCTGCTATTGCTTCCAGATTACCGTTTCAGCCTGACACGCCCCTGGTCACGGGCGTGACCAGGGGGTGTGACCCCTCTATCAACAACAATTTACTCCCGCCGTTTTCAGCTTCCCGCGATGTTCCAGAAACAGAAGTGACACGCCCTAGGTCATGGGCGTGACCTAGGGGCGTGACCCGCCATTTAACAGATTTTGGCGGTTTCTCCTCCAACGTTCCCGAGCTTTCAAGACGGCGGTTCCGAGCCTGATAAGCCATAGGTCACGGGCGTGACCTAGGGCATGACCTTGCAGAAATTTTTTCTATAAATTGCAGATGAGTCCAGAGGCTTAGGGGGGGAGGAGGAGCCAATTTTAGGAATATTATGTAGTTTAGTTTACTGTTTTAGCTTTTCTTTCTTGTAATAGTTTAGTTCTACTTTGCAATTTCAATTCAATCACTTTTATTTTTCATCATGTCTCCCTTTTATGTATTTCTTTTATGATAATGAATAGTTAATTTTAGTAGCACTTGATTTTGACAAGTTTTAGAATAAAATAATCTTCTTTTATCAACCTCTTTATTTAGCGCTTACGATTTATCTTTGATTTATATTTCGTCGAATTCATATTTCGCGGATATGTTTTTCGATCCCAGATCTGTATCTTAAATGGCCGAGAGGTTGCGGATACGAGTAGATCGCTCAAAGATAAAAGGAATTGCATGTACTTCTCGAGAGAGGACGACATAAATCTTTCGGATTGGAATCAAATCCAATAGAGGGGTTCACCGCCTAAAGCAAGCTTCGGGGTTTCGACTGGCCGAGAGATCTTAATCGATCAACCTAAGGTTAGTCAAAAGCATGAGCTCGAGAGAGGCGTTTTTGTACTTAAGGAACCTCCACGGTCGAAGTTGTTAATTTAGAGCTTGGTTTTCATAAAGAGTTTGTTTTAATTCAAGGCGAGTTCAGATCAAGTGCTATTTTTCAGTTTAGTTTCTTGATTTTAGTTTAATTTAATCTCCTTTGAAATTTAGATAAAATAATATTAATTTGCGTGAGTAGGAGTACTCAACAGGCCCCGAGTCTAATACGACATTTCCTATACTATATTTCGATAGGTACGCTTGCCTATTTGAGATTATAGTTTGGATACATTTTAAAACTATAAAATTCCTTATCACTCGTTCACATTCAACAAGAAAAATAGCAACAAACAAAATTAAAGGAACGCGCCAGAAGTGTCGAGCCCATTGGTGGGCGTGAGAGTCAAATTATTACAGACATCAAAGGAGATTTAGGATGAATAACCCTCATAAGAGAATCGATTTAGAGTGAGGGTACGTACCGGCCCGGCAACCGACCACAGGGAGGGGGCAGGCGAATCAGTACCGGATCCATTTCCACCTACCCTGCCCTCGAGTCCCAAATCGGGGGGGGGGGGGGGGGGCACACGAGGACAGTGATACTTCTGAATCGCCATCAACTCCTGCTAGGCCAGGCCGACTTGCTCTGTGGCGTGCCTGAGCCTTTCCTCGTCCTGCATTATGTGCACCCCGGGGGAAGTGTCTCCTTCCCCGTCAGCTGGGCACCTCGTTCCCTCCAGAACTGCAAGCCGCTCTTTCATTTCGGCTTTGTCCTTATCGACCTTGTTAAAGACATCCTGTAGCAGCAGCGTGTGCTTCTAGAATAGATGCGTCACCTGTCTATTCATCCTCGCTGCATCTGCTGGATCGCCCATATACTCGGAGATGTGATCTGTGTCAGGGGGAGGCGAATATCCCTCGCTCATCTCGGCTTTAGAGGAGGAAATCATGTTATAACCTGCGAAGGGATAGGTCAGAAAGAGCGGACAGAAACACATGCTCGAGTATGAGCTTACCGGGAGTCGGCACGTTGCCCGCACCAGCTGGTGGCCGAGAAGATCCCGGCGGGCCCTGGAAGATTCCTTCCTCAAGAACCGTGATGGATTTTCCCAACCTAGGAGGAATTGGCTTCAGGGAAGTCTTCGGAGGGGGATGTCCAAGGCCCGAGGGGCTGGCAAACCACTCGGTTGACAGCGGGAGGGAATGATCCCCTTCCCCACCGCCTCCATCCACATGAGGCTGCACCTGCGAAAAGAGAAGTCAGAAGTAAAACAATAAGTCAGGTGGGAGGTGCACATAGCTCATGGACCACTCGGTGCCCGCCGCCGAGCTAGAGCCCGGGAGGCCATTTGTCGGGGACCGCCTGACGATTTTCCCTTTTATTGGCCTAAAGAGGGGGCCGGGAGATCCACGCGCCAGCCATGGAACGTCATCGAGAGCCTCCTCCCTAGTCTTTTCCCTCACGGTCGCAAGGCGAGCTCGCATCTCCTCAAACACAGGCATCGTGCCGCTGCAGCTCACTGAGAAGGCTAAAGAAGGCAGGATTTTTCCAAGGGTCCGATGACATATTTATAGCATGAGGATGGGACCCACCAAGATATTCCTTGACATCTCAACAAATCACCCACCAAACACGTGGGTTGGATGATTCTTTCCGAGCTTGGTCAAGCTCAAAAAGAGCGGGGATTGTGTATAACCCCGTATTCGCCGAGTGGGTCCACCAGACAAGACAAGCGAACCAAGGCGACTTGGCCGTGCCAAAACAGTATGCGGGAGGGTTCAGAACAGCCAGCTCGCCTCGTAGAAGCTAGGCGAGCGAGAAGCGTAAGCCGGCCCAACCAGCTCACGTCCGCCTGGGGTTCGACGATCTGAATCGGGTTTTTGCCGGACCGAGCTCGGGAAAAGCTTGGTGCTCTTCTGGCTTTGGCGTTGAGTAACGTTGCTCCACTCAATGCTCTCAGCATCCTTCTGGCTTTGGCATTGAGTGGCATCGCTCCACGCAATGCTCTCGGTGCCCTCCTGGCATTGGCATTGAGTGACGCCGCTCCACTCAACGCTCGCGGCGCCATCCTGGCTTTGGTGTTGAGTGACGTCTCTCCACTCAATGCTCTTGGCACCATCTTGGCTTTGGCGCTAAGTGATATCGCTCCACTCATTGCTCTCGGCACCCTCCTGGCTTTGGCGTTGAGTGACGTCACTCCACTCAACACACTCGGCGCCCTCCTGGCTTTGGCATTGAGTGACGCCGCTCCACTCAACAGTCTCGATGCCCTCTTGGATTTGGCGTTGAGTAATGTCGCTCCACTCAACACTCTCGGTGCCTTCCTGACTTTGGCGTTGAGTGATGTCGCTCCACTCAACGCTCTCGGTGCCCTTCTGGATTTGGCTTCGAGTGACGCCGCTCCACTCAACACTCTCGGCGCCCTTCTGGCTTTGGCGTTGAGTGATGATGCTCCCCTCGCCTAGTTTCCTATAAGGTGTTTTTCTTTACCATTCTACCCTTGCCAGGTGTGCGAATAGCCTAATAGAACGGTGGAGTTATGTTGTTAGCAGGCCTAATTAGGTTGCAAAAAGTTGTTAAAAACAACGGAGATTAGCTATTGGCTGGTCGTTTTCAGAAATCTATAAATATGACCCAAGGGGCACCTCAGAAGGTACGATTATCAGTATTCAGATCTTCTTGCACTTTCTGAGGTAGCCTTAGCTTGGCCATTGGATAAGGAGGGGAAGTGCTCTAAGATCTTCCGGGTGTGTGGTGGCACCTCCACGCCGAGCCCTTGGGTCAGTTTCCATTTTTGTTGTTGTTTGGCTTGCAGGAGAGAAGTAGGTGCGCGATCACCCCTTCCCCACGGGTGAACTCCACAAGAGGTCGAATTCTCAGTTTCAACACTACACCTGCACGAAACCTTTCCACCCTAATTGTGGTAAACAAAGCAACAGTCAGCATTAAATGACCAAAGTATAACAACCCAACCCCTCACTCGGGGTGGCGGTGCTATTTCACTGCAGGCATTTAACATATATATAAAATGGTAAACAAAATGTGCAACTTCAGCACCATTCACCATGGATGTTGGCACTACCGGCTACATGCCCCGTGCACTCAGGGCACATTGTCGGTGTACCGGACATACCCAAGGTCCCACCTCTGTTCTCACGGACGGTTAGCATAATTTGAGCATTCTCAATTCTTTCCAAGCAGAATCCAAAGACTCACCATATTCTACAGCAAAGTCATACTGAGATTCAAGCCATTGACTCTCTCCAAGCCAAACGCCATAAGGTTGGGTACAGTTCAACTTTTTCCTGTTGCTCAAATCGTCGGGTGCAACAAGCCACGATGCAGGTCAACCTCCCCTTTCCCATTTACAACATTACATAACCATGTTATGTTCTGCGGCTGGCACTCATGGCCGCCTAATATGGGCCCATTGGGCTCTGAATTAAATATATTGGCCCACAGGTACACAATGGAAAGGCCTCACCAAAACAATGGCCCCTAGGTCTCCAATAGACAGGCCTCACATCATATGGAGCTACCGCCAGCTGTAGCCCTATAGCTAGCTTTAGCCCTACCACCGCATGGTAGGGGACGGACTATCGATTCTTCCAGTCCAAACAGGTGTTTTTCCTGGAGACCTACTCCAATACTCTCTCTACAGTAACCTACACACCCCGTGACTCCAAAATTTACATGCTTATTATAGAGTATTCTCCGACATACAAAACAATCATCACCATTCTAGACCAAGCTGTCCGGATGGGCTTCAAACATTATGCATATTCTGTAATTCGATTCCAGATTCTAAATACAAAGATAACATGGATACACAGATCAACCCATCGGAAGAACCACATCCACGAGCTCCTGGAGAGTCTACCCACACATGCCAAAACAAAGGACTTCACATGTCTAAGAAGAAGGATCATTACCCTTAACGTTCATTTCGGCACCATGGGATAGAATCTAGTTAGATGAAAATGATCAAAATGGACTTGCCTCCACAGATCCGAACTCGGCTCGTGAACCAGAGCTCCGAAATTCCTACGGCGACGTGATCTCCTTCTTCCAACTCTTCTTCACTGTTTTCTCACTTTGTCGGTCGGAAGAGGAAAGCAACAAGAGAAAATGAATTGAAACTTAACTTCCCAGGCTTTTAATCGAGCTACTATGTTGCAGTAACTCTCTACCGTTGAGCGGTACCTCAAACGTCGGCTTGTTTCTCAAGCCCACCGCCCATGACCTCCAACCACGGGCCGACACGTGGCCACTCTATAACTGTCCTACTACTGCCGTGCGATTGATGATGTGTCGTATCAATGCGCCTCTTTTGAAAAACTAATGTTATCACCCCGCGGTACCGCTACAGCCACGTGATACCTTACAGAGAGGAACTCAAAATAAATCAGCTCTGCTACCATCAGTGTTAACATTGCTGCTGTCTATAGCTCACAGATATCTTTGTCGATTAATCGACAAAGATACTGTCGTGCGGTAGTGAAAGATATGAACCTAAACACCTAGAGGGGGGGGGGGGGTGAATAGTGACCTAATCCTTTTCAAACTTTTGTTTCGACAGTCAACAGTTTATAAAACACAGATTTCTGAATAAGTTATCACAGCACACAGCAATTCTCAACACAGTACATTCACAGTACAGCAGACACACTATTTTATAGTGGTTCCCCAATCTTGGTACAATCCACTCCCCCTTCGCCTATCTAGCAGTATACTATGATTCGGCCAAACTTCTCCACTAGCTCAGAACCCCACAAGTTCCTACCCTCAGGCCCAAACCTTACACTCAGCCAAAAGGCCTACACTCACCACCCAGGCCTACACTCAGCCAATTAAAGGCCTACACTCAGAGTTCTTCAACTCCTCACACAGCACCAAGCCTACCCTCAGCCATTATAAAATAGGCTTACAATCATACAGATCCAATGGATCTTACAAGTTTAAAATAGAAAATTACAAATGCTAAACTCTACAACTCGAAAGGATGAGAGGATTTTTGAGAGTTTCTTGAAGAGTTCTTGGAGAACTCAGCTTGAACCAAAGCAGACTTAGCATTCTTCAAAGCTCTTGAGTAGAACTGAATAGTCTGATCTTCTGCAGTTGATCTTTTGCCTTTCAAAATAATGATAGGGCTTAGGAAAGTACTTGCTAGGCTCCACAGCTGTGGGAGGTAGCTTTCCTAACTTGGCCTTCCTTCTATGTTGGACAATGGCTTCTTGCCTACTTTCATGCTTTCTCCATTCAGCCTCTGAGAACCACTTGTTCCTCTCATGGGCATTGTCCTTGGCTGCTTTCCAGGCTGTAAGAATTATGTTCCTAGAAGTAGGGCTCCATTGTTCAAAATCTGGCTTTTGCTCAGCAATTTCCCTAAACTTCTTCTTTGACAGCCTAGTTTCTTCTTCCTTGTCCAAAGCCTCTTGCATTGCAGCTGTGATAGGTTGAACAACCTTTTCCAAAATAACATTTGGCTTGCCAGCAAGTGGACTATACATAGTGCTTATATCTGCATGAATCATTTCAAAGTCTGGAGGTGGATAGATTACATCAGCCACTGCTTGTTGCTCACCTCCAAGATATGTTCCTTGAATACCAGATTCAGCCACTTCATTGTCATCACACAGGGGAGGATATCCAAGTGTAGCCCTGATAGAATTTGAAATCCATTTTGCATGCTCAGAACTGGCCTTGACTAACACTCTCTCCCCCTTTATGACTTCTTGAGCCATATGATCCCTTACATCATCTTTCTGAAATCTGATTTGGCTATCCAAATATCTTATGCCCTCTTTAAAGAAAGGTCTAAGCTTTGTAAGCTGTTCTGATATGACCTTCTGGGAATCTTGTATGGCATTCTTTACAGCAGCAATCTCTGCTTGAAATAACTTATCAAAATCAGCTTTGGCAGCAGCAGAGGAAGTTGAAGGTTCATCTGACTTATTCTTGATTTCAGTGACTATTGCATTGTGAGATGCAGTCAAGTTATCATTCATCCTCAACTGATTCTCCAGCACATAGCCTTGTTTGACTGCTATATCATCCACTTTCTCTTTAATAGTTTCTTGATGTTTAGCCAGATATACCACAGCATGAGCCCCCTTTGTAAAACAATCAGTCATCTCCTTTTTATTAAGGTTCATTTCAAACCTTATGGACTTGATTTCCTGGCCCAGATCAGATTGTAGAGCTTTGTGTCCTTCATCCACATATGTTTCCAAAGCCTTTCTTTGTTCATCCATCTTGATTTGCAAGGCAAGCAATAGAGCACTGTAATCAGTGGATGGTGATTGTTGAACTAAGGAATGTTGAGCAACTGTTTGTAGAGCCTTCTTATAGCTCTGGCTCCTTCTCTTAAATACAAAGAACTTCTTTTTCTGAGCTTGCTCAGCTTCATCATCTTCAGATTCAGATGTACTTGCTATATCCACCCTATCCTTAGGGCTGGATGGTTTTTCAGTATGCACATCTTGTGCCTTCTCAGTATCTAGCCTTATAGGCTCTTCTTGAATATCCAAAGTCTCCCCCTCAGCAACAGCATCCTTCACTGCATCAGCAGCAGTCTTTTCCATATCAAAATCTTCTTGATCTAAGTTCAAAAAGAGATCTTCCATTGTATATTCTGCTGGAGACTGTGCAGGAGATGTACTTGGTTCTTCTAACCACTGTATCAGGTATCACAACAGATGTGTCTGGAAGAACAACATCTGGTTCTTGGTTTGCTGGCTGAGTTGGCTGATGGGACATCAGACAATTCAGAATCTATTACAGAAAAATCTAATGTATTAAGGTCAGTAAGTACCTCTTGAATGAGGAGGGTGGCTTGTTCACTCTCCAGTGTAGATGGTTCTGCTACACCTGGAAGCTCCCCCTGAATATCAGCTGCCTCCTGAGGAGCAGGTGTCTTCTCTCTGCAGCCACATCTACTGGACTTTCAGGAGTGAAGACCACATGTTCTTCACTGCCTGAGCTGCTTGAGGACTCTTGAGGCACAGCAGCAGTCTTCCTCTTTTTCCTGGGAGGAGAGTCTCTCTTAGAAGCTTGTTTCTCAGGGGTGGCCAAGTCCTTTGACACCAGCACCCTTCCCATCTAGAGAATATTCTGGAGTCCATTCTCCTCATATGATTAATCTTAGATCCTGCAGCAGAGCTCATTACCTCTGGAATTGATCCAGCCAGGTAGAGACTTATTATCCTGCCCAGATTGGGCTTCTTCAGGCTTTCTTTTACTTTCTCATAAACCACCATTGACCAATCTGTCTTCAGAGTGAAGATGATTCCTGGTCATGATTTCAAACATGGAGGCAGACACCCTGTCATGCCCTCCTGGTTTGCTCAGGATTACCTTGCCCACTACTTCAGACAAGAACTTGCCTTGATTGTTCATCCCCTTCCTGTTGAAGACTGATCCCACCTTCATCTTTGGATCCAGGCCACACCAAGTAAGAGCTTCCCTGGTCTTGGAAGCAGTTACCTCCTCTTCTTCTTGAATCTTAGGTAGCTGAAGTACCTTTCTTAAAGACTTGGGGGATAGTTTGACTTTGGTGCCATGCACCCTGGACTTAATCCTGAAGCCTGAGTCATCTATGGACGCGCCAGAAAGGAATTCAATGACTTCCTTCTTCCAGATTTTCGTTGGTTCTGAAACCAAGAACTCCAATCCTGAATTGGCAATTAGGGTTATCACTGATTTGAATTCCTGATCACTGTCGTCGAATGCGCCTCGCACGAGCTCATAGCCCTCGTTGACGTTCTCTTCCAGCTTGGGAGCCATTAGGGTTTGAAGATTTAGTCTTGAGATGAGAGAAATGTCGACACAAGAGTTTAGGTCTCGAAACTTTGAAAGCGTGTCGACAAACACAAACAGAACCCTATTTATACCTTTCTTGTTTGAAGACGAACAGGCGGGATGAATTTCTAATGATGTGTCGACACTGTCAATAAGTGTCGACACTGACTTATAATGTCTCGACACTCATGTGTCGACACAAATTTAGTCAACAGATTTTATGTGTCGACACTTGGTTAAGTGTCGACACCACTATACTCGACATGTGTCGAGACTTTACTTAGAAAAATTCTGAGTAAAACTTAAGTGTCGACACTTTATTGGATGTGTCGACACCTACTCGACATGTGTCGACACTAACATTCTGAAGTGTCGACACTAACTTCCTAGATGTGTCGACACCATTTTCCTGAAGTGTCGACACTTACTATTCTGTGTCGACATAGACTTGTCTATGTGTCGACACCTTTTTACTTAGCCAATTTTTGTTCTGTATACTTAGTCTAAGTTTATCATACCTAGTTCAATTTTGAACCTATTAAACTTAGCTTCTTCTAAGGGCTTAGTGAACATATCAGCTATCTGATTATCTGTTTTAACATATTCAAGTGCAATATCATTTCTTTCTACATGCTCCCTAAGAAAGTGATATTTAATCTCAATATGTTTAGTTCTACTATGTGATACAGGATTATTAGCTATGGAAATAGCACTAGTAGAATCACAATAAAGTGGAGTTCTACTTACCTGACATCCATAGTCTTCTAGCTGATGTTGAATCCACAGAAGTTGAGCACAGCAACTTCCTGCAGCTACATATTCTGACTCAGCTGTGGAGATGGCCACACTGGTTTGCTTCTTACTACTCCATGAAATGAGTCTTCCACCTAGGAATTGACAGGATCCAGTAGTGCTCTTTCTATCTTCTTTGCATCCTGCAAAGTCTGCATCTGAATAACCTGTTAGATCAAAATCTCCATTCCTAGGGTACCAGAGGCCTAGATAAGGTGTGCCCTTTAGATATCTCAAGATTCTCTTGACTGCAGTCAAGTGAGACTCTTTAGGGCAGGCTTGATACCTGGCACAAACACATGTAGCATACATAATGTCAGGTCTACTTGCAGTCAAGTAAAGTAGGGAGCCAACTATCCCTCTATACAAGGTTTCATCCACAGGTTTCCCTGCATCATCCTTGCTTAGAGACATACTTGACCCCATAGGAGTCTTCATGGTACTGGAGGAATCCATACCATATTTCCTTATGAGTTCTAGGGTGAACTTAGACTGACATATGGATAATCCACTTTCAGTCTGTTTAACTTGGAGACCCAAGAAAAACTTCAGCTCTCCCATACTACTCATTTCAAATTGACTCTGCATAAGCTTTGCAAACTTTTTGCAAAGGCTACTTTCAGTAGACCCAAATATAATGTCATCTACATATATTTGGACAAGTATTACTTTGCCTCTAGATTCCCTAAGGAATAGAGTCTTATCTATTTTCCCCCTTGTGAACTTGTTCTCAATGAGGAAACTAGATAGGGTTTCATACCAAGCTCTAGGAGCTTGCTTTAACCCATACAATGCTTTCCTAAGTCTATAGACATAATGTGGAAGAGTAGGATCAACAAAACCTGAAGGCTGCTCCACATATACTTCTTCTTTTAAATTACCATTAAGGAATGCTGACTTCACATCCATTTGGTATACTTTGAATCCTTGGTAGGTTGCATAGGCCAAGAACATCCTGATGGCTTCCAGTCTGGCTACTGGAGCAAAGGTTTGATCAAAATCAATACCTTCTTCTTGCCTATATCCTTTTGCAACCAATCTTGCCTTATTCTTAATGATGACTCCTTGTTCATCTAACTTGTTTCTGTAGATCCACTTTGTTCCTATCACATTGTGATCTTTAGGCTTAGGAACTAAGTCCCAAACCTTGCACCTCTTGAACTGGTTTAGCTCTTCCTGCATAGCTTCAGTCCACTGTGGATCTTGTATTGCTTCTTCAAATTTCTTTGGTTCTATTTGAGACAGAAAACTTGAATATACTGCAGCATTCTGATTTCTGCTCCTTGTCTGAACACCTTGTCTTGGATCTCCAATGATCAGCTCCACTGGATGATCTCTTAGATGCCTGTTGGCTGGAGGCATCCTTACTTCTGGTTGTACTTCTTCAGCATCTTCATTATGCTGAGTTCCTTGTACTTCTTCAGCTCCTGGTACATGTAGTTCTCCCCCTGGACATAAGCCATCTTCTTCTACTTGCTGTCTTGCAGCAGGTACATCTTCCATGGTTAGCTTGTCCATCTTCTTAGAAAGACCTGTGGGGCTGCACACACTACTAGACAACTCATTGTTAATTAGTTGTGTCTCATCAAAAACTACATGCACAGACTCCTCTACAACTTGTGTAGTCAAGTTGTAGACTCTATAAGACTTACTATTACTGCTGTACCCAACAAACACTCCCTCTTGGGATTTGGCAGCAAACTTAGTTAAGTAAGTCTTCCCATTGTTAAGTATGAAGCATTTACAACCAAAAATCCTGAAATAGGATAGATTTGGTTTCCTGCCTTTCACTACTTCATAGGGGGTCTTGTTTAACCTTTTAGTGATGGTAGCCCTATTTATCACATGGCATGCAGTGTTTACTGCTTCAGCCCAGAAATATTCTGGCAGTGATGAATCACTTAATAGAGTTCTACCAGCCTCTATCAAGGTTCTATTTTTCCTTTCAGCAATGCCATTTTGCTGAGGTGTTCTAGGTGAAGAGAATTCTTGAAATATCCCATAGTCTTCACATAATTTTGTCATGCTTTCAGATTGAAACTCTGTACCATGGTCACTTCTAATTTTGACCACTGTACAGTTCAATTCATTCTGAATTTGCTTAACAAAACTGTGGAAGACACTAGGTGTTTCAGATTTCTGCTTTAAGAAGAACACCCAGGAAAACCTTGAGTAGTCATCAACAACTACAAAGGTGTAGACCTTCCTACCTAAGCTGTGAACTGGCATTGGACCAAATAGATCCATATGCAAGAGGTATAAACACCTCACAGCATCCTTGTTGTCAATGCTTCTAAAGGTGGATTTAGTCTGCTTGCCCTTTTGACAAGCTGAGCAAATGCCATCTTTGACACACTTAACTTGAGGACCATTCCTCACTAACTCTTTACTAAAGAGTTTGCCAATAGTCTTGTAATTAAGATGAGCAAGCCTCTTGTGCCACTTGACACATTGAGAGACTGTCTCATCAGCTACAAGACAAACTGGAGAACTATTGTTCTCAACCATAATGTCTAAACAATAGACATTTCTCTTCCTATAACCTGTCAAAATGATCTTTTGATCACTTGACCTCTTGATATGACAACCATTTTTAACAAATGAGATGTCATACCCTACATCACTTAATTGACTTATACTAATGAGGTTATGTTTCAAACCTTTAACATAAGCCACTTGAGTAATGGTAACAAGGTTAGAAGAAATGTTACCAAACCCTTTGATGATTCCTTTTTCAGAACCACCAAAGGTCACCTTTGGACCATTTTTGATTGGGATATAGTCCTTCAGTAGTCCCCTAGTTCCAGTCATGTGTCTGGAACATCCACTATCCAAGTACCATGTAGGGGTATGGCCACTTGGATTCTCCTGCAAAACAAATTAATGAACCTTAGAACCCAAAGTAAACTTGGGTCCTTGGTGATTGTTAGTTTGCAAATTGACATAGCTACCTGCTGTCTTTCCAACAGGTAACTTGCTACTCAACTTGGCACTGGCATTGTGCCAACAATCCAAAGCAAAGTGGCCAACCTTGCCACAGCACCAACATTCAAATTTTTTGTACCTTTGCTTAGGTTCTGACTTAGCTGTCTTAACTACAGCAGTCTTGTTGAATGTTGGGGCTTTGCCCTTGGACTTGGACTGATCCTGAACAGTCCTAGCTGGAATAACAAAACCCAGTCCAGTCTTTCCTTTATGATGAACAAAATCATCAATCAAGGGTAGCACTGATTTAGGTTTTGAATACCTAGCTGCTAGCTCTTTCTCCTTCTGAAGATTAATCTCCAGTTTCTTAATTTGATCATTCTTAAATGTAATAGTACCCATCTGAATCACAGTAATGTGTTTCAGTCTGGCCACTTCATTCAGTTTTTGATCATAATTCTTCTCATAATCTATTGCAGCTGCCTTGAGATCAGCAATTTCCTTGGCCAAATTTTTGGCTAGGGTCTTGCTTTTCTTATAGGCTTGCAATAGTACTTGATATTCATCTAGGAGTTGATGAATATCTCCCTCAGACTCAGATATATTCTCATCACTTGATGAAGAATAATCTGACTCTGAACTAGAACTGGAACCAGAACTTTGAGTTAGACCTTGTACCTGACTGGGTCCTGGCTGCTCCAGGTTTTTGGTACTTTCAGTCAAAGCCATCAGTCCTTGGCTTTGACAGTCTTCTTGCTCATAGATAGATTCCATGATCTGCATAAACTCTTCTTCTTCCTCAGCAAATAGCCCAATATAGGCTTCAGCATCTGTCTCAGTGTCTGAAGAAGACATATCTGAAAGAGTCTTCTCATTCTTTGCAACAAAGGACTTTTCCTTCTTTCCTTTGAAGTGAGTTTTCTTTTTGTCACTGGATTCCTTCCTTCTTTCAGGGCAGTCTGCAATAACATGGCCCTGTCTATTGCAGCAGTAACAAATTATCTTGGATCCAGTTGCCTTACTAGTCTTGGTCCTTTTCTTGTCCTTCTTTGAAGGCTTCTTTTCCTGATACTGAACCTCTTTCCCTTTGGAAGATGAAGGTCTAGACCTCCACTGTTTCTTCTTAAGGAACTTCTGAAAATGTCTGGTGAATGCAGCAAAGTCTTCATCACTTTCACTGCTTGTAGATTTTGTACTTTCTGACTCTTCAGATTCTGATTCAACTACCTCAGGAGGAGGAGTTGATGACTTGGTCCTGCTCTTTCTGGGTACATCTGACTTAAAGGCAACAGTCTTTTCTCTGTATTCAGTCCTTGTTGACTTTTCTTCTTCTTTTCTCACTGACAATTGCATCTCATAAGATAACAACTTGCCAAAAAGTGTGGGAGGAGGAATTTCTCCCAACTTTGCCATTTCTCTGATGGCACAGATCTTGGTGTCCCAGTCTTTGGTGAGGGACCTTAAGAATTTATCATTCAACTCATAGTTTGTGAACTCTCTTCCATATGACATGAGTTCATTTACAATTCTATAAAATTTCTTGTAGCATTCAGTGATGCTATCCCCTCTTCCTTGCCTAAAACTCTCATATTCTTGATTAAGCAAGGACTTCCTATCTTGCCTTACTTCTTCAGAACCTTCCATGTAGACAATGAGGGTATCCCACATTTCTTTTGCAGTTTTACAGTGAATAAGGTTCTGGAAGGTGGCATCATCAATTGCACTAACTATTATATTCTGTGCTCTTTTGTCCATGGTTGCTAGGACAATCTCATCCTTGGTCATTTCAGAGAAATCCTTTGGAGTCCTCTGATTTGCATCCAATACTGAAATCTTCATGGGCACATATGGCCCTTCTTTGACTGTGATGTATATCCTAGGGTCAGAGGCTTCCATAAAAAGCCTAACCCTCTCTTTCCAGATCCCAAAGATCTCTTTTCTGCATATAGGTAGTTTCATTGAACCCAACTCCTTATGATTCTCTGAAGAACCCATGTTTCTTGATTTTCTTGAAACTGTGTTCAGACTCAATCTTTATCTGCCAAACTGGATCTCCTCAGACAGTTAGTCCTGATTTTGAGTAACCTCCCTCTGATACCACTTGAAAGATATGGTACCTAAACACCTAGAGGGGGGGGGGGGGTGAATAGGTGACCTAATCCTTTTCAAACTTTTGTTTGACAGTCAACAGTTTATAACACAGATTTCTGAATAAGTTATCACAGCACACAGCAATTCTCAACACAGTACATTCACAGTACAGCAGACACACTAATTTTATAGTGGTTCCCCAATCTTTGGGTACATCCACTTCCCCCTTCGCCTATCTAGCAGTGTACTAGATTCGGCCAAACTTCTCCACTAGCTCAGAACCCAACAAGGTTCCTACCTCAGGCCCAAAGCCTTACACTCAGCCAAAAGGCCTACACTCAGCCACCCAGGCCTACACTCAGCCAATTAAAGGCCTACACTCAGAGTTCTTCAACTCCTACACTCAGGCACCAAGCCCTACCCTCAGCCTTTATAAAATAGGCTTACAATCACTCAGATCCAATGGATCTTACAAGTTTAAAATAGAAATTACAAATGCTAACTCTACAACTCAGAAAGGATGAGAGGAGTTGAGAGTTTCTTGAAGAGTTCTTGGAAGAACTCAGCTTGATCCAAACTGACTTAGCTTTCTTCAAAGCTTCTTGAGTAGAACTGAATTAGTCTGAATCTTCTGCAGTTGATCCTTGATCTCTGCTTCTTGAAATCCAGATGACTCTGAATTGTTCTTCTCAGCCTTAGTTCCAAAGACTGAATCCTTGGTTGGAGCTCTCTCTCTCCAACTACTTAGATCTGCAGTTGGACTGCCTGATCTTCTTGTGTTGATCCTCTATGTATCACTTCTTGATTTAATCTGATCAACCCCTTCAGTTATTCTCACAACATGTAATGATAATGAACAACCTTCTATTCTTTTCTTCTGTAAACTATGGGTGCCTATTTATAGGCTTCCTTCATGGTAACCGGCTGATCCGGTTTATAACAGACTTTTGACTTCTCTGACAGTTGCTATAGACCGGCTGGATTGGCAGCTGTCATGTCAACCAGTCACTTCTTGAAATTCTCTAACTGTCAGTTAGTGTCGAGACTTTCTGTTCTTAAGTGTCGACACTTATAGACCAAGTGTCGACACATGTTGTGTAAGTGTCGACACAAGTCTACAAGATGTCGACACAATTCCTTGTATGTCTCGACACAGTTTCTTCTGCATGTGTCGACACTGAAATTGAGTGTCGACACAAGTACTTGTACTTCATCCTTTAACTGTATTCTTCTAAGTGTCGACACATCTCCTTTGTGTCGACACATCTTCATGTGTTGAAACTGTCAAGTGTCGACACTGATTCTTGGTGTCGACACAAGTCTTCATTCTTGATTCTTCAGCTGAGTGTCGACACATTCCCTTAGTGTCGACACTTATACTTAGAATATTTTACAAATTTTCTGTTCTTTGCTAAGTGTCGACACAGCTCCTTGTGTCGACACTTTCTTCAAGTGTAGAGTCTTCAACTAAGTGTCGACACATTGTGCTGAGTGTCGACACTTTCTTCAAGTGTTGACTCTTCTGATTTTGTGTCGACACATTGTGCTGAGTGTCGACACATTCTTCAAATACTGAGTCTTTAGCTAAGTGTCGACACATTGCGTTGAGTGTCGACACTTTCTTCCAGTGCTGAGTCTTCTGCATAGTGTCGACACACTGTGTTGAGTGTCGACACTTGTACTTAGAATCTGTAGACTTTTGCTGAGTGTCGACACTCACTTCAAGTGTCGACACTTTCTGGTGTAGACACAGCTCTTCTGGGTGTCGACACTTCTGCTAAGTGTCGACACAGCTTTTCTGCATTCTTCTACACTGAGTGTCGACACAGCTCCAAGTGTCGACACTTTCTGACTGGTGTCGACTCTTCTTCCCAGGTGTCGACACAATGACTCCAAGTGTCGACACTGCATGTCTGGGTGTCGACACAAGCTTTCTCAAGTGTCGACACTTTGCCTCTGGGTGTCGACACATGGACTTAGAAATTTTCAGCTCCAGTCCAGTGTATATCTAACCTGCACAAGTAACTCAAACAAACATCAAATACATTCTGATGTATATCATTGAGTTAGGTGAGGCTTCTTCAAATCAGGTACATTTGACCAATGTACCCAACAGGTATCATCCTACCTCCGACGTGGTAACTCACTGAACGCTCCAACAATAATTACACAACACTACCACAGGAGTTAGTCCAATCATCAGACAGTAACTCACAGAACCCATCTCCTGGCTACGGAAAACTCGGGGTGTTACAAATCTCCCACACTTAAAGTAATTTTGTCCCGAAATTTATATGTTGCGGGAAAAATAGAAGTATCAATATTATAAAAGTATTCCTCAAGGAAACAACTCAGGATAGTCTGATCTCATGGTTTGCTTGCGCTCCTATGATAGTTCCTCATGGCCACAGTTGTCCCATCAAACCTTAACCATTTTGATCGACTTATTCTATAGTTGCTTGACTTCCATGTCCTCTATTCGAATGGGTTTGACCTTCGTTGTCAACCCACAATCAATTGACACCTGATCTACAGCAACTACTTATGTAGGGTCTCGCACTGGCTTCCGCAATACAGATATGTGGAATACATCAATCAGACCACTTAGTTCTGCTGAAAGCTTCAATCGATGGGCGGATTCACTAATGTACTCCAGTATCTCAAACGGCCCAAGGTATCTCGGACTTAGCTTTTTCAAGCGTATAATCCTTGACATGCCCTTGAACGGTCTGATCTTCAAATAAACCCACTCGCCCACATCAAAATCAACATTTTTTGCTTGGCATTATAATACTTAGTCTGTCTATCATGAATGGCCAGCAACTGCTCCCGGATTGTATGAATAGTCAAAGTAGCATCTACGACTTTCTTTCGCATGAATAGCTTTGATTCGCCCGTCTCCAACCATGCCAAGGGAGTATGACACTTTCTACCATAGAGGGCCTCAAAGGGAGCCATCTGAATACTTGCTTGATAGCTATTATTGTAGGCAAATACGATCATAAATAAGTGGTCCTCCCACCTTTTCATGAAATCTAGGGCGCACATGCGAAGCATGTCCTCCATCGTCATGTTTACCCTCTCGGTCTGACCATCAGTGTTCGGATGAAAGGTCGTACTGAACTTCAGTTTGGTACCCAATGGCTGATGGATAAGCCTCCAAACATTAGACGTGAAATGCCCATCTTGGTCACTAACGATTCTACGGGGCACACTGTGCAATCGTACGATATTGTCAACATAAAGCTTTGCCCACTTTTCCACTGAATCATCCTTCTTATTCTGAATGAAGTGTGACACCTTCATTAATCGATCAACAATCACCCAGATGGCATTGTTCCCCTTCTGAGATCTCGGCAAGCCGTGCATGAAATCCATAGATATGTCATTGAAATTCCACGCTGGTATAGGTAATGACTTCAAAAATCTCCCGGGCTTCTAACATTTGGCCTTTACTAAGACACATGTCTGACACTTTGCCACATATAGAGTTATGTCCTTTTTTAGATCCTGGTCACCAGAATAACTTTTTCATGTCCTTGAACATCTTTGTGCTCCCTAGGTGGATTGAGTACTTCGTATAGTGTGCCTTATACATTAATTCCTCTCATAGTTTGCCCACAGTTGGGACACACAATTGACTGTTCTTCTATAAAAGGCTATCTCTAAGTCTAAACTAGGCATTTGACCCATCCAAAGACTATGCCAAGTAGCGTCTCATACTATCATCCTGTTCCAGCACCTGCCGAATCTGGTCTGCGAGGTTATACTGCACTTCTTTCCAGTTCAAACAAGCTTCAATACTAGACCTCCTATTAACACAAGAGATCTCCAAGGCCTCCAAATCTTGAATAAGACGCTCGTCTTGCATCTGTATCCAGTTGTCCTGTACAGGAATCCTACGACTTAGCGCATCCGTAACAACATTACCCTTGCCAGAAACATAATGTATCTTGAAGGTTTAGTCCCCATGGAACTCCATCCAACTCCGACGGTGCATATTCAGGTCTTTCTGGTCTAACAGATATTTGAGGCTCTTATGGTCTGTAAAGATATCGACCTTTATGCCATACAGGTAGTGTGTCCAAAGCTTCAGAGCGAATATCACGACAGCTAACTTCAAATCGTGGACCGCATAATTCCTCTCGTGGACCTTAAATTGGCGTGAGCTATATGCTATCACCTTATTATGTTGAAGTAAAACGCAGCCTAAGCCTCTCTCCGAGGCATCATTATAGATTTCATAGCCTTCCGAACTACATGGGGAGCACAAAATAGGCGTCGTGGTCAGATGATTTTTCAACTCTTGAAAATCTTATGCACACGCCGGTGACCAAATAAATTTATGATCCTTCTTCTTCAAGGTAGTGAGGGGTAACACTATCCGCGAGAAGTTCTCCACGAAGTGCTTGTAGTAGCCAGCAAGCCCCAAAAAAACTCCAGACTTCTGCCATAGAAGATAACACAGGCCACTCCTGTATCATAACTATCTTTCTCGAATCTACCACATTCCCTCTCTACTAACAACATGACCAAGGAATGCTACCAAAGATATCCAAAACTCACACTTGGATAACTTGGCGTACAACTGATTACTCTTCAGGGTCTCCAAAATGATGCGTAAATGATCTGTATGTTCTTCCCTAGACTGAGAGTACACCAGGATATCGTAAATAAAGACTATCACAAACTGATCCAAGTACTCTTTGAACGTTCGGTTCATCAAGTCCATAAACACGGATAGCACATTTGACAGCCCAAATGGCATGATAGTGAACTCATAATGCCCATAACGTGTACGGAATGTCATCTTGGGAATATCACTTTCCCTGATCCTCAACTGATAATATCCAGATTTCAAATCCAGCTTTGAGTATATAATCGAACCAACTAGTTGGTTGAACAGATTATTGATTCTCGGAATCGGATACTTGTTCTTCTCTTTCAGCTTATTCAATTCCTGAAGATTAATACATAGCCGCAAACTTCCATCCTTCTTCACGAATAGGAGCAGTGCGCTCCATGGCGACGAACTTGGACACACATAACCTTGTTCTAGCAATTCTTGAAGTTGCACCTTCAATTCCGAAATTTGCCTTGGTGCTAAACGATACGGAGAGCGTGACACGGGCTCAGAACCTGGCACTAGCTCAATGGTAAAATCGATCTCTCTCTGAGGTGGAGCTCCTGGGACATCTTCGGGGAAAACATCAGCAAACTCCAATACTGCAGAGATACTGATCAAACCAGGCTTGGGCTTCTTAGCCTCTCATAGGGTGAAGAATAACTCTGCACCTTCCTGTACTAACTTGACTACTTGTAGAGCAGACATCGGCATCTTACTTGATCCCTTCATACTAGAGAAGATAGTTTCAAAACCCGTATTCAGACCTAGTTTGACCATCTTGAGATTGCAATAGATGTACGCACGTTGATCCGAGATTCAATCCAAGCAAAATATTACATCAAACTCTACTATCGGCTATTATGATGCTTCCAAGTCAAACTCTTGACTCCCTATCTATACCTTTACGCAACAAACTCTATCTGCGGGCATCGAGCATCTGTTAAGAAGCAACACATCCAGTCTATGCATCACCACAGAAGAAGGTATTCTGATACACAACAAAAAGTAATCGGACAGAAAGGAGTGCGAAGCTCCTTTATCAAACAATGCTCTCACCAGGTGTTGAAACCGAGACCCGGTCTCTGTGGACTTCACCCATGGGGAAGGGGTGATCGCACACTTCTCTCTCGCGAGCCAAACAACTAAGGAAAAAAGAATAGGGAACAAACTCAAGGGCTCGGCGTGGAGGACCCACCACACACCCAGAAGATTTTAGAGCGCTTCTCCCCCATAGCCAAATGTCGAGCTAAGGAAACCTCAGAAAGCACAAGAAGATTGGGGCACAAGTAAGTATGCCTTCTGAGATACCCCCTTGGGTCCATTTATAGATTTCTGAAAATGGTCTGCCAACAACCAATCTTTGTTGTTCTAAACGGCTATACGCAGTCCAAATTGGTCTGCCAATAACGTAACTTTGTTGTTCTTAATGGCTAAATGCAGTCCTCTGAGAGCATCCAGGTAATTTTGCCTCTGGACCCTACTGGACGAAAGATCTATGAGAGCACTACTCGGCTGAAGGGGTAAATACCGGGAGCACAACACATTCGCTGCCTTGAAGCTCTCTGGGGGGCAAGTGCTTGGCTTGGAGGCCACTCGCCCAGCTTAGCGAGAACTGGTCTCTTGTGAGCGCTGAGGCGCAAGATCCTTAGTCGAGTGCTAGATGATGATTGCACTCGCCGAAGGGTCAAACCACCCCTCGCAGGGCTGCGTGAATCCCCCACTTTAGTCCTTGGGCGAGTGCAGGCCAAACTGCCTTACTCGCACATCTGATGGGGTCCACTCATCGAATATGGGGTTGTATGCAATCCCTGCACTTTGCAAGCTTTAATAAAGCTCGGAATGAATCATCGAACCCCACATATTGGATGAGTGGATGCTGATCTAGAAGAGAATCTTCTGTGGGCCCCTCCATGACCATATAAATATCGAGGTAGTGGAAAATGATTCCTGCCTTAATCCTCTATCACCGCTCTTGCCTCTAATCACGATGTCGCTTTCCAAGGAAGCTCTAGACTGCCTTCACGATGTCCAAGATAAGAACAAAGCCTTGATGGGCTCACTCGCCCCCTATCTCTCTCGAACAGCACTCAGGTCATCCCCGAAGATGAAAAAGCTAAAGTGGTCTGGCGCGACCCAGCCAAGGTTGAGTTGACCTCTCAAAATCCATCCCCACCCAAGACATCCTTGGTATTTGTGTTCGCTTAGCACTGCTCATCCCTTTTCATTACCGGGATAAAATCTTGATTCATCGTATCTATTTACAGATCCCGCCAGTGGAGAAGGAAGTTAAGGAGGCGAGTGCTAAATAGGACTTGCTAGGGAATGGGCATGGCCAGGAGGCCCGCGAGATCACCCCCCCTCTGGCTCGATGTTCCTGCGCAGGAGAAATGTAAACCTTAAAACTGTTAGCCTTTCATCCTCCAGTTTACCTATCTTTTATTTGTAGATCCTGCTTCGGGGACTTTGGGATAAAGAGTTCCAACACTAAGATCCTCCGCTCACGAGACGCCTATAGATCTCGCCTCGAATCTACCCCCAGCGGGTGTCACCCCCAACATTCATTGTAAACCAACAACCTTCCCGCCAGGCCTAAGGAAGAGAAACATATCCTTCGACACCCCCTTTGAGGGGCGGCCTAGCACTTCTCGCCATCCTTCTGATAAGGACGTGGGTGCCAAATCAGGTAACGACTTTTACTATCTTTCGTGGGAGATGCGAGAGTAGAGCATATGCAACAACATTTATCGCAGGTTTTCGCAAGATCTCGACTGACGTTGATATCGATGAGGAGGAGGTATCACCCCTTCCTTCTCCAGATTCAATTGTCGATTACCTAGTCAATCCAGAGGACGCTGTTAGGATGAAGCCGCAGGTGGCTGAGATATTACGAAAACAATTGTTGCTGCTGCACGGGATCACTAATCGGGTGCGGGAGAAGCAGGAATTTGCTGAGGAGCGGCTTCTCAGCTAGGAGAATAGCTATACAAAACTAATTGCCAATCTGTCGGGAGAGGTCGATTGTGGGACAAGATTTCCTGGCCTTCACATCGCGTGGGTCGAAGTTCAACTCCATCTCGTGTAGCGAGGACTCCAGACCATTCACTGTATCCACTACGCACGCGCCATGCCGGAGAAGGAAGGGGAGGTCGAGGACGGTGAAGACGGCCCCTTAGTGGGCCTACCAGCACTCGCCTCCCACTCCTGTTTTATTTTACAAGCCCTGTAATAATGACTACCGGCCTTTATGTCGAATGGTGACAATGCGTTATGGTTGTCTTTTGTCGTATATATATATATATATGTGTGTGTGTGTGTATATATATATATATTATAGCGGATGCTTTTACTTATGTTGTTACCCCTACTTGAAATCGCAGTGTGAGTGAGGCAGTGCGAGATCTCGCCTAGGGCCAAGGCTGGACCTAGGGCGAGATCTAAAAGTGTGTTATCCGCACTTTTTTGTGCCTCGATCATTTCCCGCTCGAAATTTCCTATAAATAGATTGCCTGCCTGCCTCATTAATCATCGCATTCGATAGTGTTTTGCTTTTCCCCTCACTTTTATTCCTCTTGCACTCGCGCCATCACTTCCCCTTTTGTTCCAGGCGAGGTATTGGGATAGGGTGATGGTCGGAGAAAGTCTGCCGCCGCATTCGCCGACTACCCATTTATGAACTGTAAAATGCTAGAGGGAGAATACCATTCACTCGTGAATCTTTATATCACCCAGGATTCAAGGCGCGACATCCATCTAATAACGAATCGATCAACCACTTCTCTCCTTACGAACTCGCCATCCCCGCTAGGCACTTCGAAGTTGGGCTCCGCCTCCCTATTTAGCCCGAGGTCCGTCAAGCCCTCCGCTACTTCGATGTAGTTCCCGCTCAACTCAATCCAAATTCCATAGCTCTACTAGTCGCATTCGCCTGTTATATGCGGTCAGAGCGAATGGAGTTCAACCTCCCAGTCTTCTGCAAGCTATTCAATTTCCACGCCAAGAGGGACAGGATCGTGTTCTTCTCCGGCACCACCTTAGGGCGAAAGGTCTCGCCAAAAAGAACCATAACTGGGTCAGGCAGTTCATTTTTATTTCTGGTGACTTTGGCAATCTCCCCCTTTCGCCGATCCAGTAAGAGGAGTCTACCTACCGCCCTCCTAGTCTCGGCGACCACGAATCTAATCTCCACCAATTCCTCCTTGTGCGAACAGAAAATAAACAGGCTGAAAATTTGGAGTAACAAATTTTATTATCTAAAAAAGGTGTGTATTACAACGGTATAACATCCATTTTATAGAATGGAGGAGAGGAGAGAGATTACATATAAGCAATGTGGGACTAAATAATTACAAGTATATGCGGCTTTACAAATGAACAAATCATACAAGTCGCGCGGTTAGACGAGTAGGCTAACCGTTCGGCATCCACCAAAAGGAGAAAATAAGTGCCATAGAGAACAAGGCGCCACAGGAGACCGCTAGACCGTCGGTCTCAAAGTCACCAAAGAAAAACTGCCAGACCGCCCAGCCTTCAAACAACAACAGGCCGGCAAACAAGCTGCTGAGATAAACCGCCAGACCGCTCAGCCTCCGAACTACAACAGGCCGCCCGGCCTCCTTACCGCAACACTCCCCCTCAAGCTAGAGCATAAATATCAATCATGCCCAGCTTGTCGCAAATGTGGAAAAAGGAAGCGGACATCGGCTTGGTGAAGATATCTGACAACTCGTTGTCAGAAGTGACGAACGGAGTACAAATCTGTTTCTTCAAGATCTCTTCCCGAATAAAATGACAGTCGACTTTTATGTGTTTTGTTCTCTCATGAAAGATAGGATTTTTGGAGATGTATATCGCAGCCTTGTTATCGCAGAACATAGGAAGAAGATAGTTGTAGACCTCTCCTAAGTCTAGCATGAGAGCTCGTAACTACTTCAACTCACATGTGGTCGATGCCATACTATAATATTCCGCTTCTGCACTGGATCTGGAGAACACAGACTGTTTCTTGCTCTTCCAGCTCACAAGATTTCCTCCAACAAATGTGCAAAAACCCGATGTTGACTTGCAGTCTCCTTTGTCATCAGCATAGCTCGAATCTGAGTACTCTTCAACCCTCAAGTGACCATTCTTTTGAAAAAGAAGTCCTTTCCCTAGTGCTGCTTTAACATACTCCAATATCATCAGGGCAGATTGTGCATGACACTCCCTAGGAACTTGCATGAATTAGCTCACCTTGCCCACAACATAAGAGATGTTGGGTCTGGTTACCGTGAGATAAATGAGTTTGTAAACTATATGCCGGTACCTCGCAAGATCGGATAGAAGAGGTGAGTCATATGTCCAAGTTTTGTCTTCTCCAGCAGCCATGGGACATCGGGCAGGTTTAGCACCAATCAACCCTACCTATTTTAGTAGAGCAAGAGCATACTTCCGTTGGGAAAGGACAATGGAATTGGACTTCCTAGAGATTTCAATCACCAGAAAGTATTTTGAGGAGCCCATATCCTTTGTGACTAGGTGTTGACAGAGGTATTTCTTTGTCAAAGCTACCCCAGCCTGGTCATCGCCAGTAAGAAGAATGTCATCCACATATACCGCAAGAACCACCAGACCCGGGGAAGTTTTCCGAATGAACAAGGAGTGATCGGCTAAACTTCTTGCAAAACCAATGGCCGCAACAATGCCACTAAACTTGTCAAACCAAGTATGAGGGCTTTACTTTAGGCCATAGATGGCCTTCTTCAGCAGACATAC
Organism: Platanthera guangdongensis; assembly: GCA_039583875.1. Classification (NCBI taxonomy): domain Eukaryota; kingdom Viridiplantae; phylum Streptophyta; class Magnoliopsida; order Asparagales; family Orchidaceae; genus Platanthera; species Platanthera guangdongensis. The sequence continues at coordinate 93,981,268 of CM077149.1, forward strand.
CCGTGTATCCCCTTGAGTAACATACCCAGGAAGTTGCTCCATGTAAATATCTTCCTGAAGATCACCATAAAGAAAGACATTATTAACATCCAGCTGTGAAATGGGCCAATCCTTGTTAACAGCCATGGAGAGAAGGACCCGAATGGTGCTAAGATGTGAAACGAAAGAGGTGTCAAAGTAATCAACATCATAGGTCAGAGTGAAGCCTTTGGTAGCCAGGTGGGCCTTGTAGCGATCCACATTGCCATCCGGACGGAACTTTACATCAAAGCCCCAGCGACAGTCAACCACATTAGTGCCCAAAGGGGGAGGAACAAGGGTGTTGGGTATTGTATCCACAGTAACCCAGATTTGATGATGTCACCCTTGAACTAAGATGAATTACATTGTATTTGATGCTTTGTTTAAGTTATGTGTGTGCAAGACTGTATTGCAAAGTGTAGACCAATGTCAGTCTACAATGGGTCACCAAACACAGGACCATACAGTGTAATCCCTCATTGTGTAATCCATGGTGTTGACTCATGTGTAGCCTCTCTATTGGGATACACTTCATATTCAAGCACTAGGACTAATTGGAGAAAGGCTTGTTGCTGAACTCACTAAAGAAGAGAAAATTCTACTGAAGAAAATTTTCTAAGTATTTGACTCGAGTTGTCACTTTCATACTCGAGTGAAATACTTGGTCAATACTGGAGTGAGAATAAATGTACTCGAGTAAAGGAATTAGTTCTCGAGTAGCGAAGTCAACTACTCGAGTAGATCCTCTCTCATTCTCGAGTTAACAGAATTTCTTCTCCAGAAAGTTTTCTAAGTAAATTACTCGAGTAGTCAAATAAGTAATCGAGTAGTTTAGTCTGTTTTCTCGAGTTACAGAAGACTGGACTTCGTGTTATTTTTCGTCACTCGAGTAGTCAAATTCAAGTACTCGAGTAGTCCATTTACTGCTCGAGTAATCTAGAGTAAATACTTGAGTAACAAGATTTTCTTCCCTCAACATTTTTCAAAGTCCATTACTCTAGTAGCTTTATCTACATACTCGAGTAGATTATATCCTCTCGAGTAATTCAGTTTCACTACTCGAGTAACCCAGATTTCTTTTCCAGAAAACATTCTAAGTCCTTGACTCGAGTAGTTTCTCTACCTCTCGAGTAGTTAATTCCTATCTCTCGAGTAGCATTTATTGTACTCGAGTAATTTAACTCCACATCTCGAGTAACTATTTTAGCACTCGACTAAGTCTCTTTATACTCGAGTAGCTGCTCTTCATTTCTGGATTTTCTCCAAGTTATTTACTCGAGTAGTTTTCTTCTATATACTCAAGTAGTCTTGTATAGTACTCAAGTTGGTTAATCTTCACTCGAGTATGTCAGTCAACCTTTGCTGAAAAATCGCTAAGTCCAGATTTGACAGAAATTTCAAACAGCATTGATGTGATTGGTCCATGTGTAGGTCATTAAGACTAATTATGACCGTTAGGAAAGATCTTATATAAAGTCTTGTCTGAAACCGACAAACCCTAACAAGGGTTGTCAAATATTATTCTAAGTATTTTTCTGAATCTCGTTCTCTTTCTCTAAAAACGAAAGCCGCCGCCGCCGATCTTCATCGCGATCATCCGGCTAGGGTTTTCGATTCCAGAGGATTCAGATCAAGTAGTTTCATAGATCGAGATTGTCGTTCAATTCTTCATCATCCATCTGATCGTGTGAAGCCAAGAAATTTCAGATCTACTTTGTCGAAACTCTTCTTCAACCTTTTTGATAAAGCCGCAAAGATCCAAGAAGAAGATCCAGGTCGAATGTTTGCATATCTGATAAAGTTGTACTGTTTGTATTTCTATATACTTTCAATTTCATTCTTGTAGGAGAATTCTCTCCGAGTGTAGGAGCTTTTGCATCCGAGTTGTAGGAAGTCTTATCTTCCGAGTGTAGATCCGTTTTGTGGATCGAGATTGTAGGAACTTTGTTCCGAGGCGTAGGATTGGTTTTTCAATCCGAGATAGTGGAGTAGCCGAGTCTAGTGGATTGCTAGATTGGTGAGGGAAAGTGGATGTACCCAAGGTTGGGGAACCACTATAAATCTTTTGTCGACTGTGATTGCTTGGTAGATAATCGTGTGTATAGATCTTAATTTTTTATTCCACAAAAAGACGCACAACTCACCTATTCAGCCCCCTCTAGGTGATTTAGGTAGACAACTGAATATGTTCAATTGGTATCAGAGCCAAGTTGATCAGTAAAAGGTTAACACCTTGATAAAATCTAACTAGTTGCCTTTTGAGATCTACCAAGCATGGATAAGGCTAAAGATTTTGCCAAGCTTCCATTGTGCATCAAGGATAACTTTCCCATGTGGAAAGAAAGAATCATATTTTTCATGGAAGCTGTGGATACAAGGATCTCCATGATCATTGAAGAAGGTCCTTACATTCCCATGACCGTCTCCACAATAGATCCAACTAAGAAAGTGCCAAAGAAATTAATGGATCTAGACAAAGATGAGATTGCACTTGTATCTTTAGATAAGAAGGCCAAGAACATAATAGCAAGTGCAGTCGATGACTCCATGCTACAAAATTTGATCCACTGCCAGTCTGCGAAGGAGATGTGGCAGTCCCTATTGACTTTGATGGAAGGTACAGAAGAAGTTAAGGATGATAGAAGATCCCTTCTAAATTAGAAGTACGAAGCTTTCCGACAAGGACACCATTACTGACACTTTTGAGAATTTCTTCAAGATAGTCAATGGCCTAAGGGTCTATGGCCGAGTCATCACAAACGGAGAATTAAATGATAAGTTCTTGAGATCCCTAACTAAGGAATGGGATAGTAAGGTCTGTGCCATTAGGGAATTTAGAAAGCTAGCTGAGACAGACCCGCAGAATCACTTCGGGAAGCTTATGTCATATGATATTCAACTCAACACCAGAAAGGCTGAAGAAGAGAAAAGCAGGTCTGCATCCAAAGAGAAGTTTGTTGCTTTAAAGGCAGACACCTCAAGGAAGTCAAAAGCTGCCTCCCTGCTCCAGCACAAGAAGTTAGTGAAGAAGAAACCTCGGAGCCAAGTACCTCAGGCTCTAAGCTATCTGAAGGAGAGTTCTCACTACTCTTATGTCAGTTCAAGAAATTCTTGAACAAAAAGAAGCAATAGAAATACAAGAATGCCTCCTATAGAAGATCACGACATGATGGTGATCGACAAATAAAAGGCTCAAGCAGCCATGACATGTATACTCCTAAACAGAACAAACTTATTTCGACTGACATCGTTTGTTACTGTTGTAATAAGTCAGGTCATGTCATCGCTAACTGCCCCCATAAGAAGAAGGAGGGTGGAAGAAGAGAGGAAAAGAAGTCCTCATACAATAAGAAGAGGACAAAGAAGAGCCTGATAGCCAAAAAGAGGAAAACTCTCAGTGACTCTGACTCATCTGAGTCGAGTGAAGAAGAAGAAGCCTACTTCGGGCTTATGGCTCAGACAGATGATGAACAAGAGCCCCAGCTTACTGGGAAGGTAAACTCTCACACTCCTATTTCAAAATCTGAAGCTTCTAAGCATGATCGTGAGGACAGCTCTTCTGATGATGAGTCTGAACTCGTGGCCCAGTACAAGGAGTTGATCATGGCTTATAACAAATGTTATCGAGTCGTGAAAACGCAGGCTAAAGAGATAAAGTCTCTAAAAGCTGAAGAGTGCATCTTGAGAGAGGTAGTCGCTAAGAATGACTCACTCAAAAAGAACTTCAATAATGCTATTGAACAATACAACAAGGCTCTTGAGCACCTTGACTTAAAAGAGAAAATCATCAAAGAGTTATAAGAACAACTCGTTGCTGAAAAGAAACTTGTTTAAAGTTTCTCGAAGCCTAAGACTATTCTCCCATTCATTGCTGAATTCTCAGCTAAGACCAAGGGTGCTGGACTAGGCCATGTAGAAGCTCCTAGTAAATCCTCTAGGAGGAACAAGGCTCAAAGAAAGAATAAGGCCGCCAAGAAGGCATTGCCAAAGAGAAGGGGAAAGAGCCTCAAGATCAGACTTCGTTTAAGAAAGTCATATTTCCAACTAATAAGTTTGATCTTGACTCATCTTACGGTCACTTGACCAGGCCAACCTATGTAGAGCCAAAGTCTCGTTACAAAGGATGGACTCACCCCAGAAACTTTGGTGAGAGTGTCTTTAAGGCACCTTATGAATAAGTCATTCTTCAGAGCTATAGCCCTTTCAATCATGGTCATAACTTCAAGAAAGCACCATAGGTAAAGCCCGTTGTGGAAAAGCCATTGAAGGAGAAGAAATCATGTGATTGCAATCATCATGAAGCTTTTTCCTCCAAGAATGCTGGTCCTGCTATACCACAACTTCAAAAGGTCAAGCAAGAAAACATAAGGTAAAGATACAACAGGTTTAACTGTTGGTGCTGTGCCAGAATTGGTCACTTTGCCATCGATTGCTGGTTTAATCCCAGAAATGTTGCAACTCCTCAAGTTGGTAATATGAGAAGGACCACTCATAATGCTAATACTCGTAGAGGGAGTGTTCTAACACGAGACTAAGGCCCTAAACGTGTTTGGGTTCCTAAGGAAAATTGAATATGATTACAGGTATGTCCAAAGGCCACCAAAATGCCTATCTAGTATTTGGACAGTGGATTCTCTCGGCACATGACCGGGACAAGAAGCCTACTTCAGAGCTATTCTCTAGTCTTGAACGGGCCAAAGGTCATCTTGGAGGTTCAGACCAAGGAATCACTAAAGGCTATGGTATGATCACTAACGGTAGTGTATCCTTCTCAGATGTAGCTTATGTTGAAGGATTGGAACACAATATGATAACTATAAGCCAACTCTGCGATAAAGGATACATAGTTGAATTTCATGCTGATAAGTGCTTGATAAAATCCGTTGACAATATGGAAACGATTCTATCTGGCACTTGAAGCAGAAATATATTTTGTTTAAATTTCATTTTTATAGACTCTTCTATACCAGCGTGCTTTTTAGCAAAAGATTGTGCGTCTCTTAGTGACCAATGGCAAAAGAGATTAGAACATATTAATTCCAAAACTATTAATAAATTATTTTCACTGAATTTAGTACGTGATGCCCCAAATGTCAAGTATGTCAAATATATACCTTGTCATGTATGTATAAAAGGCAAGCAAACAAGGGCTACCTTTAAAAGCATTATTGGCAAAGATTCTAATAGATGTCTCCATCTACTTCATATGGACTTGTTTGGTCCACTGCAAGTTAGAAGCTTGGGAGGTAAGGATTATACGTTAGTAATTGTTGATGATTACTTACGATTTGCGTGGGTGTTCTTTCTGAAACACAAGTCAAATACCTTCGACATCTTTATTAATTTTGTTAGGCAAGTCAAGAATGAATACAATTATTCCGTAGTCAAAATCAGAAGTGACAATGGAACAGAGTTCAAGTCTGGGGCCATGACAGAATTCTGTGAAAGCTTGGGTATCTTTCATGAGTTTTCCTCTCCTCGAACTCCACAACAGAACGGAGTGGCTGAGAGAAGGAATAGAACACTCATAGAGGCCTACAGGACCATGTTGAGTGATGACCTACTTCCTGAATACTTCTGGGCTGAAGCCGTCAACACTGCATGTCACGTGCAAAATTGAGCACTCATTAACAAAAACCACGATAAGACACCTTACGAACTTCTAAAGGGCAGGAAACCGACTGTTTCATATTTTATAATTTTTGGTTGTAAGTGCTTCGTGCTTAACAATGGCAAGTATCATACTACCTAGTTTAGCAAAAATAGTTTTGAAGGTAATTTTGTCGGATACAGTAGCCATAGTAAGGCATACAAATATTTAATAGAAAAACTCTGATTGTAGAAAAATCAATACATGTTGTATTTGATGAAACGAGCATGCTGCAAGGCAACTCTACTAGTGTGCTCATTGAAGATGCAGGTATAAAGTTGAAAGAACTTAGCTTGGATAAACTGTCTGAAGAAAAAGGTGAAAAGTTCATCAAGATCACCAATCCAACCCCTATTGGAGAGGATGATGATCAAGACCAAGAAAGTGTCCAAGTTGATGAAGTCACTCTGGTGATTGAAGACAATCCAGATGCAAGGACCCTAGAGCTCAGACATATGAAGGATCACCCCATGGACCAGATCATAGGAGATCCCCGGGAATGTGTCAGAACTCATAGAGGTACAACTAACGAGAATTTATACTTGAGTTTTCTATCATAAGTTGAACCAAAGAAGTTTGAGGAAGCAAACTCAGACACATCTTGGATAATGGCGATGGAAGAATAACTAAATCTGTTCAAGCACTGCCAAGTATGGAAACTTGTTCCAAGACCCAAAGATAAGAATGACATTGGGACAAAATGGGTCTACCGGAACAAGATGGACGAGGATGGAACGATTGTAAATAACAAGGCCAGACTCGTCGCCAAAGGATATCATCAAGAAGAAGGAATTGAATTCGACCAGACGTACGCTCCAATGGCAAGGCTGGAGGCCATAAGGTTATTCCTAGAATATGCTGCACTCAAAGGCTTCACCGTCTATCAGATGGACATGAAGTCTGCCTTACTTAATGGTGACATAAAGGAAGAGGTGTATGTGGAACAACCTCCATGTTTCGTTGATTCTAACTTTCCCAATTATGTTTACTTATTGCATAAAGCTTTATATGGTCTGAAACAAGCTCCTCGAGCTTGGTATGAGACGATGTCTAGCTTTCTTCTTGAGAACAAATTCACAAGGGGAAAGATAGATAAGACATTATTTCCTAGGGAAATAAAAGGAAAGATTTTGCTAGTACAAATCTATGTTGACGACATTATTTTTGGCTCTACTGACGACAACCTCTGCAAGAAGTTTTCAAAACCCATGCAAGGAAAGTTCGAAATGAGCAGTATGGGCGAGCAAAAGTATTTCTTAGGGCTTCAGGTGAAGCAATCTGAATATGGAATTTTCATCTCGCAGACTAAGTTCACCAAAGGGTTAATTAAGAAATTTGGAATGGAGAACGCAACCTCTATGGGGACTCCAATGGGTTCAACTGTGTCTCTGGACAAGGATGAGAAAGGGAAACCTTTTAATGAAACTAAGTACCGAAGCATAATTGAATCCTTGCTCTACCTTACTACCTGTAGACCTGACATAATATTTTCAACATGTGTATGTGCTAGATTTCAGGTGAACTCTAAGGAATCTCACCATGCTGCTGCAAAGCGTATTTTGAGATACCTTAAAGGTATACCAAATCTTAGCTTATGTCACCCTTGAAATAAGATGAATTACATTGTATTTTATGCTTTGTTTAAGTTATGTGTGTGCAAGACTGTATTGTAAAGTGTAGACCAATGTCAGTCTACAATGGGTCACCAAACACAGGACCATACAATGTAATCCCTCATTGTGTGATACATGGTGTTGACTCATGTGTAGCCTCACTATTGGGACACACTTCATATTCAAGCACTAGGACTAATTGGAGAAAGGCTTGTTGCCGAACTCACTAAAGAAGAGAAAATTCTGCTGAAGAAAATTTTCTAAGTATTTGACTCGAGTAGTCAATTTCATACTCGAGTGAAATACTTGGTCAATACTCGAGTGAGACTAACTGTACTCGAGTAAAAGAATTAGTTCTCGAGTAGACAAATTATAGCTCTCGAGTGGCAAAGTCAACTACTCAAGTAGATCCTCTCTCATTCTCGAGTTAACAGAATTTCTTCTCCAGAAAGTTTTCTAAGTAAATTACTCGAGTAGTCAAATAAGTAATCGAGTAGTTTAGTCTTTTTTCAAGAGTTACAGAAGACTAGACTTCGTGTTATTTTTCCTCACTCGAGTAGTCAAATTCATGTACTTGAGTAGTCCATCTACTACTCGAGTAGTACAGAGTAAATACTCGAGTAACAAGATTTTCTTCCCTCAACATTTTTCAAAGTCCATTACTCGAGTAGCTATATCTACATACTCGAGTAGATTATATCCTCTCGAGTAGTTCAGTTTCACTACTCGAGTAACCCAGATTTCTTTTCCAGAAAACATTCTAAGTCCTTGACTCGAGTAGTTTCTCTACCTCTCGAGTAGTCAATTCTTATCTCTCGAGTAGTATTTCTTGTACTCGAGTAGTTTAACTCCACATCTCGAGTAACTATTTTAGCACTCGAGTAAGTCTCTTTATACTCGAGTAGCTGCTCTTCATTTCTGGATTTTCTCCAAGTCATTTACTAGAGTAGTTTTCTTCTATTTACTCGAGTAGGCTTGTATAGTACTCGATTTGGTTAATCTTCACTCGAGCATGTCAGTCAATCTTTGTTGAAAAATCGCTAAGTCCAGATTTGACAGAAATTTCAAACAGCCATGACGTGATTGGTCCACGTATACGTCATTAAGACTAATTATGACTGTTAGGAAAGATCCTATATAAAGTCTTGTCTGAAACCGACAAACCCTAAGAAGGGCTGTCAAATATTATTCTAAGTATTTTTTTGAATCTCGTTCTCTCTCTCTAAAAATGAAAGCCGCCGCTGCCGACCTTCATCGCGCTCATCCGACTAGGGTTTTTGATTCCAGAGGATTCAGATCAAGTAGTTTCACAGATTGAGATTGTCGTTCAACTCTTCATCATCCATATGATCGTGTGAAGCCAAGAAATTTTAGGTCCACTTTTGTTGAGACTCTTCTTCAACCTTTCTGATAAAGCCGCAAAGATCCAAGAAGAAGATCCAGGCCGACTATTTGCGGATCTGATAAAGTTGTACTGTTTGTATTTATATATACTTTCAATTTCATTCTTGAAGGAGAATTCTCTCCGAGTGTAGGAGCTTTTGCATCAGAGTTATAGGAAGTCTTATCTTCCAAGTGTAGATCCGTTTTGTGGATCGAGATTGTAGGAACTTTGTTCCGAGGCGTTGGATTGGTTTTTCAATCCGAGATAGTGGAGTAGCTGAGTCTAGTGGATTGCTAGATCGGTGAGGGAAAGTGGATGTACCCAAGGTTGGGGAACCACTATAAATCTTTTGTCGTCTATGATTGCTTGGTAGATAATCGTTTGCATAGATCTTAATTTTTTATTCCATAAAAAGACGCACAACTCACCTGTTCACCCCCTCTAGGTGATTTAGGTAGACAACTGAACATTTTCAAAGGGTCCATGTATGTTGTATACTGAGGGTAGCAATTTCCTCATCCATGGCGGCCTTCAAATGAGGAACAGTAAGAGCTTCCTGGTAGGTGCATGGAGTGGCAGTCGCAGAGATAGACAATGCAAATGCCCTGCGAGAAGGAGTGAGATGATCATATGAAACAACAGCAACCAGCGGGTGTAGGGTACACGTCTGCACCCCTTTGCGAAGAGTAATGGGAAGATCCAGGTTGGCGTGTTCTTCAGTGACCGGAGCATCCGTGGCGGAGAGAGCTGTCCCGGGAGTAGAGAGAGATGGCCACAGCGTGGAGGGAGAGAGTAGTGGTGATGAGGGAGAGGGAGGAGGAGATGGTGGAGGTGACGGTGGGAAAATCTTAATGGGAGTAGACATGGTGGAGGGGATGGTAGGAGAAGACGAAATAACCGGAGAGGGAGAGGGGTCAGAAAAGAAATAAGATGCATTCTCGAAGAAGGTCACATCCGCGGATACGTATTGCTTACGAAGAATGAGATCAAAGCAACAATAGTTGATGAGAAATTTTATAGTTTTAAATGTATCCAAACTATAATCTCAAATAGGCTAGCGTACCTATCAAAATATAGTATGAGAAATATCGTATTAGACTCGGGGCCTGTTGAGTACTTCTACTCACACAAATTGATATTATTTTATCGGAATATAAATTGAAGGTAAATTAAAACTAAAGCTAGAAAACAAACGAAAAGATAGCACTTGATCTAGAATCTCATTGGATTAAAATGAACCTTCATAAACATAAAGTACGCAAGACTCTTAAATTGCTCACTCGACCGTGGAGGTTCCTACAGTACAAAAGCGTCTCTCTCGAGCTCATGCTTTTGACTAACCTTAGGTTGATCGATTAAGACCTCTTGGCCAGTCGAAACCCCTAAGCTTGCTTTAGGCGGTGAACCACTCTGTTGGATTTGACTCCAATCCGGAGGATTTATGTCGTCCTCTCTTGAGGAGTGCAATCAACTCCTTTTATCTTTGAGCGATCTACTCGTATCCGCAACCTCTCGGTCATTTAAGATACGGATCTAGGATCGAAGAACATATCCGCGAAAAATGAATTCGATACCTTAAAAATCAAAGATAAATCGTTAGCGAGCAAAATAGAGAGCTTTACAATTTTGTGAAAAATAAACAAAGTTTATTTCATTCCAAAGTTAATCATGATCAAGTTCTTATGGAAATTTAGCTACTCATAATTTAAAAATATATTCAATCACTATGAAATAAAAGATTTCAATTGCATGAAAAGAAAATTTTAAACTATTTAGCAAATAAAATAAAATTGCATAAAATAAAACTAACTCCAAAGATATCCCGAAAATAAGCCACCCAAACCGATTTTCAACCTCAATGGTGGACTCCTCTCATCATTCCCCCTTGGCCATTATTTATAGGAAAAAAAGAAAGGATGAAAGACACATGCAAGGTTGGAAGACCAATAATTAAATATTATTGAAATATATGAAAAAACAACCAAATTAAATGGGGGAGTTTCATAGTTTATAAAGAGGAGATGAATGGTGGACATAATTACTAAAATTAAGATGAAGTTGAAACATCAAATATTTATCAAATATTTAAGAGGAGGTAAATGGAGGGAAGAGATAATGAAGAAGAATATAAAGTTGGTGGTTTCATGGAATAAAGAGGAGCTAGCGGTTTCTTGGAGAAATGAAGATGGGAAGTAAATGGTTATAGTAATAATAATAATAATTAAGTGCATGTATTTAACTGTGGAAGTTTTTAGAGAGAGAAAGGGGTGGTGATGTAGGTTGTTTGATGAGGTGGCGGCTTTGACATGAAAAGGTGATGGCGATGGCGTTGTGCATGAGAAAGATAAAAATAGTTGAATGTCGAAGACTTGCTTGGCGCCGGTCATTTTGAGAGTTGGCGATGATGGCGTGACGGCATCAATGCATAATAATATATTTGTCATGAGCTTGCATGAAGAAAAGCTGAATGGGTGGTTGCGACATGAAATTAATGCTTGATCTCCTTGAACGAGTGCAGCGAGACTTTGCCTTGGTTTCATGTAGACTGCATGAATTGCTCGGCCAACGCGACGACTTCGGTAAATATTTCTTTTGCAAACGTCGGGAGCGCGACCACGCCAATAAACCCACAAAAATAAATATATATAAAATTAGTAAACTAAAATATAAAATAAATGACTTGTAAATGAAAATATATCAATTATTATTAATTTTATATTAATTATTAAACTAAAATAAATACTAAAAATAGTTATAAATCCTACAAAAATAAATAAGGCTTAAATTATTTAACAGATATCAAAAAGATATAATTTATTAAACAGAATAAATAAAATATGATTAATTAAAACTAAATATTATAGCAAAAATACGCGTAAATATTTCTTATCAAATACCCCCATACTTAAGCTTTTGCTATTCCAGAGCAAAAATATGAGAAGTACTTATAAGATATTAATATAATTTTTAATCAAACTAAAAATTTATTAAATCAAAAGAAAGTTAAAAATAAAATTTTAGGGATTCAAAATTTTAAGTCCTAAAATATGAAAGTAAAATGTGAAGAGCTAAATATTTAACAAAGTTTTCTCTAACAAATTAATTAGAACTCAAAATTAAGTATTTAGCAAACAAAGTTAGATTAAAAATTATTAACACTTTTTCACTAAAAAGAAACTTAAAGGAAAATTTAAACTACTACTTATGCTCTCTTAAAATTTTAATTTAATTGTAAAGCAATAATATTGGCTATTGGGTTGGAAAAAAGAAAAAGGAAATTGAAGAGATCTTATATTGGGGGTGATGAATTTTATTCTCTCACCCCACACAAATTTTTTTTTTGATGTTTTTTTTTCTCTTCAAACAAAATTCCTTATGAGTAATGAATTTTATCCTCTTACTCTTTTTTTGGGTGCATATGTTTACCAAGGAATACTTGATTCCCATGACATATGATCTAACCAAAAGGGAAAAATTGCATATGTGTACCAGGGGATAATGAATTTTATCCTCTTATCCCCGTGACATATGATCTAATAAGAAAAATTAAAAACAAGGGAAGGCTAAACAATATTTAGATTAAATTAAAATAATTAGAGAGAAACTATAGTAAATTAAAATTTCCTAAGAATCTTGAAGCATAAGTGATTATAATTAAAATCTAGAAATTGTTTAACTAAGCACTATAAAATTGAAACTAATTTGAATTAAAAGAGAAAAAGGGCTAAATAGATTACTCTAAACAAATTTATTTCATAAATTTATTTCTTAAAATCAAATCGCCTAAAAATTAAATCTAACTAACTATGATGAAACAAAAAATTAGAAAATCAAAAATTACAGAAATTCTTATAAATTAACTCAAAATAAATTTCGAAAAAGTACAAAAATTTAAGCAGGGGTTTATTATATATATTTTTACTTTTTTTTCTATTTGTTTTTTATTTTTTATATTAAAAAGAAAAAAAAATTAATTTTTAAAGATTTTTCTATTCTTTTGTTTTAATTTTTAAAGATTTTTTTTTTCATTTTTTGTGATAAAAATAATAAATAAGAATCCACCCCCATACTTAAAAATAAACATTGTCCCCAATGTTTATAAATCAAGTAGGAGGGGGGAAAGAAAAATAAATTGTGAAAATTTTAAGAAAAATTCAAAAAAATTAAAAGATAAGCAAGGGGTGTCTCCCAAGAGCGCTTTTCTTTTTCCCGTCTTTAAGCTAGACGGTTATTTTTAGGAGAATGGAAAATAAAAATGTATGTGAAGGGGTAACTCCCTTAATTCACGCTTGGGTGAATACGCCAAAGACGCTCGCCCAGCGACTCCGCTTGTTTCTTGATCCTCCTTTTTTGAACATTTGACTTGAAAATGTAAATTCACATCACATATACATATCTGAGGTGATGTGAATTTCTGTAGATGAGCGCCAAATGGATCATTGACGACGTGTGATTGCAACGGCTCATCATCTTCATGAAATTCATTAGTTAAAGAAAAATCAAAAGTAAACGCATCAGAAAAATCTTCTCAAGGAGGAGGCTCTTGTGAAGTAATAAGATTAGGCTCGGGTTGTTTATTTTCTAAAATTAATTTTTCATCCGAAAATTTATTTAAAATAAAATCGTCGGAAGCGTCAAGTTCATAAATTTTCGCTCCTAAAAATTCATAAATTGTGCATGGAGATTCATTAATAGGAGGAAAATTGGGAGTAGTAGGAGGAGAAACATATTCTTCTTCTTCTCCTCCCTGCGCATCCATACACCTAACAAGCTCTTGAAATAAAAGTTGTTGTTCTTATTCGGTATAAACAACTACTGGGGTACATGAAGAGTCATGTTCCTCATTAGCGACATTATCCGAAGGAGAAGAAAAATCATTAAACGTAAGAAAATTCTCACCCAAATTTTGGGGGAAAGAATCAAATTGAAATTGAGAAGATTCCCCAAAATTAAGAGAGAGAGCGTGCGGTGCGTAAGAAGAAGAACAAAAATTAGGATCTAAATAATTGTTCTCATAACTCGAAAAGTTTTTCGGTTGATCTTGCGAACAAGAAAAACCAAAATCCGAGTTAGAAGTAAAATTATTTAAATCAAAATAATTATTCGCATTTGAAAAATTATTTTCATGAAAAAAAAGTGAATTGGAAAAATTAGTTTCATGAAAATTTGAAGCAGAATTAGCATCAAAGTGAGGATAATTGTTAATTTCAAAATTATTTTCGTAGTACAATTTTTTATAATAATTATAATAACAATTATCACTATGATGAGGAGCACCATAATAAGAACAAGAAATTTGACGCTGTCTTGCGGCTTGCAAAATATTGAGTTGATTTTGAAGCACTGCAATTTTGGCGGCCAAATGCGATAACATTTTTTTATAAAAGGAAAATAAAACAACCGTTACCTAATAGAAATGAATTTGAAAAAGAAAATAAAAAAGAATTGGGGAAAGAGAAAGAGAGTGATAAAAGTAATAAAATTTGCGTTTTGAAAATATCAACAAAATGTCCCGGGCAACAGCGTCAAAAACTTGATGAGAAATTTTATAGTTTTAAAATGTATCCAAACTATAATCTCAAATATGCAAGCGTACCTATCAAAATATAGTATAGGAAATATCGTATTAGACTCGGGGCCTGTTGAGTACTTCTACTCACACAAATTGATATTATTTTATCGGAATATAAATTGAAGGTAAATTAAAACTAAAGCTAGAAAACAAACGAAAAGATAGCACTTAATCTAGAATCTCATTGGATTAAAATGAACCATCATAAACATAAAGTACGCAAGACTCTTAAATTGCTCACTCGACCGTGGAGGTTCCTACAGTACAAAAGCGTCTCTCTCGAGCTCATGCTTTTGACTAACCTTGGATTGATCGATTAAGACCTCTCGGCCAGTCAAAACCCCTAAGCTTGCTTTAGGCGGTGAACCACTCTATTGGATTTGACTCCAAGCCGGAGGATTTATGTCGTCCTCTCTCGAGGAGTGCAATCAACTCCTTTTATCTTTGAGCAATCTACTCGTATCCGCAACCTCTCGGTCATTTAAGATACGGATCTAGGATCGAAGAACATATCCGCGAAATATGATTTAGATACGTTAAAAATCAAAGATAAATCGTTAGCGAGCAAAATAGAGAGCTTTACAATTTTGTGAAAAATAAACAAAGTTTATTTCATTCCAAAGATAATCATGATCAAGTGCTTATGGAAATTTAGCTACTCATAATTTAAAAATACATTCAATCACTATGAAATAAAAGATTACAATTGCATGAAAAGAAAATTTTAAACTATTTTGCAAATAAAATAAAATTGCATAAAATAAAACTAACTCCAAAGATATCCCGAAAATAAGCCACCCAAACCGATTTTCAACCCCAATGGTGGACTCCTCTCATCAATTCCCCCTTGGCCATTATTTATAGGAAAAAAAGAAAGGATGAAAGACACATGAAAGGTTGGAAGGCCAATAATTAAATATTATTGAAATATATGAAAAAACAACTAAATTAAATGGGGGAGTTTCATAGTTTATAAAGAGGAGATGAATGGTGGACATAATTACTAAAATTAAGATGGAGTTGAAACATCAAATATTTATCAAATATTTAAGAGGAGGTAAATGGAGGGAAGAGATAATGAAGAAGAATATAAAGTTGGTGGTTTCATGGAATAAAGAGGAGCTAGCGGTTTCTTGCAGACATGAAGATGGGAAGTAAATGGTTATAGTAATAATAATAATAATTAAGTGCATGTATTTAACTGTGGCAGTTTTTAGAGAGAGAAAGGGGTGGTGATGTAGGTTGTTTGATGAGGTGGCGGCTTTGACATGAAAAGGTGATGGCGATGGCGTTGTGCATGAGAATGATAAAAATAGTTGAATATCGAAGACATGCTTGGCGCCGGTCATTTTGAGAGTTGGCGATGATGGCGTGGCGGCATCAATGCATAATAATATATTTGTCATGAGCTTGCATTAAGAAAAGCTGAATGGATGGTTGCGACATGAAATGCTTGATCGCCTTGAACGAGTGCAGCGAGACTTTGCCTTGGTTTCATGTAGACTGCATGAATTGCTCGGCCAACGCGACGACTTCGGTAAATATTTCTTTTGCAAACGACGGGAGCGCGACCACGTCAATAAACCTACAAAAATAAATATATATAAAATTAGTAAACTAAAATATAAAATAAATGACTTGTAAATGAAAATATATCAATTATTATTAATTTTATATTAATTATTAAACTAAAATAAATACTAAAAATAGTTATAAATCCTACAAAAATAAATAAGGCTTAAATTATTTAACAGATATCAAAAAGATATAATTTATTAAACAGAATAAATAAAATATGATTAATTAAAACTAAATATTATAGTAAAAATACGCGTAAATATTTCTTATCAATAGTCTTTTTGAGTAGTTGAGTAACCCAAAAAGACACACTTGGTGACATGTTAGTCGAGTTTGTCATGAGTGGCGGAAGGAGCGTGCACAAAAGCAGTGCACCCAAAGATACGCAGAGAGGGAGGAAACGGATCCTTGTCCGGATAGAGAATGGAGAATAGGGTTTGTTCGTGGAGAACTATGGGCGGAATGTGATTAATGAGGTAACAGGAGATGAGAACAGCATAGCCCCAATAGGAGCGAGGAACCTGCATTTGTGCCATCATAGTGCGAGCAACATCGAGGAGATGATGGTTTTTACGTTCCGCCACCCCATTTTATTGTGAGGTATAGACACAACTAGTTTGATGAGTAATACCATGTTGCATATAGAAAAAGGAGAAAGCAATACTAAGATATTCCTTAGCATTGTCAGAGCGAAAAATTTTAATTGACATATCAAACTGATTCTTAATCATATTATAAAACGATGTTCATACAGAAAAGTGTTCGGAACGATCCTTTAAAAGATACACCCACGTAAACCTAGAGAAATCATCAATAAAGGTTACAAAATATGAACTATCCCGACCTATGGTAAGGGTAGGAGCAGGACCCCAGATGTTGGAGTGAACAAGATCAAATGGCCGGGAAGATCCACGACCTTTCTTCGGTGGGAAGGACGAGCGGCAATGCTTGCCAAGCTGACAGGCATCACAGTTAAGAGGAGGACTCTGCGAAGGAAGGTGGGGCATAAGCTGAAGAAGAAGTCGTGGAGGAGCATGACCAAGAAGGAGGTGTCACTGGAGAAGATCAGTAGAAGATGAGGAGAAGGCAGATAGTGTAGAGACGTTGTTGAGGAAGTAAAGGCCACCGCTCTCAGTCCCAGTAACAATCATCTGTTTGGAGCCTGGATCCTGAAAAGAACAAGTAGTAGAAGTGAATGTGACGGAGCATTGTAGTCGCTTGCAAAGAGAAGTAATAGATAACAAGTTGCAATGGAACTTGGGCACATAGAGGGTGTCCGTCAAGCGAAGAGACGGAGTGACTTGAATAACTCCTATTCCATTGACCAGTGAGGGAGAGCCGTCTGCAATAAGGACCGGGGGCAACAAATCATGTTGTTCTAGGAGAGAAAAACATTGTGGATTGCCGGTCATATGATTGGTAGAACTAGAGTCGATCAGTCATTTACCTTGAGTAGCAACGTGGGCACTACCTGAAGATGTGACCACGGAGGCGGAGAGCTTCGAAGAGGAAGTGGATGTGTCTCCAGATGGTCGAAGATGAGGATGCTTCTTCCAACAATGATCAACCATGTGGACAGTGCATCCACAGTGAGAGCAGAGAAAGCGGGAAGCACTATGTTCGCTGGATGGGAGATGGCGGCCACTAGAGCCACTTCGCTGAGTATGGTGAGTGGAGTTGTTTGGTTGAGGCGGGGAGGAAAACAGAGGACGTTGTAGCAGAGAGGTAACAGCGGTAATGCGGGTAGCAGTGGCATCTAGGGTGGGAGACTCTGCCTTGCAAAGGATTTGCTGATGGATCATGTCATACGACTCAGGAAGTCATAGAAGATAACACAAAACCAGAAGTTCCGGGAAGTGTTTGTGTTGCTCAACAAGATCTGCACAGGATAACAAGATCTGCACTTCGTGATCGTGATCACACACTCGCTGCTTCGCGAGAAGGAAGGTGAAGGAGACACTCCAATACGGGTAGTTGGGACTGATGAGTTTGAAAACGGTGCTAAGGTTTCCTGAAGGAGTGGGAGGAGTAGGAGGAGGAGCGGTAATGGGATTAGTGGTGGTAGAGATATCAGAGGTTTCCATAGAAGAGAGCAGCGAGAAGAATAAGTTGTGGCTAGGAGGAGAGGTCATGGCGACAAAGAGCAGGTCGCGGCTAGAAAAGGATGGCACGACAACTAGGTACATGTTGCGGCAAGAAAAACAGGTTGTGATGACTTAAGAACTAGTCGTGGTGATGAAGAAGAGGAGCGGCTAGAAAAGGAGGGTGCGGCGACTAAGCACAGGTCGCTGCAAGAAGAACAGGTCATGACGACTTAATAACAGGTCGCAGCGAGAAGAAAGAGGAATCAAAGAGGTCACGCACACAAAGGTCAACGGCAAGGAGCGAAATAAACCGCGCGAACAGTGTGAAAGCAGGTGGAACAAACAAGTCTCGAAGACAGGTCGCGATAAGAAGAAATAAGCCGAGCGGATAGATAGGGCTCACAGAATCAGGAGGAAAAGATCGAGTCCTCTGATACCACGTGCGAACAGAAAACAAACAGGCCGAAAGTTTGGAGTAATAAATTTTATTATCCAAAAAAGGTGTGTATTACAAAGGTATAGCCTCCCTTTTATAGAATGGAGGAGATGAGAGAGATTATAAATAAGCAATGTGGGATATATAATTACACGTATATGAGGCTTTACAAATAAACAAACCGAACAAGTCATGCGGTTAGACGAGTAGGCTAACCGCTCGACATCCAACAGAAGGAGAGAATAAGCGCCATAGAGAACAAGCTGCCACTGGAGACTGCTAGATCGCTGGTCTCAAAGTCACCAGAGACAAACCGCCAGACTGCCCGGCCTACAAACAACAATAGGCCGGCAGACAAGCAGCTGATATAAACTGCCAGACCGCCCGGACTTTGAACTGCAACAGGCCGCCCGGTCTCCATACCGCAACACTCCTTAGGAAGGATTTCGACGTCATCTTCCTTAGGAGGAACGTCGACACGCTCTTGCCAGTTCTCGCTGGGAAGGGTAGTTCTCGCATTCTATACTCTTAAAGATTATAAGTTCTAGAAAATTCTAACTTATGATATTTCTGTTGGGGTGCGATATCTCCCCCTTAACCTCCCATCTCCCGGCAGCACGACATCTTCTGCCGAGATGGCCCGTGTGGAAGCCGCCGCAGCAGCTTGTAGAAGCACGTTGAAGCCGCTACCGAAATCAAGCGACAAAAAGTGGAGGCCTGACGCACCACCATCTTCGCCTCCTTCCAAGAAACCATCAACATCCGAGAAACCAGCAGCTACCGAGAAGTCAAAAGCTTCTGAGAGGCCAAAACCTACCGAGAGGCCAAGACCTGCCGAGAAGCCAAAGGTTGTTGAGAAACCCACAAATGCCGAGAAGCTAACCACTGCTAATCCCGGTAAGGTCAAGGAGATTATTATTGATTCTCCTAAAAGTGTCGTCGGCAGTGTGGTGAAGAGGGAGGGACAAACCGGTGGGACCTCGGCACAGGAGAAACCAGAACCCAGGGCCCAAAGGAACGTTATCCTGGGTGAGGATGTGCTGAACGACAACAAAGAGCCCCTGTTGGTGTGGGATCGAAGTGCCAACAGGGCCTCTATCTCTATTATGCTCCCTTCTTGGCAGGAAGGTGATACTGTCTCAGGCCAGGCTTATGTATTGGCCTTCGGCATATATGGGCGGGACAGCGCCACCTACTATGATATGGAATTAATAAAGTCACTCGCCTATGAGAGGTCATGGGACCAACTCCGCGCCCTCGAGCCTGTGCATATGTCAGGGCATCGTAGCATCTTCCTTGCGCTTTAACTGTCGGATGTTAGCGCAACGTGATCCTCTCTCTGCTCAGCGGTGAAAAAGCTGAAGGAGGAGCTCGCGGCCTCCGAGAAGGATTTTGCCATGTGAGATGCGGGAGTGGTAAATTCTTACTCCCTTGTTTGTATATTCGCCAAAATGTTTACTCTCCCCCTGATCCGTGGTCATTTTGCAGGATGTCACGACCGTTGCTATGAAGGACGCGCGTATCGATCGTCTAGAGGATGAGAACAGACGGATAAGCAGCCAAAATGAGCAGTGGATTGACTCGCTGATTCCTCCTCCCCCGGGCGAGAAGAAGGAGGCCCTATTGTATACTCAACATGAGATTGACCTGATGATGTGGGAGCATGCCATCATGAGAGCTAGGTACGCACTACAGATGATGCAACTGGCCGACTTCCTTAATAGTGACGGTTAGAAGGTGATGGCTGAGATCTTGATGCTGAAGCTCTTCCAGCCTGTTCCCGGCCGAGATCTTGATTCTGGCAAGAGCGAGCATTCGGCCTTGTTTCCTTGAGGCTCTTGACTCCCCCCATTTTGTTTTCGCTTGTACTTTTCCTTTCGAGCCTTTCCCCCTTTAGTTGATGTTACTATCTTGGATAAATGAAATACATTGTTATAAAAATTCTCATCTCTTCTTTTTTTTTTCTTCGTGATGTTGAGTAACATAGGACTTTGAAATGAATTCGACTTACGCTCCTGCTTAAACCCAAGGTCGGAACATCTTGCGACCACTTAAGCCGACTTTTGCTTAGGATTAGACTTCGTGCAGCTCTCGCCCTTTTAGCCCATGCACGTACAAGTTCTTGGGCCTGTGAGAGCGAGCTCTTGGCACTCGCATTGGCTTACCCTCTTCAGACTGGCGTGATCCCCTTACTTGGCAAGATATTCCCAAGACCTTATCCTTTCTTTAAACAAAACCTTAGAATTCGGACCTATTTTATTGGTGAGATTAGTTGAGGACTTGCCTTGAAAACTTCGTCCACAGAGGACTCCCGCCCTGTCAGTTGGGTGAAAGCCTGACAGCCGAAGCAATTCTAGATAGCCCTGGAACAAGGGTCCTACTTTCCCTTGATCAACCATCGGGCGCTACCACCGGCCCAATCAGCTAGGTGAGAGCTTGACGTCGGATGTTGAGCATCAACCGGACTCAGCCCCAGGGTCAAAATGACGTCCAACGGGGATCCCGACCCTGCCAGCTAGGTGGAAGCCTGACAGTAGGAGCATCCCAGGACCTAACCCCAGAGCGAGAAGATATTCCTTTGGCCAACCTCTGGGCGCTACCACCGACCCAATCAGCTAGGTGAGAGTCTGACGACGGATGTTGAGCATCAACCAGACTCAAACCCAGGGTCATAATGACGTCTAACGGGGATACCAACCCTGCCAGCTAGGTGGAAACCTGACAACGGGAGCATCCCAGGACCTAACCCCAGAGCGAGAAGATATTCCTTTGGCCAACCTCTGAGCGCTACCACCAGCCCAATCAGCTAGGTGAGAGCCTTACGACAGATGTTGAGCAACAACCGGACTTAGCCCTATGGTCAAAATGACGTCCAGCGGGGATCCTGGCCCTGCCAGCTAGGTGGAAGCCTGACAGCGAGAGCATCCTGGGACCTAAACCAAGAGCAAGAAGATATTCCTTTGGCCAACTTCAGGGCACTACCACTGGCCCGATCAGTTAGGTAAGAGCCTGACAGTGGATGTTGAGCATTAACCAGACTCAGCCCCAAGGTCATAATGATGTCCAACATGGATCGTGGCCCTGCCAGCTAGGTGGAAGCCTGATAGTGACAGCATTCCGGGACCTAACCCCATAGCGAGAAGATGTTCCTTTGGACAACCTCCGGGCGCTACCACCGGCTCAATCAGCTAGGTGAGAGTCTGTTGGTGGATATTGAGCATCAATCAGACTAAGCCCTAGGGTGATAACGACATCCAATGGGGATCCCGACCCTGCCAGCTCGGTGGAAGCCTGACAGCGGGAGCATCCCGGGACCTAAACCTAGAGCAAGAAGATATTCCTTTGGCCAACCTCCTGGCATTACCACCGGCCCAATCAGCTAGGTGAGAGCCTGTTTGTAACACCCCAAATTTTCCGATAATTATTTAATCCTCTTGAGGGCGTCATTATGACATAATGGGCGTTATGTTAACGTGGAGTTGACGGCGCGACGCCGTTAAGGAATTTTCACGTTCGTTCAGCCGAGTCGGCCAAATTCTCGAATTGTTGTTGTAATTGAAAAATTTTGCATTTGGAAATTAAGTTAAATAATTTTGGACTTGCTCGTCAAGTTTCATCGCGATCCGAGCGATATTCGAGGCTTGGAGATTTTCCTTAGTTTTGTGAAATTTATGTTCGCCGTAGACTTTGAAAATTTATATCTCAAGAATGACTTGTCGGATTTTGGTTTTGACTTCGTCGTTGTGTTCGTAGCGTTAGTGTTCGCCTACAGTGCGAGTTTCATTTAATTCAGCGCGCGTTCGGGCCTCCGTTTTGAACTCGTGATTCCTTATTTAAAAAAAATATATAAATATGATTATTTTAATATTAAAGAACTGTTCAAAAATGTCATTTACTATTCATTTCTATTGTTTGATTTTTTCGATATATTTGTAAATTTCACTATTCATGCAATATTCTTCTCGAGTACCGCAGCATTTACAGCAGTATTCTTCTCAAGTACAGCAACCTTCTTCTCAAGTACAGTAGCATTATTCTCGAGTACAACACCATTCTTCTCGTGTAAAATATTTCTTGTTCTCGAGTGCCTGTTTTCCTCTTCTCGAGTACTTCTAAATTTGTTTTCGGATAGTCTGCAGCCCTTCTCGAGAATTCTGTTCCAGTCTGCATTCGGGCGCCGTTTTGAGGTCAAAATGGTGTGGCATAAATCATGGTTAACATAAAATTTGTTCGTCTCGACGAGATCTACAACTTTTATGTTGAGCACTTTTCGATTTGAAGCCATTATAAATCTCTATTTTTATTTTTCGTGCGTCCGCACCTAAATCGTCCATTTTTTCTTCCTGTTTAGATAAAATAATTTATAAACACGTGTATATATACATATATATAAGTTTATACTCTGATACCTATGGATAATTATGAAAGATAACTTCATCTTACTCCTTATGATAGACTGAACCGAAACCAGAGCGGCGAATCCCTCCCATTCGGGAATCTTCCGGTGGCCGCTGACGGAGCTCCGATGCTCGAAATTTACAACTGATTATAGATCTGGAAAGCTCTCGTCTAGAGCTACGCCATCGTGGTAAAATCTTCCCCTTTCCTTGGGATTTTCCAGCTTGTGTTTTTGTCCCTAACCTCTATTTCGGCTATTTCTTGTTATATTTCGACTTCCGTCGTCTTCTTTAGCCCGATCTGCAACATGGAGTGGTTCGGAGGACCTTTCTTGTAAAACCGAGGCAAGTGGTGTTCTAGTCTTCTCTCTTTCTCACTTCCTCTTTATTTTTCCATATTTTGTTGAGTTTGTCATGTTTATATTTCATTGAAACTTATCTCTAAATTTCATTGTGACTTGTCTTTAAATTTCTAAGTTATTTCATTGAACATTTACCCCCTAATTCTTGTTCTGTAGTTTTGGTAAACCCATTTGTTTGTCCTGCCACTTTAATTATCGAGTCATGTAGATCATTGCAACACCTAGTGCGTCTCATTGTTTTGATTATACTATACTTTGTTTGACCTTTAAAATGTCCTTATGCAGTCCATTTTGTTGGTTAACCTTGATTCTATGATGAATAAAAGGAAGCTCTGCAAGTATAATTACGTAACTAAAGAAACACAGATGGTCTGTGCGCATTGGGGTTTCTCCCTCTACATAGTGCCTTGTGGTTGAGAATGTGCGCATTGTGGATTTTCATCTCTGGCACATTAACTCTGTGCGCATTGGGGTTTCTCCCTCAGCATGATGTCTGTTGGCTGGGTTTGTGAGCGTTGTGGACCCTTCTCCCCAGCAAAGTACTTTTTATTGTTGAGCTGATCAGTCTCATTTTTTTATTGATGAATAACATGAATATTAATGAAAAATGAAAGTATGAACTTCTGATGTTTGTTACTCTGTTCTGTCTAGTTGATGTGATTAGCCATTCTTGCTCGGCTAGATTTACTATTTGCTCACTTTTACACTGTTGCTGACCTTTTGTTGCAGTCGTGTTATAGATTTTATTTAATTTGAGGTTTGTTTAGTCTGCCCTTACTTTTTGCACCATTTATAATTTGCTTCTGAGGTGTTCTTCTTTTGAATGCCTCAGGATCAGGGCAGTAGCAGGTTTAGCTGACCGTGTTGTGCTTCTGGTGCTGCAGGTTGCTGCAACCGTTTGTTTCCACCTCAGAGCTTTGAGGTAGTTGACTTTGTTTAGACTTGTTAATTTTTACTATAGGTTCGTGTCAGTTGTTGACGCTCATAGTCTTTACTTTTTTGTGATAGTCGACTTGCTGCTTTTACTGCTGTTAATTTTTACCTGTTTTTACTTGCTCTCTAGGAAGGATTTATGTTAGGATGTATTTAATTATTTTAAAGGATACAAAACTGCATTTTGGAATATTTGCATGACATATTCTTTTGTGCAAAAATCTACTACTTTTGTGTGTTATAAAAGTCTTATATATATATTAAATGTAAAAGTCACATCATTATTATAATATGCTAGACCTTCATTCTCATATAGGATAACAAATGAATCAACTCAGTATTTTCTGCCGCGTGAAACCTATATATTTTCTCACCTTTGGACTAGTGATCCACCCGACCGAGGGACACGGTCAGGAACTCAAATAACTTATACGTATTGTTTATACCTAAATTTCATAAAACTTTTACATGATGTAAATGTGAGGACGAGTAGCCTGAGCGTCTGCAGATGTTGCATGCACGGTGTGGCATCATGACGCGTACTTTCTGTACTTTGAAATATTTTTGAATACGGAGAAAATGTGGGTTGTGATAGTTGGTATCAGAGAGAGGTTTTGCAATAGGGTTAGTTGGTTTGGCAAGCTAGTCGGACAACTTTCCCTTAAGCAAAACTCTATCGTATCATTTCATTGCATACACACACTGATATGTTATCAGTAGTTCTTAATCGAAGCATGAACACTACACTCATAGCATGATAAAAAGTATACGGGGCATATTATGTAGTATGGGATGCATTATATGTGTTTGTATATGGATCCACCATAGGTGGCAACATGTGATAGTTATGTAGTATGGGATGCATAACCATCATCACATGGATGCCCATTAGCACGTTTACTTTTCTTCATTACATACAATATTATGTAGTATGGGATGTATAACATTGTATGTGTATGCCGCTCATAACATTCACTAAGGCCATTTTAGAATGCATAGCACTGCATACATAACATACCATTGCATGAGCATACGTGCCAAGTTAAAGATCTGCATGATGACATATGTACACCCATGATTTGAGATTAAATTTAAACATTCACGCATTCATATTATAGGCACAAGTTGGAGGCATAACATCATTTTATGATTTTCTAGAGCAAGGTAACAGCAAGAGCAAGTATCTATTCGTTTACGATCTGATCCGCGTTTGTTTGTTCCTGAGCTGATCTGAGTCAGGGTATTCTAGTTTTATAGCTTCAGTGTCTTAAGCTATGTCTTTGATATGTTGTTTGCTCGTATCTATAAAATATGACCTCGAAATAGTTTGCTAAGGGAATATTTTCCCAATTTGAGATGTCTTAGACAAGGTTTGCCTAGGTATCCGTTTGTTTTGTAGAAATGCCGCCTAAATGCATTGCAACGAGGTCGACTCCCGACTCGGAGGGCGAGTCTTCTGGTGCCCAGAGTGAGGTAGTGATCGAAGGGATGTGGCAAAGTAATGAGGCCCTGACAAGGTAGATGGTGGACATGCAATCTCAGATACAATTATTGTTGGTTGTCATCGTCGGGCAGCAGACTAGAGCTCAAGACCCTGCTGTGGGCCAAACTATTCCTACTCCTCATGCTGCTCTAGTTCCCCCAATCGTATTGCTGCCTGAGATGAATTTCATTTCTCACTTCCAGCGACTTGGACCACCTTTGTATGATGGTAGAGTAGACTTCATGACATTGGATGACTGGATCATTGCCATGGAAGAAATGTTTTCTTATTCTGGCGTTTCCTCCGATCAAAAGATGATGATTGCGGCGTATCAGCTCAAGGGACTTACGAAGAGTTGGTGGATCAGAGAAAAAGAGAATCTTTCTGATGGGTGCTCGTGGGAATCATTTAAGAGTATGTTATAAAAGAAGTTTTTGCCATCGGTTGAGCAAGACCGTCTAATGAATAACTTTTTACACCTGAAGCAGAGGCAACTCACTGTTAGGTAGTATGAGATCGAGTTTACAAGCTCAGTCGTTTCGCCCTAGATCTGGTAGCATGCGAAGAAGGCAGAGTGAAGTGTTTCCTGGGTGGTCTAAGGTACGACATCCAGCAGTTGGCTAGCGCATATAAGTCTGAGACATTTGCAGAAGTAGTCAAAGCTGCCTTGAAGGTTAAGGCGATAGAAAATGCGAAGAATCGTGGATTGCATGCGAATAAGGACAAGAGGAAATTTGACGATGGAGGAAGTGATAGGGCATCTAGCCCTGCAGTGAAGAAGGATAGAAGGGAAGCGTGTAGCTTCTATGGTAAGCCAGGACACCTTTTTGAGAAGTGCTTTAAGAGACTGGATGCGTAGAAGCTGTCTCAGGTACAAGCGATTCAGGATGCACCAAAGGGAGGCCTTGTCTGTACTTATTGCCAGAGGAGTGGGAACGATGTGGCCCATTGTCACAAGAAGGCCGGAGCTTGTTTTCTCTGTGTCTAGAAAGGGCACATGAAGGCTAATTGCCCGCAGAGCCAGCCTGCGGTGCATGCAGTTCTGTTGCAGACTCTACCGCCATCCCTGCCTCTCGTGGACAAAGGAAAAGGAAAGTTGAATGTTCTGACCAAGGAGGAAGCCCAATCTTCGACTCAAGCGATCTCAAGTTAGTCTCTGACTCAGCTAGTAATCTTTTTTGGCAGATTTATAGTTTTCGCATTTTAGTTGCGCGCGTTATGTATTTAGGTAAATTTAAGGTGAAGAATAAGTGGGCGCGTGTTTTGTTCGATTCGGGTGCTACTCACTCCTTTGTGGCGACGAGTTTTGTAGACCGACATCGCTTGGCACTCGACCAGTTAGACTCCTCCCTAAACATCAAATTCCCTTCGGGAGAGCTGGTGATGTCAAGTAAGGGTATCCAAAAATGCCCCATCCTCCTAGGTGGTTTTTTAGCCTTTGCGGATCTGAAGGTGCTAGATTTAGTAGACTTTGACATGATTTTGGGCATGGACTGGCTGTCCAGCTACGATGTCGTCATTCAGTGCAAGCATAAGCGCTTGGATTTCAAAGGTGATAATGGCCAGCCCATGAGTGTGTTTGGTTTGCCGCTTCAGGAATCTCCGATCATTTTTGTGGTACGTGCTCGCAAATGTCTAGAGTCTAGCTATGATTCTTTCCTTGTCTCCATTTCTGTTCTGGAAGCTGCACCGGTTGTGCCTCGGGTTGAGGATGTTTCTGTGGTGCATGAGTTTCTGGATGTCTTTCCTATTAGTCTTCCTGGACTTCCTCCTGAGAGAGAGGTGAAGTTTGCTATAGACCTTGAGTCAGGAACTCGCCCTATTGCAAAGGCACCGTACCATATGGCGTCGCGTGAGTTAGAGGAGCTTTGTACTCAACTTTATGAGTTATTGCAGTGCGGTTTTATTAGACCCAGTACTTCCCCCTGGGGTGCACCAGTTCTCTTCGTGAAGAAAAAGGATGGAACGATGAGGCTATGCATAGACTATCGAGAGCTAAATAATATGACCATTAAGAAAAGATATCCGTTGCCTAGGATCGATTACTTGTTCGATCAGTTGCGAGGTAGTTCCGTGTTCTCAAAGATTGACCTCCGTTCTAGTTACCATCAGTTAAGAATCTGTGAGTCAGACATTCCGCGAACTACTTTTCGTTCCCGATATGGTCACTTTGAATCTCTGGTAATGTCGTTTGGATTAACGAACGCACTGTCAGCTTTTATGAGCATGATGAACAAGGTGTTCAAGTATTTTATGGATAAGTTCGTAGTTGTATTCATTGATGATGTCCTGGTTTATTCCAAAAATACAGAAGAGCATGTCATGCACTTACGCTTGGTCTTGGCTACTCTAATGGAGCACAAGCTGTATGCGAAGCTTAGCAAGTGCGAGCTCTGGTTGTCTCAGGTGTCATTCCTAGGACACATTGTAAGCAAGGATGGTATCTCAGTAGACCCCGTGAAGATAGCCGTAGTCTTGGATTGGAAGAGACTTACATCACCTAAGGAGATAAGGAGCTTCTTAGGGTTGGCAGGTTACTACAGAAGATTTGTGAAAGGATTCTCTATGCTCCCTGTGCCATTGAGCATGCTTACGCAAAAGAGCGCAACGTTTTTTTGGAGTGATGTCTGTGAGGAAGCTTTTCAAGAGCTCAAGAGGAGATTGTGTTCTGCTCCAGTTTTGGCATTACCTGTGGAAGGAGTAGAGTATGATGTTTATGTGGATGCCTCGCGAGTTGGACTCAGTTGCGTGTTGATACAGGACGACAAAGTGATTGCATATAGATCGAGACAATTGAAGGTGCCTGAAAATAATTATCCTATGCACGACTTGGAATTTGATGCCGTCATTTATGCTTTAAAGTTGTGGAGACATCTTTTGTATGGAGTGTCGTGTAAAATTTATTCGGACCACAAAAGTTAAAAATATGTCTTCACTCAGAAGGAATTGAATTTATGCCAGCGTAGATGGCTAGAGTATGTTGCAGACTACGAAGTCGATATCCTTTATCATCCCGACAAGGCTAATGTAGTGGCGGATGCATTAAGGCGGAAGCCCGCACATATCTTTAACCTCTCGGTGCAATCCCTTGTTGAAGAGTTTTTGCTCATGGACATTACCGTGGGTAATAGTGCTTCGCCGAGTAGCTTGGAGGTAGGAGAGCCTTCATGGATTACTCTCACTAGGCAACATCAGAAAGACGATCCTGATTTGTAGCACCTCCACTGTAGGACTGAGAAATGGGAGTTACCTGACTTTTCAACTGATGACGTTGGTACCCTAAAGTATCGCGGCAGATATTGTATTCCCGCTGTTGGGGACATCTAAGTAAGAATATATAGTGAATCACATGGTTCAAGTGTTGCTTATCATCCTGGTTCCACTAAAATGTACTGAGATTTGAAGTGAATTCTTTGGTGGGCAGGTATGAAGAACGACATCGCAAGATTTGTATCTGAATGTTATACCTGCCAGCATGTCAAAGCTGATCATAAAAGGCCAGGTGATAAGTTAACGCCTTTAGACATACCGAGTTGGAAATGGGAGAGTTTATCCATGGATTTCATAACCGGTTTGTCGAGATCTCCCCGAGGATATGATGCAGTGTGGGTTATCGTGGATAGATTAACCAAGTGTGTCCACTTTGTGTCATTGATTATTATATGGAACAGATAACTGAGCTTTATCTGGACGAAGTCATCAGGTTGCATGGTGTGCCTACGTGTATCGCGCCAGATAGAGATTCCCGGTTCATATCTTGTTTCTGGCAATGCTTGCAAGGAGCTCTAGGTACCGACCTTAGTTATTCTACTGCCTATCATCCTCAGATAAATGGTCAGACAGAGAGAGTGAATCAGATCTTGGAGGATATGATTAGATGCTATATTCTAGACCATGGTGGGGCTTGGGATAAACTCCTCGGACTGATGCAGTTCGTATACAATAACAACTACTGGGAGAGTTTGTAGATGGCGCCCTTTGAAGATTTATATGGAAGGTGTTGTCGAACTCCTCGATTTTGGGCAGAAGTTGGTGAGAATCCTTTGCTTAGTCCGGAAGCGCTGGAGGATATGAGCATTTCAGTGACGCATATTCGTGAAAAGCTGAGGATGGCTCAGGAGCGATATGAAAAGTATGTAAATCAGCGCAGAGTTGATCTGGAATTTACAGTTGGGGATATGGTATTTCTGAAGGTCTCTCTGATGCCAGGTTTTAAGAGATTTTGAAGGAACCATAAGCTAGATCTCAGGTATGTGGGACCTTTTCAGATTCTGGAGCGCATCAGAGTTTCTGCCTTGAATTGCCTGATTATTTCCCTGGTGTTCACGACGCGTTTCACATGAGCCAGTTGCGAAAGTGTGTACGTAGTGATCGGCATGTCCTTGACTCAGTGCCCCAATTGCAGCCTAATCTCATGTATATCAAAGAGCCTGTCTGTATTCTTGAGACGCAAGATAGTGTGCTAAGAAAGAAGACAATTCTGATGGTTAAGGTTCTCTGGCGCAATCAGGATGGTAGAGGTGCAACTTGAGAATTGGAATCTGCAATGAGAGAGTCTCATCCTCAGCTGTTCTCTTAGTCTTCCCTGGTTAGTATTCTTGTTTAATGAATTATCATATCATGTCTCTCCCTCTACCCTCACGTTTCGTTTTGTGTTCCATGTTTCAGGACAAAACTTCCTTTTTTTCAGGGGTGACTGTAACGCCCCAGATTTTCCTACAATTATTTAACCCTCTTGATGGCGTCATTATGACGTAAGGGGCATTACGTTAACGTGGAATTGACGGTGCGACGTCGTTAAGGCATTTTCGCGTCCGTTCGGTCGTGTCGGCCAAATTCTCGAATTCTTGTTGCAATTGGAAAATTTTGCATTTGGAAATTAAGTTAAATAATTTTGGACTTGCTCGTCAAGTTTTGTCGCGATCCGAGCATAATTCGAGGCTCAACGATTTTCCGAAGTTTTGTGGAATTTATGTTCGCCGTAGACTTTGAAAATTTTTATCTCAAGAACGGCTTGTCGGACTTCGCCGTTGTGTTCGTAGCGTCAGTGTTCGCCTACGGTGCGAGTTTCATTTAATTCGACGCGCGTTCGGGCCTCCGTTTTGAACTTGTGTTTTCTTGTTCAAAAAATATATAAATATGATTATTTTAATATTAAAGCACTGTTCAAAAATATCATTTACTATTCATCTCTATAGTTTAATTTTTTGCATATATTTGCAAAATTCACTGTTCATGCAATATTCTTCTCGAGTACAGCAGCATTCTTCTCGAGTACATCCATATTCTTCTCGAGTACAACAGCCTTCTTCTCGAGTACAACAACATTCTTCTCGAGTACAACAACATTCTTCTCGAGTAAAATATTTCTTTTTCTCAAGTGCCTGTTTTCCTCTTCTCAAGTACTTCTAAACTTGTTCTCGAGTAGTCTGTAGCTCTTCTCGATAATTCCGTTCCAATTTGCGTTTGGGCACGTTTTGAGGGTCAAAACGGTGTCGTATAAAAAAATGGTTAACATAAAATTTGTTCGTCTCGACGAGATCTACAACTTTCATGTTGAGGACCTTTCGATTTGAAGCCATCAAAAAGCTCTATTTTCATTTTCCAAGCATTTGCACCTAAATCATCCGTTTTTTCTTTCTGTTTAGACAAAATAATTTATAAACACGTGTGTGTGTGTGTGTGCGTGTGTGTGTGTGTATATATGGGGCATATACTGTGCGGGCAATTATAAGGTACGGGCGTACGAGCAAAAGATTTTGGGGTCAAGATGGTCTCCAAATGAAAAATGATCAACATGAAAGTTGTAGATCTCGGCGAGATAAACAACGTTTATGTTGATCACGTTTTAATTTGGAGCCGTCTTGGAGCTCGATTTGGGCCACGAAAACTGGGGCGGCGGAAATGCTACAGTAAACCGTTCCGCCGCCGTAGATTTCGGGGCCCAAATTGAGGTCCAAGACTGCTCCAAATCAAAAAGTCGTCAACATGAAAGTTGTTCGTCTCGCCGAGATCTACAACTTTCGTGTTGATCACTTTTCATATTGAGACAATCTTGACCCCCAAAATCACTTGTCAATACAGCCCACACCTTAACATTGCCCGTATAATATATATATATATATATATATATATATATATATATATATATATATATATATATATATATATATATATATATATATATATATATATAAGTTTATACTCTGATACCTGAGGATACTTAGGAAAGAAAACTTTATCTTCCTCCTTACGATAGACCGAACCGAAACCAGAGCGGCGACTCCCTCCCATTCGTGAATCTTCCGGTGGCCGCCGACGGAGCACCGGTGCTCGAAATTTCAACCGATTATAGATCTGGAAAGCTCTCGTTGAGAGCTACGCCATTGTGGTAAAATCTTCCCCTTTTCTTGAGATTTTCCCGCTTGTGTTTTTGCCCCTAACCTCTTTTTCGGCTATTTCTTGTTAGATTTCGACTTCCGTTGTCTTCTTTAGCCCGATCTGCAACAAGGAGTGGTTCGTAGGACTTTTCCGGTAAAACCGAGGCAAGTGGTGTTCTTGTCTTCTCACTTGCTCCCTTCCACTTTATTTTGCCAGATTTCATTGAGTTTGTCATGTTTATATTCCATTGAAACTTATCTCTAAATTTCATTGTGACTTCTCTTTAAATTTCTAAGTTATTTCATTGAACATTTACCCCCAATTCTTGTTTTGTAGTTTTGGTAAACCAATTTGATTGTCCTGACACTTTAATTATCGAGTCATGTAGATCATTGTGATACCTAGTGCGTCTCATTGTTTTGATTATACTATACTTTGTTTGACCCTTGAAGTATCCTTATGTAGTCCACTTCGTTGGTTAACCTTGAGTCTGTGATGAATAAAAGGAAGCTCTGTAAGTATAATTACATAACTAAAGAAACACAGATGGTCTATGCGCGTTGGGGTTTCTCCCTCGGCTTAGTGCCTTATGGTTGAGTCTGTGCGCATTGTGAAATTTCATCCCCTGCACATTACCTTAGCTTGGTCTGTGCGCGTTGGGGTTTCTCCCTCGGCATGGTGCCTGTTGGCTGGGTTTGTGCACGTTGTGGACCCTTCTCCCCGGCATAGTACTATTTATTGTTGAGCTGATCAGTCTCATTTTTTATTGATGAATAACATGAATATTAATGAAATATGAAAGTATGAACTTCTGATGTTTGGTACTCTGTTCTGTCCAGTTGATGTGATTAGCCATTCTTGCTCGGCTAGATTTACTGTTTGCTCATTTTTACTCTGTTGCAGACTTTTTGTTGTAGTCGTGTTACAGATTTTGTTCAGTTTGATATTTTTTTGGTCTGCCCTTACTTTTTGCATCATTTGTAACTTGCTTTTGAGGTGTTATTCTTTTAAATGTCTCAGGATCAGAGTAGTAGCAGACTTAGCTGACCATGTTGTGCTTCTGGTTCTGCGGGTTGCTGCGGTCATTTGTTTCCACCTCAGAGCTTTGAGGTAGTTGACTTTATTTAGACTTGTCAGTTTTTACTAAGGGTTCGTGTCAGTTGTTGACGCCCATAGTCTTTGACTTTTTCTGTGATAGACTACTTGCTGCTTTTACAGCTGTTACTTTTTACCTGTTTTTACTTGCTCTCTGGGAAGGATTTATGTTAGGATGCATTTAGTTATTTTAAAGAATACAAAACTGCATTCTAGAATATTGGCATGACATATTCTTAACTGCAAAATCTACTACTTTTATGTGTTATAAAAGTCTTTTATATATATTAAATGTAGAAGTCACATCATCATTATAATATGTTAGACCTTCATTCTCATATAGGATAACAAATGAATCAACTCAGTATTTTCCCCGCGTGAAACCTATATATTTTCTCACCTTTGGACTAGTGATCCACCCGACCGAGGGACACGGTCAGTAACTCAAATAACTTATATGTATTGTTTCTAACTTAATTTTATAAATCTTTTACATGACGTAAATGTGAGGACGAGTATCCTGAGCATCTACAATTGTCCCCTGCACGGCGTGGCATCACGACACGTACCTTCTCTACTATGACATATTTTGAATACGGAGAAAATGCGGATTGTGACACTGACAGCGGATGTTGAGCATCAATTGGACTCAGTCTTAGAGTCATAACGACGTCCAACGGTGATCCCGTCCCTGACAGCTAGGTGGAAGCCTGAGAGCAGGTGCATCCCGTGACCTAACCCCAGAGCTTGAAGATATTCCTTTGGCCAGCCTATAGGCGCTACCACCGGCCCAATCAGCTAGGTGAGAGCCTGATGGTGGATATTGAGCATCAATCGGACTCAGCCAACCTCCCCGAGTGTTCCACCCCCTCAAAAATGTTGCGGAGGGGATGATCCGTCACCACCCGGATGGAGTTCGCTTGGAATTAGGACCGAAGGCTCTGGGCCGAGATTATCAGAGCAAAGGCCGGCTTCTCCAAAATGGGATACCGAAGCTCTGCCTTCCTCAGTACCTGACTCACATAATAGATGGGCAACTGCTTCTTCCCCTCCTCTCAAACTAGGACGGAGCTCAGTGCCTCGCCACCCACTCCAAGATATAGGGACATGTCTTGCCCTTCCTTTGGCCCTTGGAGGAGATGTTGGGTATTGTATCCATAATAACTTAGATTTGTGTGAAGTCACCCTCGAACTAAGATGAATTAAATTTGTATTTGATGCCTTTATCTAGTTTAATGTATGCAAGTCACTATTGTTAAGTGTAAACTAATGTCAGTTTACAGTGAATCACCAAACACAGGACCATGCAATGTAATCTCTCATTGTGTGATCCGTGATGTTGTCTCATGTGTAACCTCTCTATTGGGATACACTTCATTTTCAAGTACTGAAGAATTGAAGAAAGGAAGTGTTGTTGATCCTTGGTTAAAGAAGAAAAGATAATTTTTCTTAAAAATTCCTAAGTATATTTTTCGAAAAAAAGAAATTTTTTTTGAAAAGTCTAAGTCGATTTTTCGAGAAAGAAGAACAGTTCTCGAAAACTTCATGACTTCTCGAAAACTCTCACAAAACCTAAGTCGTATTTTTCAAAAAATGCCTTGAAGATGTTTTTGAAAACTCTAAGTACACTTTTCAAAAAGCAATGCTCTTTTCGAGAAACATAAAATCTTTTCGAAAAATTCTTCGAAACCTGTTATAGTTCTATTTTTTTTTTGAAATGTCCGGAAGATGTTTTCGAAAAACCAATTTCATTTTTCGATAAAGGAATTCAATTTTCGAAGAATAAAACTCATTTTTAGAGAAAGACAAGATGTTTCCGAAAGGCCAAATCTTCTTTCGAAAAATCTGTATTCAGATAAAGGAAACTCTGCGTAAAGCTGTTTTCGAATAAGTCCATGCCGTTTTTCGCAAAGACAAGTTATTTTCGAATAATTCCAATCCTTTTGAAAAATTCAGATTAAGAAAACTTCTAAGTTCTATTTCGTCGAACACAACTTCTATTTTGTCGTGCGCAACTTCTGTTCGACTAACGTGATTTCAAATGATTAATTCATCATTCGGGAGTTCATTCGTCGAATGGAGTTCGTCGTTCGTCGAACGGAGTTCGTCATTCGTCGAACGGAATTCGACTTTCGTCGAACGGAATTTTCAATTTGTTGAGCAAGATTTCTAGCCAAATGGGATTTCAAACTTCGATTCTTATTTAATATGATTGATCTTTCCTTAAAGATTTCAAACCGTTAGAAAAAAATTCTATATAAGGTCTTGTCGATGGATTCATCAACCCTAATCCTAATCACTAATCTTGACAAAAGACTGAATCGCCACTAGCTCTAGATAGGGAAAAAGCCGCACACACCATTTTCGTTCTTCTCTGAAGCTTTGTTCTCAATCCAGCAATTCGACAGAAGAAATATTTGATAGATCATAAGATTCAAGATTCTCTATTCATTCACTTGATCGTGTCGAATCCAAACAAATTTATATCATGATCTCTCAAGACTTTTTCCTCAACTTCTTCATCAAGCTTTCAGTTTTCAATAAGGAAGAACTCTGTAGATTTCAGATCTGAAGTGAAGTTGTTTATCATTATTGTAAAACTTTATTTCAATTCTTGTAGGTGCCTAGTCTCCGTGTTTGTAGGAAGGCTTTTCTTCCAAGTGTAGATCTCGTTTTGGGGGATCGAGTTTGTAGAAGTGTGTTTACTCCAAGTTGTAGGAGCATTGCTCTGAGGTGTAGGATTATGTAATCCGAGATATATTGAAGAAATCAAGGCTAGTCGTGGTGCTAGATTGGTGAGGTGGAGAGTGGACGTACCCAAGATTGGGGAACCAATATAATTTCTTGTGTCATCTGGATTGTGCTTGATCATTATGTGTTAATCCCTCTTATTTTTTTATTCTGCAAAAGACACAGACCTCACCTATTCACCCCCTCTAGTTGATTTAGGTAGACAACTAGATACTTTTAATTGGTATCAGAAGGAGGTTGTTCTCAAAAGGTTACACCTTGAACAGATCTATTTTTAGTTGTCATTGAGATAATCAAGCATGGATAGATCCAAGGATTTTGGAAAGATTCCATTGTGCACCAAGACCAACTTTCCCATGTGGACAGAAATGATAAGATTCTTTATGGAAGCTATTGATCCCTACATCTTCACGATAATGGAAGAAGGCCCCTATGTACCCATGATGGCCCCCACTATGGATCCTACCAAAAAGATACCAAAGAAACTCATGGATCTCGACAAAGATGAGATTGCACTTTCTCTCTAGATAAGAAAGCAAAAAATATCATCGTAAGTGTAGTCGATGACTTCATGTTGCAGAACCTCATTTACTGCCAATCTGCTAAGGAAATGTGGTAGTCCTTGATTATTTTGATGGAAGGTACCGAAGAAGTAAGGAATGACAGAAGATCCCTTCTGAACCAAATGTATGAGGCCTTTAAGAAAGGCCCCAAGGACACAATAGCTGATACATTTGAAAACTTCTTCAAGATCGTCAACGACATGAAGAGTTACGGTCAGGTTTTGACTAATGGAGAACTAAATGACAAGTTCCTACGATCCTTAAATAAGGAATGGGACAATAAGATCTGTGCTATCAGGGAGTTTGGGGACTGG
Source organism: Platanthera guangdongensis (assembly GCA_039583875.1). NCBI lineage: Eukaryota > Viridiplantae > Streptophyta > Magnoliopsida > Asparagales > Orchidaceae > Platanthera > Platanthera guangdongensis. The sequence continues at coordinate 94,017,885 of CM077149.1, forward strand.
CTGACACTGACCCCCAGAACCTCTTCGGGAAGCTTATATCCTATGAGCTTCAAATCAACACAAGAAAAGCTGAAGAAGATGGGAGCAAATCTTCATCAAAAGAGAAGTCTGTTGCACTGAAGGCAGATAGCTCAAGGAAAGCTAAAGCTGCATCTCCTGCTCCCTCTCACAAAGAAAGTGAAGAAGAAGATTCCGAGCCAAGCACCTTAGACTCAGAATTATCTGATGGACAGTTCTCTCTACTCTCCCGACAATTCAAGAAGTTTCTTAGTAAGAAGAAATAGATGAGAGGAAGTGATTCCTCATTCAGAAGATCACGACACGGTAGTGATTATCAAAAGAAAAATCGCACATCCGATAGGTATAAGTCTAAACTGAACAAACATTATTCTACTAACATTGTGTGTTACTGTTGTAACAAGGCATGTCATGTGATCACTAACTGCCCTCACAAGAAGGAGGGTGGAAGAAGAGAAGAGCACAAGTCCTCCAATAGCAAAAAGAATGAGAAGAGCTTCATAACAAAGAAGTAGAAGACTCTCAGTGACTCTGACTCGTCTGAGTCAAGTGAGGATGAAGAAGCCTACTTCGGGCTCATGGCTCACTCCGATGATGAATAAGTTATATCCTAATTTAATGGGGAGGTAAATTCTTACACAATTCTTTCTGAATCTGATGTTCCTGATGATGACCATGAGGACTGCTCCTCTGATGATGAATCAGAACTCATGGGTCAATATAAAGAGCTAATCAAGGTTTATGACCGATATAAAAAAGTTGTTATAACTTGGGCCATGAAAATAAAATCCCTTAAGGCTGAGAAGAGCACTCTGAGGGAGGAAGTCACAATGATGGACTCACTCAAAAAGGAATTCGATGTCGCGATCAAAGAATACAACAAAGCTCTCGAGCACCTAAACCTGAAAGAGAAAATCATCAAGAAGTTTGAAGAACAACTTGCCGCTGAAAAGAAAATTGTTGAAAGTTTCTCCAAGCCCAAGATAGTCCTTCCATTTGTTGCTGAATTATCTGCTCAGGCCAAAGGAGCTGGCTTAGGCCATGAGGCTACTCCTAGTATATCCTCTAGGAGGAATAAAGCTCAAAGAAGAAATAAGGCTGCTACGAAAGCTTTAGCCAAAGAGAAGGGGAGGGCTCCTCTAGATCAAACTTCATTTAAGAAGGTCTTCTTACCAACAAACAAGTTTGATTTTGATTCATCCTACGGTCATTTTACCAGGCCTACTTAAGTAGTGCCTAAGTCACGGTATCAAGGATGGACACGTCCCCAGAAATATGCTGAAACTGTGTTCAAGGCACCTTATGAGGAAATACAAATGCAATACTATGGTCAATATGTTCATGGCCATAATATTAAGAAGGAACCTATTTCCAAGCCAGTTGTACCTAAGGAAAAGGAGGTGCAAAATCCTTGTGAGTGTCATCATCATGAGGACTTTACCTCCAGATCTGCCACCCCTGCAAGACTACATATTCAAAAGGTCAAGCATGAGACTTGGAAAAGATACAACAGGTTTGACTGTTGGTGTTGCGGCAAAGTTGGTCACTTTATTGTGGATTGCTGGTTTAATCCCAAAAACCATAAAACTCCTCTAGTTAATCATACGAGGAAGACCACTCGTAGTGTTAACACTCTTAGGGGGAGTATGCTGACAAATAACCAAGGACCCAAATACGTTTGGGTTCCTAAGGTAAACTGATCCTATTTTTGCAGGTATGTCCAAAGGCCAATAAAATGCCTATCTGGTATTTGGACAGTGGATGCTCTCGGCATATGATCGGAAAAAGAAGCCTACTTCAGAATTTTACTCCAGTCAAAGACAATACAAAGGTTATCTTTGGTGACTCTGACCGAGGAATTACAAAAGGCTATGGTACAATTTCTAATGGTATAGTCTCATTCAATGATGTGTCTTATGTGAAAGGATTAGAATATAATCTAATTAGCATGAGTCAATTATGTGATAAAGACTTTTTTGTTACATTCTCTAAGGATCAGTGCCTGATAAAGTCGGTCTCTACTATGGAGATGATATTAACAGACACAAGGAGTAGAAATATATTTTGTCTTAATTTTCTATGTTTAGACACTTCTACCCCAATATGTTTTGTTGTTAAAGATAGTGTATCTCTATATGATCAATGACACAAGAGACTTGCACATATAAATTTCAAAACCATCAACATGCTATTTTCTCAAGACTTAGTAAGTGACGCACCAACTATTAAGTGCATTAAAGAGATTCCATGTCACACATGCCATATGGGCAAGAAGACAAGGGATACCTTTAAGGGCATTGCCGATAAAAATTCTTCAAGGTGTTTGTATTTACTACACATGAACATATTCAGTCCAATGCAAGTTCGTAGCTTAGGAGGTAAGTCATATATACTGGTAATTATTGATGACCACTCACGTTTTACTTGGGTATTCTTTCTAAAATGAAAGTCAGATACCTTTGATATGTTCACTAACTTTGTCAGGCAAATTTAGAACGAATTAAACTGCTCAGTGGTCGGAATCAGAAGTGACACGGAATAGAATTCAAATCTGGTGCCATGATAGAATTATGTGGAAGTCTAGGTATCTTTCATGAGTTCTCCTCATACACTCCACAATAAAATGGAGTTGCAGAGAGAAGGAATGGAACACTCATTGAAGCATCTTCTGGGTTGAGGCTGTCAATATTGCTTGCCATGTGCAAAAAAGAGCATTGATCAACAAGAATCATTGTATGACTCCTTATGAACCACTGAAAGGCAAGAGACCGAATGTGTCCTACTTCAAGATCTTTGGCTACAAATGATATGTACTTAATAATGCGAAATATCATTGTACCAAGTTTGGATAAAAATGCTTTAAAGGTTTTTTCTTAGGTTATAGTAGTCATAGTAAGGCTTATAGATTCTTTAACAAGAAAACTCTGGTGGTAGAAGAGTCGATTAATGTTGTATTTGATGAGACAAGCTTGCTACATAGCATCTCTTCCACTATTTTTGTTGAAGATATGGGTTCAAAGCTGAAATAATTAAGCTTGGATAAGACAATCGAAGAAAGTGCTCCAAAGTTCATCAAGATCATTCCTACAGTCTCAATTAGAGAAGAGGATCACCAAGATGAAGAAGTTATCCAAGTGTAAGAAGTAACTCTAGAAATAGTGGAAGCTCCTAATGCAAGAACACAAGAACTCAGACACCTGAGAGATCACCCTGTTGATCAGATCATATGAGATCCTCATGCTGGTGTAAGACCTCGAAGAAGTACAAATAATGAAAATTTGCATTTGAGTTTCCTCTTGCAGGTTGAACCAAAGAAATTCATAGAAGCAAACGTAGACGCATCATGGATAGTTGCAATGGTAGAAGAACTAATCAGTTCAAATGCTGCCAAGTCTGGAAACTTGTACCAAGACCCAAAGGCAAGAATGTGATTGGAACAAAGTGGGTCTACATGAACAACATGGATGAAGATGGAACCATCATCAAAAATAAAGTCAGACTCATAGCTAAATGATACAGAAAGTAAGAAGGGATCGATTTTGATCAAACCTATACTCCAGTGGCAAGACTCGAAGCAATCAGGATGTTCCTTGCATATGATGCCTTTATGGGCTTTACTGTCTATCAATTGGACGAGAAGTCCGCCTTCCTCAATGGTGATATAAAGGAGGAAGTATACGTTGAATAGTTCCCAGGTTTTGTTGATCTTAACGATCCTAATCATGTTTACTTATTATTTAAAGCATTATACGGTTTAAAATAAGATCCACGAGCTTGGTATGAAACTATATCTATCTTTTTTCTTGAGAACAAGTTCACAAGGGGAAAGATAGATACGACATTATTTCTTAGGGAAATAAAAGGCAAGATTTTGCTAATGCAAATCTATGTCGATGACATTATTTTTGTCTCTACTGGTGACAACCTTTGCAAGAAGTTTTCCAAACTTATGCAAGGGAATTTTGAAATAAGCAGCATGGGTGAGCTGAAGTATTTCTTAGGACTTCAGGTGAAACAATCTGAAGATGGAATTTTCATCTCGCAGACGAAGTTCACCAAGGATTTGATTAAGAAATTCGGAATAGATATTGTAACCTCTATGAGGACTCCAATGGTATCAACTATATCTCTAGAAAAAGATGAGAAAGGAAAACCTTTCGATGAAACCAAGTATAGGAGCATAATTGGATTTTTGCTCTAACATACTGCTAGCAGGCCTGACATAATGTTTTCAACATGTGTGTGTGCGCTAGATATCAAGTGATCTCCAAGGAATCTCACTACTCTGCTGCAAAGCGGATCTTAAGATACCTTAAGGGTACACCAAATCTTGGATTATGGTACCCAAGAAATAATGATAAAGAACTAATTTGATTTTCAGATGCAGATTTTGCAGGTAGCAAAGATGATAGGAAGAGCACTTCCGGGACTTTCCAATTCCTCAAAAGAAGACTCATTTCTTGGAGTAGCAAGAAGCAGAATTATGTTGCAATGTCAACCGCCGAGTCAGAATATATTTTTGCAGGCAGTTGTTGCGCACAACTTCTCCAGATCAAGAATCAGTTGGAAGACTATAACTTGAAGTTCAGGAAAATTCCCATGTTTTGTGACTCCTCCAGCATTATAACAATCGCTAACAATCCAGACTCTCACAGCCGGGCAAAGCATATCAAACTGCAATATAACTTCATTTGAGAGCATGTGGAGAATGGGGACATCAACCTCCAGTATGTTCCCACATATACACAAGTTGTAGATATTTTAACAAAGCTGCTGGACGAGAGCAAGTTCTCGTTATTCAAAAAAGAACTTGGCATGCTTAACATGGAGTCCTGAAAAGTCAATCAAAGTCAAGTGAAGATTCAGCATCAGCACGTCAGAAAATGCTAAGGAATTCTCACTCAGCAAATATCAGAAAAGTTCAAGTTCAGAAATGCACTTCTCGGAAAAGAAATTGCATTTTTTGAAAAGAACCTTTGCTTCTCGAAAAGGATCTGAGCTTTCTTGAAATGGACTTGAATTTTTTGAAGAGGACCTCTCTTTCTCGAAAAGAACTTGGATTTTTCGAAAAACTATTTCCTCTTTTCAAAAAATCTCGTACCCCTTTTGCGAAATGAAGTCTTTCTTTTGAAAAACATTGAACCGTCCTTCCCGAAACTATTGAAAAAGTCAAACCGCCTTTCAGGTACACCTGTCCATATATTTTCAAAATTCTTAATTTATACATATATAGGACAGTCCATAGAAAATCCAGCACTTTATTTCAATAAAGACTTCTCGAAGAACGCCGATTTCTTTCCGCCATCTCTACTCCACCGCAAAACTCCTCTGCTTCTCACCTGTAAGTCAGAAACCCTTAAATTTCCATCATCCATGGATCCAACAGTGAAGATAGGGTTTGGAAGCGAGTTTGTCAGCATTGGCAACGCTGAAAGTTCAGACGATTTCTGCAACGTCACTATACTTCTTGAAACTGACGGTCTTTCATTCGTTCTAGAGCAACCATGCAAGGTACACATTCCAGACATTGAAGAGGTTTTTCGAAATTCCAAGCTTAAGTGAAATGGGAAGGTATTGAAGACATCTGTCAGGAATGTGAAGATTAAAATGAAGTCAACTTCTGTAACAGAGCTTCTGAAATTGACAGTTATCGACGAGGAAGATTACTTCAAAGACCATGATTATTCTAGGGCCATGTCTTTCTGTGGTCACCCTGAATCCACAAATACCATCCGACGACCGCAAATGAAAGCTAAAGGCAAGCTCCTAGATAACATTCTTGGCAAGGTCCTTCTCTGCACAACTCATTGTATTGGATATATTTCCACAGATTTCTTCAATGTGATGACAGTAGTAATCTGCCGCAAAAAATTCCAATGGGGGTAAATGATTTTTGACAAGATTAAGGGAAGCATCAAGACACCAAACTATGATAGGATCATCACATTATATCTAAATCAAGTCAACCCAGAATTGTTTGACATATCCAAAGGTGTGTCTGTTCATCACTTGAAAAAAGTCACATTGGCCTCGATAAACAGATAAGACATAAGAATTCAGAAGCCAAGGGATGCTCCAGAAGCCCCAAGGATTATAATTGATGATGAGGACAAGATCCCATCCCCTCCTCTCACTAATATAGCTGGCACATTTGGTGCAGCTGCTAAGGGGGAGCCTGCTCCTTTAATTCAGGAAGATTCACATCATGCAGAAGTTCCAGCAACAGAAATTCATACAGATATTCTTGCTGCCCAAGATCATGAGAAAGCTGCTAATGATAATGTGGAAATGGAAAAATAAGGTCAAGCTCAGTCTGATGATGAGTAAAGCTCCCCTGCACAAGATGATGGGTCAGGTATGGATGTTCACTCCTCCCCTGACCAAGCCACTATACTAGCTACTACAGAGGACATAAATAAGATGATAGAGAAACTCAACTCAGATGACCCTCTGTTCATATCTCCTGAAAATACTACTGCAAAGTATCCTGCAGAAATCCCTGAAGAAATCCCAGCACAAAGTCATCCAGATGAGATACCAAAAGACTCAAATCCCCAGGCACATATTGAGAGGTAGAATTAAATTTTGCTAACTGATGAAGAAGAGATTATTCCAGAGCCTGCAGCACCTTCAATGAGGAATTTAAATTTCTCTATCCCTACCATTCTTGGAGAGGAAGGGGATGAGATAACATCTTTCAAAAGAGCCAAAAGTACAGTTGAAATTGAAGAAATCTCACCATAGTCAGTCCCTGTTCTTCCTCCTCCACCTCCTCCTACTATTACTCTTCCTGATGATACCCTATTAGGCAAAATTGAATCAATGTTGACTCAATAATGAGAGTACTTTGACAAGTCTCTCAAGGAAGTTACTGACAAAGTCACTGCTCTTGAAAAAGAGATGAGCAGAGGTTTTGTTGAAGTATAACATAATACTGATGAGTTTAAGAGATTGCTGCAAATTGGTGGAAAGGCTATAGACCATAGTATCACTAGTATTGGTCAAGTATTGGATCAATCGGTCACTTTGGCAAATAATAAGATTTTACCAGAGAAGAAAACTCAAGAACACAACTTCAAGACGTGTGAAAAAGTTGGAACATTCAAAGAAGATACCATATCAACCCTTACTGTAGAATTCAGAAAGGGGGAGGATAAAGTTAAAGAAGTTCTTGACAAGAAAATTCTCGAGATGAAAATCCATTGGGATGCATAGTTGAAAGAGATAAGCATAGATGTACAAAAACATATTCATGGAGTAAAGCTTCATACCTATGACACAGCTGTATGGATGCATAATCAAATACTTCCAGACTTTCTCGTCAATCCACATAAAGCTCCACCTCCTCAACTTAACCCAACTTCCCAGATGTCTGCATTCTCTCCCATACCTGAAGATTATGGAGCCCTCCTGCAGAGTACTCCCATGTTTGGACTAAACCAGAGATGCCTCAAAATACACCTCCAGAAATTCGAGTTCTTAAGAAAAGGAAATATTGTGACGGTGCCACTTCCAGCCAATCCATTCCAACTCATGATACTGAGAAAAGAAAAGGACAAGAATTTGTTGAAGTTTGGAGCCCAACCTCCAAGTCACTGATTCTGGAGACTTTAAAGCTGGTGGTAGATTATGAAGAAGATAGGAATGACCATTACAGACCCCAGGAGTGGGACTTGTATGAAAAATCCTTGACCAAAAGGAGAATCTATGACAGAGAATATGGGAGAAACAATCTCAAAGCTCCTCCCAAACCTGCTAACTTTACAGCTATCAAAAGAGGCAGCAAGAAAAGAAAGAATGGCAACAACATCATCAATTCAAATGAGTGGAGTCTCTAGCCATACTATAGAATGTTGTGGACCTGGATTCCTCTATGGACAATTATATATATATATATATGTATATATATATATATATAATTTTGAATGTTGGTTAATTATTTAATTATCTTGATATAATTCACGTTAGTGTAGAGGGTTCTGACTTCTATAAATAGGGGGAGATTGTTGGGTATTGTATCCATAATAATCTAGATTTATGTGAAGTCACCCTTGAACTAAGATGAATTAAGTTTGTATATGATGCCTTTGTCTAGTTTAATATTTGCAGGTCACTATTGCTAAGTGTAGACCAATGTCAGTTTACAGTGAGTCACCAAAAACAATACCATGCAATGTAATCCCTCATTGTATGATCCATGATGTTGGCTCATATGTAATCTCTCTATTGGGATGCACTTCATTTTCAGGTACTAAAGAATTTAAAATAGGAAGTGTTGCTGATCCTTGGTTAAAGCAGAAATGAAAATTTTTATTAAAAATTCCTAAGTACATTTTTCGAAAAAGAGAAAGTGTTTTCAAAAAGTCTAAGTCGATTTTTCAAGAAAGAAGAACAGTTCTCGAAAACTTCATGACTTCTCGAAAACTCTCACAAAACCTAAGTCGTATTTTTCAAAAAATGCCCGGAAGATGTTTTTTGAAAAGTCCAAGTACACTTTTCAAAAAGCAATGTTCTTTTCGAGAAACATAAAATCTTTTCGAAAAATTCTTCGAAACCTGTTACAGTTCTTTTTTTTTGAAATGTCCTGAAATTGTTTTCGAAAGACCAATTTCATTTTTCGAAAAACAAAATCTGTTTTAGATGAATAAAACTCATTTTTCGAGAAAGACAAGATGTTTTGGAAAAGCCAAATCTTCTTTCGAAAAATCTGTATTCAGATCAAGGAAACTCTGCGTAAAGGCGTTTTCAAATAAGGCCATGCCGTTTTTCGAAAAGACAAGTTATTTTTGAAGAATTCTAATCCTTTCAAAGAATGCAGATGAAGAAAAATTCTAAGTTCTATTTTGTTGAACGCAGCTTCTGTTTCGTCGAGCGCAACTTCTGTTCGACTAATGGGATTTCAAATGATTAATTTGTCGTTCTGGAGTTCATTTGTCGAACGGAGTTTGTCATTCATCAAACGAAATTTTCAATTTGGCGAACACGATTTCTAGCCAAACGGGAATTTAAACTTCGATTCTTATTTGATATGATTGCTCTTTCCTTAAAGATTTCAGACCGTTAGAAAAAGTTCTATATAAGGTCTTGTCGATGGATTCGTCTACCCTAATCCTAATAGCTAATCTTGACAGAAGTCTGAATCGCAACAAGCTCTAGATCGGGATGAAGCCGCACACGCCATCTTCATTCTTCTGTGAAGCTTTGTTCTCAATCCAGTGATTCGACAAAAGAAAGATTTGACAGATCACAAGATTCAAGATTCTCTATTCATTCACTTGATCGTGTCGAATCCAAAGAAATTCAAGTCTTGTTCTCTCAAGACTTCTTCCTCAACTTCTTCGCCAAGCATTCAGTTTTCAAGAAGGAAGAACTTTGTAGATTTCAAATCTGAAGTGAAGTTGTTTATTATTATTGTAAAACTTTATTTCAATTCTTGTAGGAGCCTTGTCTCCGAGTTTGTAGGAAGGATTTTCTTCCAAGTATAGATCTCATTTTGGAGGATCGAGTTTGTAGTAGTGTGTTTACTCCTAGTTGTAGGAGCGTTGCTCCGAGGTGTAGGATTGTTTAATCTGAGATATAGTGAAGTAGCCAAGGCTAGCTATGGTGCTAGATTAGTGAGGTGGAGAGTGGACGTACCCAAGATTGGGGAACCACTATAATTGCTTGTGTCATCTAGATTGTGCTTGATCATTCTCTGTTAATCCCTCTAAATTTTTTTATTCCGCAAAAGACGCAGATCTCACCTATTCATCCCCCCCTCTAGGTAATTTAGGTAGACAACTAGATACTTTCAGGAGCGGAGCCTGGGTCAACTGTCTCTTCAAGGCTAGGAATGCCTCCTCATACTCCTTGGTATACTCAAACTTCTGACTCCCCCTCAATGTTTTGAAGAAGGGGTAGCACTTCTCTCTGGCCCGAGAGAGAAACCTGCTTAGCCCAACGAGCTTCCCTGTTAACCGCTGCACCTCTTTAGAATTTCGAGGCGGCCCCAACTCTATGATCGCCTTGACCTTATCAGTATTTGGTTCCACCCATGCAGGGGTAAGGAGATGGCCCAAGAACTTCCCTGTGCTAGCCACGAAAACACATTTCAGGGCGTTCAGCCTCATCTTGTACTCACGTAAGGTGGTGAAGGTTTCCTCCAGTCCTAAAGTTGAGAGTCCACATCTCGACTCTTGATCATAAGTTCATCTATGTACACCTCCGGGTTCCTTCCCTTTTGTTCTCAGAGGACCATGTCCTTCATTTTGTGATACGTTTTCCCTGCATTCGTTAGCCCAAATGGCATCATTTTGTAGCAATAACACCCATCCCCCGTGATTAAGGAGACATCTTTTATGTCAGGAGGGTGCATCCTGATTTGGTGGTAACCTGAAAACGCATCTAAAAAACTCATTATAGGAAAACTGAAAGCTGAGTCAACCATTGCGTCGATTTGAGGCAAGGGATAACAATCCTTGGGGCATGATTTATTAAACAAAGAGAAATCAACACACATATGCCATTGGCAGTCTCCTTTTTTGACCATTACTATATTGGAGACCTGTCCAAGGTATTGAATTTCGGATACAAAGCTAGCCTTCAGGAGCTTGGCCACCTCCTTCTTGATGGGCTCGACTAATTTGTCCATGATGGACCTCTTCTTCTGCTGGATATGGTGGTGGTTCTGGGTCCAAGTTAAGGCAGTGGCAGGATACGTCCACATCGATCCTTGGAATCTATGCCTCACTCCATGCGAAGATGTCCATGCCTTTTTGGATGCACTCCAGCATCCTGCCCTGGTCCTTCAGGGCCAGCCCCCCCTGATGTGAACCTTCTCCACCCTGCCTCCCTGGGTGAGAACTTCCATCTTCACCACCTCTTGTGTAGCCTCCAGCCCGGACTTCTCTCCCCAATCACCAATGTTCCCCTCTACTAGAATCAGGACATCCTCCTCAGCCTCCTTTATGCCCATTGCCTCGGCTGGCTCCTCCTGGAATTCCTCTGCCTCGTCCACCTGGGTGCGGCTCTCCCCCTCCATTTCCACTCCACCAGCCTCATGCCCCGCCACCTCCATCCTCCGCTCCATCTCATCAGCCCCCTCCTACCAAGAAATGGAGTTCACGACAGTGATGTAGCACTCCCTCGCCACCTTGAGGTCTCCCCAGAACCGGACTTGAATCCCCTCAGCGTTGAACTTTAGGCATTGGTTGAAGGATGAGGGATGCAGTGGAAGGTGCTAATGAGGGGCCGACCGAAGATGGCGTTGTAGCTGATGGGGGCATCCACGATGACGAACATGCAAGTACGGGACTGCCCCCCCCCCCCCCCCCCCCGAGAGTAACATGGAGTCCCACTCCTCAATCTACTTCCTTTCTCTCCCCGGAAAATCTGAGCAGAGGCACATCTGAGGCCAGCACCCTCTTGGCCTCTACCTTCATCAACATTGATGGATCAACTCTAGATGTGTCTCCTATAGCAAAAAAGCGCAAGTGCTCCGCAGAATGAGAGAATGTATTTTGTTTTATCTTGTAAAGAGAGTGGCGAACTCGTTTTAGAGGCTGCAAAGTCTTTGAAAGATGTAAATTTGACTTGATTGAAATATAAAGGATATTTTTCTCAGCTCGCGTCTTCTGCTATTTCTATTGTTCATTTCTTGTTCTTCAAAGCTGTTAAGACTTGGTGCTTGAAATTATGTGCTTGATCAATGATCGCTAAAGCTTAGTGAAAACCAGTCCGCATCATTAGAACCCAGGCCGCCTGCTTAGAGTTTGCAGACATCTTGATGAACAAGATATTAATTTTTAAGAAAGGAGAACAAAACTAAGTGTTAGGTCCATTGCAGAAATCAATGGACCCAACGATTAGCTTTCATGTTTTAAAGACTTGGTGAATAAAGCCGGGGTATTGAATTTTGGATACAAAGCTGGCCTTCATGAGCTTGGCCACCTCCTCCCTGATGGGCTCGACTAGTTTGTCCGTGATGGACCTCTTCTTCTGCTTGATGGAGTGCGCTTCTGGGTCTGGGTTGAGGCAGTGGTCGGCGACATCCGCATCAATCCCTATCATCTCTGCCGCACTCCATTCGAAGATGTCCACATTTTTTTTGATGCACTCCAGCATCCTGCACTGGTATTTTTGGAACATCCCCCTCCCCCCCCCGTTGATGCGAACCTTCTCCACCCTGCCTCCCTGGGTGAGAACTTCCATCTCCACCACCTCTTCCGTAGCCTCTAGCCTGGACTACTCTCCCTATTCAACAACATTCCCTCTCCTAGAACGAGGACATCCTCCTCAGCCTCCTCTATGCCCATTACCTCGACCGGCTCTTCCTAGACTTCCTCCACCTCCTCCACCTGGGTGAGGCACTCCACCTCCATTTCCACTCCACCAGCCTCCTGCTCTGCCACCTACATACTCCACTCCATCTCCTAGGCCCCTCCTGCCAAGACATGGAGTTCATAGTAGTGACATAGCACTACCTCGCCACCTTGGGGTCTCCCCGGACCTGGACTTTAATCCCCTCAGCGTTGAACTTTAGGCATTGATGGAAGGATGAGGGGATGAAGTGGATGGCGCTCATGAGGGCCCATCCGAAGATGGCATTGTATCTACTGGGGGCATCCACAATGACGAACCTACAAGTATGGGACTACCCACCCCCAGAGTAACATGGAGTACCACTCCTCCTTCCACTTCCTTGCTCTCCCCGGAAAATCCGAACAGAGGCCCATTTGAGGCCAACACCCTCTTGGCCTGTACCTTCATCAACATTGATGGATCAAGTCCAGACGTGTGTCCTATAGTAAAAAAGAGCAAGAGCTCGGCAGAATGTGAGAATGTATTTTGTTTTATCTTGTAAAGAGAGTGGCGGACTAGTTTTAGAGGCCGCAAAATCTTTGAAAGATGTAAATTTGACTTGATTGAAATATAAAGGATATTTGGCTTAGCTCGCGTCTTCTGCTATTTCTGTTGTTCATTTATTGTCTTTCAATGCTGTTAAGACTTGGTGCTTGAAATTACGTGCTTGATCTATGATCGATATAGCTTTGTGAAAACCAGTCTGCATCATTAGAACCCAGGCCGCCTGCTTAGAGTTTGCAGGCAGCTTGATGGACAAGAAATTAATTTTTTGGAAAGGAGAATAAATCTAAGTGTTGGGTCCATTACAGAAATCAATAGACCCAACACTTAGCTTTAATGCTGTTAAGACTTGGTGAATAAAGCTGGGGTATTGAATTTCGGATACAAAGCCAGCCTTCAGGAGATTGGCCACCTCCTCCCTGATGGGCTCGGCTAGTTTGTCTACGATGGACCTCTTCTTCTTCTGGATGGGGCGGGATTCTGGGTCCAGGTTGAGGTAGTGGCAGACGATGTCTGTATCGTTCCCTGGCATCTTTCCCTCACTCCATGCGAAGATGTCCACATTTTTTTGGATGCACTCTAACATCCTGCCCTGGTCCTTCGGGGCCAGCCCCCGCTGATGCGAACCTTCTCCACCCTGCCTCCCTGGGTGAGAACTTCCATCTCCACCACCTCTTCCGCAGCCTCCAGCCCAGACTGCTCTCCACATTCACCAATGTTCCCCTCTCCTATCAACAAGGACATCCTCCTCAACCTCCTCAACAGCCATTGCCTTAGCCGGCTCCTCCTGGACTTCCTCTACCTCCTCCACCTAGGTGCGACTCTCCACCTCCATTTCCAGTCCACCAGCCTCCTGCTCCGCCACCTCCATACTCCACTCCATCTCCTCGGCCCCCACCTGCCAAGAAATGGAGTTCACGATAGTGATATAGCACTACCTTGCCACCTTGGGGTCTACCCGGACCCGGACTTGAATCCCCTCAGCGTTGAACTTTAGGCATTGGTGGAAGGATGAGGGGACGCAGTAGATGGCACTAATGAGGGGTCGTTCGAAGATGGAATTGTAGCTGTTGGGGATGTCCACGATGACGAACCTGCAAGTACAATACTGCCCCCCCAGTGTACATGGAGTCCCACTCCTCCTTCCACTTCCTTGCTCTCCTCGGAAAATCCGAACAGAGGCCCATCTGAGGCCAACACCCTCTTGGCCTCTACCTTCATCAACATTGATGGATCAAGTCCAGACGTGTCTCCTGTAGCAAAAAATTGCAAGAGCTCGACAGAATGAGAGAATTTATTTTGTTTTAATTTGTAAAGAGAGTGGAGGACTCATTTTATAGGCCGTAAAGTCTTTGAAAGATGTAAATTTGACTTTATTGAAATATAGAGGATATTTTGCTCAACTCGCGTCTTTTGCTATTTCTATTGTTCATTTCTTGTTCTTCAATGCTGTTAAGACTTGGTGCTTGAAATTATGTGCTTGATCAATGATTGTTATAGCTTAGTGAAAACAAGTAAACATCATTAGAACCCAAGCCGTCTGGTTAGAGTTTGTAGACAGCTTGATGAACAAGAAATTAATTTTTAGGAAAGGATAATAAAGCTAAGTGTTGGGTCCATTGTAGAAATCAAAATAAATTTTTCATAATCAAAGATAAACACTTAGAAAATCATAAGAATAAAAATGATGATATTTTATTTGTGTTTTATCACCCGAAATTGAATATTATCACCCAGAATTGAATCCCCTCAGGGTTGAACTTTAGGTATTGGTGGAAGGATGAGGGGACGTAGCGGAAGGAGCTGATGAGGGGCCGTTCGAAGATGGCATTGTAGATGTTGGGGGCGTCCATGATGACGAAACTGCAAGTATGGGACTGCCCCCTAGAGTAATATGGAGTCCCACTCCTCCTTCCACTTCCTTGCTCTCCCCGAAAAATCCGAACAGAGGCCCATCTGGGGCCAGCACCCTCTTGGCCTCTACCTTCATCGTGTCGAACTCCTTCTTGAAGATGACGTTGACCAAACTCCAGTTATTGATGAGGATCCAGGAGTAAGGGAAATTTTTGATGGTTGTCTGGATGACCAACGCATCGCAAAAAGGATCCTCAATATCCGGCATGTCCTTCCTTGAGAAGGTAATCTTCTCCTCTGGGGGTGGGGTCTGGGATGTGGACCCAACGCTTTGGTGGTACATGGTGTAGAGACTTGCCTTCCGGGAAGCCTCAACCCCCCCCCCCCATATATCACTCTTATCCCTCCTCGGGCCACAACATCGACCCGGTCCTCGGATCTGTCCTCCTCTACCTAAGGTAGGACTTCTTCAAACCGCACTTCCCTGCGGTCTTACTACTGCTACTGCTCCTTGTTCCCTCTCATCTTGAGGAACTCAGGGAACATGGCTGTAGCGTGTCCCTCTTACTGATGGAAGTCACAGTGGGGTAACTCCACCCTGACCTCCCTCCTACTCCTCTGCTGACCCCTCCTCCTCTACATGGCTACTGTTATAGCCTAATGCTGATCAGGAGGGGTGCCTCTGATCTTGCCTCCATCCTGGAGGGTGGAACTGTTAAAATTTTCTCAACGTGGTCAACAAGGTAGCCCAAACGCCAAATTAATATCTTTGGCACTACCCAGTTCTCACGTTGAACCAGCGGAAAACCAAGGAACCAAGGTTAATCCCAACAAACAATGGAAGCACAAGCAGATCTTTTATTCATTCACTTCTTTACAACACAAGGCATACATAGCG
The DNA here is from genome assembly GCA_039583875.1 of Platanthera guangdongensis. NCBI lineage: Eukaryota > Viridiplantae > Streptophyta > Magnoliopsida > Asparagales > Orchidaceae > Platanthera > Platanthera guangdongensis. The sequence continues at coordinate 94,033,498 of CM077149.1, forward strand.
AGACATGATTTCGCTAGTATAACAGCTATAAGCAGAAAGCACCAAAACTCAAGCCGGGCGGACAGCACCGGAGTCCGCCGAGACCGCCGAGGTCGCCGAGGTCGCTGAGATCGCCCGAACTAAGCTGCAATCCGCCGAATAGCCACGGAGTCCGCCAAAGCCGCGAGGCCGCGCGGCCACACCGTTATTCGTCTCCTGCTGAAGCTGAACTGAGGAACACCCCCTACCCGCCTGAAGCCGACGGATAGGTTATCAAAGCTGGCAAAGATGAAACAGAGCTGACAAGCCGCAGAGCGATCTCCTGCTGAGTCCGCAGAGACCGCACACTTCCAAGTACTTGACCGAAGTCACAGCCAAACTCCTGGCTCCTTGAAGCTACCCGCGCGACCTGCACACAGCAAACGTCAGCACTGAAACAATCCGCGCGGACTGACAAACTGAGACCGCAGCACTTCGCCCAACCCAACTTACTGTTCACTCAAGTTTTTAAGGTTACTGTAGACCTGCCAGGGGGGTCCTATTTATAGGCGAGGTGAGGAGTGTGGTCACTGCCCTAGAGATAGAGACACCACCCCAGCCCGCGCGATAGCAAAACACCGTCCGCCGAGTCCGCAAGGACTTAGACGGATACCAAGGAAAGCCGCCAGGAGCAAGGCAAACATTGGCGAACCCTCTCCAGTCCGCCTAAGCTATGCGGACAAGGCATCAGCCCGCAAAGATTCCTACCACTGCAGGACAGCAACCCCCTTCAACGGTTGCCCGCACCAACCCAAGGCAGTCCGCAAGACTCACACCTCAATCCGCCACAAGTCCACGACCAAAGGCAGATAGCAACAGTCCGCCCGGTCACAGCGGACTTGGCGGATACGGCGGACACCTTGAACTTGGCACAGAGTGTGACCAAGTCCAAAAGCCATCAAAGGCCATTGCGAGCATGGCGGACCCAAATACCCAACCGCCAAACACCAAAGCACAGACCGCCAGCAGTCCGCAAGCTCCTCGCACTCCTGCCCCATCACAGCAGCCATCTCCCGGACTCCATAAGCCAGTCCGCCAATCGACCATGTTAAAATTTTCTCAACATGGTCAACAAGGTAGCCCAAACGCCAAATTAATATCTTCGTCACTACCCAGTTCTCACGTTGAACCACCGGAAAACCAAGGAACCAAGGTTAATCCTAACAAACAATGGAAGCACAAACAGATCTTTTATTCATTCACTTGTTTACAACATGAGGCATACATAGCGAGACATGATTTGGCTAGTATAACAGCTATAAACAGAAAGCACCGAAACTCAAGCCGGGCGGACAGCACCGGAGTCCGCCAAGACCGCCGAGGTCGCCGAGGTCGCTGAGATCGCCCGAACTAAGCTGCAATCCGCCGAATAGCCACAGAGTCCGCCAAAGCCACGAGGCCACGCGGACACACCGTTATTCGTCTACTGCTGAAGCTGAACTGAGGAACACCCCCTACTCGCCTGAAGCCGGCGGACAGGTTATTGAAGCTGGCAAAGTTGAAACAGAGTTGACAAGCCGCAGAGCGACCTCCTGCTGAATCCGCAGAGACCGCACAACTTCTAAGTACTTGACCAAAGTCAAAGCCAAACTCCTGGCTCCTTGAAGCTACCCGCACAACCTGCACACAGCAAACGTCAGCACTGAATCAATCTGCGCGGACAGACAAACTGAGACCGCAGCTCCTTGCCCAACCCAACTTAATGTTCACTCAAGTTGTTGTAGACCTGCCAGGGGGGTCCTATTTATAGGCAAGGTGAGGAGTGTGGTCACCGCCCTAGAGATAGCGACACTGTCATAGCTCGCGCTATAACAAAACACCATCCGCTAAGTCCGCAAGGACTTAGCCGGATACCAAGGAAAATCGCCAGGAGCAAGGCAACATTGGCGAACCCTCTCCAGTCCGCCCACGCTATGCGGACAAGGCATCAGCCCGCAAAGCTTCCGATCACTGTAGGACAGCAAACCCCTTCAATGGCTGTCCGCACAAACTCGAGACAGTCCGCAAGACTCACGCCTCAATCCGCCACAAGTCCACGACCAAAAGCAGAAAGCAAGTCCGCCCGGTCAACATCGGACTTGGCGGATACTGTGAACACCATGGTCTTGGCAAAGAGTGTGACCAAGTCCAAAACCATCAAAGGCCAATGCGAGCATGGCGGACACAAACTCCCGTCCGCCAAACACCGTAGCATAGACCGCTAGCAGTTCGCAAGCTCCTCGCACTCCTGCCTAACGCAGCAACCATCTCCCAGACTCCAAAACCAGTCCGCCAATGACCTCCACAGCAAAACATATACTGTACCACCAGAGCTTGACAAGGACTCAACCAAGATCTAAGCCCAGTCCGCAACAGCCCACACCGTGGACACGCCAATCCACAAGCTTCCCGCAGACACGAGCCAAACCGCCAAACAACACAAGCTTGCACCATGGCCACTGAGCAATGCACAAGTCTGCAAGCCTCTATCCGCTCAGGCCGCTCCTTGGCTAAACCAATCAACCAATGCCCTATCCGCAGATCTAGGCCGCACAGTCCGCGGACTTCATGCAAACAACCCGCTGAGAAGACAGCCGGCTTCCACTAGACCTTCCACCAGGCCGCACATCACAGTCCGCCCAGTCCGCCTAGTCCGTTAATGCTGTCCGCCCAGGCCGCCCGGCCTGTCCCGTCAACCACTTCCACTTCACAAATTTCAACACTCCCCCTTGAAGTGGGAAGTGGTGACCAAGACCAGCAAGCTGCGCAAGCGCTCAAAAGGCCCCTTCGACAGTGGCTTCGTGAAGATGTCAGCAAGATTATCTTCACTCCGAACATGCCCGACCAGCAGAGACCCCTCCAACACCTTCTCCCTAATGAAGTGGTGATCAATCTCTATATGCTTGGTCCTGGCGTGACACACTGGATTGTTAACAAGTTTGAGAGCACTCTCATTGTCACCCCAGAGTAGAGTAGGCCCTTGCACTTCTTCATGAACGTCCTCTATAAGCCTCCTCAACCAAACGTCTTCCCGAGCAGCCAAGGCCGAAGCCTTATACTCCGCCTCCGTGGTTGAATCCGACACCGAGTCCTGCTTCTTGCTACACCACGAGATGCTAGCTGAACCGCAAGTGAACACATAACCTGAAGTAGACCTCCGATCATCGGAATCACCGCTATAGTCAGCATCCGTGTACCCAAGCAACGCAAACTCCGAGTCCCTTCCATAGAGGAGCCCCATGTCAGAAGTAACCTTGACATACTTCAGAATACTCTTCGCCGCCACTAGATGAGATGTCCTTGGTTCAGCCATATACTGACTTACTCGGCCAACCGAAAAAGCAATGTCCGGCCTTATAATCGTCAGATAAATCAAGCTCCCAACAAGAGACCTGACACCAAGGGATCATGAAGAACCCTTCCCTCATCTCGTCGAAGCTTCAGCCTAGAGTCCAGTGGAGTAGAGCACTTTTTCCCTTCCCCAATGTCGAACCGCTTCACAATGCGATCAGCATACCCTTTCTGGCAAATGAGAACCCCGCACTCCTTCCTCTTCACTTCCAGACCGAGAAAGTGATGCAACTCTCCCAAGTCTTTCATCTCGAAGCGTATAGCAAGCTCAGCCCTGAGCCTTGCTACTTCCCCCTCCGAATTCCCTATGATGATCATCTCATCCACATACAGCAGGACCAAGACCTGTAGCTCTCCCTTCTTCTTGACGAACAAGCTTGAATCCGAGTTGGAAGCAAGGTATCCACAGAATTGCAAGTACTCTGCAATATTCCCATACCACGCTCTAGGAGCTTGCTTCAACCCATAGAGAGCCTTCCTGAGTTTTCAGACATAGTCCGGATGCTTATCAGAGACAAAACCAAGCGGAGGATCCATGAAGATGTCCTTGTCAATCTCTCCATAAAGAACGGTATTCTTCACATTGAGTTGCCACAACCTCCATCCCTTGCTAGCAGCCAAGGCGATCACCACTCTTACTGAAGTCATCTTCGCAACTGGACTGAATGTCTCCTCATAGTCTTCTCCATACTGCTGTGAGAATCCTCTAGCGACCAGGCGAGCCTTGAACCTATCAATGCTCCCATCAGCCTTCTTCTTCAACTTATGCACCAACTTGCAAGTAACCGGAGTAATGCCATCAACATTGGGCACAAGGTCCCAGGTTTCATTCTTCTTCAGAGCATCAATCTCTTCTTTCATGGCACCTTCCCACTCCTTCACTCTAGTGGCCTCATTGAAGTTTGCAGGCTCTCACTCATCCAGAGGACCTGCAAAGAAGCAGGAGACAAAACTCACTGCATTCCCATCACAGTACCGAGCCGGTGGCTTAACAACCCTCTTCGATCTCCGAAGTGTCGGCTCCTTGCTCACTGCTTCTGTTACTTCTTCGGGCTCAACTCCTACCTGGGGTAAGCATTGAGCAGTGCTCCCCCTGCTTCCTGAGCCAGAAGGCTAAGCCTCGAAGTTAGAAGCAACAGGAGCTGCTGGTGAAACAGCAAGCTCCTCTTCCAAGCCTTCAGCAGCCACCACCAATGCTTCATCAACCTTGCTACTTCCGGTTAGCTCAACCGAGCCACCTCCATATGACGTCATCTCATCAAAGACAACGTCTCTTGACACCACGAACTTCTTCGTCACAGGGTCCATGCATTTCCATCCCTTCTTCCGCTCATCGTAGCCAACAAAGACAAGCTTCCTTGCCTTCGCATCCAGCTTAGTCCGTGAAGCATCCGGGACATGCACGTAGCAAGTTGAACCGAACAACCGAAGGTGTCCCACACTCGGCTTCACCTTCAGCAACAGCTCAATAGGAGTCTTCATGTTGATAGGGCTGAGTGGCATCCGGTTGATGACGTAAGCAGCACAAGACATCCCCTCCGCCCAAAAAGACCTTGGGATACCTTTCGCATGAAGCCAGCATTTGCAGGTCTCCTTCAGATGACGGATCTTCCACTCCGCTACCCCATTTTGTTGTGGAGTGTGAGCACAAGTATGCTCCCGTTGGATCCCGTGCTTCCTACAGAAGTTAGAAAACTCGGAGGAGACAAACTCACCCCCGTTATCAGTTCTAAGCTTCTTAATCCGCAAGCCAAGCCGGCCTTCTACCAACTCCTTGAACTACACAAACAAACGGAAGGCTTCCGACTTCTCCTTTAAGAAGTACACCCAAGTATACTTTGAGTAGTCATCAACCAAGACAAGCATGTTTCTGCTTCCACCAAGGCTGGCAGTAACCGTCGGTCACATCAAGTCGCCATGAATGCACTCCAATGGTTTCTTGCTCCTTGTTTGTGATTTATCAAACGGAAGGCGATGTGCCTTACTGTATTGACAGCCCGCGCAAACATGCCCGTTACCAAAGGAAGACAACTTAGGCAACCCCTTCACCAAACTTCTACTAGCCATCGCCTTTAGCTTGTCCATGCCAACATGCCCCAGCCTCTCATGCCAGATAGCAGCGCTATCATTGGCCCTCATCCTATCAACATTAGAATTGGTGGCAAGAACAAACAAGTTCTTCACCCTCCTCCCTACATGAGCAACATCAGCCTTCACCGCTGATACGTTGCGAAGGAACCTCACGTATGTTGGCCCAAACAGAACGTGATAACCAGCGTCCATCACATTAGTCACCGAGAAGAGGTTCTTCTTCATGCCCGGCACGTGATACACACTCCTTAATGTCAGTGGCTCATGATCACTACCCAAAGACACGACCCCCTCTTTCTCTACTGCATAAACAGTATTATCAGCAGTGATAATAGCTTCATTACCTGAGTAAGCCTTCATGGAGGTGAACTTCGATTTGTCTCAGGTGAGGTGATGACCACTCCTGGAGTCCATGATCCACTCGCCGTTGAAGTCCTCAGCAGACAAGGCCCGGACACAAGTGCCCGTCATAAAAGCTCCGCCCCATTCTGCTTCTTCACTTCTCGAGCAAGCTTCCTCCTTTCCCGCAACATGCCCAGGCTGCAGTTTGACCGTGCAGTCCCGCTTGAAGTGCCCTCGCTGATGACACCGGTAGCACTTCAGATTCTTCTTCCAGTCCTTAGGAGCATTGCTCCTCTCCGGCTGATTTGAAGTTGAAGTCTCCTTCTCACCAGCGGCCTACACCTTCTTCTTCTTCTTCCCTTCCCATCCTTTCTTCTTGCCTAAGAAGAGAGCTTCGCTGCCTTCCTGATTCAAGTTCACTCCAGCCATCTGCCTTGCCAAGCTCTCCTACGATGCAAGCAGATTCTCCAGCTCCAGCAAAGACGGCTGAGTAGCCCAACTTTGAACAGATGTTACAAAGGCCACATACTCCTTCCGCAAGCCGCGGATGATGTGCCTTTTCATCTTTGCCTCAGAGATAGGCTCATCAGGATCCAGTGTCGACAGCTCAGCACACAAGCTCTTCATCTTTAAGAAGTACTTCGAGATGGAAAGGTCTCCCTGAGTTGCCCTGGCCAACTCATTCTCTAGGAACTGAAGCCGCGCCACATTCTTCCTATTGAATAACTCATCAATGGTTGTCCAAATATCAGCAGCCGACTCACATCTGTTGGGTTTCTCTATAGGGTTGGCACAACGCTTGTGCACGCAGCGGAAAAATAAACATCAAGAAAAACCCAAAGAGATGTGGATCGGGCTATGAACGTTGAATCAAGAAGTTAGCAAAACTAGGCAAAAATTACCTCGGTGGCGTTGAGTCACAACCCAACGGAGATGCTCCAAACTTTATCTGCTTGCTAGTGGCGAGTTCTACGTGGAATAGTGTCCACGTTTCTGCAGAAGTCCACACGAGCGGGAGAACACCGATCTATCCGTCGCACGGATTATCGGGAAGGAGAAGACCGCACCTTTGCTTTCCCACGGACTGCTAGGTCCGCGCCAGGGATTGCAGCACTAGCGACAGTCGCCGGAGAAGAGGTGGTCGACGGAGCGAACAGGGCGGCGGCGGAACTCTTCCATCGGCGGCAGGGATCGGGATCGGCGGATCGAAAGGCGGAATGGCTTCCGTCGGGTTTCGATCTGCTATAGGAGAAAATCGCGAGCCCGTCTTTTCCCGAAAACCCTAAGTGTCCTATTTATACCAAAGGTATAAATAAACCCAGGAAAATCGCTATCCGCAGACCACCCGAAAATAGGGTTCAGAATCGGCGAGTATTAATCGGTGAGAATCGGCGACAATCGGCGGGAATCACTGAGCACGTTCGGCGAGAATCAGTCGACGAGTATCATACAGGATCGGCGAGAATCAGAGTACAATACTCGACGATTCTCGCCGATCGTCGAGCCGCGCTCGACGATACACAACGATACTCGACGATCGTCGAGCCGCGGTCGACGACAATTGTCGAAGTAGTCGATCGTCGAGAATCAACAATTGATTCTCGACGATTCTCGTCGATCGGCGAGAATCAGAGAGACGATTCTCGCCGATCGGCGGGAATCAGAAGACGATTCTCGACTAATGTCATCGACCCTCGGACGACAATCCCAACCAGCCCTTCAAGGCAACATTTGCCCAACCCGATGATCCTATAAGGCAACACTTTGCCCATAACCCTATTCAGGTCGGTGATTGGTAACCTTTACCAACACAGTCAGTCAACCAACTTCTCCACATCTCTTATGTGCGACCCTGCAGGCTCATATCGCGTTGGCAGTGAGATTATATGTTTGATCACTTCCAGATCATCATGGTGACTCCAACAGACTCCCACTTGATCTCGAAAGTATCAAAGCAAAAACCTCACAAACAATGAGCGGCATCTAGCAATGCATCATTGCTCCCCAAGCAATAAGAGTTTATACCTCACAAGCCTTTATGACCAATGTATCAGCATTGTCTTTGTCCCTTTGTCCCTTACATCTAGAAAGAACTAGAGGCATGGACCGTGTCACCCTCGTAATAGTTCAATCCTAGTTTCTTGATCCAGGATGGACTTCCAGAGAATGGTGAGTCAAATATCACATATTGACTCAACCAAGCATGACCATGCATTTCTCAGTCCAGTTCCATCAAGGGGCCCATGGATGCAACTCCTGTCATACAGGAGGACAAATCCCATATCTGCTCATACACAAACACCCAAATGATTCGTAACATGCCCAACAACCACCCTTATCATCAACCTTTCTCAAGGAAGACTTTAGATGGCATCAAAACACGCTCTTCCTCACTTGATGAATGTTGTGACTTCAGGTCAAAGGATCACAACACCATTGTCAATTGAGACCTACTCGTGACACGATTGGATGACAATCCACAGAGTAGTCTCAGGTTGGGTCTGTCCAGTACAACTTGTTCACTAACAAGTACCCACGTGATGACTTGATATCACAATATCATGACCTGTGAGAACCAGTCATCAGTCAACACACGTGCTAGCCTTCATGTATCATCATCACCCTTAGCTTCTATGATGATACTCGACCAGGGACCTTTAAGAATGAAGCTTCAAATAAATCATGGGCTCTCACATTCAAGTCACGTACTTGATGTCCCATGGAAGCGAACATTCTAAGGGTATCTATTATGTTAACATTTAACTATCATATAGAAAAACATAATAAAAGAATTTGCCATTAATTATAAAAGAAAAACTAGGTACACAGTTCATCATATGAACAAACAGCCAACAAAATACAAGATTACATGCAACCCACAAGATTCTCGCTAGAGTTGATCATTTAGGTATCGTATACCCATCGATCTAGTATGACCATCATGATTTCTCTACGCGAGAGGCTTTGTCAGCGGATCCGCAATATTTTCCTCAGTCGGCACTCTGCAAATGTTTACATCTCCTCGTTCGACAATCTCACGAATAAGATGAAACCGCCGGAGTATGTGCTTGGAGCGCTGATGAGATCTAGGTTCCTTAGATTGTGCAATTGCACCATTGTTATCACAGTAGAGAACTACGGGACCAACAATGCTAGGAACTACATCAAGCTCGCCGATGAATTTCCTAATCCATACAGCCTCCTTCGCCGCATTAGCTGCTGCGATATACTCGGCCTCTGTTGTAGAATCAGCAACTGTCTCTTGCTTGGAACTCTTCCAGCTCACAGCTCCTCCATTCAGGCAAAACACAAAACCTGACTGAGACTTGGAGTCGTCTCGATCAGTTTGGAAGCTAGCATCTGTGTAACCACTTACAACGAGCTCTTCCTCTCCACCATACACCAAGAACACGTCCTTAGTCCTTCTCAAGTACTTCAGGATATTCTTGACTGCAATCCAGTGACACTCACCAGGGTCTGACTGATACCTGCTAGTCATGCTCAAAGCAAAGGAGACATCAGGTCGAGTACATAACATCGCGTACATAATTGATCCAATTGCCAAAGCATATGGAATCAACTTCATGCGGTCCTTATCTTCACAATACTTTGGACACTGGTCCTTAGAGAGATTCACACCATGAGACATGGGCAAAAATCCTTTCTTGGACTCAAGCATGTTGAACCGCTTCAACACCTTTTCGATGTACGTACTCTGGGTCAAACCCAGCAACTTCTTCGATCTATCTCTATAGATCTTAATACCGAGTATATAAGTCGCTTCACCCAAATCCTTCATTGAAAAGCAGTTCCCTAGGTTGTTCTTAACAACTTTTAGGGTAGGAATGTCATTCCCGATCAATAGTATGTCATCTACATACAATATCAGGAAGACAACAATGCTCCCACTGATTTGCTTGTAAACACAAGGCTCATCTTCATTCTTGATGAAACCAAACTCTTTGATTTTCTCATCAAAACGAAGATTCCAACTTCGAGAGGCCTGTTTCAGTCCATAAACGGACTTATTCAGCTTGCATATTTTAGTGGCTTCATCTGGGGATACAAAACCCTCGGGTTGTGTCATATACACTTCCTCAAGGAGGTTTCCATTAAGGAAAGCCGTTTTGACATCCATCTGCCAGATCTCGTAGTCATAATACGCAGCAATAGCAAGCAATATCCTAATGGACTTTACCATGGCAACAGGGGAAAAGGTCTCATCATAGTCAATACCATGAATTTGCTTGAAACCCTTAGCCACCAGTCGCCCTTTGAATGTCTGTACATTCCCATCCATGTCGGTCTTCTTCTTGAAGACCCACTTGCACCCTATGGGTCGTACCCCTTCAGGTGGTTCCACCAAGTTCCAAACTTGGTTTGCATACATGGAGTCCATTTCGGATTTCATATCCTCAAGCCATTTGTCGGAGTCCGGTCCATTCATAGCCTCTTGGTAGGTTGTTGGTTCATCATCATGATCCAAGAGCAACACATTACCTATTTGAGACACGAGAAATCCATATCTCTCAGGCTCAAACCTCGGTCTACCAGATCTACGTAGGACTTGTGTTCCCTGAGCAGGTTCTCTAGCTACAACATCTTGTAGTCCTGTCTCAGAATCCAATTCCGGTTCATTCACTACATGTGGTTCTTGAACTTCTTCAAGCTCTACCTTTTCAGTCTTTCTTGATAAGAACTCTTTCTCCAAGAAGACACTAGTCCTTGCGACAAACACTTTGCCCTCAGACGGTAGGTAAAAGTAATATCCTTTCGTTTCCTTAGGATATCCCACTAGATAACATTTATCCGATTTGGGTTCCACCTTGTCAGGCATTTGACGTCTCACGTATGCCTCACAGCCCCAAATTTTAATGAACGACATACTAGGACGCTTCGCAGTCCATATCTCATATGGTGTCTTCAGAACCGTTTTAGTTGGAGCGCGATTCAATATCATTGCAGCAGTCTCTAAAGCAAAACCCCAAAAGGAAACAGGCAAGTCTGCATGACTCATCATCGAACGTACCATGTCTAACAGAGTACGATTTCTCCTCTCAGACACACCATTATGTTGTGGTGTTCTAGGTGGAGTGAGCTGTGATACAATACCACACTCTTTCAGATGATCACGGAACTCATGACTCAGGTATTCGCCACCTCGATCAGATCGGAGTGCTTTAACCCTTTTACCCAACTGGTTTTCTACTTCATTCTTGAACTCTTTGAACTTTTCAAAGGTCTCGGATTTGCACTTCATAAGATACACATATCCGTATCTACTGAAATCATCAGTAAATGTAACAAAGTAGAAATACCCTCCTCTAGCCATGGAACTCATGGGTCCGCATACATCACTATGTACAACACCCAAGAGATCCTCAGCCCTCTCAGTATAACCAGTGAAAGGAGCTTTAGTCATCTTGCCTAACAAACAAGATTCGCATCGCTCAAATGATTCATAATCAAATGAGTCAAAAAGTCCATCTCTATGGAGCTTGGATATGCGCTTCTCGTTGATATGGCCCAAACGACAATGCCAGAGAAAAGTAGGGTTCGAATCATTTGTTCTTAGTCTTTTATTGTTTTCTACATTACAGATCAGATGGTCCAAGTTCAAAACATAAAGACCATTAAACAATTGGGCTACAGCATAACAAACATCATTCTTAAATATAGAACAACAATTGTTCTTAATTATAAAAGAAAATCCAATCATGTCCAAACATGAAATAGATATAATGTTTCTAGTTATCGCCGGAACAAAATAACAGTTATCTAGTTCTATTACAAGTCCACTGGGTAAAGAAAGATGGTAAACTCCTACGGCTACAGCAGCAACTCTTGCTCCATTGCCGACGCGGAGGTCCACCTCCCCTTTACTCAGCAATCTTCTCCTTCCCAGTTCCTGCACATTTGTACAAATGTGAGAACCACATCCGGTATCCAATACCCAAGATGAAGGAGCAGAAAGGTTTATCTCTATAACGTAAACATTAGAAGCGGAAGTCATACCTCCCCTCAATTTCTGCAGACCCTCAATGTATGAAGGACAGTTCCTCCTCCAATGACCAGCCTTGCCACAGTGGTGGCATTTTCCTTCCTTCACCGTGCTCTTCTTTTTCATCAGTGCTGAAGACTTGGGCTCAAGATATGACTTAGGTCCTACCTTCGTCTACTTGGAGCCCTTGGCTTTGCCCTTGCCCTTATGCACCATCAGTATGGGGCTGGCAGGCTTGGCCTTCTTCATGTTGATTTCGGCAGTTCTCAACATGCCTAGGAGTTCGAGCAGTGTCTTGTCTATCTCATTCATGTTGTAGTTCAAGACAAACTGCTCATAACTGTCCGGCAACGATTGCAGGATCAGATCCGTGGCCAACTCTTGACCAAGAGGAAAATCCAGCCTTTCAAGGTTCTCTATATACCCAATCATCTTGAGTACGTGAGTCCCTACTGAGTCTCGAACTCCCATCTTGCACTGAAACAACGCTTTCGTGATGTCGAACCTCTCTTGACGAGCCTGCCCTTGAAACATTTTCTTGAGATGCTCGTCAATCTCCTTGCACCCCATGTTCTCATGTTGCTTCTGAAGCTCAGAGTTCATGGTGGCAAGCATAAGGCACTCGACATCCAAAGCATCGTCAGTATACTTCTTATAAGTATCTTTCTCAGCACGGGAAGAGTTCCCGGTCGGCACCTCGGGGGCTTCTTCTTCCAAGACATAGAGCTTTCGCTCTTGCCTGAGAACAATTCTCAGGTTCCTATACCAGTCCATATAATTTGTCCCACTGAGCTTATCCTTCTCAAGGATGGCTCTCAGAGACAACATGGAGTGCACAACGCTTGCCATGGAATTCTACAAGAATTTATGCAGAATAAAATCAGTACCTAAATTTCAATTACAATTTATTCTAATTAGGACTTCAATTAAAATACTCCCGCTATTTTATTCGAAATGATAGCCCTCACTAACAATTCGGAGAGTTCATGCGAGCTACTCTCTTAGTGGACAAGATCCGTATTTCACCAACACTATGAGTCCGCTTTGGCGTTCCTCTCACGATGCGGTTATTTAGGTAGGCAACGCTTGCCAATTACATCCTCATGCAATTCTTGTATGGTTGGTGAATAACTCCTTATTCGCATCCATCATATGGTGCATGCCAACCCTATGCCTCTAGGCACTCAACCTTTGAGGTCACCTAGTTAAGCTGGACGCGATGTCGACAGTGGGATATCACAATTATCCGCTCGCACCCTTACCAAGATAGATTAATGCACCTTGCTTTGGCAAGCCCACACTTCATCGATCGAGGCAGAAAGAGTGTCATCCATCGGAAGGCATCCGAACACTTAATATTTGATGAAGGGATTTCAAATATCGGTTAACAATTAACCATGATCAACATTTGATCGACGTGCACATCCAAGGAAAAACAATTCTTCTAAAACCATATGCATCCCTTATGTGCACATCCTGACACCATCAACATTTGATAGAAGGAAGGGCTAAATCTGAACATCCGGAAATTTCCAAATCCTCATATTTACATGCACTGGACAAAGGCAAAGACAGCTCAACTTAAAGCAGTAGACAAGCTCATATCTCTTTGTTGGATTCACAATCCAAAACATACTCGAGGGATGGTTACTGCTAAGGAGACAACAATTTCTAACACTTAGAAATCCACCGAAATTCCAATCGTTCTTGGCGAGGTACCAAGACTAAATCTAGACATTTAGAACACTTCTAAATCCCTAGGTTTACACGCACTGGAATAACAAACTTCCAAAACAACGATCATGGCCGCAACCTCCCTCTGATACCACTGTTGGGTTTCTCTATAGGGTTGGCACAACGCTTGTGCACGCAGCGGAAAAATAAACATCAAGAAAAACCCAAAGAGATGTGGATCGGGCTATGAACGTTGAATCAAGAAGTTAGCAAAACTAGGCAAAAATTACCACGGTGGCGTTGAGTCACAACCCAACGGAGATGCTCCAAACTTTATCTGCTTGCTAGTGGCGATGAAAGTCCACCTAGTGTCAGCTATGTGCACCTATGGGGGGGGGGGGAATAGGTGACGTGTGGTTCTTTTGCGGAATTTACGGATGTACCTGCACAATAAAAACAACAAGCACAGCACACAGAATACACAGCAAATTTATAGTGGTTCCCCGACTTGGGTACATCCACTTTCCCCCTTCGACCTATCTCCCCAAAAAGGGACGACTCGGTCACTTCTCCAACGGGATTGAAATACAATCCCTTCACTAACGGAAGGAGCCCTTCCACACGTGAGAGTCAACACTCCCACAAAACGGGTTGCACCCAACCCTTACAACACGGAACAAAGGTTCCTATACAATAAAATAAATGTAGAATGTACACGTGATACAAACTTCTCTTGGAGACTATGGTGTTCCTCTTTGTTCGACGACATGTTCTTGAAGTCGATGAAGAGTCTACGACCTTGGTCTCTCTTGGAGAAGATCTCCTCGGAACCGGTGGCGGCACACGAGCGGCGGCTAGCTTCGGGATCGGCGGCTACGATGAAGAGCGGCTACTGAACTTGGAGATCTAAACTTCGTAGCGAAGCAAGCTAGGTCTACCAACGGTCACTCTAGGATCAGTCGTCTCGATCGATTCGGACGGGGGAGTTTTTCCCGGTCAACAAATCGAGAGACAAGAGATCTCCGGATAGACGCGTGAGACTCAAGCTTTGCTAAGCTTCTGTCACCGGAGATCGGGAAGAAGATCGATTAGCGGTGGCGACGACTTGACGCGAGCGGCGGCGGCGGAGCGGAGCGATTTCGCGAATTTAGGGTTATGTCGCGGCTCGGTTTTCTTTCTCTCTTCTCCGTAGATTTACTGTTCAAAATACCCATGTATTTATACCCTGAAGATACAACAATTTTGACCGTTTGTGGGACCCACAAAAGGAATCCCCAAATTCCGGTTCAAACTAGTCCAGAAGCAGAATCCGGTCCAGCAGCATTCTGAGAAAACGCCAAGTAAAAATCGGCGAGAATCGCAGACGATTTTCGACGAATCGGCGAGAATCACCAAGTGATTCTCGACGATTCGTCGAGAATCGTTTGTGATTCTCGTCGAATCACTTGTCGATTCTCAACGAATTTTACTTTATACATGGGCTGCTTGACCACTGGTTCGGCGGGAATCACAAGTGATTCTCGCCGAATCTTACTTGGCACCATTTTGAGATGGCCAGAAGGAGTCGGGGAGAATCACTGATGATTCTCGTCGATTCGGCGAGAATCACTAGTGATTCTCGCCGATTCGGCGAGAATCACTTGGTGATTCTCGTCGAATTTACCTTGGACGATTTTTCGTCTTCCACCTAGGAGCTGCTCCTTGATCCTCCATGCTCCTTGTCTTCTCTTGCATATGAACGGCCCTGTACTTGAAAGTAAGTGCACTCCAATAGAGAGAGTACACATAGGCCAACACACTGATCTGCTCAACGAGGGATTACGTCGTGCAGACCCGTGTATATTGACCTACTGCACCCTGACATTGGTGTGCACTTAGCGTGGAGAAACTGCAAGTACAACTTGAAAAAGTTTCATCAAATACATTGTGAATTCATCTTAGCTTGACAGGGGGCTTCCTCAAATCTAGGTAATCGTGGATACAATACCCAACAATCTCCCCCTATTTGACGAAGTCAAAACCCTACTAGCTAAGATGAATAACACCTATCAAATAATAATTATAGCATTTAAAAATTAAATATGCAACACAAGGGAATATATGCAATCAGAACAGGACTTGAGTCATTCACACATTCAAGAATATATATATATACCAAGAGAAATATATTCACATATAATTCAGAATTGTTCATATGACACTAATAATCATTAAACGTTCTTAAGACACAGTGACCAGCTATAACATAATGACTATTTGTCCTTAGCTACGTCACCCTTCAGAGTTTGAGCCAAGTACTTTTTGCTTTGCCTTTCCATGTATTCCTTGGGCTTCGGGTAGTACCTAGGAGGAGCAACTTTGTCTGGATCCTTGTTGTTTCTGAAGAAAATGTTGCGTTTTGCTTCAAACGTCTTGTGCGTCTCCCACTCATATTGGCTATATACCTCGTTTCGATTGATCTCTCCTCTTTCTTGTAGCCAGAAGGTGTCTAAGATTATATTCCTTGAGACTGGACTCCACCTTTCATTTCGTACATCCTCCTCATTCATTCGAATTCTCTTTGCAGCCTGTGTCTCCTTGGATGTCCCTTCCTGAACTTTCCTCTTTTCCCTGGCTTTATCTAAAGCCTCCTGGTCAAACATACTCCTCAGCTTAGATTTGGAGATGGCCCTAGCATCATCTTTATCAGTGAAAATTTCTGCAGCACTTGTACTTACATCCTCAGCAATATTTACTTCCTCAGCAGCCTTAGAAGTCTCAGGAACCTGAATGCCGGCAGGTTGGTCAGGTAGGACGACGCCTAACGTGCCCAGTGCCTGTTGTAGCATCCACCAGCAACTCTCATAGACGTATTTGCTTGATTGTGCAAAGTTTGCATCCATGCTTTCTTGGAGCTCGGCAAGCTTAGCGATATACTCCTTCTCCCCCTTTTTGGCTTCGTCAGCTATGCAATTGGCATATGAGTGCAGAGAGTCATCAATATGCTTAGTTGTCTTGCTGAATTCAGTGATTAGGGCCTGCTGATTTGCATTTAAGGTTACCATATTACCATCAAATTTCTGAATATTGTTGGCTACAACGTGTGCATTCTGATTTACAACAGCCAAAGTATCAGTACTCTTTTTCAAACCGGCCATTAAGAGTGTGACAGCTTCGCCGGCCGCGGTATACTTTTCTTCGAATTTCTTCTCCATCACATCCAGTTTGTGGTTGATTTCCACCATATTCTGCAGCATGAGATCTTCAGAAGTCTTGATCTTTTTCAGCAGTGTTTTCTGAGCTGTATCAAAAGAATCTTTAAGCTCGTTCACTATTCCTTGAATGACATTGATGGTGTGAGTGGCCAGCTCATCTCGCAACGGTATGGTCTGAGGTACTTCTTGCCCTTGCTCGTGCTCTGCAGCAGATGCATCGGTAGAGCTGGATACAATCACAGCCTCTATAGAAGGAATGTTGGCGGCCTCTTGAGGTTTATCAAACTCCCCCTCCACTGGTGCAGACTTATCAGATGGAGGTTCAACGGGATCCGGAGTCTCCAACACTTCATGGTCCTCATTCTCATCGTCCTCTCCGTCCTCATCCAAAAATTCATCCATATTAGCAGCTTCTTCCACTTCCTGATCAGCAGTGTCCAGTGCTTCAGCTTCAGTTCTTTGAGTGTTTCTGTTCAAGCCCTCCTCATCCTCCAACTCAGGTTCACTTACTTCATGAATTTCGGCCACCGCATCCTTGGCCACCTGGGCGATTTCAGATATTATATCCATATGAGTGGGTAGAGTCTCCCCCTCGATTCCTGCAGGCACAGTATCAGGAATTTCACTGGGGGAGGCTGCTGGAGATACTTCCTCTTGCTCTTCCACAGCAGGCTGCCCGATGCGTCGCTCCCATCGATCAAACACAGTAGCATCCATCTTTTTCAAGTAATGGAGAGGAACTCCTTTGCTCATGTCGAATATGTCTCCGTTGAGCTGGTTGAGATATACACTAATGATGCGGCCGAAGCTTGGAGTGCCCAGAGTGTCCTTGATCTTTTGGAACAGCAACTCCCCCCAGTTGAACCTCTTTCGGCAGACCACAGCTATGAGAATTTTGAACATATCTCCGGAGATATGATCATGGGAGCCTGGCTTGCAGATGAGTACTTTTCCTATGACGTCAGATAGGAGCTTCCCTTCTTCATTCATCTCTTTTCTCTTTACTGATCGAGTGCCTCTTGGAAGACCGCAGAACAAGAGGGTTCTGGCTTTGTCCTCGTCCTCCAGATAATCTTCCTGCTCCGAACTTGAGAGCTGTAGGTAGCGAGTTAGCTTACTGGCAGACATCTTTACTTTTGTCCCAACCACCTTGCTCTTGATGATGGAGTCTCTATCTCGGAGTCTTGCGGTAGAGAAGAACTCCAGCACCTCTTTATCCAGGACTTTGCAAGGGTGCTCCAATATGAAGGTTAGCCCGGCCTCTTCCAGTATGAGAATGATATTCCGGAACTCGTCCGAGGCATGAGAGAATCCAGTGCGAACCAGCTCGCAGCCAGAAATCAAGCCTGCAGTAGTCCTTGGAGCCATTGAAGATCTAGAGAGAAGCCCTACTCTAAGCATTAGTGAACATTCAAAAAGAAAGCATCACTAGTGAGCGCGTCCAAGTGCGGTTGAGGAGAAGGTTACCTAAGGGCTTACACGGAAGAGAGTTGATGAGCTTCGGGAAGATCTTCGGTGGAAGGAAGAGTATCCTGTGGGAAACACAGCAGCAATTCGCTCACTTCGACGAGAGCGTCGGAGGGCTGCGGGTTTCGGCGAGAGTCGTCGGGATACTTTCGAAGAGAACTTTGCGAGACCCTAGCGGGAGCTTAGGAGGAGACCTCACGAGCTGCTGCGAATCGGCGGAAGAACTCCTGCGGGTTGTCGGGAGAGTTCTTGCGGGAAGAATCGGCGAAGCTCCCACTGTGGTCACCAGGGTGTCGGGGAACTTGCTGCAGCGTGACGCGGGAGTTGTGAGGAAGGCGAAGGGTTTTACGGGATTTAAATGATTCGGCTTTGTCAAATTCGGCGGGATTCAGGAGATTTGGTTAATTCGGCTTCTGATACTATGTATCTGATTCGAAATTGAGGGGTCTCTTGACTAGGGATTTTCACATTTGAGAAGCTTGCAATATTTTAGAAATTTTCGATGTCAAGTCAATAAAAAGAATGATAAATACAAGTATATTCTAAAGTCAATCTATTTGAATTTTACTGAGGTTTTTGCAAAGTCTTCTTAATGTCAATTGTATGTTGTCGAGATTTACAACGACATGTCTTCGTTAACCCTTTATTGAGGTGTAAAGGTTTGCATGCATCGAGTTAACCAATCCTTAGACGTGCATACATACACTAATATACAAAGAAGGATCTGTATATGATGATATATATAAGTATATATATATATTTTTTTTTTGAATGAGGATCCATTATGACACAAGTCCTTGAACTGATCAAAATTACCTGGGATTTTGAGAGTCATCGTCTTAGTCCCACAGGTAGAACACATTAGTAGCTTAAAGTGAGTATGCTCAACAGGTAGCACATCTGTTATTGCAGACGCTTGTTCCAAGTTAGCCTTGAGCCACCTACTGTTCAGATCCCATCGTATTTACGGGGACCTAGACTACCCTGCAAAACAGAATTACTTCACCTTAGGAACCCAAATCATATTGGGTCCTAGGTTTCTATTAGCATAAGCACGCAACTGCCTTCCTTCAGAAAACCTGTTTGGAAGACTACCTCTGTCCCTAGAATGTGGATAAGCCCTTGCTGTGGGCACAGAGGGGTTGTGCCAACAGTCAATGGCAAAGTGCCCCACTTTGCCGCAGCACCAACAAGGGTGAATGTTGTATCGCCTTTTTCGACCTGATCTAGTGACTGATGAAGTCACGGTCCTAGGTCTAAACGGGATAGGGCATGTTCTTGTCACACAAATTCCTCTTCCATCGTGACACGAGGAAGGGTGGAACGAATGCATGATGTGAGCGTTATGAGGCCGAGAAGGTGGTGCCATTCTTTCAGGCATCTCCCTTGCTGAGGCCCCATGAAGCCTGACATCATGACTTCTATCCTCCCTATCCCGTGTCCTCGAATGGTGAGAGGTCTCCTGTGAGCTGGGACATGCAGATCCACACTTTGTTGTGGCAGTGGCTGTGAATACAAAGGGCTCAGAATGAGCCTTAGGTATTCTCTCGTGGGTGGCCATGCCGGCCCTTGCACGCCGGGTGTCTCCACATGGGGACAGATCATCCTTGCAGTGACCACGACTATTCCTGTGGTCATACCTGAAGGCATGATGAGTTGCCTTCCTGCTTGGAGTGGGGGGTCGGAATACCGTTTCCCCATTTCTCCATCCCTGAATAATCCGGGAAATCCACCCGGTTTCTTGCTTTCTCTTTATAGCATCAACTTTGGAAAAGTTTGATACTATACGTTTCTCATTATCTAGACTATTCTCTAGAGCTGAGATCTTAGAGTCCTTGACCTTGTTGGACGCCAATTGGAGAACCAACAAGATCTTCAGTCGAGCAATCTCTCGAGCTTGTTCCTCAGCAAGTAGATTGCTTTCCTGAAGGGCTCTCTTCAGGGAATCAGTATTTTCTGGAGGAGAGCAGTTTCTGTCTTCAGAAAAGTCGAAAGATATGGGGCAGGATGAAGATGATACCTTCTCATCTGAGTTATTGTCATTAGAATCAGTGACCAATGTTTCGTCCTCGTCGGAGCTGCTTTCCTCACTATCTTCTTCAGTCTCTGACAAGGATACTGGAGCTCTGATGCAATCCGAAGGATTCTTGCATTCATCTTCAGAAGTGAGGACCCCCACATACGCCTCATCCTCTGATTGGCAGCATATTTCAGCTTTCTCTGACCCCCCCATCAGCTCTGAGATCATCATCCACAGAGATTTAGCCGTAGTACATTTTTCCAATCTAGAGCGAGAGGCTCCAGACCAGACATCCATGATAATTTGTCGAATCCTCTCGTCCAAGAGAAATAGAGATAGTTCCATCTCAGACATCTCAGCAATGCCCATGGGCACTTGGATCCCAGAGTCGGAGGTCTTCATGGGGATAAACGGACCCTCTTCCAGGATGAGGGATGCTCGTGGATCGATGGCATCCAGGTGAAATAACACTCTCATCCTCCAGATGGGATAATAATCCTTTGTGCATGCAGGGAGTTTGAGTGGCAATACGTCATAATACAGATCCATGCTTCTGACACTGGTGGCAGGATTCTACTCAAGGTGTTAACCTTTTTGAAGAGTAACCTCGCTTTGATACCACTTGAAAGTCCACCTAGTGTCAGCTATGTGCACCTATGGGGGGGGGAATAGGTGACGTGTGGTTCTTTTGCGGAATTTACGGATGTACCTGCACAATAAAAACAACAAGCACAGCACACAGAATACACAGCAAATTTATAGTGGTTCCCCGACTTGGGTACATCCACTTTCCCCCTTCGACCTATCTCCCCAACAAGGGACGACTCGGTCACTTCTCCAACGGGATTGAAATCCAATCCCTTCACTAACGGAAGGAGCCCTTCCACACGTGAGAGTCAACACTCCCACAAAACGGGTTGCACCCAACCCTTACAACACGGAACAAAGGTTCCTATACAATAAAATAAATGTAGAATGTACACGTGATACAAACTTCTCTTGGAGACTACGGTGTTCCTCTTTGTTCGACGACGTGTTCTTGAAGTCGATGAAGAGTCTACGACCTTGGTCTCTCTTGGAGAAGATCTCCCCGGAACCGGCGGCGGCACACGAGCGGCGGCTAGCTTCGGGATCGGCGGCTACGATGAAGAGCGGCTGCTGAACTTGGAGATCTAAACTTCGTAGCGAAGCAAGCTAGGTCTACCAACGGTCACTGTAGGATCAGTCGTCTCGATCGATTCGGACGGGGGAGTTTTTCCCGGTCAACAAATCGAGAGACAAGAGATCTCCGGATAGACGCGTGAGACTCAAGCTTTGCTAAGCTTCTGTCACCGGAGATCGGGAAGAAGATCGATCAGCGGCGGCGATGACTTGACGCGAGCGGCGGCGGCGGAGCGGAGCGATTTCGCGAATTTAGGGTTATGTCGCGGCTCGGTTTTCTTTCTCTCTTCTCCGTAGATTTACTGTTCAAAATACCCATGTATTTATACCCTGAAGATACAGCAATTTTGACCGTTTGTGGGACCCACAAAAGGAATCCCCAAATTCCGGTTCAAACTAGTCCAGAAGCAGAATCCGGTCCAGCAGCATTCTGAGAAAACGCCAAGTAAAAATCGGCGAGAATCGCAGACGATTTTCGACGAATCGGCGAGAATCACCAAGTGATTCTCGACGATTCGTCGAGAATCGTTTGTGATTCTCGTCGAATCACTTGTCGATTCTCAACGAATTTTACTTTATACATGGGCTGCTTGACCACTGGTTCGGCGGGAATCACAAGTGATTCTCGCCGAATCTTACTTGGCACCATTTTGAGATGGCCAGAAGGAGTCGGGGAGAATCACTGATGATTCTCGTCGATTCGGCGAGAATCACTAGTGATTCTCGTCGAATTTGCCTTGGACGATTTTTCGTCTTCCACCTAGGAGCTGCTCCTTGATCCTCCATGCTCCTTGTCTTCTCTTGCATATGAACGGCCCTGTACTTGAAAGTAAGTGCACTCCAATAGAGAGAGTACACATAGGCCAACACACTGATCTGCTCAACGAGGGATTACGTCGTGCAGACCCGTGTATATTGACCTACTGCACCCTGACATTGGTGTGCACTTAGCGTGGAGAAACTGCAAGTACAACTTGAAAAAGTTTCATCAAATACATTGTGAATTCATCTTAGCTTGACAGGGGGCTTCCTCAAATCTTGGTAATCGTGGATACAATACCCAACAGGCGAGTTCTACGTGGAATAGTGTCCACGTTTCTGCAGAAGTCCACACGAGCGGGAGAACACCGATCTATCCGTCGCACGGATTATCGGGAAGGAGAAGACCACACCTTTGCTTTCCCACAGACTGCTAGGTCCGCTCCAGGGATTGCAGCACTAGCGACAGTCGCCGGAGAAGAGGTGGTCGACGGAGCGAACACGGCGGCGGCGGAACTCTTCCGTCGGCGGCAGGGATCGGGATCGGCGGATCGAAAGGCGGAACGGCTTCCGTCAGGTTTCGATCTGCTACAGGAGAAAATCGCGAGCCCGTCTTTTCCCGAAAACCCTAAATGTCCTATTTATACCAAAGGTATAAATAAACCCAGGAAAATCGCTATCCGCAGACCACCCGAAAATAGGGTTCAGAATCGGCGAGTATCAATCGGTGAGAATCGGCGACAATCGGCGAGAATCACTGAGCACGTTCGGCGAGAATCAGTCGACGAGTATCATACATGATCGGCGAGAATCAGAGTACAATACTCGACGATTCTCGCCGATCGTCGAGCCGCGCTCGACGATACACAACGATACTCGACGATCGTCGAGCCGCGGTCGACGATAATTGTCGAAGTAGTCGATCGTTGAGAATCAACAATTGATTCTCGATGATTCTCGTCGATCGGCGAGAATCAGAGAGACGATTCTCGCCGATCGGCGGGAATCAGAAGACGATTGTCGACTAATGTCATCGACCCTCGGACGACAATCCCAACCAGCCCCTCAAGGCAACATTTGCCCAACCCGATGATCCTATAAGGCAACACTTTGCCCATAACCCTATTCAGGTCGGTGATTGGTAACCTTTACCAACACAGTCAGTCAACCAACTTCTCCACATCTCTTATGTGCGACCCTGCAGGCTCATATCGCGTTGGCAGTGAGATTACATGTTTGATCACTTCCAGATCATCATGGTGACTCCAACAACATCCAACAATGTGATCAAACAGTTCCGGAGACACGGCCCTCTTCAGAATGAACTCCGCATTAGCATTTGTTCTTCTCCAGAGCCTAGCCTGCTCAGCAGTACCGAACGCAGCCGTGACTTCCTGCCTGTCGTCACCACCGATGACTTCCCACAGCTTCTCGCCAAGAAGATAACTCTTCATGCATGACTTCCACTTCTTGAAGTTAGTCGGCATTAAGAGTTCAATGCCAAGACCCCTTGCAAAGCTCTCTTCCATTGCAACACCTGTTGGCAACATTTCAGAAGCTCCTAGCAACAACACAGGTTGATCACCACTCAATTACTGAGTAACAACACTGGTCGACTTCCGCTCACGCAACTGAATCTCGCTTTGATACCATGTTAAAATTTTCTCAACGTGGTCAACAAGGTAGCCCAAACGCCAAATTAATATCTTCGTCACTACCCAGTTCTCACGTTGAACCAGCGGAAAACCAAGGAACCAAGGTTAATCCCAACAAACAATGGAAGCACAAACAGATCTTTTATTCATTCACTTCTTTACAACATGAGGCATACATAGCGAGACATGATTTCGCTAGTATAACAGCTATAAACAGAAAGCAGCAAAACTCAAGCCGGGCGGACAGCACCGAAGTCCGCCAAGACCGCCGAGGTCGCCGAGGTCGCTGAGATCTCCCGAACTAAGCTGCAATCCGCCGAATAGCCATGGAGTCCGCCAAAGCCACGAGGCCGCGCGGACACACCGTTATTCGTCTCCTGCTGAAGCTGAACTGAGGAACACCCCCTACCCGCCTGAAGCCGGCGGACAGGTTATTGAAGCTGGCAAAGTTGAAACAGAGTTGACAAGCCGCAGAGCGACCTCCTGCTGAATCCGCAGAGACCGCACAACTTCCAAGTACTTGACCAAAGTCAAAGCCAAACTCCTGGCTCCTTGAAGCTACCCGCTCAACCTGCACACAGCAAACGTCAGCACTGAATCAATCCTCGCGGACAGACAAACTGAGGCCGCAGCTCCTTGCCCAACCCATCTTACTATTCACTCAAGTTATTGTAGACCTGCTAGGGGGGTCCTATTTATAGGCGAGGTGAGGAGTGTGGTCACCTCCCTAGAGATAGCGACACCGCCCTAGCTCGCGCGATAGCAAAACACCGTCCGCCAAGTCTGCAAGGACTTAGCCGGATACCAAGGAAAACCGCTAGGAGCAAGGCAACATTGGCGAACCCTCTCCAGTCCGCCCAAGCTATGCGGACAAGGCATCAGCCCGCAAAGCTTCTGATCACTGCAGGATAGAAACCCCCTTCAATGGCTGTCCACACAAACCCGAGGCAGTCCGCAAGACTCACGCCTCAATCCGCCACAAGTCCACGACCAAAGGCAGAAAGCAAGTCCGCCAGGTCAACAGCGGACTTGGCGGATACTGCGGACACCATGGTATTGGCACAGAGTGTGACCAAGTACAAAACCATCAAAGGCCAATGCGAGCATGGCAGACACAAACTCCCGTCCACCAAACACCGTAGCACAGACCGCTAGCAGTCTGCAAGCTCCTCGTACTCCTGCCCAATGCAGCAGCCATCTCCCGGACTCCAAAACCAGTCCGCCAACGACCTCCACAGCAAAACACCTGCTGTACCACCAGAGCTCGACAAGGCCTCAGCCAAGCTCTAAGCCCAGTCCGCAACAGCCCACACCGCGGACACGCCAGTCCGCAAGCTTCCCGCGGACACGAGCCAAACCGCCAAACAGCACAAGCTTGCACCACGGCCACTGAGCAATGCACCAGTCCGCAAGCCTATATCAGCTCAGGCCGCTCCTTGGCTAAACCAATCAGCCAATGCCCTATCCGCAGATCCAGGCCGCAAAGTCTGCGGACTTCATGCAAACAACCCTCTCAGAAGACAGCCAGCTTCCACTAGACCTTCCACCAGGCCGTACATCACAGTCCGCCCAGTCCGCCTAGTCCGCCAATGCTGTCCGCCCAGGCCGCCCGGCCTGTCCCGTCAACCACATCCACTTCACAAATTTCAACAGGAACTGACCCTGGCCCCCCAGGCGGTTGTCTTTTGCATGGAAACCCCTCTGCTGGCCCTGATACTACCACTCCTCCTACCTCCAGCCGAGCCGATAATTCGTCTCCTGACGCCGCCACCTCAGTTGCTGCTGCTACAACTACTGTTGTTGTCTCGCCGCCGGGGTTCAGCTCTCCTCACCTCCTACCCCCTGCCACCTCCTGGCCCCTTTTTGATGGCGCGGCCCCTCCAACACGTCCTGATGATGACCCGGTTGCTGCGGCCCCTCCAACACTTCCTGATGATGACCCGGTTGCTGCGGCGCAACAAGTTAAAGATTTGCGGCGTCATGACAACGCCACGGACGCTAACGGAAAGCTGCGATACAACCTCCG
Organism: Platanthera guangdongensis; assembly: GCA_039583875.1. Lineage (NCBI taxonomy): Eukaryota > Viridiplantae > Streptophyta > Magnoliopsida > Asparagales > Orchidaceae > Platanthera > Platanthera guangdongensis. Next base: position 94,059,236 of record CM077149.1, read on the forward strand.
TCCGCGGCGCGCAAAGCTTGCTTAATACTTTTACTTAGTTTTATTTTAATTGCTTAAAACATTTGGCTTGTATTATTTTTATTTTTATGTTGGTGTGCTATTAAACCCTTGGTGTGTATGTAACCGCCCGGATGGATGAGATTTCATCTCCATCTTGGATGGTTGGATCTCTTTTGTAACTCCTATTTAAAGGAGGATATTATGATGAGTTATGCATTGGAAGAAGAAAACCTAAACTCTCCCCTAGAGAATTTCGGCCATGGAGAGATTCCACTAGCCGCCCCCCCTCCCCTTTGGTGTGAAGCCAAGCCTTGCCTCCTCCATCCCCGTTCGGTGCGACTCCGGCGTGGCTTCTCTCGGTGCGACTCCGTGGAAGAAGGAAGCAGCCCCTTCGGTGTGAAACCGGTGGAACCGTGGAGAGAGTGATTCTCCCACAAATATTGTGTGATCTTCTTCTTGGTTGGGTAATCTCTTCCCTATCTTTGTGTTTCTTGCTGTGAGAATTTTGTGGAGGTTATTCATCCGTCTTTTCCGAGATTTTAAAGTGTTTTTCGCTTGCAAATCTGAATCGAACGTTGCTATTGACCCTCTTGTTTTCCGGATTGGAAGATCCGCTAGAGAACAAACTAGGCCAAGCCTTGACTTGTTCTCCAAGATGGGGCACGCTTTGGTGCTAACAAGGGAGTTAATCTCAACTTGTTCTTGATCCCTCCTTATCGTTTACCGCCGCTCCTAAATATATTTTTGCTGCGATTGACGGCTTATTGTGAAAAGAATAGATGCTTGTGTAGGTGCGGTGAGACGTGTGCTTGTTGGAGAGGTAGGTCCTAAGGTCGTGGTATCGAGTCCGGCTAGGAGCGAGTTGTGTGCTTGTTGGAGAGTAGGTCCTAAGGACGTTGTATCGAGTCCCGTATTTTTGAGAGCCAACCGACCCCCTTTCGTTCGCTTTTGGTCGGAGCACTCTCTTATTTTTTCTATGTTCTGTGATGGGTAATCCGCCGTTAGCGTAGGCACGTCCATCTCACAAACATCCCTACACCAATTTGGTATCAGAGCCAGGTTATTTCAACTTTCACGTTGCAAACATCCTCTCTGCGTTCCTTGTTAGAGATCCGATCGTTAGAACTCAAAAAAATTATTTTTTGTGGTCTGCAAATAGCGGGCTGAAATCTTTATTTTTCAGCAAAATTTCAAAAAAAAAAATTTGTAACGATCTACGTGTTATTCACAACGGGAGTATATAAAAATATCTTATTTTCAATATAGCTTCCGTCCTAGGAAAATTCATCTTGCCTGGGGCCTCCCAAACCTGAATGCGCACTAGGCTAGGAACGGAGTACGCAACCCCGTCTACGTCTAGGATGGCTGCGAACGAGCATGGTGATCCCAACACCGAGGCTATAGCAGGTCTTCGTGCCGAAATGACAGAGCTTAGGAACGCCTTAGCCCAGATCCTACAAAATCAAGCAAGGCCACCCCCACCTCTCGTTAATGCTGCGCAGCCCAACCGGCACCAACCGAACTTTGATTCGGATTCTGAGGGAAACTCTCCCCGTATGCCCCCTCGAGAACCCCGCCCCGAGCGAGGCTTTGATATCACGAGGGCTATCAAGATAGATGCCCCCACCTATGATGGCATGGGAGATCCCCAGATCTTCCTCCATTGGGCTATAGACATGGAGTGCTATTTCGAATGGCACAACCTCACGGACCCCCAAAAGGTTCAAGTTGCCAGGATGAAATTAATGGGACGTGCCAAACCCTATTGGCTGAATGAAGAACGTAGGTTAGGAGCTGGGCACGGGGTCCCACTCATTGGATGGGCTGTTATGAAGAACCTGCTAGCCGATCAGTACGTTCCCGCGTACCATCGGACGCAAATGTTCGATGAGCTTGCCACCCTTCGGCAAGGCTCAATGTCTGTTGCTGAATATATGGGAGAACTTAAGGACCGTATGGTACGATGTGACCTTCGAGAGATCCCCGAAGTAACTTTATCTAGATTTCGAAAGGGACTTCACCCCGACATTCAGCGGAAACTCTTGCGTTATGGTCACACGGACTTGAATACGACTTTCAATGCCGCCTTGGACATTGAAAAGAACCTAGCATCTAAAGCTCACTCCCGTTATTCTAATGCGAAGAATTAGTCCACCGCTGGGGCATCTTCTTCCACTTTTCCTGATAAAGGAAAATTTAGATCCTCCGAGTCGAAATCCGTTGTGATTACCGCGAGAAATACCAAGAACCCCGCTAGTGAGCGTATCCCCGTTGGAAAGGTTAGCAAGGCTAACACCACTTGTTACTCATGCGGTGTTCAAGGCCACTATGCCTACGAATGCCCCACCAAGACGAAGGCCATAGCCTTACTAGAGTCCACTACCGACCCTGACGACTATGTCCATGAGGCCGAAGAGGAGAGCGACCTTGACGGAGTCCCTAGTGACTTGGAGGACGATCACCGCCTTATGGTGATGCGTTGCATTATGACCACTCCTCGTCCTGTAGACGACTGGAAGAGGACGAGCATCTTTTCCCTGATCTTTAAGAGTGGAGAAAAACTTTGCAAATTAGTTATTGATGGTGGTAGTTGCGTAAACGCTGTTTCTGAGAATGCCGTTAAGCGTATGTCCTTGACTGTCGAGCCGCACCCGACCCCCTACCAGGTCGCTTGGATTAGTAAGGTTACTATTAAGGTTACCCAACGATGCCTAGTCCCCCTGTCTTTCAAATCCTACTCGGATGAGGTTTGGTGCGACGTCCTACCAATGGACGTTTGTCATGTGTTATTAGGCCGCCCTTGGCTATATGACCGTGATGTGACGCACTATGGTCGTGCCAACACTTATGAGTTTAAATTCAATGGCAAGATCGTCACCTTGAGACCGACTGTGCCAAAAGAGCCGGTAGTGTTGGCTAAGGATACCACCATCCCAGTTGAGAGGAAAGCCTTGAGTTTAGTTGGTAGGAAGGAATTTGTGAAGGATCCCTTTATTGGGGGAATAATGTACGCTCTTGTACTTCTGAGTGAAAAAACTGACGGTGGCGTGTTGGAAGATTTACCCCGAGAGCTACGGGTATTGTTGGATGAGTTTAGGGATGTATACCCGGAGGAGTTGCCTTCGTCGTTACCACCGCTTAGAGATATACAACACGCAATAGACCTTATCCCCGGATCGTCCTTACCCAACCAACCACACTATAGGCTTAATCCAACTGCCCACATAGAGTTACAAACCCAGATAGAGGAGTTGTTAAATAAGGGATTTATTAGGACGAGTATGAGCCCATGTGCTGTCCCTGCTCTTCTTGCCCCTAAGAAGGATGGCACCTGGCGCATGTGTGTTGATAGCCGAGCTCTCAACAAAATTACTATAAAATATAGGTTTCCAATTCCGCGACTAGATGATCTCTTGGATGTCCTATCGGGTGCCACTATCTTCTCTAAACTGGACTTACGGAGTGGTTACCACCAAATCAGGATCCGAGAGGGGGATGAGTGGAAGACGGCATTCAAGTCTAAGGACGGGTTGTATGAATGGCTTGTGATGCCCTTTGGGCTATCCAATGCCCCCAGCACCTTCTCCCGGATGATGACGCACATCTTTAGGCCATATATGGGGAAGTTTGTTGTAGTGTATTTTGATGACATCCTAGTGTTTAGTACCTCCCCCGCCGAACACCTCTCTCACATCAAAGTAGTCCTCTCCACCTTAAGGACTGAAACCTTATATCTAAATCTAAAGAAATGCACGTTTTATGTTTCGGAGGTTGAATTCTTAGGTTATATAGTTGGCTCTGAAGGAATTCGTGTTGACCCAGGAAAGGTTCAAGTGATTAGAGACTGGCCCGAGCCCACTAGCCTTCGTGAGGTGCGTAGTTTCCACGGGTTAGCTACCTTTTATCGTTGTTTCATACGTGATTTTAGTAGCATTATGGCACCCATTACGGACTGCATGAAGAAAGGAGAATTCACATGGTCCAAATCCGCCACGTTTGCATTCCATCGTATTAAGGAGCTTATGACCGAAGCACCGGTGTTACGTCTCCCTGACTTCACCAAGGTCTTCGAGCTTACTTGTGATGCATCTGGCGTAGGGATTGGAGGTGTCTTGAGTCAAGAGGGTCACCCGGTTAGTTATTTTAGTGAGAAGTTAGCGGGTGCCAAATTAAATTATTCCAATTACGATAGGGAGTTTTATGCGGTCATTAGATGTTTGCATCATTGGAGGCACTACCTCCTTCATAAGGAGTTCGTGATCCTCTCTGATCATGAAGCGTTGCGATTCATCAATGGTCAGCACAAAATCAGCCCGCGCCACGCTAAATGGGTATCCTTCTTGCAAGAATACACATTTACTCTCAAGCACCTTAAGGGGACCGACAATCGAGTTGCCGATGCACTCAGTCGCCTCACCCTCTTACTTTCCTCCATGCAAGTCCACGTGGTAGGGTTCGAGCGCATAAAGGATGAATACGCCACATGCCCTGATTTTCGGGAGCCATACTTATCTGCCCAGGATAGCTCTCCCACGACCATCACGGCCTATTCACTTAGAGACGGATACTTATTCAAACACGGAAAATTGTGTATCCCCCACTCCTCTTTGCGACTCCACATCATTTGGGAGTTACATAGTGGTGGCTTGAGTGGCCACTTTGGCAGAGACAAAACGATAACGCTCGTGGAGGAGAAATTCTTTTGGCCTAAACTAAAGGCGATGGTTGGGAAAGTTGTGAGCAGTTGCCGTACGTGCCAAGTTTCTAAAGGTACTAAGTCCAATGTAGGTTTATACACTCCGCTACCTATTCCGTCCGTCCCGTGGGAAGACGTGAGCATGGACTTTGTATTAGGCCTTCCCCCCACCCTGCGACGTCATGATTCTATACTCGTTGTTGTGGATAGGTTCTCCAAGATGGCGTACTTCCTCCCCTGTAGTAAGACCAACGACGCCTCTCACATTGCGAAACTGTATTTTAAAGACGTCGTTAGTCATCGTGGCGTTCCGAAGACTATTGTCTCAGATAGGGACGTCAAGTTCACTAGCTACTTTTGGAAAACCTTGTGGGTTCTTATGGGCACAAAATTATTATTCTCCGCGGCTTATCACCCACAAACTGATGGCCAGACGGAAGTAGTCAATCGGAGCCTAGGAAATCTTCTTCGATGTCTCGTGAGCGACCATAAAGGCACTTGGGATTTACTGCTTCCACATGCACAACTGGCTTACAATAATTCTAAAAATCGGTCCACGGGTATGTCTCCGAATGAAATTGTCCACGGGTATAAGGCCCCTGTGCCACTTGACTTGGTCCCCTTACCTCCCACATACAAAACAAGTCAATTTGCACAATCCTTCGCCCAACATATTCACGACTTACATGCACGTATACGAGCTACCTTGACTGCTCAATATGAGTCTTATCAAGCGCACGCTAATCTACATAGGAAGGTGTCACACTTTAAGGTCGGCGATCTGGTTTTAGTACGGTTAGTTCCCGAACGAATGCCAACTGGCACCGTTAAAAAGTTAGCTCCAAAACGTGCCGGTCCTTTTCGGATTATCAAGAAGCTAGGTGACAACGCTTTCGTTTTGGATTTGCCTGCTGAATGGGGTATCTCCCCTATTTTTAATGTCTCGGATTTGACGTTGTTTGTTGCGCCTCCACAAGAGTTGGTTTCTTTGTCGTCTTCTCCCTCCACTGAAATTTCTAATGGGTTGGGGAGTTGTAGTTTGGATGATCTCTCTCCTCCGGTCCCCGCAGGTATAACATCGGATGGTACGTTGCCTTCTTTTATTCCTACTGCTGACATGTTTCCCAGGTTTCCCAAGATGTTTCTCCATCCAGATATGATACTCGCTGCTGAGCCACTTACTACTACTGACGGTACTACCTACCGCTTCCTCATCCGTTGGCGTGACCGCCCACCGTCGGACGACTCATGGGTACTCGCGACAG